>OY728161.1:2040152087-2041365263 GCA_963277665.1 Viscum album | reverse complement strand
CAGCAACCCTACATGCAGTGCATATACTGAAGCTACTTCATCTACAACAGGGTAGCATGACGGTGGCACAATACTCCGCGAGGTTCACCGACCTCTCAACTACTCCACAAATATGGTGCGTGACCGATTATTCAGGACCTAGACCTTTGAGCAAGGGCTCAAGCGAGAGATTAGGGCTTCAATGATCTCCCTCAGCTTCCCGACACAGGCGGGGCTGTGCGAGTGAGCCCTCTTTGTGGAGAGTTTCCTTGATGAGTAGTCACTAGCAGTGAGACCCGCCATTGGGCGTCACGTAGCGGAGTCTTCTAAAGTAGGAAAAAGACATATGTCGCAAAGATCCAAGAAGACCAGACCATCCTCTAGACAACCTCAGGACTAGGGTTCGGTTGTGCGAGGCACACAAGACAGAGCCAATCATACGAGGAACAGGCAGTGTTTTACATGCAGCGGGTAGGGTCACATGGGTCGTGAATATCCGAACCGCCATTAGGATGATCAACATACAGTTGGGGGACCTCCCAGGATGAGGCCAAGGTTCGATCGAGGCGATCCACAAGGCATAGGTGGACATGGCAGAGGAGCTGGTCGTGCAACTGGCGGTGGACGGCATTATGAGGTTTTACCACCACCAACACAAGGAGGTCCACCCTGACTGTATGGAGCAGGTGGATAGGAGAGAGCTCAACTCTAGACAGCTGAGGCATATGATCATGGTGCTTTGAAGATTATTTGAGGTACGATCTGTATCTACTCCACCATAGCTGCAGAACATATAGACATAGGTTCTAGTCACTCTATCATTTCCACCACCCTTGCTCGAATCTCGGGGATTCCGACAGAGCTGTTGGCTCGATCCTTATGGCTATAGACTCTTACGTGAGTATATTCAATTATTATGCACTGGTTCCGGCAGTGTAAGGTTACACAAGGTGGCAAGAGCTTCGGCAGGGATCTCCTAGTAGCAGCGTCGAGGCTTTACGACGTTGTCTTGGTTATGAACTGGTTATCAACAGTTCATGATCATATTGACTGTATTAGGTGAAAGGTTCGGTTTGTCCGCATAGATGGGACCAGGTTCACCTTCACCGAAAAAAAGGGAGCCTTTGCAGTGTAGGATGGACTTACTCGGAGGAGGGTGCAGCCGATCACTCATTAGTTGACCTTCCATACCCTCATAGAAGTTGATGTGGAGAGTCTGAGCTATCCTATAGTGGTGGACTAGTACACAAATGGTTTCCCTGATGATGTTCCACGTTTACCTCCTCACAGAGAGGTGGGATTTTACATTGACCTGTCCCCTGGGACGACACCGATATCTACACCAGCATATCTGATGGCTCCCACGGAGCTTTGCGAGCTGTGCGTACAGTTAGAGGACTTGTAGAGGAAGGTATTACTCCGGCCCAGTGTTCCTCCCTGGGCAGCCCCGATTCTATTCACCAAGAAAGAGGATGGAATCTTGAGGATTTGTGTTAACTATCATCACCTGAACCAGGTGACCATGAAGAACAAGTACCCACTCCTAAGGATTGACATCCTCTTTGATCAGTTGAAGGGAGAACAGTGGTTCTCAAAGACAGACCTCAGATCAGGCAGTCACCAGCTCAGAGTTCGAGATGAGGATGTGCAAAAGATAGCCTTCAGATGTCGGTATAGCCACTACAAGTTCATGGTTATTCCATTGAGAAAAAACAAAGCTCCAGTAGTATTCATGGGACTCATGAACAGGATTTTCTAGCCACACCTCGATCGATTTTTTGTAGTCTTCATCGACGACATTTTGATCTACTCGACTACTGAGGAGGAGCATGGCTACCATTTACAGGTAGTACTAGACACACTTCGAGAGCACCTGATTTATGGTAAGCTCTTGAAGTGCCAGTTTTGGATCCAAGAGGTTCACTTTCTAGGACATGTCATCGCAGAGGCTGGAGTTGCAGTAGATCCGGCAAATATTGAGGCGGTACTTGCTTTGGAGCCACCCAGGAGTGTGATGGAGGTATGGAGTTTCCTGGGTTTGGATGGATACTACCAGAGGTTTTTATCAGACTTATCCAAAGTTGCAACACCACTATCAGCCTTGAAGAAGAAGGGGCAACCCTTTGTGTGGTCGGAGAGATACCAGCAGGGCTTTCAGGAGCTAAGGTAGAGGCTGCCAAGTGCCCCCATCTTGAGGCTTCTAGAGGAGGGCGTAGGGTACGTAGTTTACTGAGATGCATCATAGACTGGAATCAGATGTGTCCTGATGCAGGAGAGATTAGTGATCGCTTATGGTTATCGTTAGTTGAGACAGCATGAGAAGAACTACACCACCCCTGAGCTGGAGTTAGCAGTAGTGGTCTTCGCCTTGAAGATGTGGCGACACTATGTGATGGGTGAGCATTTCACAGTGTACTCTGACCACCAGAATATCAGGTATATCTTCTATCATATGGACCTGAACCTGAGAAAAGGACGATGGCTTGAGTTCCTCCATGAATATGACTTCGTGATAGTCTATACTCCCGGGAAGGGGAACGTTGTAGTAGATGAAGTCAGTAGAAGATCTGGTATACAACTGCTAGGAGAGGTGATAGATCAGCTGGATGCTTTAAATATATCCTTTGTGGATAGAGATGGAGTATCCTTTCTACAGTCTATTACAGTCACTCCCCCACTTATTCAGTGATTCAGGGAGGCGCAACATTGAGACTTTGACTACGAGACAAGATGTGCTCAGATATCCACATGGCAGGCACCTGATGGATTTTTTTGATGGTGGGGAGCATGTCATCCTCTTTATAGGATGTACCTTGGTACTAGTGTCACTTCAAGAGGAAGTGTTGAGGGAGTTCAACACTTCCCCTCTATATGTACATACAGGAGTGGTGAAGATGTACCAGGACCTCAGATGACAACACTGGTGGCCGGGAATGAAGAAATCAGTATCTGAGTTTGTCTCTCAATGCCGGATTTGTTAGCAAGTGAAGGTGGAGCATCAGGTACAAGTTGGCTTGGTTCATCCTTTAGAGGTCCCAGAGTGGAAGTGGGATGTGATTTCCATAGACTTCATGACATGTCTTCTAAAAACATCTAGGGGTCATGACTCGATTTGGGTGACCATCGACCAACTCACCATGTCGGCTCACTTCCTACCGATCAGAGAGCAGGGTTCAGTAGAGTGATTGTGACGCCTCTATGTGCAGAAGATTGTGTGGAAACATGGAGTTCCTTCATCTACTTTATCAGATCATGACACAAGGTTTAATTCCCTGCTATGGAAGGGGTTGCAGGAGGCTTTCGAGACACAACTTCATATGATCACCACCTTCCATCCTCAAACAGATGGCCAGACTGAGCAGACCATTCACACCCTCGAGGACATGCTGCGTGCTTGTGTCATAGACTTAGATCATAGCTGGGAGGATCACTTAACATTGGTGGAGTTTTTATACAAAAATATCTATCACTCCACCATTGGGATGGAACCTTTTGATGCGCTATACGAGCGACCTTGCAGATCACCCTTGTGCTAGACTAACCCTGGGGAGTCAGCACTAGTGGAACCATAAATGGTACGAGCTACCACGGAGAAGGTGCAGATCATCTAGGAGCAGATGAAGACTGCACACAGCAGACATAAGTTGTATGTTGACATGAGATGGAGACCTCTGGAGTTTGAAGATGGAGACCACATCTTTCTACAGGGCTCACCTCGATGTGGTTTATAGAGATTTGGCAGAGGCAGAAAGTTATCTCCATGATTCATCGGACCTTTTCTGGTCCTCAGCACAGTTAGCGAGGTGGCATACCGCTTAGCTCTTCCACCTCAGTTTCACCGGGTGCATGATGTCTTCCATGTATTCTAGCTAAGGAGATACGTTCATGAACCTTATCACAACATCGACCATGGAGAGAAAGGCTTTGACGATGGGGTGACTTTTACGGAGGTTCTAGTGGATATTGAGGAACAATAATAGCAAGTCCTTCATGGATGGTTGATACCTCTGGTGCGCATTCTCTGGATTCACGAGAACCTACAGGAGAGCACATGGGAGCGGGAGGCTCAGATGTGTTCTCAGTACCCCCACTTGTTCTATTAGTTAGAGTTTTATCTTATGGGGACATAACGCCCTGAGGTGGGGAGAATGTAAAGACCCGGAATTTCCATGGAATTTTTTCTTAAATACATGGAAATTTTACAAGTCTACAAAAATTGACGGCATGTGATTTCGAGGCCCGTTGTGCCTGGAATAAATTTATGAAGTTTTGTTTAGGTATGTTCAACAAACATATGAGCAGGTTTTTTAAAACTTTTGAACTAGTGCTCGGAATTGAAATATGAGGGCACCGTTGAACTCACAGCGCCGATATTCACTTTAGAAGACTTTCACCTCAACGGAAGATGGTTAGAAATAAAATATAGTTTTTAGGTTTTTACTGAATTAAATAAATAAAAATAAAGTTCAAGCTTTATTTTTATTTTTGTTGGTTAAATCCTCCATGTGGATGTTGGAGGTGGGGACCACCACAGCTGAACCTCCCATGAGAGGTTATGGTCGTGGGGCCCACCCTAACCTAACCTCATCTTCATGTTTAATATGGTGGGGACCACCCAAGGTTAAAACCTCTTGAACTCCCCATTAAGTAGGGAGAAACCTCTTGAGCTCCCCAATTAATGGTTCCACCACCCCTCCACCTTAATGAAGCCAATGCACAATCATTTATGGTGCCAAATCCTCCACATTAATTTTGTGCCAACCTCTTGAATTAATTAATCGGTGCTAACCTAATTAATTAAATCATTTGAATTTTGTGCCAATAACTAAATAATTGATAAACTCAATCTTTTATTTTGGGGTCGGCATTGGTCTTTTGGTGGAACTTGGGAGAATAGAGAAAAGCTCTCGCCATCGAAGAATGAAGAATGCGTTCTTCCAATGAAGAACACCGACAAGGATCTCCTTCGACCTTCATCCTTGGATCCTACGGATGTGGGACGTCTTTAACCAACCTTCCCTCCACATCGTCGTCAACGAGCCGACGTAGCTCAGGATTGGAAGTGTGCGACAGACATGATGAATGATGATCTCCTTAGTCTTCTTTCCGCAACTTCATCACCGATCAACGATCAAAAGTCGGGGGTTAATTTCATTTAACTTCTATGTTCTTCCTTTCTTTCAAAACGAAGAACAAGGAAGCTTTATTTTTACGGGTGGATTATTGTAGTTTGTTCTAGAGGACCGATTTCTATCACCCTGAACGCGGTGGGTGCGGGCCAAACTAACATGGACCGACACCCTCCATCGATACCTTTTGTGATATCCTTTGGCATGGTGATGAAACAACAAGGTGACAAAGGCGGCAAAGACAAAGGCCGCACTAACCACAAACTCCATGACCCATGCTGCCACCGTGACATTCCGTACCGCCATCAGTTGAACCGGCCCCAGCTGAGCCCCCACCGGCCGTGCCGCTCACCGATCTGAGCCACTGCCCCGAGCTCGCGTGCACTTCACTGGTTCGCCCATCCGCCTTCGGCCTACTCGGCCGCCTCCCGACCTTCTACCGGCCTGCCCCACCACCACCCAGCCGCCCACTGGCCTACCCAAACACCTCCTGGATGCTTTCCAGCCTGCCTGGCAGCCACCCGGCCACCCGCTGGCCTGCCCAACCGTATCCCGCCCTGCCCGGCCGCCTCCCGTGCACCCGACCAAACCTTGCTGGCCTGCGCACCTCGTACGCCCCGCGCCGCCGCTGGCCGAACCGGCCTCGACCATCTGGGCCGAGCCGCCCGAGCTTCACCCCTCATGGTGCTCGCCGAATAGGCCTCGACCATCCAAGCCGAGCCATCGAGCCACACCCCACGCGCGCCTGGCCGAGCTGGCCTTCCATGCCCCTCGCGGCGCCTCCAGGCTGAACCGCCCTTACACCGACCCATGGCCAGTCCACGCCCTCGTGACCGGTCCGCGCCCTCGCGCTCCTCACGGCATTCGCAGCCTTCTTGGCAGGGCCAAACCCAACTGGTCGGCCAAGACTAAGTGGTTCGGGTCGGTCCGACCCGGTCGGATCCGACCCGTGCCCACTGCGGCCCTTTACTTTCTTTTGGCCATATCTTTGGCACCGGATGTCCATTTGACGAACCGTCAACGAAACTGGTAATATTGGAGCCTGACGGTACCTTAAAGTATACCCCACTAAAGTTCGTGGTATAGTTGAGTTATGGTCAGGTTTGATCGTGCATGAATCCAACCAGGCCCCCAGGACTAAAAGGATAATAACTCACAGACCGAGCATCTGATTGACACGTTGTTTGTCACGTTGGGACCCCTATGACGTGGTGGACCTTTGGGATACTTCTTCATGTAATGTAGTGGCATATGATGTAATGACACTTGTCTTGAGGAGATGACCCTCCCGGAATCAAGCATGCTTTGTGCAGAACCATGTGGCTAGCTGCGATCTGACTATTGTTCCTGGATCCTAGGTGGGTTCGACAGCTCTGACTACTATTCCTATATCCTATGTGGGTTTGACAGCTCTGACTACTATTCCTGGATCCTGTGTGGGTTGAATAGCTCTGACTACTATTCCTGGATTCTGTGTGGGTTCGGTAGCTCTAACTACAGTTCCTCGATCCTGTGTGGGTTCGACAGCTCTGTCTACTGTTCCTTGATCCTGTGTGGGTTCGACAGCTCTGATTACTGTTCTTGGATCCTACGTGGGTTCAGAATAATAGATGATTTAGTGGCTATATCTAATCATCTCTATCTCTCTATACATAATTTGTATACCTATGTGAGATGAGTCAGTAACTTTGTGTTTTCCTCATGATTGAGATGGATTACTTGATAACTTATATATATGTATGGGCATATACCTAAGTGGGGTTATCTGTTGATTTCATACACTGTGGTTTATCCTTTTTGGATTTTGTGAGACCTTGAGGGTCTCGGGGTCCCTACTGAGTATCTTTATACTCACCCCTGCACGGGCTATGCCCACACCTTGTTGTGTTGGATGCAGATGACAGATAGTGCTGACCGAGGCTGAGTGTACCAGGACTGGACGGTAACCGGAGTTGGGCCTTGCAATGTGACTGTACATGGAGGAGACGAATGAATGTGGAGTGCTGAGGAGGTGATCTGTACCTACCCTTCAGGTATGAACCTCAGAGGATGACTTAGTAATTGTTTTTTTCTATTTCCTCAATTGTACTTGTACCTTCAGTTATTGTACTTTCCAGTTGGGCTTGTATTCTGGCCCCTTTTCACTTACTATACTCACTTGTTGGTTATTCAGTTTACTTGTGATCGTATCTTTTGTGTGTGTTTACAGGTTATAAAGGCAATGACTTCCCAGTTTTTGGGAATTATTCTTTTGGTGATAGTCGCCAGCCCCTAGCCTATGGAAGGCGGGCTTGGGGTAGTCACAACACTGGCCCCAGGGGATGGGTTATGACAAGTGTAAAAGATAAAATAAGAAGGTGAGATTGAATGCTTAGTAATGGTAAATAAGTGAGATGTCACTGATCCAATAAGCATAATGTGAGAAAGATAGTATGGGAACACAATCTCATCTTTTGAAATAAATAACCTACTAATAAAAGATCATAATATTGAGTGATAGAATAAATCTTGGAAGTTCATGATACATAATTCATAAATAAATCAAATAATATGATATTTAAGAACAAAACATAGACACAAGACATTATATTTTGGCATACACATAAGCATAGAATATCATTTAATTAGTACTAAAGTATTATTTCCCAAAAAATCATAGTGGATTGGGTTCACTCCCAAAACCATTGTAGTAACTAAGGTTGAATCCCAAGAATATCATAGTGTACCACATTCACTCCCCAAACCATTACAGTAGAAAAATTCCCTTACCGAACTAGGATCACTCCCTGTTCTATCCATATCTTTCTCATTAGATATAAATCATTACCTAATGAATTAGAGGGAGATATAGGTCCCACCAAACACATAATCAAAAAATACATATGTTTTCCTTAAAAACATAAATCATTATCATTTCATAACCCATGAAAAGAAACATGTTTCATAAACATTTCATTATAGCATAACCTGTGGAAAAGAAATAGATTTCATACAAAACTTTAATTCATAAACATAAACCAAGTAGAGAAATAATATGAATGGTTTCCTTTGATAATATCCCCATTAAATCATAAGTAACATAAAATTATATCATCCTTGATGAAAATATGATTTTTTAATATCACTGGGAATAATTCAAGAGAAAAATAACCTTTGCATTTTGAAATCATTTCTTTTTTTTAAAAAAAGTACTGAAATTATAAAAGAATTTTTTAAAAGAAACTTGAAAAAGGGTAAAGTAACATAAAAATAATTAATTCATCATGATAGTGGGAAAATATTCCCATTCCTTAAATGTTAAAAACCCATTCATTCCATATTTTAATTTTCAGAAAAGTCACGAAGACCACCATTTAGGAAAAAATAGTCATTTAAAAATATTTTCTAATATTTCAAACATTGGTAAAAATGATTTTAAAAATTAGTAGGGTAATAGTAAAAAAATTTGAAAACATTTTTATAAAATACGCACTTGAAGGTAAATATTCCCCAACTGGGATTTGAACATAAACAATCCCAAATAATGACGAGGTTGTGAAATAAACCATTAATACTTTAGTAACTTTTGAATCATAATACCCATGAATGAAATAACATAAAATTAAGATTTAAATATCCTAAATATAAATATATTCGTGATATAAAATATAAATAAGGGTAGTATATACACCACACAAATGAATAAGTTGTGAATATGGTATATATCTCACATATATAAAAAATGAGATACAAATGCATTACCTCAAGTCTTACCTTTACTAATTCACGTTCAAGGCCCCATTATAATAATTATGTATTTATTATAAATTAATTAAATAACTATATTTATATCTGTCATGCCATGTATGATTTATGTTTAACATCTTATCACCCATTTATTAATAATTTGTAATCAAAATCATTATTCTGGGTGACAACTGCGTCGTTTCTAAGCGTGTTTTTGTTTGAAAGTCTAAGTAATTATACTTTTATCATAGTCCCATAGTTTCCATAATTATAATCAGGGTATAAAATCTTATATATTCAATATATATATTTATAATCATTCTTAAAAAGTAGAGATAGAAAAATGAATTACACCGTTCTTGGAGACAGTGGGTCGTACATATGCATGAACGTTGCATTCAATTTTTTGAAGGATTGAAAGAAAGAAATGAAAATAATAATTAAACATTAAAAATAATTATTTTATAATTTATAACATTTATATTTATATTATTCATCCTATTTACCATCTATGTATAATATAAATCAAAAAATAAACACATCGCTTCATGGTGGTGGTAGTCCGCACGTCCGCACGAGCGACGTTATAATTTTCTAATAGTTTGGAAGGTAATAAGGTAGATATTATATTTAATTATAGAAGAATAATTTTTACTTAAATATAATATATAAACTTTAATCCCATCATAGTAACCATCGATGAAATGGGGGGATGGAAAATGAACTGTATCTCTATGTGGAGGTGACAAGTCATATGTACGCATCAGTAATACTCTCACTTCTTATTTGATGGGAAATAGGGTGTATAATGGTGTTTATATAATAATAATAAAATTTAATAACACATAGGAAAATTGATTTATTATTTTATGATAGATATAATATATTTATAATATGTAAAGAAGAGTAGAAAAAGAAGGTGGTTGGTTGGAGTGACTACCTCTTCTTCGAAATGACTCCTTTAGATTTCCTTTAAAGAGATCCACAGTTAGTATTTCTTAAAGACCATAATCTATAAAATTTGGATAATGAATTGTATAAGATATTTTTATGGAGGATGGTTGATATATAATCCTCCAAGTGGTGTAAATAATTGGGGTAGGTGGTGTCCTTTTATAATTGAGGCGAGGGGTTGTTTTGGAATTTAATTAAACAAATAAAATATAATAAGACAATTATAGAGTCAAATTCATAAAAATTAAAATTAATTAGAATATAATATATGATATGGATGAAATATAATCAAAAAATATTTATTTTTCATGTTTAAATTCTATTTTAAACTTTATATTTTTGTTTCACCCATTAATTAACCAATTTTATCATTAACCATGGTAACATATTTTTCACTCTTAAAAGGTTATAATTTTACATATAAGACTACTATTGACTTATAAATGGATAAAGTATGATATTTTAGACAATATATCATCATCTTTTTCCTTATTTAATATTTTTATGACTTTAATATAATTTAATGAAGTATTATTTTAAAAAATATCATCAGTGTCAATTTTAATACTATTCATTACTTTAACTTTAAAAAAATAAATAAAACACTTATAATTTAGAAAAAATTATTTTAAAAAATACAAAACATATCATGGTATTAAATAAAATTCTTGGATCACCTAAATCATATAAAATTATATTTCTTTTAATATTTTAATATAATTTATTTAATTTTCCCATTAAATGAATAATTACATCATCAATGTTTTGTAAGAATTTAATGTAATTATTTTTCACCAAAAACTAAAAATGAATTTCTATGTTGTAGATTAATATTTAAAATTTATAAATACTATTTATTGTCAAAAAAATCTTATTTATAGAATCATATTAAAAATATCACACTTTTTAAAAACAAGAGTGTGACATGTTTGACTTCTATTTTAATAAAATACTATAAAGGTCATAATCTAAACCATACCACCCCAAGAAGTCCTAAATTAGACCCTTTTTTTATTATAATTCAGATATACCAATAAAATAATATTTATTAATATGTTTGGGTCGTTTAATGGTTATTATCATTTTATTTTTGTAGTTTCTAAAACCAGTTTAATGATATTTTATTTACTTTCACAAGAACTGCATCAATATTACCTAAGATTTTTAGTTAATTATTTCATATTTAACAATTTAAAATAAATTAATATTATTAAATTAAATTAATTAGGATAACTATATACCGTTATATTAGTTTATTACTATTTTTTTCCTATTGTGAACACTTAATTGATATTTAAGACAAAGAGAGTGACATTTTGTCACTTCCTTTGGATTAAATAATATATTGGTCATTCTCATGGATAAGAATTCCTTAAATGACATGATTTATAACATTATGTGTTAATTAATTAATTTTATTAAAACATTAAGATTTATGATGAATAGTTATGTCTATATCACTTAGTTTTAACCTACATTAACCCAATTTTCCTGTTACCAAGGTGCTAAAAATTACTATGGTTATTATTCATATTTTCCAAAAATAAAAGGGGCATATTTACTAAATTTAGACCTATTAAATCCAAATTTGAAATCTATATTTTAAAAATTCAAAACATAAGAGTTTTGGAATTTAATTTAAAATTAAACCATCAAAATGAAACAAAAAACATTTTTTCAGAAAAATGCCCTCTTACGTATAAAAATATTTTTATTATAAAAGAACTATAAAATTGATTAAAATGAAAATAATTTTGTTATTAATATTATAAATAATTTTAATTTTAAACCATTTTAAAATAAAATGGAACTTTTGAAATGGTTGAAATGAAAATATGGTTTTTAATAAAATTTGATATTTTCACTATTCACTAGAAAACAATTCTTTTTAGAAAAATACAAAACAAATTCCCTAAGATAATTTTGATATGAATATTAAAAAAATTATTATTTATAAAAAATAAAATTTATTCTAGATTTAAGTATAATATTTTCTCAATAAAAATATTTTTCTGATGAAAACATATTTCTGAAGCATAAAATAACTTTACTAAAAATTGAGTACTTATTTCAAAATAATTAATCATTAAATTTATATTTATTAGGTCCTTTATATATATATATATATGTATATATACTTCATAATTTATATAATTTTACTCATACCTTCCAATTTAAGGGTTATGTTATAACGATCATAGAATATAATGTGACACGATTTGTTCAAACTCATTAGATGAAACCAAAGCTATTTAATAAATAAAATTATTTAATTTGAAAATTTTCATAAAAATATAAGTGTTTTAAAATTCAACTAATTTTGGAAAAATGGTAAGGGTCTCTAATCTCAAATTTTCACCCCATGATAAATATTTCCTATTATACACTATGTTTAATTTAGAATGTTGTATCTAATATTTAATGAATATATTTTATCATATTTATAGGTTTTTTATCATCCATAATATTTTATCTATTAAATTTATGTTTATTCAAAAGATACCAAAGTTGAATGGTTTTTTTGATTAAAATGTCACTTAAACTGTAGGGGTTTCATTTACAATTTTATTTTAAAATATATATATTTTTTAAAATATAATCCATCTAAATGTTTTTTTATTATTTATAAAACCACTAATAATTTTATTTATGTATTAATGGGGTTTTAAATGTCCCCTAAAAATTTAATTTCCTCTTTGACTCTTATTTTACTTGAAGTTTTTCTTGTAAATGAAACTGACACATCTATTCTTCTCGTATAGGAACATCCCTTTTTCCACAAATGTATTCATTAGATGCTTTTGAAAATGTCTTTATTTGTGAATAAATAATTTATTAAGGAAATTTTATACCACTTGAACTTATTTAAAAGGTTTTAAATAGATTTTTAACATTTTTTGTATGGATCATTTTTTTCAAATCGTGAAATACATCTCAATTTAATGTTTTCCATGTGAACACACCTTTCCACCACCCTTGTAATTTTATAGGAATATTTATATTTATGTATTCATGGTTTCTAAAAAAATTTCTATTATTTTTATAATATATTTCTTAAAAAATTAGTATAAAATATCATGGGTATTTCTTATTTCCAAAGTGATTTTTCAAAAACTCATAAAAAGTGTTTTTCAACTAAGTGGTTTTTCTTTAACAAATATTATAATTGATCAATGATATTATCAAAATGATACCATAAAAGTTATTTCTCTAGATAGATTATGTAATATACATCTATTTTATCAGAAAGATCCATCACTTCCATTGTATTTCCTAATTATCTTCAATGTATAACTAAAATTCTTCTTCTATTGTGTTTTACCCAATGAATACCATATTTTTGATTTCTTTGATTTAAGGGTGTTCACCTAGATTATTTAGATAGATTGATTGGGAAAATTATGGACTTAACCATATACACTTTATTTATATGGTGTAAGTACCATATTCTATATTATCTTGATTGAAAGGAATTTACCATGAAAATTATTTAATATCATTGGATACCCATTCATTTTCTATAGGATTATTATGTTATGATTATTTATGGAATTTTGAATGATTTACTTATATGAATATATTTTAATAGTATAATTAATCCATTTTATTTCCATTATTTTTTAAAAAAAATGAAGGATTTTCATTTGAAAGTTTTATGAATCCCATTTTATTTCAATGAGTAATCTATGATGTGATAAATGAATGATTTTTAAAGTGTCACTCATAAGTATATATGAAGTATGAATGTAGTCCTATATTTCCCTCCAATTCATTGGTCAAGGATTTATATCTCATGAGAAAAGTATTCTTGAGTACATTTTAGTTTCTCATAATCATGGGAATTGATGGTGTGGCTCATGAAATTAAGGTTTCCCTATGATAATATTTGTTCCATAGTTTAAAGATATAAAATTCTTTTTTTATTCTAATTATTATGTTATGATATCATTGATAATGTTTATTAACTCATTTTTTCACACTATTTTGGCTCATGTATTACTTTATGTCATGCCTTACGCTCTATTTAATGATATAATTTATGATGGGTATGATTTTCTTAAATATACTGATTATATCCATTTTCTCATATTATTCTCACCTATGATCATTGATGATTACCTTTTATGTTTACCCTTATAATTTAATCACTGCCTTTCTTATATTTTTATTTTCACAGGTTCTTAAGGAATGTAATACATAAGATGTTTCTAGAATAGTATCTTATGTGGAAATTTTTTAAAGGTGTTAAGGTCTTATTATAAAAAAATTACGAAGAAAAAAATGTCAATTTGATACAATGAACATGGGTTTTATTAGTTAAATATTTTTCCTACCACTCTAAAAAACTAATCCTAAATATTTGCGTAGAATGTTAATGTTACATTATTTCAGAAAGATACTGTATTTAAGGATGTGTATTGAAACCAATGTGTAAATTTTATTTATTTTTAACACTAGATCATGGAATGTATGTATAGGGAACCTCAATTGGTATCATATGAAGGCTTAGATAACTTTAGAGGTTAGGATGTTATCAATTGAAGATAAATTAAGAGTTGTAAGGGTCAATAAGGATTGATATATCATGTTTAATCAATCGTCTCAAAGGTATAGAAAAATCATTAACTTTCTTATACTAAATATTTTATGTTTTTTAGGGATTCAGATGATAAAACATTATAGAAAAAATTATGCATTATTATAAGTATAAAATAACATTATACAGTTTTGTTAATGTAAATATTGTGTGTTTATCCTGAAAATAATATCTCTGTATGGATACTACAAGTTGATGCAGGATTAGACATAAATTTACCTAGGGATAATAACCCTAAAATGGCATGTTGGGTATTAAATTAATCATCACCTAGAGCATCAAAAAGTGGCTTAATTGGACACACCTATTTTGACACACCCAAGGGATATGATTTTTTTAATCACGTTTTATTTACAAGAAATTATAAATTATTTATTATGATCAGGAATTTTGTTGAGGAATATGAGAAAACCCAACTTATATCAACCTAGATAGAACTAGGAGCGATTTAGGTTGAATTGAAATATAATGTGATTAGAGTAAGACATTTGGTGGTTTAATTTTTCCTATCTTACATTGAAAATCATATGGTTCTATTTTTTAATCACTCATAATTAAATCCTTTTATTTTTAGTAATGGATAAACCCTGATTGATCCAAATTAAAAATGGATTATAAGGGTAATACAGAGATTCTATCAATGAGAAACCTAATAGGATAAGAAATGGAGTAATAAATCTTGTGATTAATCCAAAATATCTATTATGAATAATCATTGAACACTTCTACATAGTTTAATTTCCCAAAACAATAATTAAGATGAGGGAAGAGTCTCATTGGAGTTCGGGTGATGAAGATGATGTAGGAATAAATGATCAATTTTTTTCATGTTAAAAATATGGGAAGAAGCACCAAGAAAAATGTCTCAAAGGAACCTGAATAAGTTTTATATATGGTAAATAAGGGAATGTAGAAACTAATTTATAAGTAAAAGTGAAGATATCAATGGACATAAGAGAGGAAAAAAGAGTTTATCCAAAAGTACCATTGAAAATTCACTATCTCAAATGTGGGAAATTTGGACGTTATCCAAGTCAATTCCCTAATACAAGGGAATAAAATGATGATTATCACTCAAAATATCCAATATAAGGTAATTAATATAAAATAACCACCATTTAAGCGAGTTCAGAAGATTATGTGGAGTTAGGAACCATATTAATCCACTTAATAACTATGAATATTTAATTTTTGTGATGTTCAACCTCCTCCTTTATACAAAGAATGTTTTTTAAGAATAGAAAAACATATCCCTAATGAATAGATGTTGAATTATTAATAATCATTTTTAGTGGTATTATTATTGTATCTCATGATTAGGTTTTAGGAAAGTGATTTATGCCAATTATATTATTCTCCCTTTAGATTTATTTAATTTTATTTTGGAAATGAATTGGTTTTATACCTATAGAACTAAGGAAGTAAAATTCCTTTTGATCCTATGATAGTATGTCAATGAAAATATGATCATAATCACCCTTAAAAATAAAATGGTATAATTTGGGTCTTGATACTGAATAAAGACAGACTCTTGGCTCAAATAGTTTGGAAAAAAACTCAATATTTGAATAAAAATATTCTAAGGTAAAAGATATATTTCCCAATTTTTTAAGGTCGATAACTCTATAGGAATTACATCTTGATTCATGTATATAATTCATATTCCTTTAGATATTTCCATTTTTATGTGATAATTAAAATTTTGAGGATGAAATTTATTTGGGGGGGGGATGTAACACCCTAGTTTTCTAGGAAACATATTATTTTTATAAACTATATGTTTATAATTCTAAACTATTTTATTTCAATTAACATTCAATTGATTCAGAAAAAATCATATGAGATGTGAATTAAAATAAAAACACTTCATGCATTCACAATATAAACATTAAAAAAATTACATAAAACTAAGTAATGCACACTATTGATCATTACTCACCATAGTTGAGTACATCTATTAGAATTATTTAAATAAATATGGGATAATAGATAGAAAAGAATAAAAATTTTAGTACTGGGAAATATCTTATATCATCGTCAACCTTGAGGCTCACTAGAATCCAAAAAAAACTATAACTAATAAGAGCACCATTAAAGGATAAATCATAATCTATAATATGAAATAAGAACCATTCTTTGCAAATTTAGAGTGTAATGAAAAAATAATTTTGTAAGTATATATATATATATTGGAATGAAATTTGTTCATTATTAATATTGTAATTGGAAATAATAATGTCATTATTAATATATTCATTGATAATATGGTGATTATATATATATATATAATAGGTAAACTAAACTCATAAATTGTTTAGTAGTAAATTGAAAACAATATATCTCTCATTGAAATACAAATATGATATTAAAACATTATAATTATATATATAAATATTTATGCATTACATATAATTATTAATAATTTTACATTAAAATATTATATGATTTATATATTAAATTAAAATAATTATTTGAAGATGAATAAAATAGTAAGATGAAATTTTAGAGTGAAAATAAAAAAATTTAATGGTATTTGTTAAAGTGATTTTTTGCTTAAAAGTGATATTTTTTTAATAATAACCATTTTATAAATTATTGTATATTTTATGATAATAAATTAAAATAAATAAATTTAAAATATTATTATATGAAAATTATTTAAATTAGAAATTGATATGAAATAATATTAAGAACACCTAATGTTTAATAGTGTTATTTTTCAATCAATGTAGTTTATCTCTAAATTTTGTATTTTCATTATAAAGATAAATATATAATCTTTATAATTTTAATTATATAAAATGAATATAATTTTTGAAATTATAATGTCAAAATTATATTAGGGTTAATTTTTAGGATTTATATAAAACATTTTATTTTTAGGTGAATATTGAAAAATGCCATTTTTACAAATATCATGAATTTTATGACATTATTAGCATACAAGTATGAATTTGAGGTTTATTAAACCTTTTAATAAACAAAATATATATTTTATACGTGAAGATATAAATTATAAATTATTTTTTTCAGTGTACAATCCCATATTTGGTATTTTTTAATTTAAGTTAATTTTTCTCCAAAATAGTTTTTGAAGCACTGTACATTTATTATTTTAAAATTAAAATTTATCACTTCTAAAAAGATAATATAATAAAATATATTTCATATTTTTAATTATAATTTATATATTATGTAATAAGGGCCACTTTATTTTTAGGCACAAAGGATAAATTACTTAAGTAAAAACTAGTTACTATGAAAAATTATAAGATATTAAAAGTAATAAATCTAGAGTTAAATGTCATGAAACATGTTAAAAAATGTTTATAATTTATTTTTTTGAGATATTATTAACCATATATCATCTTAAAATTCTTTATTTCCAATGTTTTATACACTTGACATGTGAAACATGTACTCTATTTATATTAAGTTGAAATGTTTACAAAAATATCATTCTCACCACTTATAAAAGGGGCCTCTCACCTCCCCTTAAATACCACTAAAAAATTATATTTCATCTTGAAAATATTATTTTATTAATTCCACTATAATCATATTTTTATTTATTTTACTTTTGGTCATAATATATTTGTCAAATTTATCTATTTCCAAGAATAACTTCAACAGAAAGTTCAAAATATCAAAGTAAGTACTTCTCATTATCTAATATTTTTACCTCAATATTTTTTTTAAACATATATTAACCATTTTGAAATGATAAAATATTAATTACCTATATATAAATATGGTTTTATGTTTATGGGATATATATTATCCACCCTTTCCCCTCTTCCCTTAAAAAAATCAAAAACCCACCTCCACGATGCAACATGATTTATTTTCCTTCAACAAATTACAAGGATGATACTAATTTGGAATTTAATATTTAATTATGATATTTATTATGTATTATTTATTATGAAATTATAAACCATATTAATCCTTTTCCACGTTCTACAGAAATTGAAATCATCATCTGTGCATTTGTGCAGACTACCACCTCCACGGAACGGTGTATTATGTATTTCATTACCACCTTTAATGTATGGTTCTAATATTGGGTTTTAGGGATAAATATTATTTTTATGAAATTATTAAGGTTATGTTTATTACAATTGGACAACCATTTAACAATATGGTAAATAAACAACTATTGTAAATTCAACCATCTAAAAAGAGCGTACTAAGAGGGAAAAATGATTTCTTTGTATTATGTAGTAACATCATATAAGTTATATTATTTTTATATTTATTTAAAATTTTGATATATAACACTAATAAACACTAAATAAGATCATTATTATTCATTTAATATTCTATTACAACTAAATCACTTTATAATCATCTATTAATTATGGTATGATCGTATTTGTGTTGGTTTAACCGACTACTTGAATAATACTGTAAATTTATATAACAAATTGATATGAGAATTAAATTACTATAAATAAGTGATATAAATCAGTAAATATTGATTTTTTTAATAATGAAAACATAAAAATTTAACTTTTTATATATTAAAAAAACCTTTTCCGCTAAGATTCATCGAAACATGCTCATAAACGAATTCATCATTAAAGATCATAACCAAAACTCCCAAAGAATGAAACTATAAAATTATAAATAATTATAAAAAAATAAATTATTGAATCTTTTAAGATCTAGGAATGATGATATTTTTGAAAATAATGAATAATAATGCCTCTATTACAAAAAATTGTTCAAAACGATCATGATTGCTCACAAATAATATTGAAAATTGATAATAACTAACTAATATACGTTTGAAGAATAATTATAAATAATTTCTATTAATGGTTATATATATATGAATATTATTATAAAATTTTATATTAAAAAATTTATGTTTTTTATATAGGATCTTAGAGTGCATTCAACTATACAGGAAAACAAGGTAAGTGTTTATTGCCTCAAATTTTCACCCATAGAGACATATTTCATATTATACACATTTTTTCATTGAAATGGTGTATCTAATACTTAAGGAATTTATTTTAACATATTTATGGGGTTTTTTAAAATCATAATATTATTTTCTTTAAATGTATTTTCATTGAAACGAAACCAATGATGAGAGGATTTTTTTATTAAAAATTTAATCAAAATATAAGAGATTCATTACCAATATTATTTTCAAATATAGTTTTTTTAAAGGATAACCCATTTGGAGATATTTTATTCATTATAGAACCTCTCATAATTTTATTTTTATATTCATGGAGTTTTACATGTCCCCTCAAAATTTGATTTTCCCCTTGACTCATATTTTACTTGAAGTATTTCTTGTAAATGAAATTAAATCATCTCTTCTTCTTGGCTCAGAACATCCTTTTTCCATGTTCATATTCATTGGATGCTTTGTCAAATTCCATTATTTATGACTAAATAATTTATTGAGGTCTTTATATTATAAAATAACTTCTTCAAAATGTTTTAAATAAAATTTTAACATCTTCTTTAAGGGTTGTTATTTTCAATGTGTGAAAATCATCGATTTTTAACATTTTCTATGTGAACACACCTTTCCACTGACCTTATCATTTTAGAAGAAAATTTATATATATGTTTTCATGTTTGAAAAAATAAATAATTTTATATTAGTTTTATAAAATATTTCTTTAAATATTCTTTTAAAATATCATTGATATTTCTTAATTCCAATGTGATTTTTCTAAAACTCAAAAAAGTGTTTTTTAGCTTATTCATTTTTCTTTAACACATCTTAAACTTTATTTAAGATATTATTCAAAAAATAAAATCCAACTTATTTATCTATATGGTTTATGTAATATCATTCCCTTTTAGAGGAATTATCCATCATTCCCTTTGTCTTACCTAATCATCTTTAGTGTATAACAGCAATTCTTATTCAAATACCTTTTCCTCTGTAAAATCCCTATTTTTGATTCCTTTGATTGAAGGTGTTTAAAAAAGGTTATAATTTTTTGTAATGGGTATAATTATTGACTTAACCATATACCCTTTATCTCTACAGTGTAAATCACACATGCTTTATAATCTTGATCAAAATGTGTTTACCTAGAGAATTACTAAATATATTTGGATACCAATTTATTTTCTTTCAGTTTATCATGTTATGATTATTGATGGAATTATGAATGTTTTACTTATATGTATCCATTTTAATATGATATTAAAAACATTTTATTTACACGGGTTCTTTAAAAAAAATGAATGATTTTTATTCGAAAGTTTTATTAAACTCATTTAATATACATGGGTTCTTTATGACGTGATATGTGAATAATTTTCTAGTGACACTTATAAGTATGGATGAATGATGGGTGGGGTCATATATTTTCCTCCAATTCATTAGTTAAGGATTTATATCTCATGAAAAAAGTATTCATGTGTACATTTTATTTGGTCATAAATAGGGGTACTGATGGTGTGTCACATGAATGTAATGTTTCCCTATTCTAATATTTATGCTATAGTTGAAATATGTTACAATATTAGTCTTATTCAAATGGTTATGTTATGATATCATAGATAATGTTTATTTACTCATTTTTATACTCTTTTTATTCATGTCTTATGTTATGCCATGCCTTAAGCCATGTTTTATGATTTAATTTTTACTGGGTATGATTTTATTAAATATATTGATTATAGAAATATACTCATATTATTATCACATATGATCATTAATTTTTATCTGTTTTGTTTAACATTACTTAGAATTTATGATAAACCTTTCTTATGTTTCCATTTCCCTATGTAATTTAGAAAAGTAACATGTAAGATTAGTTTAGAATAGTATCTTATATATAGAATGTCTGGGAAATTTTAAAGACTTATTATGGATTAAGTAATGGAAAATAACCATTTTATAGATAAATATACCTAATTAGTCAAATATTTTTTCTAAATCTCTAAAACACAAAATATAAAATGTTCTTTGAAATGTAAAAGTTATATTATTAGTTTTAAATATATTATAATTATGGATTTGTATCAAATCCAATTTGTAATGTTTTTGTTTTCAGTACCAGGTGTATGGATATTAGTCTGGGGAACCTTAGTTTGTTTCTTAAGGGGATTTAGATATATTTAGAGGTTTGGATTTTATCAGTTGAAGATAAATTAATATTTTTAAAGGTCAATAAGGATTTATGGGTTAAGGTTGACCATATATTAAAAGGGATAGATAAATATTTAAATTGGTTATACTAAATATTTTATATTGTTTGGGGATTAGTACGATAACACATTAGAGAAAACCATAAGAATAAGTATAAGTATAGAATAACATCATGATGTTTTGGTAATATATACACCATGTTGTTCTCTGGTAATAAAATCCTTGTATAGATACTATAAGTGGATGTAGGATCTAGAAAAAATTTACCTAGGGGTAATAACCCTAAAAATGGCGTTTTAGGTACTAACTCAATCTTCACCTGGAATATGGAAAAGAGGCCTAATTACACACCTGGTTTGACATAACCAGGGGGTTTTATTATTTTAATAAAATTCTATTGATAATCAATTATGATGGATTTATTATTATAAGGAATTAGGTTATGGAATATGAGAAAACCTAACCTATATCAACCAATATTGAATCTAAAGTGATTTAGGTTGAACTAAAAGATAATTTGTAGAGAGTAAGACATTTTGTGGTTGAATTTTTCATATCTTACAATCATTTTCTTATGTTTTTATTTTTTTTCATCACCCACAATTAACTCTTTTTGGGTTTATTAGAGGATAAATCCTGAAGAAACTAAGTTAATGATGGATGTCAAGGGTAATGTGGAGATTATTCCAATGAGAAACATAACAAGATAAGAACTAGAGTGATAGATCCTGTAATTATTAAAAACTAACTATTAATAATATTGATTAACCACTTGAAAATAGTTTAATATCTAGACATAATAAATAATATGAGGATGAAGTCTCAGGGGAGTTTGGGAGATGAAGATGATGCAATAATGGATTATAAATTTCATTTATGTCAAAAATATGGGAACAAAAACCAAGTAAATTTTATCAGTGTAACTTAAATATGTTTTATCTATGGTAAATAAAGGTATAAAGAAACTAATTTCCTAGGAAAATTTACGTGATTAATGAAAATAGTAAATGGAAAAAAGAGTTCATCCTAAATTACCACTAAAAAATCATCATCTAAAATGTTGGAAACATGGAAATTGTTTAAGTAAATTCCCTAATCTAAGGGAATTGTGAATGATAGGTTCCCAAAAATTATAAAAAAAATGGAATTCCTATAAAAGAACAACCACAAAAGCGAGTTACGAAGAAAATGTGGTGTGAGAAACACCTGTCATCTACTTAAGAAATGTGAGTATTAATTTTTTTTTATATTCAACCCACTCTTTTATATCTAGAATATTTTTTAAGAACATAAAACCATTATCTAGATTAATATATGTTGAATTATTAATAAAATACTTTTAGTGGTATGATTAATTAATCTCAAGATTAAGTTTTTTGAAAATGCATTGTTCTAATTATATTATTATTCTTTTAGATAAATTTAATGTGATTTTGGAAATGGATTGGTTTTTTACCTAGAGGAAAAAATATTTTTTTGGAATAGGGAAGTCTAATTTCTTATCATCCTATGATATTATATCAATAAAAATATGATTATAAACACCCTTCAGAATAAAATAGTATATTGTGGGTCTTGATATAGAATAACGATAGACTCATGGCTTAAATGGTTCATGAAAAACTCAATAATGGGATAATTCTATTCTTAGGATAAAGATACGTATCCTATGTTTTTAATTTTGATAACACTCTAGAAAATATACCATGATTCATTTCTATAATTTATATTCCTTTTGTTATTTCCATTGGTATGTGATAATGAAAATTGCTAGGATGAAATTTATTTATGGGAAAATGTAATTCCCTAGGTTTTTAGGAAGCATACTCTTTTTATAAGATATATGTTTACAACTCTAATAAATTTTAGTTAAAAGGAATTAAATTTTATTAGAAAATAATTCCTACGATATATGAATTAAACTAACAAAAATTTATTAATTCATAATAGAAGCATTAAAAAAGAGTATAATACTAAGTATTGAACACCATGGATTATTATTTACCATGGATGTATAAAATCATTAAATGTAAATTTATCAATAGTGGAAATTGATAGAAAATAATTAAATATCCATGACTAGGAAATCCCTTAGATCATATTCTATCTTGAGGATCACCAGTAGACAAAAAAACATATAATTTAGAAGAGAACCATTGAAAAAGAAAGTGTTATATATAATATGAAATAAGAATTGTTCATTATAAAGTGCGAGCAGAATAAAAAAATTATTTAATAATTACATATATAAGAATTAAATATGTCCATTACTAATATGGTCTTTAGAGGTATGGTCATTGAAAATATGGTCATTGTATATATATTAAATAGGTAAAAAAAGAATGTACAATTAGTAGTAAATTTAAAATAATATCACAATCAATGACACAAAAATATGATATCAAAATATTATAAATATATATACTAATATGTTATATATAAGTAATAATAATTTTATTATTAAAATAAAAAATTATAGTTTTACACCTTTGCGATGGTTTTTTTTGTGATGGAATCCAACTACTTATAGCTATTAGTGACAGGATTCCATCGCAAAAAACCCATCACATTAAATGGCATCACAAATATACTTATTTGTGATGGTTTTTTTCAAAAAATAATTAATCAAGTCAGGTAATGACTTCTATTTGAAAATAAGGACTGGAATTTTTTTAAAAAGGTAATTGTGATGGACCGTCATAAAAATTCTTATTTATAAAGAATATTAACTCCCGACACTAATAAGTTTGGAAAAGAATTAAAATTTTTATTGTGATGAATTAAAAATTACATCATAATTACATATTTTAAAAAAAATTAAAAAAATAAAGTAAAAATAATAGAAAATAATTAAATATAATAAAATATACATAACATTATTACACAGTTTCACACACAATAGGTTTATTAGTACAAAATACATAAATTTTTTAAAAAAATTGAGAATCTACTAGTATTAGGGGGAGTTGGATCACCCAAAGTGTTTGTGGAGGAAACTCCATACTTTTACCATGCACAATCCATTGCATATAATCTAACATCTCCCCATCTCTTTGAAACTATTTCTCATACTCTTCCTCTATCACTCTCTACATCCACTATATCATCTCATCCTGAGATTGAAACCTATATTTATATTATACATAGTATGATTATCATGACTCTATATGAGATCACTTCCACCTAACAGATTTCATCACCGAAGTTCTATATTAACTAGTAGGTGTCAATCATGAACCACAACTGGTCACCCAACCATTCTTGACACTGTGCATAGTCACTTGTATCTAAGCCACCTCATCAAAACCTGAGTCAAAAGTAGAATATGCTTCAATCTTGTCTTGAATATCTCAATAATTAGAAGTCATAATATCACATATTCCCTTCAAATATAATTATAAATTAAAATAACAATAAATTAATATCATTAAAATTTTAAAAAATACTTACGACAATCTAAAACTATATA
Organism: Viscum album; assembly: GCA_963277665.1. Classification (NCBI taxonomy): domain Eukaryota; kingdom Viridiplantae; phylum Streptophyta; class Magnoliopsida; order Santalales; family Viscaceae; genus Viscum; species Viscum album. The sequence goes on along the minus strand of OY728161.1, from coordinate 2,041,340,277 downwards.
TCACTGAAAAGATATCCTGAATGGGGATGAGTGTACATATTCTTGTAAGCTTTAAACTCTATAATTTAGGATCTAGTGTCGGCCTATAAAATATGATAAATATTTTACATTTCATGTATATATACATTAATAAATAATATTACTTACCATATTTCATTAATGTGTACCAAATGTACGACTCCCGACCAATTGTGTAACCTTTTTCCTACCCATGTTATGACACTTAGATGATGACCTCCTCCTAAAATTTTATCCTATATAGTATGAGCACAATTCATCTCATACCTTATATGAGATATAGTTAGGTTTATGAGAGAAGAAAGACTGGTCAAAAACAGTAATGTAATCTCTATCCATGACTCCCTTTATTAGGTTGAGTAAAAAAAGATGAAAACATTCACAAATACAAATATCACAAGCCTCTTGGATAAGATATCTCATTCCATTATCGATCAGAGACCAAATTTTTTTAAAGACAATTAAAAACAACATGTTACTAATTAAATAAATTTTAAATAAAATATATTATTTATTAATGTAAAATATAGTGGTCAAACATATGACGTAAAACAGTAATCAGAACCTAATCCCATGACACCAATGACATAGAAAAATAATTTTGTATAATCACACCAACTTTCCCAATAGTTAAAATTGTGAAGCTATGTAAATAAAAAAATATTATTAAAAAAATTAAAACAAAAACTTAAAATAAAATCAATACCTTAAAGAATTGATCTTATCTTTGTAAACAAGGATCAAAATCAAGAGATGATCATCTTTCTAAAATAGGGTTCACAATTGTAAGGTCCTGACCCAAGTTCCACATATCGATGCCTTGATCCGGTTAGTCACATGACCTCAGGTGTGCCTCCCCATACACCAGAGGATTCTGACTAGTAGTGAGGGTCTAATAATGATACCATGGGATGACTATACCCTATTTATCAAAGCATCACAACATTATAAATAAATATGATTAACCAAATGATATAACCAAGAACCATAAAAACCCAATATCACATGATGACTAAAATAGGAATAAAATATCCAAAAAAATAGTAGATATACCATGCCAAGTACATGTCAATTTTCAAATGAAAAACAAAAATAAATAGACACTCACACTCCCAAGTCGGTCCTTAAACTATGTTTAGTTCCCTCATCCATACTCCATCCCAAATCATCCATCTAACATAGGGCTCCTGATCTGATCCTGCCCTACAATCATGAAGTGTATCTAGGTATCGATCAGGCAGCCCAAGTAGGGTGTGAGTAAAACTTAGTAGACCACCACCATTGGTGACTACAATAATATCCATTCAATAACAATGTATATAGTTGTATAAATAATAATGAACAATGAATGTAGTAAATATTTATCATATTCCGTTATTCTTTAATTTACCACACATGTTACCCAGGTTCACAATGGAACTTGAACCATCAATACCTTCTTTGTCCCATGAAATAGTCTAAACCATCCCCAAGGGATGTCAGATATCACAATACCATGGTTATGAATTAACATTTCAATTAAATTCACATTACAACCAATTGGAACCATAATCCAATGCGAAAATTTTGATACTAAAATGCCATATCCGATTCATCGTGGGTATTTAAAGAATCAATTTGTGCCTGAAAACTAATTTATCACTATGGGATTTTGAAGAATCCATCCATGTCTCACAAATTTATATCATTCAATTACATATGGTATTTTGAATAATCATTCCATATCCCACACACACATATCACAAAGTCACATGTATCACAATAACACACAAATAACAATTTCATAACATCAAGGTTAACCATCATTAACATTATTTACAACATTTTCATCATGGGGTACCAATTAGATTATTAACTCAATCATGGTCCATCAATTTAATCACATGGGAAAAAAAATATAACCAATTCACAAACAAACCATTTCGGTTAAGCCAACAATATTATAATCCACATTGTTAATTAATTCATAAACACATTAATTAAAAAATTACAAAATTCCAATATCCCATTAATTTCAAAATAAAAATATTCTATTAATTAATTTACCAATTAATTAATTGAATTCCAACTATTTTAATTACCCTAGTTTAATCCAAATCATTATCACATGTCAATTAATTTAAATCAATTCAATCTTCAATGACATTTCACAATCATGGAAATTATAAATTTCATAATTACATACATATAATTAAATCAAGAATATAAAATTTTCAATTTAGACTACCTACATCAGGTTTTATGATTAATGCTCACCAATGGAAATACCTAATTGAAGAAAAGCAACCAAGATCATGATGAATAATGAGATCTAGAATAAAAACCTAGATCTAAGATCAATAGAATCAAGATACATAAAACCTAAATCTAAACCCACCATAAATAGAGAAAAAACAAACCATTATTATCCAAAAATAGAGATGATATAGAGGTAAACCTAATTAGGAAGAAACCATATACCAGGAGAGGTGAAAATATGCCAATCTAGCTTTTGATTCATCAAACATGGTGTCTGGGAGCCCTAAGGATTCGTCCCGAAGCCTAAAAAAATGAGAGGAGTGATTTAGAGTCAAGTTGGGTCAACATTGGGTGATGTCTAGGGGGTTCTGAAACTTTTAATCTAATTTTTGGTATAATTAAACTCTTGTGCACGTTTTCCTAGGTAGGGGTGCACAGTTTTCCAAAAATGTGCATCTAAAACATACACCTCTTCTGGGGGGGGTCACAAATACTTCTAAAAGGGAACATGGTTTAAAAACTGTGTGAAATATGTTCAATACCTCTTTTTATAGGGTTTCATGGTTTAATGGGGTAGGGTACACGGTTTGGGAAAACCACAAACCAAGAATACAATACCCAAAACCCAAACGAAAACTTCAAAATTTCACCCAAACACACCCAAGATAAAACCCAAAAAAGATATAATAAAATAGGGAAAAAGAGTACCTGTAAAAGAGGTTGATAAATCTCTAGAAAATGTCAATATCTTACAATCTCTCAACTTTATAACAGCTCATACTTGAGTTCTACTCCCAGGAATCCATAATACTCTGAGGTAAAAAATTGGTCCACTGAGATTGCATATCCACCTCTCCCTCCCATGTTTTTGCCTAAACTTGTCCATGCTTCCACAACATATGAACTATCAGCATGGTCCTTCCTTGAAACAATTTCTCAGTGTGATCTAACAAACTTATATAATATTCCTCAAAAGAAGCTTCATTCTCAAGCTCAACATCATCAACATCGATCGCATGAAAAGGTTCGGGGTGATACCGATGAAGTTTTGACACATGAAAGACATTGTGAATAGAATTTTACCTATTTGGAAGGTCCAATATATACACCATTAGCTCGATTCTCTCCACAACCCCAAATGATATAAAAAACTATGGTTCTAACTTTCCAAGTCTTTTTATCTTGTGGTGACCCAATCTATGTGACACCTAAAAGAATACACGATTACCCTTTGTAAACTCAAGGAGATCATTGATGTATATCAACATATGACTTCTATATAATCTGAGTAGTAACCATATGCTTCCAAATTAATTAGACCTGATCTGACATCTCTTACATGAGACTTAGTCCTAACAACTCTAACTCACCTGCCTCTATCCAACATAGAGTCGATTTGCATAGCCAACCATAAAGTTACTCATATGGTTCCATATGTATAGTTTCTCGATAACTATTGTTATAGGATAACTCCACCAATTCTAGGTTATTCTCTAAAGACCCACCAATGTCTAGAAAGCATTCCCCAAGAATATTCTCAAGCACCTATATAGTATGTTATGACTGCCTATCTATCTATGAGTGGAAAACCGTAATCATTAAAACTGATGTACCAATATCATTCTACAACCCCTACAAGAAGCGTGAAGTAAAACATGAGCCGTGATCTAAAACTATACTCCATATCACCCCATATAGACATACTATCTTATTAACTTACAAGTCTCCAAATTGATCCACTATGATAGTCTCCTGTATAGGCATGAATTGTGCTACCTTATTCAATCAGTCCATAATCACCCAAATATCTTCATTCTTATGAAGTTTTATCAGGAGACCCACAAAAAATTACATAGTAACATTTTCCCACTTCCATTCTAGAAAAAAATAGCTATAATAAACATCCAGGTCATTGATGCTCAGCCTTCACCTATTGATAGGTGTAATATCTTTTCACAAAACCTACTATATCCTCTTTCATGCTTGACCACAAATATTTCCGATGTATTTCACGGTACATTTTGGTCAAACCTGAATGTACCTCCCACTTTGAGGCATGAAATTCACTCATCATCTCCTCCCAAATACTCATAGGTACATAAACATGATTTCTAATATATGTGATATCATCCTCATATATTCTCTAATGTGAAGGTGTATCACTGCCTTTAAGGATTTACCTCAAGGAAAAACACTCTGAATCCTAATAATACCTTTCCCTGATCTTAGTCAAAAATTTAGACTCTACTAAAACTGATATGTGAGTCACCCTCTCATGACCCCTCCTAAACCAAAACATGAATCTCAGTCAGTAAAGTCATCATCTTCCACTCAACACTAGACTCTTTAATTACGTAATTCTGAGTTATCTTACTTAAAGTTTTAGCAATACTATTCCCTTTCCTGAGAATATATTCTAGCTCAAAATCAAATGACTACGTATAATCAACCCACCTCCACTATTGGAGATTAAAATATTATTGGGAAAATATATATTTTAAGTTCTTGTGATTAGTATACACAATAAAATTTTTCCCAAAAAATAATACTTCCAATACTTCAAGTCATAAACCACATCAGCTAATTCGAGGTCGTGTGTATGGTAGATCTGTTCATGTGGCCTCAAATAGCATGACCCATACACCAAAACTCAATCTCCCTATATCAAAACTATTCTAATCACAGTACCATAAGTGTCACAAAACACAATGTACTCCTCACCTAGCTTGAGTAGGATCAAGACTGGTGTTGTAGTCAAACTCTTATTCAACTCCTAGAAGGCATTTTCACATTCTACTATCCAATAAAACATTATCCAATTATTATTCAATCCCTAAATAAGTGTTTCCAATTAGGAAAAGTACTGGATGAACCTTTGATAATAACCCGCTAACCCCAAAAATATACAAATATCGAAAATATTCATGGAATGCACCTAAGAAATAACTTCATGCACCTTATTATGGACAACTGACACACATACCTATGAGATGATGTGACACAATAATTTTACTCGATCAATCCAAAACTAACACTTTGATAGCTTTGCATATAGATGATTCTTTCATAGTGTACCTATGATGATATTATGATGTTGGGAATTATTTTCATGAGCCTTTGATTTCACCAATATGTCATCCAAAACACTACCACAAAATGATATGGGTTTGGGTGGAAGATTTTATTCATCAAATTTATAATCTCTGTTGGTGAGTTCATCATCTTGGAAAACAACTCAATGAACTCATGAAGTCTATAACCACTACTGAAAGTAGTCTGTTGTATATCAGATGGTTGGTCTCTCAACTAATGATACACTAATCTCAGGTCTATGTTAGAGAAAACAAAAAATCCTCTTAACTAGTCAAAAAGATCTTCAATACATGGAAGAGGTTTCTGGTTCTTCATAGTCATCCAATTAAACTTATGGTAATCAACACATAAGTGCAATGTTTTTCTATCATTCTAGGAAATAAATACTGGAGAACCCTAAGGCTATGTACTCAGATGGATAATCACTTTTTCCATAAAATATTCCAGTTGAGTGTTAATCTCTTTAAGCTTTATTGTTTCCATTCTATATGGTGTAATAAAAATGGCTTAGATCTAGGCATTTGATAAATTGTAAAATCCAAATCTCTCTTAGGGGGCATCCCTAATAAGTCCTTTGGAAACATGTCCTAGAACCTATCCACCATGGGTGGAAAGAAATAATTATTTTAACCCCCATAATCTAGAAAAATACTATCAACCGGGGCGGTGGGATCCCCTAGATATCATTGAAATGGCCCTATATGGCATGCTTGGATATCCTACTCTCCACAGTATGTTTAATTGCTTCTCCCAAGAGACGTAAAAGTCACTCCCCTACAGTAATAATATATGTGGGCTGTATATTACACTAACCAATCCAAACATTTATTTAGGTCAAATACTTACAAATATAAATTGTAGAGATCCTAAAGAAAACTATACTCCCCAAACTCGAGAGATCATCCTTTGCACAGGTACATGTCTCTCAAACCTACTCCCAAAGGTGTATATATTATCATAACCCCACTCAATAAATCCATTGTAAGGATAAAACCATTCACAACTTGTGTAGATATTAAAGAATGAGAGGCACCATTATCGAATAAGGAACTAGAAATCATATAATCTATAAGAATAATACCTCTAACTATCAATAGTCTAGTCTTTCTATCCACATGTGTAGGCTGAACTGCATGAAACTATGTTTCCCCTTCTCCTTGTGATGTATTATGAGACCACTAAGCTGCACCACTCTACTGATTCATGAGTTCTTTCCCAGAAGAACCACATCCACTTCCTCTACTACCACATCCAGTAGAACTCAAACTGCTAGACTGGTATGATATCGAATATCCCATTCTCATACTCTAGTTCTTACTAGTTTCCCAATAATTTACCATCTATAATGGGTTCCAACAGAACCTTTGTAGATGTCCCATCCTTCCATAGGATCATCACCCTACAACGGGTTGGGGGAACTATCTATGAAAGTGATCCGACCTAACACGTTGGTGACATGTCACCCAATTAATGTCATGTGTAACTGAACATTCTCCCTGGCCACTTTGATTTACACTACTCTAGTCAAAATTCTCATAACTAAGCTTCCTTCTCTTGAGATTCATACCTCCCGATCATCCAGAAGAAACCACCTATCCTCTATTGGAATCATCCTCTAGGTTCACCTAAGAAATGATATCCTAACTCAAAACATATGAAAACTTCTACAGCATGAAGATATTAAAATGGGATTTAATTTCACATTTAATAGCATCCTAAAAATAGTTTTCCATAGTACCCTCATATCTCACCCACATCGGGGGAAATTGATCGTACCACGATTCACTGTTTTATTCCACCCTTACACCGCAGTTTTAAACTAGTTTTGTATTGAATATTACAAATATAATAATAAATTTAAATTTATGTTTGAATCAATAAATTAATGTTAATCAATATTAGAATGGGAAATGTTACTTGTTTTTATTGTTTCAATGTATGTGGAGGTGATTTGGAGAGCCCTTGATGAAGTGGAAGCAAAATGGGCCAAAATTGAAAGGATTCATGGACATCTGTCCACTATTTTTCATATTACCCAAAATCCGTGAATCAAAATGGGCTGAACTTTTGTGGACCTGTCCAAACTTTAATACTCTACATTTCATATTAAGGAACCCAATCCTGATTCGGCTTATATGGGACCCATTCGAACTGATCTGTCTAAGACACAGAATTTGGACCAAGTCAAATGCGGTGTTCTGTTTTTTATAAATATCTTGAGATGTGGTTTTCTAAACGGTGCCAAAACGTTCGGTGGAGACAGTCAAGAGGTATGGATACAAATTTTCTATTTTCTCCAAAGCGAGATAAGACTATCTGAAGGCCGAAACGCGTGGTGCAAGTGGATTGATGAAATCTGTGTGCCTAAAACCACCTTCCAATTTTCTTATAAAAGGGCACCAAGGAAACCTCATTTGCAAGTTAGGCCAAGGAGTTAAGTGCTGAAAATTTGGATTCCTATAAGAGTCTCATAATCACCTTGGAGGTTCTGGAGGCCCCTATCCTCATATGAGAATCAAGGATGAAGAAGTAGTTCCACCCGAGCTTCCTCCTCCTCCCAATGTCGAGCTAAAAGTTGGGTGTTCGTTGTGAGGGAGATACACACATTTCAAGGGAGTTATGATGCATACACTAGCTACTGGTTTGGAGTAATTTGGGTTTTTAAACATTTCATTCCATGTAACTTATTTTATTTCCAATTTGAATGCTTTATTTGATGCATGTGAGTGTCATGCTCTTAATTTCTAACCGATCGATGTGAGGTTTTGAGTGCGTGACTTGGGTTGTTCCGATTGGACGTCACAAGAATCCTTTTAATACCCACCTTATTAATATTTCAATATGATTTGGAAGCTCTTATTCCATTCATAAGTACTGGACCTTGACAATACAATTGTTACTTCAAGGTTGGGCCCTTAAAGCATTGAAATAAAAGCTTAGGAATTAATCGGGATTCCAATAAACTCCGACCAAAGAATTACTCTAAACCTAAGATGAATCTCTTTTAACAATGAACATGATATGTGTGTAGTGAAATCACATCTACCCTTTTATCTCATATTTTTCTAAATCCACTAGGTCCCTCAATTTTTAAGCTATTTCAACTAATTCATTGTTTTAAACTCTTTTCAAAACCACCCCCTCTCTTAGTCATTTTTATTAAAAATACACACTCTAAACCTACCAACGCTCCTTAAGAGACGACCTAGGGTTTACCCTAGACTCTAAATCAACCTTAAAAACATAATCAATTTGACGTGTCATGACAATGCGGTCAAATTTTGGCTCCGTTTCCAGGGAGCGCTTTGGTTTTTTGTGCGTGTTTTTGATAAAGTTTTTGTAATTTTTGTGAATATTTGTTTGTTTTATCTTCTAACTTTGCATTTATTTTTGTGTTCTAATTTATTTATTGTGTAGGTTATGTGTATGATGCGTTATACCCTAGGATTCCTACAAACTTTCGAACCCGAACCGGAGAGGATCCTACATCAACGAAACCGAGACACACAAGACAACACTTTGAAGGAGGAGACTTCACATCTTAAAATTCTTATTGATCCTTCTTCTTCTTCTAAAACCAAAGTTAAAATTGAACATAACTTGTATAACATGGATGAGAATAGTATATCACTAAAATAAATAACCTCACCTGATGTTGATATCCTACCCACTTACATTCAATTACAAGGTGAGGCACCCAATTTTGAACTAAAATCTGGTTTAATTCATTTATTACCAATATTTCATGGACTGCCTGGAGAAGATCCACATAAGAATTTAAAAGAATTTCATACTGTGTGTGCAACATTAAAACCTGATAATGTGGATGAAGAACAAGTAAAACTTAGGGCATTTCCATTTTCATTAGAAGACACAGCTAAATATTGGTTGTGTTATGTTAATTCACCTATTAGAGGTTGGGAGGACATGAAACAACTTTTTCTTGAAAAATACTTCCCAGCCTCTCAAACCGCAACAATAAGGAAAGAAATATGTGGGATAAGACAATCTCAAGGAGAAACCCTTCATGAATATTGGGAATGATTTAAAAGATTGTGTTCAAGTTGTCCACATCACCAAATAAGTGATCAACTTTTAATTCAGTATTTTTATGAAGGTTTAATCCCTATTGATCGAAACATGATTGATGATACTGCAGGTGGTGCACTAGTTGATAAAACCCCAATCGCTACAAGGAACCTAATTGAGACCAAGGCATAGAACACTCAACAATTCAGTTCAAGATCTAGTATACCCATTCGAGGTGTCCATGAGGTGCAATGTACTGAATTCGAGAAGAAGGTGGATACGAAGTTTGAAGAGGTAAGTACCCTTCTACGACAACTTGCTCTTTCCCAAGGGAAATTCCAGTCTCCTCCTCCAATACATTGTGGTATATGATCTTATGATACCCACTATTCTGTCCAATTCCCCCAATTGAGAGAAACTTCGGAGAGTTGTGAGGAAATATTCCCCGGACGCCCCTATAACCAACCCATTAGGCAAGAACCTTACTATCCATCCAACCCTAGGTGGAAAGACAGCCAAGCCTATAGGAAAGTGGGTATTCAAACCAGCCTCATCAACCATGGAACCAACCAAGGCAATGTAGTCATCAAACACCACCACCCAGAAATTTTCAACCACCCCAAAGGCCTTTCCAACAACCCCTCCGAAAACTGATCCTAGCCTAGAAGATATGATGAAACAAATGGCTGCCAATAATCTCCAATTCCAACAAACCACTAAAGCAGCCATACAAGACCTCAAAACCCAATTAGGCCAACTAGCTAACTCGGTGGGTGAAATCCAAAGCCATCGGTCTGGTAAACTTCCATCTCAACCACTTTTCAACCATAGGGATAAGGTAAATGTTAGTTCCATCACCCTTAGGAGTGGAACTCAACTTAAAATCCAAATGAACCCTCTATTAAAGTCATCCTATCCTAAGGGAACCACCATCCCAACCACGGAAAAAGGTTCAAATGGGATGGAACCTTGTCTTGAGAGAATTCCTACCAAAGGAAAGAGTGTGTCTATTGATGAGTTACCAAGCCCAATCATTTCTCTTCCATTTTCCCAAAGAGCCACCCAACCAAGGAAACAAAAGGAAACTGAACTTGATAACGAAATATTGGAGACTTTCAAAAAAGTGCAGGTTAGCATTCCATTGATTGATGCCGTCAAGAAAATTATGAGATACGCCAAGTTTCTAATGGAGATGTGTACCCACCGAAGGCGACATAGAGGTGATGAAGAGGTGAGCCTGGGGAGGAACGTCTCAGCATTGATACAACCATCACTTCCCACCAAGTGCAACGATCCTGGAACATTCTCGATTCCGTGCACCATAGGGGAGTATTCTTTTTCTAATTCTATGCTTGATTTGGGTTCTTCTATTAATGTGATGCCTCACTCCATATACTCTTCTTTGCATGTCGGTGAACTAAAGCCCATAAGAATATTTGTTCAGCTAGCAAATCGGAGTACGACACACCCTTCTGGTGTGTTAGAGGATGTTCTTGTGAGGGTTAAAAATTTAATATTTCCTGCTGATTTTTGTATGCTAAAAATGGAAGATGATAAGATGAATGGAAACACCCCAATTATATTATGGAGACCTTTCTTGAAAACTTCCAATGCCATAATTAATGTCCATAATGGTACATTATCTATGGAATTTGGTGGTGACATAGTCCATTTCAACATCCTTGATGCCATGAAGCACCCCTCATAAGAACATTCCTCTCTCTCGGTAAATTCAATTGATGTACTCCCTTCCCCTAAAATCACTTCATTTGTTTCCCCCGATCCCCTTTCTGAATTTTCCTCTTTGATTGAAATTCTTGGTAATGATTCATGTGTTGATTGTTGTAGTGGTCTAGAAAAGTGTCATGCATGTTTATTAATTGATAATTTCTTGAACACTGAGGATCACATGACCATCAATGATACTGCTACACTTGTCAAAGCTAATTCCTCACTTAAGGATGATACCATTGAGCAGTTAGATGAGATTAGTGACCTCTCACTTTCACACACACTCCCATCAATCCAAAACCCACCTGAATTGGAACTAAAGCAACTGCCTCAAGATTTAAAATATTCATATCTTGAGAATGGAAACAAGTTTCCCATCATCATTGCTAGTTCACTCCCTCCTGAGCATGAATTGTGACTATTTGAACTTTTGAGGGATTATAAACAAGCATTGGGATGGACACTTGTAGACATTACTGGTATTAGACCATCGATTTGTAAACATAATATTTTATTAACTGATGAGGATAAACCAGCGAGGCAGCCACAACGTCGACTGAACCCAATCCTCTTAGAAGTAGTTAAAAAGGATGTAACAAAATTATTGGCTGCTGGAATCATTTACCCCATCTCTGACAGCCAATGGGTCAGTCCCATTCAATTAGTTCCTAAAAAAACTGGGCTAACGGTAATTAAAAATGAAAACAATGAATTGGTTCCAACTTGTGTGCAGAATAGTTGGCGTGTCAGTATAGATTATCACTGTCTCAACCAACACACTAGGAAGGACCATTTCCCATTGCCATTATTGACCAAATGCTAGAGAGGCTAGTGGGGAAGTCCCATTACTATTTTCTTGATGGGTATTATGGATACTTTCAAATCTATATTTCCCCCGAGGATCAGGAAAAGACAACCTTCACTTGCCCCTTTGGAACATTTTCCTATAGAAGGATTCCATTTGGCCTGTGCAATGCTCCGGGTACTTTCCAGCGATGTATGGTTCATATTTTTTCAGATTACCTAGAGGATTTCATGGAAGTTTTCATGGATGATTTTAATGTTTATGGATCCTATTTTGATGAATGTTTAAGTAGTCTAGGTTCAGTCCTACGTCACTGTATTGAAAAGAATCTTGTATTAAATTATGAGAAATTCCATTTCATGGTGCGAAAAGGTATAGTTTTGGGACATGTCATTTCTGGGGATGGTATCCAAGTAGATAAATCAAATTTGAATGTCATTTCTTCCCTACCATTCCCTAAAAATATACATGATGTGCAGTATTTCCTAGGTCATGCTGGATTTTACTTTCGTTTAATTCATGATTTTAGTGAGATTTCACTTCCCCTCTCCCGCTTACACCAAAAAGAAAAAGATTTTGTTTTTGATAAATAATGTGAAGAATATTTTAATAAATTAAAATGGAGTCTCACATCACCCCCGGTAATCCAACCACCTCGGTGGGATTTACCAATTGAGCTCATGTGTGATGCCTTTAACTATGCAGTTGGTGCAGTCTTGTCACAAAGAGTCGATCGAGCTCCACATGTCATTGCCTATACCTCACGTACTTTGGACCCTACCCAAGAAAACTACACCACCACTAAAAAATAATTTCTTTCCATTGTGTTTTCCATGGACAAATTCAGGTCATACCTTTTAGGGTCCAAATTCATTGTCTTCTCAAACCATGCAGCCCTCTAGTATCTCCTAAAGAAACTGGAAGACAAACCACGTCTCATTCGTTGGATGCTCCTCCTTCAAGAATTCAATCTAGAAATTAGAGATAAAAAAGGAGCAGAGAATGTGGTGGCAGACCATATCAGTAGGATCCCCCCATCCTCGGACATTGTCTCATCCCCTTGTATTCCCATTAATGGCCTGTTTCCTAATGAGCAATTGTACAAAGTGCAAGATGTTATTCCCTAGTATGCTGAAATTGTAAATTATCTGGTAGCATCTTGCATTCCTACTGATTTCAACAAAAACCAAGCCAGTCATCTAAAACATGAGTCTCGTCGGTACATTTGGGATGACCCCTACCTTTGGCGCACATGTAGCGATAAGGTCCTTAGGCGTTGTGTTCTTGATAGTGAGTTTCAGTCTTTCCTTAGATTCTTCCGCACTCTTGCTTGTGGGGTCCACTTTGGTCCCCAACGGACTGCTCGTAAAGTTCTTGATTCTGGTCTATTTTGGCCAACACTTTTTCGGGATGCCCATGAATTTTTTAAATCTTGTCCTCGTTTTCAAAGAATGGGGAATTTCTCTAAAAGGAATGAAATGCCACAACAACCCTTGCCCTTTCATTAAATATTTGATGTTTGGGGCATTGAATTTATGGGGCCATTTCCCAATTCTTTTAGAAACTTGTACATTCTTTTGGCCATTGATTCTGTATCAAAATGGGTAGAGTCACGGGCCAAAAGGATTGATGATTCCGAAATAGTTGTAGAATTTTTGAGAACTCAGATCTTTTGTAGGATTTGATTACCTAGGTTCATCATCAGTGACCAGGGTTATCATTTCTGAAATCGAACAATGCAATCACTTTTGCATCGGTATGGGGTTGGTCATCAAGTTTCTACTACATATCATCCACAGACCAATGGTCAATCCGGGGTGTCAAATAGAGAGGTAAAACAAATTCTTGAAAAAATGGTTCAACCCAATAGGAACGATTGGAGTCTTAGACTTGATGATTCATTATGGGCCTACCGTACTTATTTCAAAACTCCAATTGGAATTTCACCCTATCGTCTTGTGTTTGGAAATAGTTCTCACCTCCCTGTTGAGATTTAGCACCGAGCCTACTGGGCCATAAAATAATGAAATTCTATTCATTCTGGTGCAGGTGCTCAAAGGAATTTGCATATTCAGGAGCTAGAGTAAATGAGAAGATATGCATATGAAAACTATAGGATTTATAAGGAGAGAACCAAGGCTTCCCACGACCATATTATTCTACATCTCCAGTTCCATATTGGGAATACGGTCCTCCTTTATAATTCAAGGCTGAAGTTGCATCCAGGTAAGATTTTTTCCCGCTGGTTTGGACCATACACTGTTACTAACGTCTCTCCATTTGGTGTTGTCGAGGTTCAAAATGAAGAAATCAAGCAAAACTTCACTATCAATGGGCAGTGGCTGAATCACTTTCATGAACCCATTCTGGAGTCCCCGGTGGAGGAACTCCAAGTTCAAGAAGCAAACTATGAATGACATCAACCAGGATTTATCCTTCCCACATTCTTTTTTACTACAGTGAGGACACTGCATACTCTAGGTGTGGGGGGTGGATACATTCCTATGTTAGTTAGGAATTTTCATCGTTTTCTCATTTTGTTTTATCTTTTTGGACTTCTTTATGGTATTTTCAGTTTTCCCTATCAAAAATTTCAAAATTCCATGATGTGGTGACCATAAAGTGGGGAAAGTAAAAATACCATAACGAAGGCTAAAAAGAATTTGTGTATGAGTTTACCATAAATGTGTGATTTTTAGTGAATTGGTTTTAGGTCAATGATATAAATGGTTGTATCACTGTGAAAAATTTGAGATGATTGATTCCCTTTGTGTGAGTAGTTTTTTTGAAAACTGTGTCACTAATATCTCCAACAATTTTTGCACCAAACCACAAAGTGTGAATATTTCTTACTTAATATGTGGTAAATATATTTTGGGTTAATATTTTTCAGCTTGAAATGATATTTCCATACCTTCGTTTCTTATCCGATCTGTTTCATTATTGTACCAGATTGACCTATGCGTGTGTACCTAATGTCCGACTGTTGTACGCCCTCCAAAAAAATGGTTGTATCTTGGGCAGGTCAAAAACCACTCCTCCTCAACCTTTGATCTTGTTATAACTATTGCAATTAGTTTTGTGATGAGATCAAACAATGGTTAAGAGATGAGTGTGAGATTAGTTCCAAATGCAACTTCAAAAAAAATATCATAAATGAGGGGAGTGATTAAATGTGCATGATATGGGGATATCTAGGTCGAGAGCTTATGTTTTGACTTCTGGGAATGCTTAAATGAGTGGGTCATGAAATATGATGGCAAAGGATGTAGGACAGGTTCGGTGAAAAATCATTTAAAGCTGAATAATGTTAAAATAAACTATATTTATTTGATAGAAAGTGGAAAGAATAGCATGGTATTGTTTTCAGACACACACATGGAGAGTTAGTGTAATGGTTGACCTTTGAATTCCTTTCTCATGTTGGTGTCATAAATCTCTTTGAATTTTATAGTGATATGATTTATTAGACATCTTTTTCCATTTTCACTAGGAAGAACTCCTTTGTGTGGTTCGTGCATTGATCACTTTACTTTAATTAAAATTTCCTCAAATGAAAAATCTTTAGGATTTTGGAAATATATATATATATATACATCATTGTATTTGGATATGTGACTTTTCCCAGTAGTGAAAATGTTTAGGTGTGGGGGTGTGATCGTACCACAATTCACTGTTTTATTCCACCCTTACACCGCAGTTTTAAACTAGTTTTGTAATGAATATTCCAAATATAATAATAAATTTTACTTTATGTTTGAATTAATCAATTAATGTTAATCAATATTATAATGGTAAATTTTACTTGTTTTTATTGTTTCAATGTAGGTGGAGGTGATTTGGAGGGCCCTTGATGAAGTGGAAGAAAAATGGGCCAAAATTGCATGGATCCATAGACATCTGTCCACTGTTTTGCATATTACACAAACTCCGTGCATCCAAATGGTCTGAAATTTTGTGGTCCTGTACAAACATTAATACTATACATTACATATTAAGTAACAAAATCCTGATTCGACTTATATGGGTCCCATTCAAACTGATCTGTCCAAGCCACTGAATTTAGACCAAGTCAAAGGTGGTGTTCTGTATTTTATCAATATCTTGAGCTGTGGTTTTCCAAACGGTTCCAAACATTCGGTGGAGATAGTCAAGAGGTAGGGATACAACGTTTCTATTTTCTCTAAAGTTAGATAAGACAGTATGAAGGCCGAAACGCATGGTGAAAGTGGATTGATGAAATCTGTGTGCCTAAAACCACCTTCCAATTTTCTTATAAAAGGGCACCAAGGGAACCTCATTTGCATGTTCGGCCAAGGAGTGAAGTTCTGAAAATTTGGAGTCATAGAGGAGTCTAATAATCACTTTTGAGGTTCTGGAGGCCCCTATCCTCATAGGGGAATCAAGTATGAAGAAGGAGTTCCACCTGAGCTTCCTCCTCCTCCCAATGTCGAGCTAAAAGTTGGGTGTTCGTTGTGAGGGAGATACACACATGTCAAGGGAGTTCCGATGCATAAAATAGCTACTGTTTTGGATTAATTTGGGTGTTTAAACATTTCATTCCATGTTTCTTATTTTATTTCAGATTTGAATGCTTGATTTGATGCATGTGAGTGTTATGCTCTTAATTTCTAACCGATCGGTGTGAGGTTTTGAGTGCGTGAGTTGTGTTGTTCCGATTGGACATCACAAGAATCCTTTTCATACCCACCTTATTGAGATTTCAATATTCTTTGGAAGCTCTTATTCCATGAATAATTACTAGACATTGACAATAAGATTGTTACGTCAAGGTTGGGCCCTTAAAGCATTGAAATAAAATCTTAGGAATTAATCGGGATTCCAATTAACTCCAACCAAAGAATTACTCTAAACCTAAGATGAATCTCTTTAAACAATGAACTTGATATGTGTGTAGTGAAATCACATAGACCCTTTTATCTCATATTTTTCAAAATCCACTAGGTCACTCAATTTTTAAGCTATTTCAACTAATTCATTGTTTTAAACTCTTTTCAAAACCACCCCCTCTCTTAGTCATTTTTATTAAAAATACACACTCTAAACCTACCAATGCTCCTTGAGAGACAACCTAGGGTTTACCCTAGACTATAAATCAACCTTAAAAACATAATCAATTTGATGTGTCATGACAACGCGGTCAGAAATCACTACAAATACATAATGAATCTTGCATAGTCCATCACAATCATACCAATTGAGTCAACCTCGTGAACTCAACTTCCATCTCTTGTCTCCGTGTCTATAGATAAAAGTTCTCTAATAAATTCTCCTAAAAAGTCCTTCCACTCCATATTGCTTAGCTATCCATCCTAAGTCTAGATCTCGCCCCAAAACTTCACCTGTATATGTAATAAATAAGAATCCAATTTTACTCTCTTCTTAGTAGGAGTCTCCAAGTGGTCAAGTATAGTCTGGATGGACACAATCTAAAACTCAGTTATCTCAGGTACACCCTCTCTTGTGAAATTCAGAAGGTTCTAAAACTGAAACTCCAACGTCAGTTCAAATAGGTTTTTCATAACCTTCCTTGGGTCACTTTACATTAATTACACGTAATAAGAAAATTTATGGTGGATCTTATCTCTGACTTCCTCAACCAGCACTATTGGCACCTCTGGTTCCACTACTGGTGGATCATCTCTAACCATAACCTCCTATAATCCTCTCAAAAAATGTCTTCATGGGGGAATATATCTATAATTATAAACACATGTCTTAGGAAACATTTCATGAGATTAACACATTAACATAAGAGGGATCCACAATACACCAGAACAAGTCATTCCCCCAAACCTCACCACACATTCAAAACATAGGTGTTATCATTAACATTAACCATCCCTCATCTAGGTTTAGATTCACGAAGGTTAAACACATATCATATTCATGTATCACATTAGACACCCATTTTCAACAATTTTTATAATTTCAAATTTTAAATTTCACATTAGGCACCATTTTCATTTAAAATTCACACAAAAATGAAAAGGACTTTCACATAAACAAATCATCCCAAAACCTTATTTTCCCATGTGTTCCTAAAATGACGCATGTAACCACAATTAATGAGTGCTTAGAATGATGCATACATACTCAACCCTCATTCAATATCAATCTATGAGTCAAATCTCATAAAATATTACATATAATAATCACATCACATAACAAGTGCATCAACAAATGTGAAATAAACATTAACTGTAAAAACACATCAATGAGAACAATCCTACAATGGGGTAATTAGCTTTTACCATTGTACATGGTTTATCTACTCCCATGCAAGAGATATTAACTAAGGATTGACTCATAAAACTATTCTATCTACCTTTTCCAAATAGTAAGACAAAAGAAAAGAAAAAAACTCCCTTGATACCACTTTGAAACATCCCGACCCAAGTGCCACACACCGATGCCCCGAGCCGGTAAGGCACATGACCTCAGGCGCACCTACCTGTATGCTAGATGCTACAAACTAACAGTGAGGTTTTAATAACTATAACATGGAGAGAATATACCCTCTTTATCTAAGTATCAAAATAGTGGAAATAAATAACAGTAATTTAATGATATAACTAAGAACCAGAAAAACCCAATATCACATGATGACTAAAACATGAATACAATATCCAAACCAAAATAGTAGATATGTTATGGAATGTACATGCCATGTTTCAAATTAAAAACCAAAATAAAGTCACATTGACACGTCCAAGAAGGTTCAGATGATATGTCCAATCCCCTCATCCATGCTCTATCCCAAATTAGCCATATAGCTTAGGGATCTAGCCCTTATACTATCATCCACCAATGAAATCGATTCATGTACTGATCCAGAAGCCCGAGTAGGGTGTGATTATTACTTAGTAAGACACCACCAACTATGTCTAAAACAATATATAATCAATAATTGTGTATGCATTAGTGTAAAGAATAAATTACAATGCGTATAGTAAAGAGATATCACATTCTATTATTATTTAATTTACAACACATGTTACCCGAGTTCATGATGAAACTAGAACCATCAATACCTTCTTCGTCCCATGCTCTATTTTGAACCACCCCAAGGAATTTAACATATCAAAACACCATTTTTACCAATTAAAATTTCACTTCAATTCATTTTACAGTAAATTGGAACCATATTCTATTGCCAATATTTTGAGCCTAGAATGCCTTGTCTAGTGCCCCGTGGGTATTTGAAGCATCAGTTTTTATACCACAAATCGTTTATCACTATGGTATTTGGAAGCATCAATCCATGTGACAAACACATATATTAGTCAATAAAATATGGAATTTTTAAGCATATGTCCATTCCTCACACAATTATATCAGAAAATCACATGTATCATAATAGCACAAATATCACAATTTCATTAAATAAAGGTTAAGTTCCATTAAACATATTTCCAACATTTTCATCATGGGGTACCAATTAAATTATTAATTCAATATTGGTTAATCAATTTAATCAAATAAAAATATAGCCAATTCACTATCAAACCATTTTTGTTTAAGCTAACAAACTCATCATCCTTATTGATAATTAATTAATAAAAACATTAGTTAATCAATTAAAAAATACCAATATCCCATTAATTTGAAAATCACAATATTCCATTATTTAATTGAAAAATTAATTAATAAAATTTCACATATTTCAATTTCCCCAATTTAACCCAAATCAATATCACATGGCAATTAAATTTAACCAATTTGATCATCAATGTAATTTCCCAATCGTTGCAATTGAAAAATTTCACAATTAGATACATTTAATTAAATCAGGACTATTCTATTTTAAAGTTAAACCACCTACCTTAGGTTTAATGGAGAATTCTCACCAATTGAAATCCCCAATTGAAGAGGAAAAACGAATATCACAATTAAGAATAAGATCTAGAATCAAAACCTAGATCCAAGATCAAAACAATCAAGATCAATCAAACCTAGATCAAAACCCACCACCGATAGAGGAAAACCATATCTATATTATTTATAAAGAGATATAATAGAGAGAAAACCCTAATTGGGATGAAATCAAATATTCGAAGAGGTACAAATCTATCAATCCAGCTTGTGATTTATCAAGAACGGTGTTCAAGAGCTCTATGGATTTGCATGAAATACTCTAAAATGATAGGAATGTTTTAGGGTCAATTTGGGTGTGATTTGGGTGTAATTTGGGTTAATTAATATAGACTCAAGAGTTTTTAATATAATTTTCAAAATAATTAAACTTGTGCACAAAGTTTTCTAGGTATGGGTGCACAGTTTTCCAAATCGTACGCCTAAACCAGGTGACTTTTGGGGGGGGGGTGCATGGTTACTCCTAAGAGGGATAATGGTTTTAAAACCCATGATCCATATATTAAATCCCTTTATATATGGGTTTTCATGGTTTTCTGGGGTAAGGAAAATGGATTGGGAAAACCATGGGCCTACCATGCATTACCTAAAACCCCTAAAGAAACTTCAAAATTTCACCCAAACATATCCAAGATAAAACTAAAACAAACTATAATAAAAAAGTAAAAAGAGTACCTATAAATGAAATTGATACATCTCCCAATTTTTTTTGTATCTTACAATTATCATTAATCTAGAAACATTGTGTCCCTACCTAATAGACACTGCTATAATATCATCTTGTGGGTCAGATGTATTGGGCTCATCAACGAGAAGTCCTACATTAGTGAGAGAATGGAATAGATCACCAAGATGATCTCCAACCATATAAAACAAATAAAATTACCAATAAAAAAAATACTAATACAGATATTAAATATAAATAACTAATAAATACCAGAATATAATAATCTTACTTGTAAATAATCATTAACACATATATAAAATATAAAAAACTAATAAATACCATAATATAATAATTAGTTTTAAATAATTACTTGTATATAATAATATTACCTGTAAATAATTATTAATATATATTTTAAATATAAAAAATCAGAAATACCATGAAGAATATAATATTCTTGCCTATAAATAATTATTAATACAAATATCAAATAAAAAACTAATAAATAGTGGCATCGCTGAGGGAACAAAATAGATCATCAAGAATATCTCCATCCATCTGATATAAACAATCATACATGTAAAAAATTATTAATACAAATATAAAATATAAAAACTAATAAATACCTAAATATAATGCATCATTCATCATCCTGTTACACATCTTCATTGATGACAATGTCTTCATCTTCATATTCAACCTTGTAAACTTCCACATGAATTTTAGTTTCATAATCCATTTTTACTTGATAAACATTATCAATATCATTAGCCCTTAACTTGGATGTCTCAACAATGATATTTATATCCCATAGGGTAAGATATATATTTGGGGATGTTTATTGAAATTTTTTAATATGTTTTACCTCTATAGAACCATTTTCATTTTCATGAATATGATTTTCATGAAATTTATTCTCTATTACTCTCCACTAGTCATTTAAACATCTTGATAAAACAAAATAATTTTTATAATAAACATGATGGGTTTTTTCTTCCAGCGTCAATGGTTCATTTGATGTAAGAAGACTATTATATTTATAATCAACAACTCTATGTTATGGATGAACTCACACCCCTCGATCAGTATCGATCCAATGTATTTTAAACATTATTTAATAATTTGGTCCCAGATAATGTAACTCAATTATATCATCCAGTATACCAAAAAACAATCTTCACTTTCCTTATGATGAGATCCTTTTAAACCAAAAACACTATTTATTGATTTCTTTTATTCACCATATATGTGTGTATTAAATCGAAATCCTTTAACCACATACTCATTATAATATTTTACCAATTTTGATGAATGTTTATGAGAAAACATAACTATATAACAATTTAACTTTATTTTTTACCCAAAAACAATAAAAATTATTAATATTAGATATCATTAAAAAATTTATTTAATGTTCATTCATAAAAAAAATAATTTACTAGTATTTTAAACCAATTTGAAAAATTATTTTGTCAATGTTATAAAAGAGAAGAAAGGGTAATTTGTATATTTTTTTGAAATGGTAATCTTATAGTATTAAAAATAATTGAAATAAAATTATCTATTAAAAAAATAAAAAATAGTAATAATAATCTATACTTACTAAAAAAATCATGTAATTTATTCACAATTTAGTAGTGCATATGTATGAGATCAGTGATGTTCTTTATATAAAATCCATCATTCATGATAACCACCAAAACTAAGATCGGTCTGACTAAAAACTAACAATTGATGATCTATGACATCATCAAAATTTTCATCATTACATCCCATGTGATTTTTTTAAGAATATTCAAATTGAAAATAATAAGAGTAGAAATTTGAAATTTCCTCATATATGTATGACTCTATAATTGACCCTTCAAATGAATCTTTGTTACACACTTTCTTCATTATTTTTTCCAAATATATTTTAAATGGGTACATCCATTTGAATTGTATCAGTCCTCTACATTTAACTTCATACAAGAAATTCAATATTAAATGTTCCATTTATTCAAAGAAGTCTGGTGGTAATATTTCTCCAATTTACATAAAAGTATAACAATATCTTTTTTCAGTATACTCAATGAATCATAGTCTCATGTTTCTATAAGAATATCTCAATATAAATATGATAATTCATTCAACACATCCCAAATTTAAAAATTCAAATTCCCTATAGGACCAACAAGCAATAGTCTTTCCATTATGACATGAAATTCATGACTTCTTTACCAAGTAACATGTACATTTCAAATGAATTGATATGAATCAGAAGAATAACCATATAGTAACCTCAAATATATAATCCAATGATAGAATAATAAATTAATTTCTTTAAAAAGTGTGTAATATAATATTGGATTCATTAAATTGTATGATCTTCCATCTTCAAATAATTCATTTTTAGGATGCCTGTAAATTTCTCCAAGATATATCTATGCCTTTAAATTATATTTGGTCTTACCATGTGTGTCCAACACTATATAAAATATATTAGCAAAAAAATATATTCTCAATATGAATTACATCAAACATGTAATGAATCAAAAAATTTGACTAATATGGAAGGTCCTAAAAAATACTCTGTTGTATCTAATTATGATTTCTCCTGAAATGATATATATATTTTTCATTTATATTTGGTACAAAAGTAACATGAGATAACGAATCGATGATAGATTTTACCGTAATACCTGAGAAAACTATTCTATGTTTATCTCTTTTAATTCTAACTTTTTTAAAATTATTTATATTCCTTCAAAAAGGGTGATCTAGGGGAAGAAATCTCTGATGATAGTCAAAATAACTTTTATTTTTTCAGTTGATAAGAATAAACACTTTGTTCTCATCCATTAAGTAAGGATGTGATTTTAGACCATGTATAATCAATCTAGATGACATACCATTTGATGAAAAGTTATTGATAGTTCGTATTAATGAAACCTTTAGTGTAAAATTATGATATGAAACTATATCATATATAGTTACAATGTTATTCCATAATGAAATTAACTCATCAATTAGAGAATTCAAATAAAATTCAATATTATTATTTAGATGTCCTAAAAATATTAAAACCAAATATATAAATGGTTCCTTCATTATCATCCATGGAGGTAAGTTTTATCGAGTTATGAAAATAGGAAAACATAAATATTTACTATTATAAGAACCAAATGGACAAAACCGTCAATATAAATACTCCACCATATGATAAAAAGTTCTGAAGAAAAATAAGGATACATCTGATTAAAGTGTTTCCATGAATCACTATTTCATGGTTGATTTAAACTTTTATTTATTGAAATATTTGGATTATTCCATACCATCAATGCAGTTATGTTGCAATACATTAATATATTTTTTAAAAAGGAAGTAATCTGAATATAACTCAATTGTTTTATAGAAAATAGGTAATTTCCTTATTTTTCCTCTTTATACCTTTATTATTAGAATGTTGTATAATTAACTAATGATTCATAATCACTATAATATAGGAACTAGTCATTTCAACATGCCTTGATCTTCAAATAAACAAGACCCAAATTTTGGACCAAGTACTTACTTTCATTGAAACACATAGGTAATGTATTTCCTTTTGGAAATAATGATTTAACCAAAGAAAATATTTGATCAAAAAAACTATTTGACATTCCAAAATCTGATTTAATAGCAATAAATTTTATAAAATCTTCAAGTTTTATTATCCAACATCCCAAATATAAACCCCTAGTACATTTCAAAAAATTGTAAAATTGAGATGGATCTAATTTAAGATTTTGAGCATCATTTTGAGTTATTGTTTCCAAAATAGATAGGTTAGTAGTATCATGAACTAAATTCTAAAATTATGGATCAAGAACCAAGAAAACATTATTTTCTACTAAATTTTGTTCAACATGTTAATATAAAGAAATATAATATTTATAAAAACCAAAACATTGTAGATTAAGTCCAAAATATACAAACATCCCAAATATCCAAAGATCAAAATTATTAAATGTAAATTTAATTGTTCCTTCAAATATAAACTCTAAATTTGATTTTGTAAATTCTATAAATGTTTCAACACCCTCAGTGTAGACATAATTTATAACAGAACAATTTCAATTTTTGCATTGATTTATCCAATCTTTACCGTTTAATTGTAAATGGTGTATACTTCATCATAACATAATTATCTAAAAGCAACATGAATAAGAAAAATTATTACTCATTGTGAGTAATTTGAAATTACTAATATATTTTAATTATGGCTGTTTTAGGCTATTTGTCAAGAATTATTACAAATTTTTACTAATTATTACAAATACGTTTTTTAATTTTTACTTATTGATGCAATTATTTATCAAGTTAAACGAATTATTTATTAATTATAAATTAAATTTTAATAAATATTACTAATTTTTAATAATTATTAGTATTTCATAATTTTTTACAATTTATTTCAATTTACCGTAATTCACTAATATTTATAAATTATTTATAATATTTAGTGATTAATACTAAGACTAATAATTATTACTAATATTGAATATTTATTAATAAATAAAAATTATTTAATGATTATTTCTAGTTATTTTAATCATTACTACATTTGTACTAATTATTGTGAATTTTTAAAAAAATTTGGTATTTTTTTATAATTTTATAAGGTATTGCAATTTTTTTACTAATTATTAAGATTTTTTTTTAATTTTTACTAATTTATAAAATTATTTATTAATTAACACTAATTATTTATTAATTATAATTTATTTTTAAATAAATATTATTAATTTTTAATAACTATTAGCATTTTCTATATTTTCTTTTATAGTTTATTAAAATCTATCGTAATTTCCTAATATTTAAAAATTAATAATTATAATTGACTTTTTTTAAAAGGTTTATATATGTATGTTCACATGTTAATATATATATATATAAATGTTTACAAAACTATATTCACATGTTTTAAATAAATGAAAACCAATCAAAATACACATTTTCATTAAAAAAACGTTCTTCATAAAATGTTTTTTAAATATTTTATAGAATATTTCCCAATATAAATATATTATATCATAACTAAAAATACACCACAAACTTTTTCCATGAAATTTTCATAATATTCCAGTTTCATGAAAGCCTCTTTTTACTCATAATATAACAATAAAACATGGTTTAACATGATGGACACAATAAAAACATTATCCAAATTCATTAAAAATTATATCACCATGAGAATGCTTTCAAAATAATCACAAATAAGGAATAACATTCAATAATATCTTTAAATAAATTCAAAAATATTCACGATGTTTGAATTAAATACTTCATTTAAACATGTTTTTAGTACAATTACGACTTCTTTTATAATTATTTTTATAATCGTACAATCTTTTTTCCCTTATTGAAATATTATATTAATTTTTTTGAGAATTATTTAGCATTTATTAAATTCTCCACTACTGTTCCTTATACATTAAAATTATATGGAATCATCATTCCATGAATCAAATATCATAATTTATATTTTAGGAAATACTAATTATTGACCAATTAAATAGATTTATATAATGTTTTTTAATATTTATATAAATATCAAACATGTCAATTAATAATTTCCATAATAATAATATTTACAACAATAACATAAAAAAAATTCAAAATTATTTTGATGAAACTAAAAATTAAAGTTCCACCTTATGGTATCAATATTAATATCTATATATATTAGGTGCGTAGTGGTATATTTACTTTCCAACACACAAACACCATGCACACATGTAGGAAAGGCAGTCCATAGCCCCCACATTGGGATAACCCACCCATCAAACATTATATTATTTAGTACATGTCCCATAGTCCATGTGGCCATGAAGCTCATAACATAGCCCAAAATCCCATTGTATCGTTATTCTTACGTTATCCTGCCTGCCTCACCTGGCCTACGTCATTCATGCATCATTGTCTCCATCACCGCCTACATAGTTCTATAGTAGTACCTTCACCCAATAGGGCTTGAACTCAGGATCTCCTGGATGCCAAGAAGGAGCCTTTACCACTAGGGTACATGCTCGTTGGCATCACCATTAATACCCCCCACATATAAAATATCAATTCCAAAATTAATATTCTGATCACCAAAATTTATCTTAATTTAATTAATCAAAAATCAAATCCATAATATTTCTATGAATAATTGTTTTTCTGCAAGTCATGATTATATATATATATATAAATAAACACATGCTACACACAATTATATATATCTATATGTAGGTCAAAAAAGCATTCAATATTTATATATATATATATATAACTTGAAATATTTTTCCATCATATATATATAACATATATATAAGAGTATATATATAAACACATATATGAATTATAAACACACTCTCACACCCACACAAATACACACACACACAAACACAGAGATATATATATGAAAATATCATAAATTTAAATGCCAAACATTGGAAAAAATACCTCAAATCAATTATAATCATCCCACACGAAGCTAAAACACATTATATTCGATGGTGGTCACTCAAATTGGAGAGAATAAACTTACATTCACCATGAATATCAAATAAACCTCAAAAATAAGGAAAATATTTTGACCTAGGGTTTGATCAAACCGATTTTATTGAGAAGGAAGGGGAAATGTAACACCCCAACCCCAGCTACCTAGAGCCGGTGCATTATTACATAACATTGGCATGATCACAAAAGATCAAGTCTCAAAAGACCTATTAGTTTAGTAGCCTTGGAAACACTAGATATATTCATAAGTCTTACATTACATCATAAAAATGAAAACTACAACAACAACTTTTTTTCATAGTCCACACTCATATCCCAACATACTATCCCTGTAGGTCATTCATAAATTACTTCTTCACATCCTGGAAAAAATAAAACATTGAAAGGGGTGATCTCAAATGCCCAGTAAGGATAACAATATAGCGGAAACATTCATAAATAAGAATAAACATTTAAGGAAATGTATAACTAAAACAAAAGCCTTTTAAAATTTTACTTCAACATAGTATAGAAAAAATAAAATGAAATAATGCCATTTACTTATTCACATGGATATTCTACTAATCGAATAATCACATGAAATATCAACAACCACTTTCATAATGATGGAATGCATAATGCCAGACTATCATAACCACATATCCAAGGTCTCATGCCAAGACTAAAAATAATATTTTTCCAAGGACTTGTGCCAAGACACTAGTTTGTCTCATGAGACCTACCGATTCATCGAGGAGCTATAGCGGGCTCCACCCGCCACTTATTAAGTCCAATGCATTTCTCATATGAACAGGTTTAAACATAACATAAACATTCGTATTAAAACTAGAATACGAAATGTGAATACTTTCTCTATAAACCATGAATGGTATAAAAATAACACATCCACAGTCAAACATATCACAAAACCTTCAATACAATATGGATGTTTTGTATCATAATAAATAAACTTCAAATAAGCTTAAAATCCATCAAAGGATGTTGACATATATGAAATCAAAACTATTTGAGAGAAATATATCATTTTTTTTTAAATCATTTAAAAGTCACATAATTATGAAATAAAACATTTACATTGAAAATATTCTTATAAGCTTGTAATGGAACCTTTCAAGATTTTATAATGGTGGAAAATAGCCGGACCCTCCGTATAAGTTAAAAAAAACATTCTTACCTTAATTCTGTCGAAAAGGTTAAAAAGAAACTTGGTTTGAAAAAAACGGAAAGATTCCTTTATAAACCTCTTATTAATAGTCAAACAAGGGTATAAATGACTTTAACCCATATTCTTCTAAATAGTAAAAATGTTTTTAAATACATTTTTAAGAAACATGGATGTGGATGATAAAGAAATCCCAGTAGATTATTACGTATAAACAACCTTGGATAATGAAGAGATTGCGAAATAAACCCTTACCTTGTACTTTTCATTGGTTGAGGGTAGGTTAACCTCCTGTATAATGGTGAAATAATTGTTTTTAAATTATAAAAGAATCATATACATTAATATGATATCATATATTATCTTTTAACATTTATTTGTTAATAATATCTTAGTATTATCGTTGTTTCGGGTGTTAACTTACTCATTTTCTTTTATATGTTTTGTAACGTAAGCCATGTTTGTCATGGATAGGTTGTATCTTATTCATATCCAGAATGATATAATGTCCTTAAACATTATTTTTAAATCATCAAATTATAATTATACTTGAATGGATACAATGGAGAATGAATCTCATCGCGTTCGTGGAGACGGTAGTCCGTACGTACGCACGAGCGACAATATCATTTTTTTGATATTAAAATAATATATAATTGGATTTTATATCGTATATACAAAATAATTATCATGTTATATTTATTATTTACTTGAATTACACATTATTATCATACCCATCCAAATAATAATTTATTGAATAACAATTACACCACGACGTGGAGACGGTAAGCCGTACGTACGCACGTATGGTGACATGTTATTCAAAGGATGGATAGAATACTGAAATATGGTTGTAAAATGTTTATAATAACATAAAAGTATATATTATATACTGGATTTATTATTTTAGAATGGTAATATCAAAGAAAGAATAAGTGGAAGAAGAATGCAAGTTGAAAAATGGTGGTGAAATCATTACCTCTTCTTCGGGTTCTTCCTTTTGATTTGATCAAAAGGGCTCCTTAATTTGGCTTTATGACTAAATTAAGGACTCTAGGATGAATTGAGGGAAGTTGAGAGAGTATTTTGTCAGAGTATGGCCGAACCAAAAGGCTTTTAAGGTGTGAGTTAATGAGAAGGGAGAGTGCCCTTTTATAAGAGGGGTGAGAGGCACCTTTGGAAAAGCTAGAAATATTATTTTATAATAAATTCATATTTGGTTTATAATTGCTCAAAATTGGATTATT
The DNA here is from genome assembly GCA_963277665.1 of Viscum album. Classification (NCBI taxonomy): domain Eukaryota; kingdom Viridiplantae; phylum Streptophyta; class Magnoliopsida; order Santalales; family Viscaceae; genus Viscum; species Viscum album. The sequence continues at coordinate 2,041,310,866 of OY728161.1, read as the reverse complement.
TAAAGTTTAAGGTGGGTATGGGTCTAAAACCACTCAAACAATAGAATTTAGACAGGTCTGGGTCATTATATTAACCTTATCTTTAAGTATTAACTCTTAGTTAATTAGTTTCACTTTTACAATGTCTCTTTGTATTTTTATATTATATGGTTTATAAACTTACTATATAAATCCAATAGACCCCAAGTGGTCCTTTAATGATAAACCTATCATGATATAAGTCTCTTGGCCGAACCATATATTTTTAGGAATTTAATATCAATTAATAATATAATATTTTTTTAAAAACTCATTTATGTCAATTTTGACACTATTCAATAATTGATTTTTGTAAAAATCATAATAGAATGATTACTTCGAAAAAAGTTAATTAAGTCAATCCTAACATCTCATATTAACCTATAAAAGTAGTGTAATTCATATTAAGTCTCAAATTATATTTATTTGGGTATTTATAATATCAATTATTTTAATTTTTTCACTATTATGGTAATTACTACATCATCATTGTGTCAAAAATAAATTAAATTATTTAACGTCTAAAAATTATAAATAAAATATAATTATGTAGGAAATAATATTATCTTTCTAATTAATATTTACAATCTAATTTATCTTATTTATAACAATATATTAAAAATGATTTAGTAAATAGACATTGATTTTAACTCTTTTAACTTTTCTTTGAATTAAATAATAATAAATGTCCTAATCTAATCCAAGTGGACCTAAATGATAATATTTTATTCCTAAGGTTGTTTTTGGTCGAGATACACTTGTAAAATAGAATTTGGACATGTGTTAGGATAATATTAATATCATTTTTACCCTTAATTACCCTATTTACTTTTAACCATGGTAAATAAAAGTAAAAAGTTACTATTTACCAAAAATTATTTTCATCTCATTGAACCACATTTTACTCCTTGATATTAACCGTGTCTCTCTGATTTTTGAAATTTCAATCACAGAAGTGGTAAAATTAAGTTTTATGAAAAATTCAGTTTTTTAACTACCACTTAGTAGTTTCACTATTCATCAGAAATTGAAGTTTTCCAGAACAATGCCAAAATTTCACCCTATGATATAATTGATTTACAAATTCAAAAATGATGTCTATTTTAAAAAATTAAAAAAATATAAGTTTCATTAATTAATTTTATAATTAATTCCCACTGTCACAACACATAGCGTGTTTTTAAGAAACAATATATATTAAAAGATTGACAATTGTTTATGTCCAATTTCAAAGTGAAATTAATTCTAATGAACACCATTGGATAAAATGGTAAAAATATATTCTAATTTTACTTTAAAACCACTCAATAGTATAATTTATCACTATAAATTATTTTGAATAAAAAAGTTGTTTTTAAGTATTTTTCACTATTCATAAAAATTGGAAGTTCTTAGAAAAATACCAAAAATTCACCTTAGGATAATTTCGATATTCCCAATCCAAAAATGAAGTCCATTTTGAAATATAAAATATATATAATTTCAAAAAGTAGGTATTACTATTCATAATGGCTAGTTTGATTGGTTGTGGTGTGTTAGAACTCGATGTTGCGTACAACACACGTGATCACATTATTCAAAGGGAAGCGTACCGTAGAAGCTTGGGGTGTTACATTCTCCCCTCCTTAAAATATTTTCATCCTCGAAATTTCTAGAATACTACCGCTTGAAAAGACTCTGGTGGTTCTTCATCATAAGTTCCTCGGGTTCCCACGTTGCCTCTTCCATCTTATGGTTTCTCCACAAAACTTTTACGAGACGCGTCGTCCGATTTCTCAGCACTTGTTCTCTCGTATCAAGAATCTTGACGGGCTCTTCGCAATAAGACAGATCGGGTTCCAATTCTAATTCCTCGTAGGGGAGTACATGCCTTGGGCCAGGCATGTATTTCCTCAATAGAGATACGTGGAACACATCGTGATCTTTGGAGAGACTTGGCGGCATTTCCAATCGGTAAGCTACAGCCCCAATTCATTCTAGAATTTCGAAAGGTCCGATGTACCTGGGACTCAATTTACCTTTCTTACCAAAACTTATGACTCCCTTCCTTGGAGATACCTTCAGGAAAACATGATCACCAACTTGAAATTCCAAATCCTTCCTTCGATTATCGGCATAGCTCTTCTGCCTACTTTGAGCTGCTTTGATGTGATTTTGGATTACCTTCACCTTTTCCATTATTTCCTCCACCAGTTCTGGACCTACAAGTTTTCTTTCACCAACGTCATCCCAATAGGTTGGTGTGCGACATCTCTTTCTGTATAATGCTTCTTATGGTTCCATCTGAATACTCGAATGGAAGCTATTGTTATAGGAAAATTCTACCCGAGGTAAATATTGATCCCACATACCCTGAAAGTCAAGTGAGCAAGATCTCAACATGTCTTCTAAGGTTTGAATAGTCCATTCTGATTGTCCGTCTGTCTGAGGGTGGTAGGTAGTGCTCAAATGAAGTTCAGTATCCTGGGATTTCTGATGACTTTTCCAAAATATTGAAGTAAAATGGGGATCACGATCAGAAACAATCGATAGGGGTACTCCATGAAGTCTCACAACTTCATCAATATATAGTCTTGCTAGAAGTTCCAGTGGTAGATCTTCTCTTATAGCAAGAAAATGTGCTGACTTGGTAAGACGATCAACAATGACCCATATTTCATCGTTCCTTCTAGGAGTCTTTGGTAGCCCCATGACAAAGTCTATTGTAATATTGTCCTATTTCCACTCTGGTATGGGAAGAGGTAGCGTGACTCCTCCGGGCTATTGCCTTCTTGATTTCACTTGTTGACAAACCATACATCTTGACCCGAAATCATCAATCTCCTTCTTCATTTTGTCCCACCAAAAATGTTCCTTCAAATCTCTATACATTTTTGTGCTCCCAGGGTGTATAGAGAAATTGGAACAATGAGCATCATCCATAAATTCCCTTTTTCGATCAGGTATATCGAGAACACAAAGTCTCTTCCCAAATTTCAAAATTCCCTCTTCATACACAATGTCTCTCAATATCACATCATTCACAGCTTTAATCTTATTTTGAAATTCTTTATCATTGGTCTAAGAACTCTTAATAATTTTTAGTAAAGATGGTTTAGAAACCATTTAAAAAAGCATTGATGTTTCACCTTCCCTGGTTATTCCCATGTCCATCTTCACTAGATCCATGAAAATTGGAACCCTTTTAATTATCATATTGTTCAAAACTCCATGATCTTTTCTGCTCAAATCATCTGCCACCTTGTTTTCTTTCCCCGGGTGGTATTGTATCATACAATCATAATCCTTGAGTAATTCAAGACATATCCTTTGCCTCATGTTGAATTATTTTTGTGAGAAAATATACTTAAAACTCTTGTGATCAGTATAAATCTCACATTTTTTACCATAGAGGTAGTGCATCCATATCTTCAAAGAAAATATCACAGCTGCTAACTCGAGATCATGAGTAGGATAGTTTTTCTCATAAATTTTTAACTGTCGTCATGCATAGGCAATAACCCTATCATTCTGCATAAGGACACAACCAAGTCCTTTCTTCAATGCATCACTATAAATAACGAACCCAACATTCCCCGATGGTAGAGTCAATATAGGATAATTGACTAATTTTCTCTTCAGTTCTTCAAAACATTCTTCACACTCTTTTTTCCAAACAAATTTAACCCCTTTACGTGTGAGTTTTGTTAATGGGTTAGCCAACCGGGCAAAATTTTGGATGAAACGTCGATAATAACCTACCAAACCAATAAAACTGCATACCTCAGTTATACTCGTAGGTGCTTTCCATTCTTGGATTGCCTTGGTATTAGAAGGGTCAACAGAGATTCCATCTTTAGAGACAATATGGCCAAGAAAATAAATCTCCTGATTCCAGAATTCACACTTGCTAAAATTCCCATATAATTCATGTCTTCTCAGAGTCTTCAGGATAATGTGAAATTAATTTTCATGATCTTCATAGATTTTGGAGTATACCAAGATATCATCAATAAATCCCACAAAAAATTGATCGATATATTCCTTTAAAACATTATTCATCAGATCCATGAATATAGAGGGTGTGTTTAGTCAATCCAAAATGCATTACTGTAAACTCGTAATGTCCGTACCTAGTTCAAAATGTTGTCTTCGGAATGTCTTCCTTATTCACACACAACTGATGGTATCCAGATCAAAGGTAAATCTTTGAAATTTTTTGAGCTCCATGCAGTTGGTCAAATAAATCATCAATGAGAGGTAGGGGATACTTTTTCTTTATTGTTATATCATTTATCTCCCTGTAGTCGATATATAACCTCATAGATCCATATTTCTTTTTAACAAAAAGAACAGGGGCTCCCCATGGAGAAACACTAGGGTGAATAAATCCTTTATTACTCAATTCCTCTAGTTGTTTCTTTAGTTCAACTAATTCTACAGTGGCCATTATATAAGGGGTCTTCGATATAGGCCTTGATCTAGGAATTAAATCAATGGAAAACTCAACTTCTCGTTCTGGAGGATGTCCAGGTAAATCTTCCGGAAACACGTCTACATATTCTTTCACAACAGGTACATCCTCTATATGAACATTCCATTCCTCACCCACAGTCATTTCACTCTCTTCCTCCCCAATAATTGAATTTAGTTGAGCTACTGGGGGTGGATATAGATAAGAATTAGGTGGTGATGATTCTGCTCTAAAGATAAGGTGTTCCTTATCATCATCATCAAAAATCGCAACATCCTTCTTCTTACAATAAATCTTCGCATCATAGTCCGAAATCCAATCCATATCGAGGATTATATCAAACTCAATCATTGGTATGATGATGAGATCAATAGATAAATAACATTTTTGTGCTCTAATGGGGACTGATTCATAAAACTTTTTTTGCAATGATACTTCCCTTAGGAGTTTTAATTGACTAATCCCTTGTTAAATAAAATTGGAAATATCTAATTTTCTTAGAAAACTAGGAAGATATGAAACAATGTGATGATCCAGAATCAAATAATTCATTTGATAAACTTGAGGAAACCATTAAATTACGTGCCACCATGTCTTTATGAGCTTCTACCTCAGTAGTAGTGATAACATAAGCATGTCATTGATCCCTTGGACTTTTCTGAGTTAATTTCCCTTGACGCTTAGGTCATTCATTTGAGTAATGTCCCATATCCCTGCAATTTTAGAATTGAACATTTGTAGCTTCCTTCTTCCCTTTGCAATCATGAGCTTGGTGGCCTTTTTCACCACACTTGTAATAGACACCCATTCCCTTCAAGAAAGTACCGGGGTGTTTCTTCCCACATTTACCACAGGATGGATATTCACACTTTCCCTTATTCCCCTTATTTCCATTCCTATATTGATCAGTTGATCTCTTCTTCTCTTACTTTTCTTTAAAGTCATAAGACTTAGATAATTCCTTTTCAGTCTTGATAGCGCATGAGACAATGTCTTCGTACGATGAAAAGGATTGTGAGACTAATGCTCGACGGAGAAATGGTTTTAACCCATCAAAGAAACGATCAATATTACTTCTTGGGTTACGTATATAATCTCCAGCATACCTTTCTAACCTTGTAAAGTTAGCCTCATACTTTGCGACATTATCATCCTCCTTTTGTCTCAGACTCAGAAATTTCCTTTCCATATCTGCTCGATGGGAAGGAGGAAAGTATTTTTCTAAAAACAGATCTTTGAACTCTTTCCATTCCATATTTGATACTTCATCATCTTCCTTCGTGTTTTGAATCAATGACCACAATTGATCAGCATCTCTAGTGAGGCGGTAAATTTCCATGATAACTTTTTCCCTTTCACTACTCCCCAAAGCCTGAAATATTTTCTCTAGGGAATTTATCCATTGCTCAGATACTAAGGGATTTGTACTCACATTGAACATTGGTGGTTGTTGCCTCTTGAATCGATCTAACATTGATCCTCCACACTGCGGATCATGGTGTTGCAAACGAGTAAGGTTATTATTCATAACCTGAGTGAGTTGTCCTAGTATGGTGATTAACTGATCGGCACCAGTTGCATCACCAGCTCCACTATAATTATCTTGAGCAAGAGGGAAATCCCTACATGGAGTGTGTGCATTGATACGATTTCCATTTCTTCCACTAGGCGCAATTTCTAAACAATTGCATAAACTAGATCAATTTATGAATCAAAATACATAATCCCATACTTATAAAACACTTAACATAAATTGAACTATTTAGGGATATAGTCCATAATCATAAAAATGTTTTATTTAAGGAATTATATACTAATAAAACCTTCATAATGATTTTTAAAGAAAATGAGTGTAATCTTAAGCATATCCCCCGGGAGTGTCGTAACCAAGAGTGCAGCAAGGTCCGTTGTTGTGCACCAGTTCCCATTCGAGTCTAGCTCAAAGCGGTGTTTCAAGGTTTTACCCCTAGGTACATCTATGCCAGAGCCGCCTCTACCTGCTCGTATCTAGACAAGGATGTATTGCTCAGAAAACTGACAAAATCTCTACAATACCAAAATTCTAGGAAGTTCTTCTATACTAATCCTCAAAGTCCATCTTAGGTCTATGTGATCTAATCAGAGTTTATCTAAATCTATCTTCCATGGTTTGTACTGAACTTCCTCTGATACCAACTGTAACACCCCGACCCCAGTTACCCAGAGCTGGTTCATTATTACATAACATTGGCATGATCACAAAAGATCAAGTCTCAAAAGACCAATTAGTTTAGTAGCCTTGGAAACACTAGATATATTCATAAGTCTTACATAACATCATAAAAATGGAAACTACAACAACAACTTCTCTTCATAGTCCACACTCATATCCCCACATACTATCCCTAAAAGTCATTCATAAATTACTTCTTCACATCATGGGAAAAATAAAACATTGAAAGGGGTGAGCTCAAATGCCCAGTAAGGATAACAATATAGTGGAAACTTTTATAAATAAGAATAAACATTTAAGGTAATGTATAACTAAAACAAAAGCCTTTTAAACATGAACTTAAACATAGTATGGAAAAAATAAAATGAAATAATTCCATTTACTTATTCACATGGATATTCTACTAATCGAATAATCACATGCATTATCAACAACCACTTTCATAATGATGGAATGCATAATGCCATACTATCATAACCACATAGCCAAGGCCTCGTGCCAAGACTAAAAATAAGATTTTTCCAAGGCCTTGTGCCAAGACACTAGTTTGTCTCATGAGACCTACCGATGCATCGAGGAGCTATAGCGGGCTCCACCCGTCACTTATTAAGTCCAATGCATTCCTCATATGAACAGGTTTAAACATAACATAAACATTCGTATTAAAACTAGCATACGAAATGTCAATACATTCTCCATAAACCATGAATTGTATAAAAATAACACATCTACAGTAAAAAATATCACAAAACCTTCAATACAATATGGAAGTTTTTTATCATAATAAATAAACTTCAAATAAGCTTAAAATCCATCAAAGGATGTTGACATAGATGAAATCAAAACTATTTGAGAGAAATATATCTTTTTTTTGAAATCATTTAAAAGTCACATAATTATGAAATAAAACATTTACATTTAAAATATTCTTATAAGCTTGTAAAGGAAGCTTTTAACAGTTTATAATGGTGTAAAATAGCCGCACCCACTGTATAATTTTAAAAAAACATTCTTACCTTAATTCTGTCGAAAAGGTTAAAAAGCACCTTGTTTTGAAAACGACAGAAAGATTCCTTTATAAACCTCTTATTAAAAGTAAAACAAGGGTATAAATGACTTTATCCCATATTCTTGTAAATATTAAAAATGTTTTTAAATACATTTTTAAGAAACATGGATGTGGATGATAAATAAATTCCAGTAGATTATTACATATAAACAACCTCAGATAATGAAGAGATTGCGAAATAAACCCTTACCTTGTACTTCTCTTTGGTTGAGGGTAGGTTAACCTCATTTATAATGGTGAAATAATTGTTATTAAATTATACAAGAATCATATACATTAATATGATATCATATATGATCTTTTAACATTGATTTGTTAATAATATCTTAGTATTATCGTTGTTTCGGGTGTTAACTTACTGGTTTTATTTTATATGTTTTGTTAAGTAAGCCATGTTTTTCATGGATAGGTTGTACATTATTCATATTTATAATGATATAAAGTCCTTAAACATTGTTTTTAAATCATAAAATGATAATTATACTTTAATGGATACGATGGAGAATGAATCTCATCGCGTTCGTGGAGACGGTAGTCCGTACGTACGCACGAGTGACAATATCATTCTTTTGATATTAAAATAATATATAATTGGATGGTATATCATATATAAAGAATAATTATCATGTTATATTTATTATTTACATGAATTAAACATCATTATTATAACCATCCAAATAATAATTTATTGAATAACAATTACACCACGACGTAGAGACGGTAAGCCGTACGTACGCACGTATGGTGACATGTTATTCAAAGGATGGATAGAATACTGAAATATGGTTGTAAAATGTTTATAATAACATCAAAGTATATATAATATACTAAAGTTATTTGTTTATAATGGTAATAACAGATAAAGAAGAAGTGGAAGAAGAAAGGAACATGAAAAAGGGTGGTGAAATCATTACCTCTTCTTCGGGTTCTTCCTTTTGATTTGATCAAAAGGGCTCCTTAAGTTGGATTTCTGAATAAAGAAGGGCCTATAGGATGAATTGAGGGAATTTGAGAGAGTATTTGGGCAGAGGTTGGCCGAACCAAAAGGCATTTAAGGTGTGAGATAATGAGAAGGGAGAGTGCCCTTTTATAAGAGGGGTGAGGGGCACCTTTGGAGAAGCTAGAAATATTATTTTATAATAAATTCATATTCGGTTTCTAATGGATAAAAAGTATATTATTTAAAGGTTAAGGTGGGTATGGGTCTAAAACCACTCATCCAATAGAATTTAGACAGGTTTGGGTCATTATATTAACCTTATCTTTAAGTATTAACTCTTAGTTAATTAGTTTCACTTTTACAATGTCTCTTTGTATTTTTATATTATATGTTTCATAAACTTACTATATACATCTAAAAGACCCCCAAGTGGTCCATTAATTATAAAACTATCATTATATAAGTCTCTTGGCCGAACCTTAGATTTTTAGGAATTTAAAATCAATTAATAATATAATATTTGTTTTAAAAACTCTTTTATGTCAATTTTGAGACTATTCAATAATTGATTTTTGTAAAACTCATAACAGAATGATTAATTCAATAAAAGTTAATTAAGTCAATCATAAAATGTCATATTAACCTAGAAAATTAGTGTAATTAATAAAAAGTATCAAATTATATTTATTTGGGTATTTATAATATCAATTCTTTTAATTGTTTCACTATTATGTTAATTACCGCATCATCATTGTGTCATAAATAAATTAACTTATTTAATGTCTAAAAATTATAAATAAAATATCATTATGTAGGAAATCCGTTTATATTTTTAATTAATATTTACAATAGAATTTATCTTATGTATAACCCTATATTAAAAATGTTTTAGTAAATAAACATTGATTGTAAATATTTTAACTCTTCTTTGAAATAAATAATAATAAATGTCCTAATCTAATCCAAGTGGACCTAAATAATAATATTTTATTCCTAAGGTTGTTCTTGGTCGAGATACACTTGTCCAATAGAATTAGTACATGTGATAGGGTAATATTAATATCATTTTTACCCTTAATTACCCTATTTGCTTTTAACCGTGGTAAATAAAAGTAAAAAGTTACTATTCACCAAAAATTATTTTCATCTTATTGAACCACTTTTTACTCCTTGATATTAACCGTGACTCTCAGATTTTTGAAATTTCAATCACAAAAGTGGTAAAATTAAGTTTTATGAAAAATTCAATTTTTTAACTACCACTTAGTAGTTTCACTATTCATCAAAAATTGAAGTTTTTCAGAACAATGCCAAAATTTTACCCTAAGCTATAATTGATATTCCGAATTCAAAAATGATGTTTATTTTAAAAAATTCCAAAAATATAAGTTTCATTAATTAATTTTATAATTAATTCCCGCTGTCACAACAAATAGCGTGTTTTTAAGAAACAATATATATCAAAATATTGACAATTGTTTATGTCCAATTTCAAAGTGAAATTAATTCTAATGAACACCATTGGATAAAATGGTAAAAATATATTCTAATTATACTTTAAAACCACTCAATATTTTAATTTATCACTATAAATTATTTTGATTAAAAAAGTTGTTTTTAAGTATTTTTCACTATTCATAAAAATTGGAAGTTCTCAGAAAAATACCAAAAATTCAACTTAGGATAATTTCGATATTCCGAATCCAAAAATGAAGTCCATTTTGAAATATAAAATATATATAATTTCAAAAAGTAGGTATTACTATTCATAACGTCTAGTTTGATTCGTTGTGGTGTGTTAGAACAAGATGTTGCGTACAACACACGCTATCACATTATTCTTAGAGAAGTGTACCGTAGAAGCTTGAGGTGTTACAGGAAATCAAAAAAAGGAGTAAGTATAATATAAGTAGATCTTGTATGTGGGGGATTTGAACCCTAATCAGAAAACAAATCAGGTGTGATGGAAGAATCTGGGCATGGGACATATGATAGGTGTGCATGGGAGATATTGTGCAGAGGAATGGAAAATTAGGGTAGGAGGGAGGAGAAAATAAAATGGGTATAGAGTTTTTTAATTAAAATTTCTACGATGGGGTTATAGCGACAGACACTCCATCCCTAAAAATATTTTTGGATGGACCTTTTGCGATAGATAACATGATACGTCAGAAAAAATAAATCCAAAGAAAAAACTTTTTTAATGGATAATATGATCCATCACTATTAATATTTTCCCAAAGGATTAATAGTGATATGCAATATTGTATGTTTCTATTACCCATTACAAATACTTTTTTTGTGACAACCATTCATATTGATTTCAAAGGTAGGTATTTTTGATTATTTGTGATGAATTCCTATGCATTGCAAATAACCTATCACAAATATATAATTTTCTAGTAGTTATATCATATGATATATACATATATATATAATTCAAATAAATATTTCAATACTAATGGAGTAGTAAAATTAAATTTTATAACATAAATAATTAAGTTTAATTATACTTGTTAAGCCTTATTTAGTATGAAATTAATATTTTTTAAAACAATTATTTTATTAATTATTTTATATTTTATATTATTAAATTAAATTGATCAATTTTATAATATTATTATATAAAAATTATTTAAATTATAAATTTATATGAAATAATATTATGAACTCATGATGTTTAAAAACACCATTTTTCATTAAAACCAGTCTAGCCTTATATTTTTTATTTTCATTATAAATTGAAATATATATTTTTTAGAATTATAACTAGATAAAATTAACATCATTTTTAACTTAAAATATCTAAATTATCTTAGTGTGAAATATTAGGTTTTTTATAGAATATTTGGCTTTTTGGGGAATAGTATAAAATACCGTTTTTACAAATACCATGAGTTTTATGACATCATTAGTATATATGTATGAAATGGATATTTATTAAACTATTTTATTTAATAAATATATTTTTTATAATTTAAATTATAAATTTAAAAATATTTTTTTATTTATAAACCTATATTTGGTATTTTATAATTTAAGTTACTTTTTCCCTAATATGTTTAATACACTATAGATTTATTATTTTAAAATTAATTTTTATCACTCTTAAAAAGTGAATCTAATAATAATTATTTAAAAATTGAAATTATGAAGACCATATTATGTAATAAGTACCATTTTATTTTGAAGTACAAGTGATAAATTACTTATGTAAAAACTAGTTACCGCTATAAAATTTAAAATAGTAAAAGTAATAAATCTAGGGGAATTAGGCTTGAAAAATGTTAAAAACATTTCTAATTGATATTTTTAGTTATTATCAACCTTATATCATCCTAAAATCCATTATTACACATTTTTTATCCACTTTACATTTGAAACATGTTCTCTCTTTCTATTATGTGGAAATATATAAAACATTTCCATTCTCACCACGTATAAAATGGGCTTCTCACAACCCCTTAAATAACACTCCATAATTATGTTTGATATTTAAAACATAACCCTATTACTTCCTCCTAAACCGTATTTTACTCTATTATGATTCTATTCACAATATATTTTAAAAATCCCTCAATTTTCAAGTACTTCAAGAGAAAGTTCAAAATATCAGAGTAAGTACTTATCACTCTCTAATTTTGTTCCTTATATATATATATCCTTTAAAATTATATTACCATTTATAAAATTGTAAAATCCGTATTAAATATATTCTGATGTTTTTTATCTTTATGGTACACACGTTATCTACCCTTTCTCCTCTTCTATTAAGAAAAGAAAAAACCTCAGTAATGTGAATGTGTGGACTACTGCCTCCATAACGCAACATGTTGAATTTTCCTTCACCTACTTACAAGGATGTTCCTAATAGTAAATTTAATATATAAGTATGATATTTATTAATTTTTTAGATTCTTAAATTATAAACTATATTACTCATTTTCCCTATTCTATGGAAAATAGAATCATCATCCATGTGTACATGCAGACTACCAGCTCCATGGAATGGTGTATTGCATATTTTATTAATGCCTTTAGTGGATGGTTCTAAGATTGGTTTTAGGGGATAAATATTATTTTTATAAAATTATGAAGGATATATTAAGTCTAATTGGATAAACTTTTAACAACATGGGCAATAAAGAACCGTTTTATATTCAACTGCCCAAAAAGAACGTATTAAGAGGTAAAAATGATTTCTTTATATTATGTAATAAATTCATATAGGTTATATTCTCCTTATTATAATTATTTATACATTTTATATATGATAGTAATAAACACTAAATAATATCATCATACTTCTGGTATAATTATATTATAACTAAATCACTTTATAACCATCCATTATCTATGGTATGTTCTTGTTAGTGTTGGTTTAACCACCTACTTGAAAAATAATAAAACTTTATATCATTTTTAAATATGGGAATTTAATTACTTGTAATATATGATATAAATTTTTAAATATATAGTCATTTTTTTTCATGTTATCATAATAATTTAACTCATTATTTAATAAAACTCCCTTCAATCACTAAGAATCATTGAAACACGCTCATCGCTGACTTCATTATTAAGGATCATAACCAAAACTAAAATATAATTAAGTTATAACATTATAAATAATAATAAAAAATAAAATAAAATATATTTTATGGAATAATAATGATGAAGTTTTATAAAATAATGAATAACAACATTTCCATTACTAAACTTATTAAAAAAGATCAAGATTACCCACATATAATATTGAAAATTGATAATAACTAACTAATATTCCTATAGAAAATGATTGTAAATTATGTTTTTAAAAGAATATAGATATTAATAGTGTTATTAAATAGGATATTAATATATTTATTGGTATTATATAGTATTTTATAGTGAATTCGACAAAGCGGAGGAACAAGGTAAGAGTTTCTTATCTTAAATTTTCATCCCATTAGGCAGATATCCTATTATACACCATTTTTTCATTTGAATAATGAATCTAATTAATAATAAATTTATTTTAAAAAATAATCTAGTTTTTTAAATATTAATATCATGTTCACATATAGATATCATTTTATTCAAAATATAGTAATGTTTAAAGGGGTTTTTGATTAAAATGTCATTCAAACCATAAGGGTTTCATTCCCAATATTATTTTCAAATAAATATTGTTTTTAAAATATAATCCATCAAGGTAATTTTTATTCTTTCTAAAACCATGTGTTTTATTTGGATAATAATTTTTTACATATCCCCTCAAAACATCATTTCCCCCTTGACTCATATTTTACTGAAAGTGTTTCTTGTAAACGAAACTGACCACTTCTCTTTTTCTCGATCGGTAACCTCCTTTTTACATGTTTGAATTCATTGGATTATTTTCAAATTTTCATTAACTATACCTAAAAAATTTACTAAGGTCATTTTCTATTAAGGAAACATCTTTAAAAAGTTTTAAATTAAATTGTAATATTTTTTATGGGTCATTTTCATGAAATTGCGAAAAGAATTTTTTTTAACATTTTTCATTTGAACACATATTTATATTGAAATTATTGATTTATATAAAATATTATATTTAAGTTTAAATTGTTTCTAAAAGCAATTATTTTCCTTCTAGTTTTTAAAAAAAATTAAAAAAATTATTTAAAACAGTTATGGGTATTTCTTATTTCCAAAATTTATTTTTCTAAAAAATTTAAAAAATGTTTTTCATATATGATATGGTTCTTTGACACGTATTGTAATTTTTCAAGGAAATTATTTAAACAATAAAATACAAATTATTTATCTATGCATATTATATAATATTATTCTATTTTAGAGGAATGGTCCATCGCTATCTTTGTCCAACTTAATCATCTTCAGTGTATAACCATAATTCTTCTTCCAATGCCTTTACTTTTATGAATATCCAATTTTTTATTCCTATGATTGAAGTGTGTTCACTTATAGTCCATAAATAAATTAATTGGGTAAAATTATTTACTTAACCATATACCCTTTATTTATATGGTGAAAATACCATATGCTTTATTATTTTGATTGAAAGATATTTACCCAGAAAGTTACTGAATATCATTGGATATCCATTTATTTTCCATGGGATTATAATGTTACTATTATTGATGTATTTATGAATTATTTAATTATATTAATCCATTTGAAAAGTATATGTGACCAATTTTATTTCTAAGTGTTTTTTATGAGAAGTGAATAAATTTCATTTGAAATTTTTATGAAACCCATTTTATTTTCATGGGTTCTTTATGATGTGATAAGTGATTTTTTTTCAATTAGCACTCATAATTTTGGTTGAATGATGGGTGGGGTCCTATATCACCCTATAATGGCTTGTTTAAGGATTTATATCTCATGAGAAAATGAATCATGAGTACATTTTAGTTTCTCATTATCATGTGAATTGATGGTATGGATCATGAAAGTAATTTTTCCATATTCTAATGTTTATGGAATGGTTGAAATATGTGACATCCCGGGTCCAAAATACACCCAGAGTTTCATTGTACCTGGTTGGTCACATGGCCTCAAGCGTATTTCCACAAACGCCAAAGTCTACCGACTAGTAGCGAGAGCCTTGGGTGTGACAGTAGAGATACTATGCCCTCATTCACAGTGTAACGTAGCAGAAATAAACATATATACATTAGTAGAAGAAATAATAATACCATATAATAGTAGACAATGGAATACTGAAAGAAAGAAATAACTGGATCACATATATAAATGATTCATGACACATATTTCTAAGAAAGTAGCCAAACAAGTGACAATTCTATAATACAGTACTAAACCAAAGTGCAATGAAATCAAATAAACTTGTACAACATCACAAGCCTCAGTTTGGTCGCATGCTCCCCAGCTCCCCAATAATCAAGTACCTGAAGTAGAAGGGATCTTTCCCTTATGTATACCATTAGAAATATAATATATTTTGGCCCAAAATCATTACCCAAATAGGGTGTGAGACTAATCCCAGAAGGAAACCACCCAAAGATCTGTGCCTAACAGTCAGTGAATATTTATGGTAGGCAATTACGAAAGAGAAAAAGTAAACAAGGAAGAAATCAAAAGTAAACAATCCTACAGTTCTAATTGCATTCATTTTCATATATCAAGTAAGATGCTAATCATAAAGAGGTAACCCTCTATGAAGTACTGATAGCATAACCCTCCTGGTTCAACCAAAACAAACATAAACAACCCTCTAGGTAGTACTCACAGTTTAACCCATCTGGTTCGGCTTTAGAAAAGACTCTCTGAGGAATCAATCGCCATCAATTCCCCCTGTGGTCTCGTATCGGTAACTATAGACACTCTCAATATGCACTCAATTTCTAATTCCCCCTATGGTATTGCAAAGAGGGACTACAGACACTCTGAGATAGCACTTACGTCCATCCCCCTATGGTCTCACAATTTAATGTAAACAAACACTCTAGAGAAGCCCTCAATGCCCATTCTCCCTATGGTCTACTACACCATGTTCCCATAGCCTTGTGTAATAAATCGTGCACAAATGGTATATGGAATCCAAAGTAAACCTCAAGAACTACTTGGCTAAATAGTCTACATCATATCACAACATGTGATATAAAATCATTCCATCCTAAAAATACTAGGCATGGAAAACAAAATAGCCTAATAGGAAATTCTTGACCAAATAGTCAGAATCAATAAATCATGAGAAAAAACATCCATAGCATGTAATATAACCCTATTTACAATCATAAATCCTATACTCAAGCACAAAAGGCGTAGTAGGAAATAATAGGGCTAAAAACCATAAACACACAATACACCGAACAAGGGTATTGTGAAAGTTTTCACATATAACTCAAAGAATAACTAAAAAAAGCCACAAATAACCGACCTCAGAATTGTACTTACAATATAAATGAACCTTAGGCCTTGAATCACCCTATAAAATCATAGATATTAAGAATATTAAAAAACATTCAACCAAGAATATCTCGTGAAATAGGGGAAATTGGGGGATGAGGCTCTAGAATAAGGAAGTACTTACCATGGTGATTCCAAAGAAATCAATGGTGGTCGATTCGAAGAAATGATGATAAGTTGAGGGATCTAAGAAGAATTGTTGGCAACGGAAGCTCATGGACGAGTCCGACCTAGAAAAAGGGTGTTCTGTCGATTAGACACGACCCTGTTCCGTTTATTGAAATAAAAAGAAAATACATGGTGTGTTCTTTAAAAGTACAAGACATTTAATTTCCTTAATAGGCCTCCATTTTAGGCAGCCTCCAGGTCACCCCACATGACCATGTGTTCGGCTGTTACATGGCCAACACACGAGTACCCGCGACAATCAAGTACACGCTGTGTACTTATAAGTACACGGTGTGTACTTGTGAAATTTCTAGAAACTAATATTTTTCATAAAAACACCATAAAAGAAGATTAAAACCTAAAAAGAAGATCTGAGTTATTAAAAACGTCATCCCCTAATGAAATACATCCCCGAATTTTCCTAGAAAGATGGCGTAGAAGAAGAATCCTCGAATAGCTCCAGCCACTGCGATCATACATCGGCCTCCCCCTCCCATGTCTCATCCTGTACTCGCTTGTGCTGCCATAGCACTCGTACCAGAGGAACATACGAGCCACAGATAACCTTCACACTTAGATCAACAATTCAGATAGGATTCTCCTCGAATGATGCGTCCACCACTAGCTCAACCTCCTCAATTTGAAAGACATGAGACAGGTCTGAGAAGTAACGTTGTAACTAAGAAACGTGAAAGACGTCATGCATATCCCTGTACCTCTAAGGTAACTGCAACTGATTGGAAACCAACCTGACCCTTTCCAAAACCTCAAAAAGCCTGACGTATCTCAGGGAAAGCATTCCCTGTATCCTAGTCCTCCTATGTCCCAACCTTGGTGTGACACGTAGGAAAACCTGATCTTCGACCTTGAACACCAGAGGTCATATCTGTTGATCAGAATAAGAATTTCACCAGGACTGTGCAGTAGAAATCATATTCTGAATCAACTCCACATATTCTATGGTATCCTAGACAAGAAAAGTTCCCAACATAGCAACCTCTCCTACCTACAGCCAACATAGGGGTGATCAGCATGGCATACCATACAAATCCACATAAGAAGGAATCTGAATAGTTTCTTGAAAACTATCATTACAGGAAAACTCCATACAAGGTATGTGATTCTTTCAAGAATCTATAAAATCTAAGATGTATTCTCAAAGCGTGTCCTCCAGCACCTAAATCATATGGTCGGACTTTCCATATGTCTGGGGATGGTAAGCTATACTCAGAAGTACCAGTGTACCCAAAGCCCTCTATAGTCCCTCACAGACCCGAGAAGTAAAACGTGTGTCCCGGTTTGAAACTATGGAGTGTGGAACCCCATGTAGATGTATAATCGCATGGATGTATAGCCTTCCCAGCTCATCAACACTGAAGGTCTTCTTGATTGGTAGGATTTGAGAAACCATAGTGAGTCTGTCAATGAAAACCCACACTACATCATTCCCTCAAGAAGACCTTGGTAACCCTGTCATGAAGTCCATCACAACATCATTCCACTTCCACTCAGGAATGGGTAACCTCTATAAAATCCCTTCTGGTCATTGATGCTCTGCCTTCTCCTGATGACAGGTGGAATACCTCATGACAAAACCAGCAACATCTCCCTTCATACCTGGCCACTAGTACTAACGGTTCAGATCTCGATACATCTTGTTGACACCAGGATGAACTGCCCAAACAGAGGAATGAAAGTCCCACATCAACTTCTCATGTATGTCTGAAGGCACCCATATGCACCCATGAAAACACAAGATCCCACACTCTCCTACTGTCCATCCAAGAATAGTTTCCTCTCCTGACACACTCTCCCATAGGACCAGGCCTTCAGAATCTTATAGCATCCTCATTCACACTTGATCAAGTAGAGTAGAGATAACTACCATTGAAGAAAGAAACTTATGTCCATGTATGTTGTGCACCTCTAAATGCATCTCAAAGAACTTAGCCATAAGCTGCCACTCACTACTGGCCTCCTGAACTACCTGTATTTGAGTCCTATTGTTCATCACATCAGCCACATCGTTGCCTTTCCCAGGCATATAGGGAAGATCAATGTCAAAAGACTAAAGGTACTCAACCCACCTTCACTATCTCAAATTCATATCACACTGAGTGAAGATATACTTAAGAATCTTGTGGCCGGTGAAAACCAAAAAATGATCTCCCAATAGGTAGTGTCTCAAATAGCGTAAAGCATGAACAATTGCAACCAACTCGAGATCGTGCACTAGGTAATTCCTCTCATGTGGCTTCAACTTCCAAGACCTGTATCAACAACTCCTCCCCCATGCATAAGCATAGCTCCCATCCTGATACCTGATGCATTAAAGAACATAGTATAACTCTTTCTCGACTTTGGGAATAATAGTATTGGTGCCGAAGTCAACCTCCCTTTCAGCTCTTGAATGGAAGACTCGCAAGAATATGAACACAAGTACTTCACACCCTTCTTAGTCAGACCTTTTAGTGGCACTGCTATGTGTGAGAAGTCCCGTATAAAATGTTTGTAGTATCCATCCAGCCCTAGAAAACTCCACACCTCAAATACATTCTTCGGCTTCTCCCAGGAAACTATTGTTCTCACTTTCTATGGGTCCACTGATACTCCTATATCTAAGATAAAATGACACAAGAAGTGAATCCAGTCTATCCAAACGTGGAATTTTGAGAGCTTAGTATATAACTGATTCTCTCTCAATGTACACAAAAAAATATCAAGATGTGTGGCATGGTCGTGTTGAGTGTGAGAGTACACCAAGATATCATCCACAAAGACCACCAAGAATGAATCCAAGTACAGATGGAACACTCAATTAATCAGATCCATGAAAACTATAGGCATGTTCATGAGACCAAACGGTATAACCACATACTCGTATAGACCATACCTACTCTAAAAGTCTGTAAGAGGTATATCTGATGGTCTAACGTGCAACTGATGATAACCAGATCTCAAGTAAAAATTCAAGAACACCCAAGATTCTCAAATGTGATCAAAGAGATCATAAATACTAGGTAAAGGATATCGTTTCATGACCATCAATTTGTTTATATTCTAATAATCCACACAAATTCAGAGGGTACCGTCCACCTTCTTCGCAAACAGGATAGGAAAACCCCAATGAGAATTACTGTGTTGGATGAAACCTTTGACCTTTAACTCCTCCAACTGTTTCTTGAGCTTCTGTAACTCTGATGTAGCCATCCTATAAGGAGGAATGAACACCGGTGCCACTCCCAGCATGAGATCAATAGAAAATTATACCTCTCTCTCTGGAGGAAAAACTGAAAAAACCTCTGAAAATAAATCTTTGAAACAATCCACCACTAAAGGAAAGCCAATATGTGAAGTCCCCTGGTCATCCAGATATAGAATAGAAATCTGGGCTGTAACTCCTCCCAACCCATGATGCCCGGGTCCTTCTCTTCTCTCCTGGACATCCCATTCTCCCTTATGAAGAAACGATCTTCCCTCTAGTGATGTGAAACTCACCCTACGACTATAACAATCTAAGAATGCCTGGAAGGTAACTAACTAGCCTATTACGAGAATGACATCATAGCTTGAAATCTCTAGGACATAGATGTCCCATAAGAAGTGACACCCACAAACCTCAAGAAGAAACTCCTTACACTGACGTACACTAGCTGTTGTATTCCCCAAAAGAGTGTATAGCATCAAGATATCAGTATTGGTAAGGATACAGATCCCAAGTATCTCTACAACATCAAAATATATAAATCCATGAGAAGCCCCTGTATTGAAAAGAGCAGAAGCTAAAACTGAGGCAACTAGGATTCTAACTTGAACTGTAGAGGGTCTGAGATCCTACTTCTACTAGGTAAGATCCACTGCAAAAGTATGGCCTATACCACGACCTTGTGACCCTACCTGACTACCCTAAGATGATCCACCCAGTTGTCGTTGAAATCCTACCGACTGAACACCATGGAAATGACCTATACCTCGGCATCAATAGCCGGAAGAAATCCAATTCCCCGACTGATGAGAAACTGGTGGTTCTGCTCTTGAACAAGGAGTCATTGAAGAACCCCTATCACCTATTGTTGGGGAAAAAAACTGACAGAAACACTGAAGGTGATCCATCTTGCTGCAAGATTGGAACTCCAATAGGTCTCTCTGGCAAAGTGGCCTTGTAAGGCTGCTCTTCCCACACTGGTAGCACACCACCTGACCACTAGAAGAAGTATCCCATCAACAACAATTTCTACATGTAGACTCCCTACGGCACTTTTGGCTGTCAGTATGAGGGTTACCAATTCTGGGTGCCGAACCTCCCTGGCTCACAGCTCTAGAATCCCTCAGATCAGCGCCTGGTTGAATATAGAGGTGATGGAAGTCAACCTGAAGATGTTCACCTAATATTGGATGTTTTACTTGAGACCATCCTCAAAATTTCTCTCCAGAATTAACTCATCAAATCCTGGAATGGGTGTGAAGCACTGCAGATCGGTGAAGCGAGAAGAATACTCCATCACTAAGAGAGTTCCTTGATCCAGACTCATGAACTCTTAGGCTCGATCGGCCCTCAAAGTCTCCATGTAGAAGTAATCGTAGAAGGCACGCTGGAACTCATCCAAATCTAAAACCTGCTGGTGTCCCACCTGTGAGATCACATCCCACCATCTCTTGGAGGAGTCCCGAAGCATATACGTAGTGAGATTCACCCTCTTCTCTAGAGGAATCTCCATATGATCGAAGATTGAAAGCCTGGATTCTAACCATGACTCTACATCCTAAGGTCCTCCTTCCCCTGTAAAGGTGGCATGATGATACTGTTGAAAACCCAGTGTCAATTTTTCCATTGACGGGGCAGGATGCAGTGCTCCCTAGAAGTTCTGCATGAACCTCATAAATCCCTCTCATAATTGTGCATGAACACCTATGTCCAGATTGATGGTTTGTGCCAAGACTAGCACTACAGGAGGATCTGCTGGTAGTCCATAATCATCCAATTCCGGTGTCTGATCAATGCCTTGTATTTGGCATACAACCAGAGGACGTCTTGGTTTGATGACTCTGCATGGTCAATCGTACACATTAGGATCAAGATTATCAAGGACTAAAACTTATAAGGGTAATAATGGAAGAAGAATAGGAAAGAATTCATGTTTTTCAAAATAGGGATACACGACGTGTATATACCTCACACAACATGTTCCTTCACGCCTTCACATGGAACATACTTCTCCCAAAACTGGTCATGCAACACCCCATACACACGATGTGTTCTCCCAAGACATGGAGTGCACTTGATTTGTTTACCCTGCCTGAGTTCTTCTATATGAATAACCCACACAGTTATTTTAGGACATGACTACATGGCGTGTTTGTACCAGACACTAGATGTACCGCTTAGGATTCAACTACCCATGTTTTCAGTCACACGGTTGGACACACGGCTGACTCTACACGGCGTGTTTATGCCAGACACGGTGTCTACTAGAAGGATTTCCACTGCCCCGTATTGTTTGTTACACAGCCGAATACAAGGTTTATACTAAACGATGTGTTCAAGATCAACACATTGTGTATAACCAAAATTTTATCCATCCGTGTTGTTAGTCACATGGGTGGACAAGTGGTCTACACAACTTGACATGTAAATCGGGTACATGATATGTCCCACCAAATATTTCCCAACACCGTGTCTCTGCCCACACAACGAGTGACATAGTTAGAGACTAAATGTAATGTACATAAAGAACACGGCATGTACTTAATAAAAAAAGTTCCTTCCCGAACAGAAGGATACATGGTGTGTATTTATAATTACGCGTCGTGTATTCTGGGTTTTTCTAGATAGTAAGCCTCAGAAACTATTTCGGAACCCAGAAAACACATAAAAAACATTAAAGTTCCAAATTCCCATCCGTGAGGGCCCATACTCCATACTAATCAAATCTTGGCATCATATACATGTTATATACAAAGAATAACAAGGAAACAATCCACCAAATTTGTATCCATGAGGGCACATAACACCCCAATAACTAAAGTTTTGTATTCACTAAAAAAACGGTATACAAACAATACCCTATCAAACAACATGTATTCTATCAAGGTATCTATCACAACAACATGAATATTTAGAACACCATCTATCACAACAACATGCAATCAGTAATGCACCCTAAATGGCATGGAAAGGATGCATGACATGAGATTTATAGTAAGTTCCTATATCATGCATGAGATGGAATACCCTCATCTCATCGGGTTGCAACAAAAATAGAAACTCAATAATATCAACAATAACATCACAAAACATGTGAATCACCCAATGGTGAAATCAATCAACTGTAATAATTTCAAAACCATAAAAATCACAATATATGAGGTAAATTGGATTTTCCCGGTACACGGGTTAGGTAATCCCTAGAAAAACATTTTACCAAGTACCTATTCCTTCTTATCCCTAGATATAGGCTCAAAAAATTAAGTCAAGATGAAAAGAATTTCTATAATACCACTTTGTACCGTCTCGGTTCTGGAAGCCGCCCAGAGGTTCCCTGTACCTAGTTGGTCACATGGCCTCAAGTTCATTTCCCCAAATGGTAGAGGTTGTAGACTAGCAGCGAGGGCCTTGGGTGTGATAGTGAGGAAACTGTTCCCCCATTGGAAAAGTAACTCAATGAAAATAAAAATATATATAATAGCAGAATCAATAATAATACCATACCAAAGTAGACAACTGAAGACTGAAATAAATAAATAACTGGAGCACATATATAAATGATGCATGATACATATGTCTAGGAAATAATCCAAACAATTCACAATGATTGAATAATGTTATAAACCAAAGTATAATGAAAACAAATAAACTCTAATAGTATCGCAAGACTCAACTTGGTCCCATGCTCCCCAACTCCACAGAAATGAAGTACCTGATGTTGAAGGGAACTTTCCCTTATCTATACCTGCGACAATATAATCTATTTGGTCCCAAAAACATGACCAAAATAGGGTGTGAGACTAATACCAGTAGGCAACAACCCAGAGATCTATGTCTAACAGTCAGTGAATATATATAGAAGGCAATAACCAAGAGAAATAGTAAATAAAGAAGTACTCAAAAGTAAACAATCCTAAAGTTCCATTTTCATTCATTTTCATATATCAAGTAAGCAGCTAATCAAAAATAGGCAACCCTCTAGGAAGTACTCACATCCTAACCTCTTTGGTTCAACCAAAACAAACATAAGAAACCCGCTGGGTAGTACTCATAGTAAAACCCCTATTGTTGGGAGTTAGCAAAGACTCTATGAGGAAGCACTCACTGTCAATTCCCCACGTGGTCTCATATCGGTAACTATAGAGACTCTGGGGAAGAAATAAATATCCAATTCCCTCTATAGTATCACGAAGAGGAATTAAAAACACTCTGAGGGAGTTGTTATTTCCATACCCCTGATGGTCTCACAAAATAAAGTAAACAGACACTCTAGAGAATCCCTCAACATCCATTCTCCCTATGGTCTACGAAACCAGGTTCCCAAAAACCTATGTAAAAAATCATGCAAAAAAAGTATATAGCAGCCAAAGTAATCCTCAAGAAATAATTTTCTAAATTGTCAACAACATATCACAACATATTAGATAAAATCACTCCATCATAACAATACTAGTCATGGAAAAAAATATATCCTAATAGGAAATGCTAGACCAAATGGTCAGAATCAAACAAGCATGGGGGAAAACATACATAGCATGGAAAATAACCCTATTTACAATAATAAATCTTCTACTCAAGTACCCAAGGAATAGAAGGCAATAACAGGGCTAAAAAACATAAACACATAATACCCCGAACAAGGGTATTGGGAATTTTTGCACATATAACTCAAAGACTAACTATAGAAAGGTGAAAACCACCTACCTCAACATTTTACATATGATATACATGAACCCCAAGCCTTGAATCACCCTAGAACACCGTATATCTACAAAAACACCAAAAATTTTCTACTGAGAATATATTGTAAAAGAGGAGAAATTCGGGGATGATGATCTAGAAGAAGGAAGATATTACCGTGGAGATTCCAAAATAATCAATAATAGTTGATTCAGAGAATGGATGGCGAGTTAGGGGATCAGAGAAGAATCTTTATCCATTGACACTTCTGGATGAGTCTGACCTAGAAAATGGGTGTTCTGTCGATTTGACACAACCCTGATCCCTTTAATGAAATAAAAAGAAAATAAAAGATGTGTTCTTTAAAAGTACATGGTGTGTACTTGCCTTAACTAGACTCTACTTAAGGTGGCCTCTAGGTCACCCCAAACATATATCTGTTCGGCCGTTACATGGCCAACACACTACTACCCACAGAAACCAAGTACACGGCGTGTACTTAAAAGTACACGACGTGTACTCCTGAAATTTCTAGAAACTCCTCTTTTTCTCAAAAACACCATAAAACAAGATTCAAACCTGAAAAATAGATATAGGTTCTTAAAAAAGATGTCACAATATTATGTTTATTATAATTATTATGTTATGATCTCGTGGATCATGTTTATTAACTCATGTTTCCACGCTTTTTTAATTTACATCATATGTTATACCATGTCTTATGACATGTTTTATGATCTATATATTATGGGATTTATTTTTCTAAAGGGTCTTGATTATACCCATAATCTCATCTTATGTTAAATTATGATCATTGGTTGTTATCACTTCTATTTTCCCTTAATGATCATTTGAGATCACCTTTCTTGTGTTTACATTTCCCTAGGTTATGAATAAAAATAATACATTAGATGTGTCTAGAATATTATTTTATGTGGAGAAGTTATGGGAGATATTAAATACTTATTATAGATTAAGTAATGGGAAAACATTTCATTTGAGACAAATAACATGGGTTATATCAGCTAAATATTTGTCCTAACTCAATAAAATATAGACATAAAAAGGTCATTAGAATGTAAATTTTACATCATTTTTAAAAGATAATGTAATTAAGGATGTATAGTGTGTAAAGTTTATGTTTTTAGTATTGAATCTGGGAGTGTGGTTCTGGGGTGCCTCACGTTGTCCAAACCCCAATTTTTTACTCTTACATAGTTTGTTCCATATTCTATTTAATATTACATATCTTATACCCTCTTTTATTTACACTTACAAATCTTATTTCATTACATCTAAACATCTCTATAAGTTAGTGATTCATTTCAAAAACATCAATATTCAAATAATCAATTGAATTAATATATATATAAATGAATGGTTGACCAAAATTAAGATATTATTATGAAAACTATAAAAATTATACAAACTATGATTTAATACCTAAAAATAAATTAAAAATAGACCAAATAATAAAAGAAAAAAACTAAAAGAACGACAAATCTATGAAATAAAACTATGTTATTAGTGTTGTTATTCCTGAAATTTATTTTATTTTGACTAAATTTGTTGATATATTACTTGCATGGTTTAGTTTAATAGAGGTATAGTTTCAATAATTTTATTTTTTTATTACTGATCATTATAGGGTGTCAATTCATTAAACATATATCATGGTTTGATTCTTCCAACTGGGGTGCAACAATGATGTACAAATAGAAACTAGAATTTAGACATGTGGGGAAAGTAAAGTTATGATCATTAAATGTGCATGGTATTGATACATCACATAGATAAGACAAGGGGGTTTCCCCCAGGTTTAGTACATGGTGGGGGTGATTTCATAATGAAGGCGTTCACCCATGGTTTGGTGAACTAGAAATGGTGGACGCAAGTGGTTCCCTGAGACCAGAACATGTATGTCAAGAACATGAACCATTTTATTTATTTATATATTATTTTTATGTTCTTGTTACTTGACCCTGGTTAATTTTTATTATTCTTTCATGGATTGAGTTCTTATATAGATTTATCAGTTCATTAGGCTTGGGATCACACATAGAGCGCTCTAACACTATGTTGAAGGAGTCACACATGGAGGAGTATGTCATTGAAATAGTGGTTGGGACCCTTATATAGGACTCATGCATGTGGATCATAGTTCTCATAATGGTCATGGATGTTATAGGATCATAAGAATGAATATTAAGGGATCACGGGAATATATGGGTGTGGTATGATGCATCTATCCATCATGCAAGAAAGGGGGATTATAAAGACAACATATTATAGAGAGGCTAGAATTACAGTTATCTAGACCATGTTACCAGATTTTATTAGTTCAATAATGTAGTGTAGAATGAATAAAAACCTCACTTTGATTCCAATTAATGTCGTACAGTGGGATAAATACACCCTTCCATGAGAAACTTAGAGGAAAAAAATGCAGAGAAAAATATTTAGGGAATTTCATTGATCTCCTAAAAGCTAATTAAAATGAACTATTACCACCCAATTTATAAACCTAAACCCTAAATAATTAATGAATAATTTTCCCTCAAAATATACTTAGTTCTAGGAAAAACATGAAAAAAATATAGAATATAAACAAGCCTGTATTGGGAGTTGGGAAGCACATGGATACATCTTAAGGCACTATATTAGTTTCAACAAGTTCTAGCTGCTCTAGTGAAACTAAGTAAAACTTATCACACTAAAATTAATTTCCAATTGGAGTAGGACATTGATATTCTTGAAGATATTATTCTGTAATTCATTCATGAATTTAGTGGATCATGGGAGGATAATCACTCATTAGTGGAATTTTCAAACAATAATAGTTACTAATTATTCATTAAAATAAATACTTTTGAGGGACGTTGAGGGAATCTTTGTCATTATTCCTTATATTGGATTGAAGTTTTTTAATCGTTTTTATTATGCCAAACATGTTTCCAAATATGAAATTATTGGTGAAATTGATTTCAAATTGGGATACCAATTCTAAAATCCTCCAAAAGTTTTAAAATAATAATAGAAATATTCATTTTGAGTTTAAGGATGGTGACGTTATCTTCCATTGGGCTTCACTAATATCAAGTCCCCAATGAATGGTTATGAATAGAATGTTTAGAATAATGTTTTTCAGATATTTCAAGATATTTGGAAGATTTAAATAAACAGCTTATCAGCTTGATTTACCTCTAAAATTCAGTGTGATCCACAAAATATTCTATGTCTCTCAACTAAGGAAATACACACTTTACCCAACTCATATTGTTTGGTTTAATGATATTGAATCAATGTTTGTTGGTTTATATCGAGATTAGTGATTTTTCAATTTCTACTAAAGTAAAAAGGTTTTTAGGGGAAAAGTTATTACTCTAGTTCAAATTCAATGGAATCATGAAAAGTACCAAGATGAAACTTTGGAATAGGAAGGTGAAATGAAATCTTAGGGTCCCACCTTGTTTCCTCAATAAAATCGTTGAAAATTTTCATGGGTAATAATCCTTATGGTGGGTAGTTTGTAATACCCTAATATTTTGAAGTTTGTTTCATCTTTAAATTTTTCCTCAAATCTCATGTTTTGAGTAATTTAGAACTATATAGAACTGGGAGGTTTTTGTGAGGGATCTATAGAAAGGATGAAAGGGGGAAGAGGTGTAGAAGATGCACTGGGTATCTAATTGTCTTGGAGTGGGTACCTGGTGGGTATTTTTGTGCCTTTAGTGTATTTTGGTGAAGCCCTTGCCTACTTGGTATATACCTGAGTTATTTTTATAAATGATGGGGAAATTGGTCATCTTAAACCCAGAATTTAACCCTAAAACCAATTATATTGGTAATTTCACCACATTATCTGTTTATAGACCCTATACAAGATTCCCTCCCATATTCTTCTTCTATATGTGTAATACCCCTTTAATCTTTTCTTGATCACTTACAAGTTACCATGGAAGCATGTATTTGGTAATGATTTTATTGGTACCTCCTGTAATCTACCAATTTCTCATTTTTTCAATACAGTAAACTCAAATCAATATCATCTTGTTCTAGATTTTCAAAAAATTCATTATTCTTTATCGTGTTCCTTCTACTTGGATGTTTTAGGAATTAATACTATTTGAAGAAAAATGTATATAGATAATTTTTATTTTTGTATTTCTCTCATTTTTTTGTAATAGATAAATCATTAAAATTTACCTTGTTTGGTTTGTCTAAATATTCTGGTGGAAAAATTTCATCATCATATATGCCTTAAAATAGTGTTATGCATTGGTTTTTATAGGTGAACCCTCCCCACATTTATATTTAGTTTTGGGAAAACAAAAACTTGGGGTTAAGTTAATTCAAATAAAAATAAATTTTTTCATAATTAATGACTTTTATTAAATTAATTTACTAAATTTGGACATTGTTTTAGTTGGGTTGATTCTAGTTTTTCACTAGAACATGCCTTGGTTTTTTATATGTCTTTCTTTGGACATGTTTATTCTACAAATTATGTTGTAATTGTGTTTATTTATTAATGTAATTCATGTTTGGATTTTTTCAACATGAATTTAAAGGCATGATTCAACTTTTTATACCTCTACTATTGGAATGAGGTGATGTGTTATGTTATTGTTTAATGATTTTAAATAATAGAAAAAGTGGTATATGGATTTTTTGATATGGTACTCTAGTTTTTGATGAAAAGGTTATTTAAATGGGATGGTCTTTTAACACCCTGACTTGGTATAATATTTCAATATTTATTAATGGGACGATATATAAGATTTCCCTAACTTGGTATACATGATTATGTTTCCCATGGGATGGGTTTTATACCTTATACTTGTTTCTTTATTATTCCTTGTATTTTGGTATTGTTCTGAAGCATGTAAAATAGGTTTGGATTATCCCTATATTAGATGTTACCAATTATGATTCATGTTTTATATTTATTTCATAACAAATTGATTGTATTTTTTCACTAGATCAATATAACTATCATATACACTTAAATTTATGATAAGTGTGCATAATTTGGGTGGTGATTTCCTACTAGGTATGATATACTCACACACTACACATTTCTTTTTTTTATGCATGTAGTTTGTTTTATGTGTGACCTAAGTAAATTTAAGGTACAAGATCATGTAAGTTTGTAAAAGAAAAAGTATGATGTTTTTCCCCCTTTTGGAACTTTTGATGGTAGATTTGGAAAAAGATGTACTATCTAGTCTTGGACATTATATATGGTATATATCACTCACGAGACTCCTCATTTTTCTCTTTAGGTTCTGGTTGTCTCACTTAGTGCATGTATATGTTTGTTTTTTCTAGCAGCACTTTTTTAGTGTACTGTATCGATGTTTTTGACGTTTTTTGGAAATGTTATCATGTTTATATAGTTTATTGGACCAAATAATATCAATGTACCCCCAATGGAAAAGTAACCTTGTTGGTGAATTGGTATATATGTTCCAGTTTTCCAATATCTATAATGTTCATGCCAAAATTTTGGAATTATTATATGATAATATAGTTTCATTTAAAAGAGAGAAACCATCTATAATCCTATTATTACCTACACCCTAACATTTACAATGGAATTTGGTAATAAAGAGGTTCTCCTGAGTTATTTTGGAGACATGGTTCTTGAAATTTAAAACATTTAGGCCATAATCATTACACACAACAAGAAAAATTGCCAAATTCCCATAGTGATTCCTCAACCAATTTCATATAATTTTTATAAGATCAAAGGGAAAATTAAATTAGTGAATCAAACCTAATGAAATAGTGTACAACTTTATAAACTCATCCCCCCTCGACATCCTATGGGATTCATTCTCAAAATATCCCTAAATGTTGAAATGATTTCACCATGCATTGGTGAAATTGCATCAAAAATAGAATATTAAGACATGAAATTGGGGGTTAGAGTTTCGATAAAAAAGTGAGGTAAAAGGGTTAGTTAGCTGGACCCTCCAACCTAGAATGGGTATAATAAAATAGGGTATCATAATACCAAATTCTATCTAAATTAATTTGGGGTCAAGCAACCCCATCAGAGTTCCAGTGGAAAGGGAAGTGGTGCAACACCACTACTCAGCCCACAAAAACTTTGATGAATTCCTACTTCCACCCACTGAAACTTGTTTATTCCAATATTAATGTAATTACTCTACTAGAATTATTTAACTATTTTTTTCATGTCCAATAACATCAATTTATACTATTGGATGTCATATATAAAACTTTCCACTCAACCCACTTTCAAAAAATTCAAATTTGCCCTCACATAAACTTAATAGAATTCCAACTAACCTTCTATTTCCATGAAATACAAGGGTGTGTTCCATTATAAAATCCTCACTATACCACTAATAATCCATGATGATCCTACTCATGAATCACCCTTGATCCATTCTAATCACTAATATGTGATTCCCACTCTTATATTCATAAATTATACTAGTTATGATGTACCACTAAACCATTCCAACAAAATATGAAGTCTATAGGCCCCTTTTACTCTGTTCCATTATATGTAGTCATTGTTCCTCAAATGTTGGGATTTGATCAATTTCTAAGTTATAGTACTCAATTGTGAACATAATTTACCAGTTGTTATCCTATATCAAAGACATCATTTAAAACCTGATAGTATGGGCATTGTGATGCTGACTAATTTCACCAGCCCAATGATAATGTGCCACTCATGGTGAAATTCTTACAATACCCAATAATTTATGTAAAACCCAGCAATTGAGGTGATTATTATTTTCCAGAAAGTTTCTCACATTAATTTAACTAAGAACACTTTTATTTTCCATGTATTGAATTTTTAGTCCTACACTTAAGATTCAATCCATCTCATAAAGCCTTGCTTCATCGTACTAATCACTATACACTCCCAAGAGTGCGGGTATTTCATTGACAAGACCACCAAATTGGTCTAATTCCAAAATCTCATACTCATTCAGTTACCAAATGTATTGATGCTTCCAAATCATTATATATTGATAATTCTAATCATGGTATTTCCGTATCATAAAATAATTCGGGTATCTTGCATCCAATAATAAACAATTACAAACATCACTGGCTAGGTTCACCGAAAATATCACCTTATATGTTCACCATTATACTCTTGAATGATTTCCACACACTCAATACATCTATAATTTGATCCCCACCATAGTATTTCCATTATTCCCAATCCAAGACCATCGATTTTCCCATGGTTCATCCCCAACTAAACATTAACTCTCACAAGCCTCAGTCAGTTTATCCTGATAGAACCATCCCCCGATTCTCACTCTATGATCTATGATATCATGATGCTACATGATAATCCTTTTAAATTTCATTGATTATTCATCACTTGGAAACCTAATATCAGCTGATATACCTCTAGATCAGTGACCCCACTATCTACCTTGAAACTGTTGTATTCCCACACACTTTAGAATCTATATTTTCACAATAGAGGTTTCATTATTTCACTTATACTAAACTTCTAATAGTTTAGATACACCCTAGACTTATTAATAATCATGTTTATCCCCTTAACACATCAACATTACTTAGAACACAACATTCGCCACACCATATTTCACATTCAACTAAAGGTTTCAACTCATCATCCATATAATCTTACCACTCTTGTTTAATCACAATATTCATGAACATTTGGTCATTATATGATAACACCATGGATATATAATCTCCCTCACTAGTCACATCTTGATCCACTAATTATCCCTAGTAAATACACATCTATCCATTCCTAGAGAAGCGCCCATTCTCACTCGCACTCAATGTAGTTTTGTAATAGATAACTCTCAAACCCATTTCCTTAATCATAGAAATTAATATCACCCTTTATATAGTTCATCTCATGCATGATCACAACACAAGTGTGATCATACAAAAATCCAATAGAAACCAATGGTTTTACCCCACAAAGTTGAGAAAAATCTATAGAGTTCTCAGATATAACATGAACTCATCTCTCCCTTTGAGATTAATCATCATCCGATAATCGTCATCCCTCACATGATATCTAAGGATAATTGTTCCCAATAAACATAAAATTTTCACTATCCCAAATTTTATTTTAGTTCATAAAAAAACAAATCTATTTCATGTTAAGTAAAATTTTACTCTATCATCCCCAAGTTAAGAATATATAGAGAATCACACTCACAATGGTGTATAACTACCTATTTTTTCAATTGTTGTTAAAGGCCTGCTAAAGAACACACATTGAAAAGAGGAATTGTGAGGCATTCTAGGAGTGACTCACCATTTTTGATTCAATAGGAATTAAACAAGGTTCACTAAAGTCACACCTCATGCAATATTAGCAAAGGAACTAGGGCACCATGCATAGTCAAGGACAACTACCTAAATAAATGGATATAAGGTCAAAAAAACCTAGAAAATAATGGTTGATCAATTAAAAAGGGATTTGTTTGGTTAAAAACATATAAAAATGAAGTATCCTTTAAGGATATAATAATAAAAAATAATACTTTAAGCACTATTGTGTGAATCTAAAAAGTTATACAAGACTCTAAAGTGTATAAAAAACTCTATATTGGGAAAATAGGTAAATGGTATCTGAGAACCAATAGTATCAAGTGGTTTAGTAAAGGAAATAATGAAGAACAGTTCTCCATCTCACGGATTTCCATAACCTTCTCTTCACTTTTGTCATTAATTATCCTAGGGTGAAACAATGATGATGATTCTTTCATTAATAATGGAACATTCATTGATAATAATTTTTATTTTTAGGTTGGACTGATTAATTTTTTATGGTTTGGTTGAAAATATAAACTTGTATTTTAATTTTTATTATTTTGATTATATTTAAGTTTTTTAATCTAAAATATTGTAAAGGTATGTTACTCTGTTTCGAGAGGTGTA
Organism: Viscum album; assembly: GCA_963277665.1. NCBI lineage: Eukaryota > Viridiplantae > Streptophyta > Magnoliopsida > Santalales > Viscaceae > Viscum > Viscum album. The sequence goes on along the minus strand of OY728161.1, from coordinate 2,041,277,270 downwards.
CACCATGAACTGCATTCTGATGTGGCCTTTTTTACCTTACTACACCATGAAATTTTGACAACTATGTCATTATTAATTGGATTATCATACCCAAGTAGGCATGTGTGCTACCCTACTTCCCAATCATCTCAACTCATTCTATCATGTGACGTATCCCATCAATCTAAGTCCCACATTCCTAATCATCAAATATTTTCTCCCAAGTATCTCAGTCATATCAATTTCTCAGAGAATCACTTATGCTTTTATATTAAAACATAACCATATGTATCCCTCATTCCTAGACAATTACAATATTACACATCGCCTATGGGTCATTCCCATCACACAAATCATCTTCAATCACCTTACGACATCCATGTGTCGGGGATAATCCTTCACATTACAAACCATCATAAATATGACTTGAAACTTACACTACTCCTAAGATATTATTCTTGAATAAACAAAATCACAAGTCACATATCGTTATCACCAGGCTCTTCTATCTCTTATATAGATCATATTTTATACAAGTTATATCTCTTGAAGTAATTCTGATTCCTCGATATCAAAATCCCATGGAAACTCATAATCCATATCACCCTCACCCATAATCTCTCATCCTCATTGAGGTATCCCCATACCCATACCACCAACGCTAGGGTAATTTTTGTCATCATATTCATGTGCATAATGTCATAACTCTTTAGCAATTCATCTTCAAGAAGTCAATAAAATCAAGTTATACTTAGTAGATGAATTCCAATATGTTATTTAGAAAAACATATAATATGTTATTTTTTATGTTTAAATAACAAAAACCACATTTTACTTCCATTTGAACCCGTTTCCCAATTACATATGTGAATGAACATGACATGTAATCCTATGTGCCAAAGATGATGCATGACCTATTTTCATCCAGATCCAAGAGTAAAATTATAAATAAATGACCAAAAAGATCATACTTATCATAATCAAGTCAATAATTTTAATGAATATAAAAAACCCTAGACACAATACCATATAAACTTGGATCTTCACCATACATATCCTATATAGGCACAAATTAAACTTCCATCCCAAATTTTGTCCAATAATATCTCAATAAATCATTTCCATAACGGTAATAGAAATAAAAATAATACTCTAATATCACTTTGTAACATCCCTGACTTTCTCAATCTAAATAGTAATCAAGTAGGGTCATTATGTGACCTTAGGGGCAACTCCCTGTATACCACATGTTGTCGATTATAACACAAATACCACTATGAAATCATAGAACACAACAAAATTAATTATAAATCATTTAAATTTAATTTACATTATTGATCCCCTATTAACTCAACTAGAAATGATGGATAACACTCACCAAGCATTTCATACCTATTAAAAACTCAAGTAATGAGTTGTGGACCATTCTCAATGAGCATCCTAGACTATGATGAGAAAAATCCAGAAATTTTAGGGTGATTCCTCAAATAATTTTATCTAATTTCACAGAAATCAAAGGAATGATCTAATCCAGGACTTAACCCTAGTGACATGACATAAAACCTTGTGTTTTTATTCCTCCTCAATATCCTCTAATATCAACACATGAAATCCCTGGAAATGAAGTGTGATTTCACCATGATTCAATGGAATCACAACTCATATCCCTAATTCATCCCTTGAAATTAAAGAAGGAGATGGAATAAGAAGACGATAAGAAATAAGGATGACATGTTACCTCATCTAGGAAAAAATAGTATGAACTTCCAAAGATCATCAAATAAGCAGGGAGGAAGAGAGGAAAATGGGGAGGACACCCCCTCTCACTTGGCTAGTTAGACACCCCAACCCCAAAGTGGTATTATAAAATAGGGTCTCAAAAAAATACCCTTATATTATGTAGGGGATGAGTAACCCAAATAAGTATTTACTGTCTATGGAATTGGTGAAGCACCACTACCTATACCATTGGAACATTGATGGGATGTAACTAGGGTTCTGATGGTTTCTTTCTACCACCAGTTGGACCTGGATTCTTCCACCATTGATATAATTTCACCACAAACATTTTCCATGAGATTTGACATATCCAAAAATGTTAATTTATTATTTTGAATGATTTTTAAACATCCTTCCTCTTAACCCACATCCAAATATTTAAATTCACCCTCATACTTACTCAACAGGTGTATAACCAACCTCTTGTTTCACCAATAAGAAAGGGTGTAAGATGTTATACTTTAACATTTCACTATAACTATCCCAAAAAATTAACATTTGTTCGAGATTATATATATAGATAACCTACTTCATTTTAGGTGTATATTATTAATTAACTATTTTACTATATTTTTTAAACATATATGTTTAACCAAAAACCATGAAATAATTGTAACCAAAAGAACTATTGTCACAATATCACCTAAAAGATCAGGAAAACAACAAAATCATAAGAACTCCTAATAAAAAACACATATTCATCATAAATTAAACATCTCAGTATGAATAAATTATATGTGAAACACTGAAATAAATAAATTTGGATACCATGATGTGTTTGTCAATATAAAAATTACAATATGAAGTTTATTTCATCTTTAAATACTATATAGAATATTATTCATTCAAACATTTCTATAAGGTTAACTAAATCATGAAGAAAGATTAAAAAAATATAAAATCACATATTTTATTGATTGGGAGAAGAAACTCACATTGCGATCACACTTTCATCATCCAAACATCCTCTCCTTCTGATCCCCTCCACAAATACACCTTTCTCGTAATCTTCATAGTCATCTTCTTTGTTCCAATTTTACCACTAGACTCCATAACAAATTTCTTGACCCTTAAATACTCCACCTCATGGATTTCATAATATTCTATCACAATCAAGTTTAAACAAGAAACACACCATTTAATCCTATTTTTACACAAAAATCAAAATCCAGTTGATTTTAAAGACAAATTTTGTATCCTTTATTTTTAAAATCACTATACACTTCATTTAAATTGATTTAACTTGATGTTATTTGTTTAATATCTCATTGTGTAGAACTGAACTTCTGATTGTTTACATTTTTTTGAACCAAAGAGATCCACTACGTTCTAAATCTTTGAGAAGTCATATTGATGTACGTATTGTGAAGGATAGTTCTACTTTTATGTTTGTTAAAATAAACCCAAAGATCTTGTATGTTACTTTTGGATCTTATTATGATGAAGCCTGTAAATTGTATCAAGATTTTATGAACAAGATATTTGAGTTATAAAAGTTACACATGATCTAAAAGGATTTCTAAATCGAGTTTTTACTGCCTCAATACATATGAGATTTTTTCTTCTAATCCTTTTCAGTATGTTTTTCTTATATATTTTTATTCGGTAGTTCTAAATGAAAAATATTTATGTTATAATTATTGTAATCATTGATTTTGATCTTGCATGATCAATGTGTAACATATCTACCATTTATGTAGTTGTTTTGGGCAAGTTTATAGGTACTATTTTTCCTGTGTTGTGTACATTTCATTTGGGTTTTACCTTGGGGTGTTTTTGGGTGGGAATTTGAGAAAAATGGAATAAATAGGGAAGTGAATGGTTGATGCACAGTTTTACCAAACCGTGCGCCCAAGCCCAAAAAACTATGCAACCCTGGATAGAGGGGAATTTCATAGTTGGAACATTATTTGTCAAACTATGCACCCTCTTAGGAGTAACCATGAACCCCTATAAAAGAGGTTCACCATTTAGGTTCACGGTTAGGGGAAACAATGTTACCCTGCATAAAAAACCATGCATGAGAATTAAATTGACCTGAAATTTGTATTAAAAATTTTAAAACCCCATTTTAATCCTAAATCAACCCCCATTAAACCATAACACCTATTTCATGATTTTTTATCCCCTCAGATATATTCCAATACCTCTTGACCTCTGTTATAGGTGGTTCGAAGCCCAGATCAATGATATACACCCCTACCGATAAGAGGAACTCATCCTGATAACTTTCTCATTCCTCCTCCTTTATTATCTATTTTTTAAGGGATGTTATTATCATTTCTTTTTATATCTATACCTAGTTTTGTGGATCTAGATCCTGGATTATAGATATATAGATTTACATTTAAGATAAATTAAAATTTTCAATCTTGATTTAGTTTAGAGATTTGGATCTCATTCTATACCATTACTTCGCTGAATTATGGGGATATCTAGTGGGAAACTGTTTATCGAGGAATCGAGGTAGGTGCTCTATTATTCAAATCGTATAGTCATAATTTCAATTACATGTATTTAATTGTATAATTTATAGATTTTTTTAGAAATTGAAGTTCTAAATTGAAATAATTTATTTTTTTCAATTAATTAATTAAGGGATTGAGATATATAAATTGTGGGATTTGGGAAATAATTAATTGTTGAGTTAATTATTTAAATATTGAATTGTGAATTTGAATAATGATTTTTTGATTTAATTATGGGTGTATTGAGATTTTATCTATGATTAATTAATGAATAAATTTATTAATATAAATTATGTTATTGATTAATTATTTAAATTAATTAATGAGATGGGTATGATTAATTAATTTTTTAATTAATTAAAAAGAATAATGTGATTAATTAATTGTGGGAATTAATTAATTAGATGTGCATGATTAATTAATTTTTGAATTAAATAATGGAAATGATGTGATTAATTAATTGTGGAAATTAATTAATGATATGGGTATGATTAATTAATTTTCTAATTGATTAATGGATATGATCTCATTAATTAATTGTGGGAATTAATTAATGAGATGAGTATGATTAATTATTAATTGAATTAATCAATTGAATGATTTATGAAATGGATTTTGGTTGTATGTCACTTGGTTGTGATTATGTTGGCATGGAGTAGAACATGGGTTAACCGGGCTGTGAGTAAGGGATTTCTTGGGGACAACCGTGAGAGCTTCCATATTGATTTCCAAAATACCATGAGATCTTTTGGAGAGGAAGACCCTGAGAGTTTCTATTTGATTTCCAAAGGACCATGAGAGACTTTGGAGTTGGGATAGGGAAAGGAACATGAGATATTTCCCATTTTCCTAGAAATATATTATGATTCATTTTCACTTACTCACATTACAACCTTTAGGTTAGAGACCTATGTTCACATTACTCATGATAGGATGATTTACATGTTTTATGCATTTTATCAGATGTAAATTTTGATAATTAATGGTAACATGGACAATTATATATGAATTGTGATAATGAATAGTAACAAAGGAATTCAGATATATGATATGCCCAGGGGATAGTTCAGACTATAGCATGAGATGAACCAGGTATTGAGAGTTCGAGTGTCCTCCGGAACCTGGGTGTTATGTGGTTAAATAAAGATTAATTGAATAAATGTTAAATCTTTACTTTATTGATTTTATTTTATTCTTTATAAAATTGAATACACTATTATTGTATGGATATTATTTTATATGGTGTTAGAGGAGGCCTACTAAGTTGTACTCACACCCTACTCGGGCTTCCTGATCAGAACCCGAATATACTTTGTGTTTTCTGAATAGGAAAAGGGAAAAGTCCTTGTGTTTGATGGCTGATATGGGATGGATCATGGATGAGGGAACCGAACTCAATTTAGAACTACTTGTGAGATTCGTTAGTGTCTATATTTTGGGTTTAATTTTAGACACTTGACATGTACATTGGCATGATATATTTTTTGCTTTAGTTTTTATATTGTATTTCCAGTTTTGGCCATTTTGTGATACTAGTTCTTTCCAATTATGACTATATGTTATTCAGTTATTGTTTCTAATTTTCCAATAGATTATTACAATGATAAAAGAGTATATAATATCCCCATGATCAATATATTATACCCTCACTGCTATTTGAAAGCCTCTGTCATATGGGGACGCATGCCTAAGGCTGTGTGGTGATTCGACTTGGGGCATTGGGGCCTCAAAATCCAGATGAGACGTTACAAAGTGGTATCAAAACCCAATTTTTTGTCTTACTATTTGGGAAAGGTAAAAAGGATATTAGAGAGATTCAGCCTTAGACATGAGCTCATGCATGGGAGTTTCAAAACCATGTACAATGGAAAACCCAAGTACCCATGGTTGGATTACTATTATTGATATGTGGTGTTATAGTGGGATATTAATTCATCTTGGACGACACACTTTTTGTGTGATGTGGTTATTGTTTCATATATTTGTTAATATTTTATGAGTTGTGACTCATGGTTTAATAAGTCATGATATTTGAATATGCATGCATCATTGTAGGAACTCAGGAGTATTTTGTGACATGCATCATTTTAGGCATGAATGGGAAAATGGGGTTTGGGTAAGTTGTTGAGCTTGAACTATTTTTCCTTCTTGTGAAATTGAGTGGAAAATATGGTAAAATGATTCAAAATGTGAATAATGGGTTTCTAATGTAATGTGAATAATGAGAATGTGTTTACCCTTGTTAATAAGGACCTAGGTGTTGGATGGTTAAGGGTAGTGATAGCGCCTCAGTTTTGACCACATGGAAAGGTTTGTGGAAATGACTTATTATGACTTCTTGTGATTTTAATCTTATATAAATGTGATAATGTTGTGTTATGTGTCCTAATATATGTGTCTTGAATTGTATAGATATGCCTCCATGGTGATTCTTATTGAGAGTATGACAGGAGGACATGTCTAGAGATGGTCCTCCAGTAGTGGAACCGGAGGCACTAATTGTGTCATTTGAGGATGTAGGGGAGTAGTTATGAGAGAACATAACTCACTTCATATAATTCATTGAAAGAGACCCAAATTGGGTTATGAAAATCATGTGTAATTTGAAGAGGGAGTTTTAGTTTCTCTACCCTCTGACTTTTATTAGAGAGGGTGGACCTGAGGGAGCTATGTTCTAGATTCAGTCTATCCAGGCTGTACTTGACCACGTATAGACTCTTACTAAGAAGGGATTGAAATTGGATACCTATATGTTACATATTTTAGTGAATAAATGATGGTACATCTATACTCCGGATGGATAGTTGGAAGGTAGGGAATGGAAGGACATTCAAGAGACATTCTTGGATAACTTTTACCCAGAAAAACTGAGTCAATAGAATTAATCCGAGTTCATGAGGTAGATTTGGGGAGTATGTATGTAATGGACTATACTGGATTATTTACATATTTTTAATACATTATTCCAGTATTGGTAGGAGATGAGGCTATTGTTCCAAAGAAATTTTAGGATGGAATTAAGTGTGAAATTAAGTCCTAGGTAAATATCTTCAGACTGAAGAAGTTTGCAAAGGTGGTGAACCAAAATCTCATATCTGAAGGGAAGCCAAAGGAGGCTTCTAGTGGTGGATAGGTGATTTCTTTTGCATGGTCAGGAGGTATGACTTCCGAATATAGGAAACATCATTTCAAGAATTTATCCCAAAGAAGTGGAAATAAGAGTAGCTATGGAGAAGGGTTGGTTAAACAATACCTTACCCATGTGGGTTTCCACCATTATAGTAGGTTGGGATACATTCAGAAACATTATCCCCGGCCACTAGTGGAGTTCCAAGGCTACATAAATATGTGACATCTACAGAGTTTTTGTAGGAATTCTCAGTATATGGTTAGTGGTAGAGGAGTTATATAGAAGCATAGTGTGGGAAGGGGTTCTTCTTCACCATATCAATATGGAAGCTAGATTTATACTAGCAGGGGTGATAGAGGTAGTGGGTATGGGTTTTCTAGGAAAAATCAACTGTATCAGTAGAGTGGTGTAGATCAGGGGAGTCAGACTGCATCATAGGGAAGAGGGGAAGGTCATCTACATGCCATTCAACATACACTTGTGGATACCGAGGCTGAGCCATCAATAGTGAGAGGTACTATTCTTGTAGATTCTATATTATCTACTGCCTTATTTGATATTGGTGTCTCTCATTCCTTTATATCTACAAAACTTGTTTACATTTTGAACCTGATGGTAGATTTTGAGAGTGGGGTTATGATGATAGGTGAAATACTGGGAGTATGGTCTAGAGACATCTGTTTGTGTAAGGGGTGTTACCTCATGATCGGGGAGTACTATTTTCTAGGGAATCTCTATATTATTGATATGCCAGGATTTGACCTAATTTTGGGTATGGACTGATTAGTATCATACCAAGCCCAGATTGATTGTTACTGAAAAAGAGTGACTTTTAAATCTCTTAAGGGTGACCATTACATCGACCGTGGAGAGTAGGATATCTAGGAAGGCCAAGTAGGTCTAATTACTCAGCAACTGGGAGATCTCACAACCCATGTCGCAAGTCTATTATTGGATGAAGGAGGTGTAAAGAAATATGTTGTTACACCTGTAGGGGATGGGTTTCAGGATGTGCTTCATGAATAATTCTTAGGGTTTCCACCTTAGAGGGATGTGGATTTTTTATTGCGCTCATGTTAGGGGCTGATCCCGTTTCAATTCCACCGTACAGAATGGAACTGACAGAGATTCAAGAGCTCAAGACTCGACTAGAGGAGTTGGAGGATAAGAGATTTATCCATCTGAGTACATAACCTTGGGGTTTTATAGTGTTGTTTTCAAATAAGCATGATGGGAGTTTTCAATTATATATTGATTACTAAAAGTTGAACTAGATGATTGTGAATAATAGGTTTCCACTTCTGTGTATCAATGATCTTTTTGAAAAGTTGAGGGGAGATTGTGTATTTTTCAAGATTGAATTCAGATCAGGAAATCATCAACTGATAGTTTTAACTTTTAATATACCAAGGACTACTTTCAGAATCAGGTATGACCTTTATGAGTTCTTAGTAATGTTGTCTGGGTTAATGAATTCACCAATAGTGTTTATGGCCATGATGAACCAAATCATCTATCCGTACCCATATTGGTTTTTGGTAGTGTTTTTGGGTGACATATTGGTGTACTCCAAGACTCATGAAGATCATTCACAACACCTTGACATCATCGTGAGTACATTGAGTGGGAATCATCTATACGCTAAGCTAATCATGTTCCAATCTTGGATTGATCAGGTACACTCTTTGGGTAACATCATCTCGGAGGAAGGTGTATCTTTGGTCCCAGATAATGTATAGGCAGTGTTTTCTTGGGAGCATCCACGGAAAGTTTTTGATATCTGAAGATTTCTAGGTTTATCTGGATATTATTATAGGTTTATCTAGGAATTTTTACTATTAGCCGAACTGCTTATGGACTTGAACAAAAAGTGGAAAAAGTTTTAATGGCCAGAAGTATGTAATAAGGCCTTTCGGGAGTTAAAGAATAATTTGATCTCGATATTGATCTTAATCCTGGCTGATTTAGGTGAGGAGTATACAATGTATTTTTATTCTTCTACACTTCCAAAAAAGCATGAATTAGTGATGTTTGTAAACATCACTAAGTCATTTATCGACATTTCTAAAAATCAATGCTAAATGAGGTATTTATAATTTAGAGACGTTTACAAACCTCACTAAAAAATTAGTGATGTTTTTTAGAAACATTGATAAATCACATATTATTTACTAATGTTTCTAATAAACATCATTAATTTTTTAGAACGATGTTTCCAGGAGTCTCTATGTAGCGATACCTCATTTACCAGCCCGTATCCCCCCAGGCCCATCATGTACTGTCCCACGTCCCCCCAATCCCCTATGTACAAAAGGCACGACCCGCCTGCCCCAACCCTCCCACTTGTGTATTTCCCTCCCGCACGGTATTTATCCCATATCTACCACCTCTCGTATCTCCCACCAACATGATGCATCTCCCACATCTCCATCTCGCATAACCCGCATGCTTCCCCTACTCCTACCAACAACCCCCAATCCCCTAGCGTATTATACGCACCTCCCGCCCACATCTCCCACCTGCGTACCGGCTAGCCTATCCTCCCACCAGCATCACCCCCAACCCCCTGCGTACTCTACAACCCACCTCATATGTAATAGAGCTCCTACCTCCATAGTAATAGATCCGTAGACCTCATTCATCCCACACAACAATACAACCAATAAATCGATTTGGAATTTAGATAACTGACTGTATAATCTTATATATATATGTATAATTATTTAAATATTTAAATATTTATGTTTATATTTTATATTTTATATTGTATTTTTATATTTTATATTTTACATTTTGTGTTCATATATACATTTATATGTTTATACAGTTATATTATATATATATATATATTTGTTTATATTATATATATATATATTTTTTTTATATTACATATATATATGTATATGTTTATATTATATATATGTGTGTGTGTGTCTATATATATATATATAGATATTATATTTATATTAATATATATATTTATATGTTTATATATATATGTGTGTACATATATATATTTATAATTATAAATATATATATAGAAAGGTTTTAAAACACTGGTAAAAATTTCACTAAAATAATCATGTTTTCATAAAAATGTTATTAAAGTTAAAATATTTATTTTTTTGATATATTTATATATATAAATAGATTTCATTATTTGAATATATATATATATATATTAATATACATATATATTAATGTTTATATTTTACATTTTATATTTTATATTTATATTATATATATATATATATCTTTGTGTGTGTTTATATGTTGCATATATGTTTATATATTATATTATATATATGTGTTTGTGTGTGTTTATTATATATATATATATATATGTTTATATTTTATGTTTATATTATATATATAAATATGTTTGGATTTTATGTTTATTTCAATATTTATATTATATATATATGTGAGTGTGTGTAATTAAAATCAAAAATTTATATATATATACATACAAACACACACACACACACACACACACACATATAAATATATATATATCAATTTTTCTACATTTTAAAACCCTGGTAAAAATGTCACTAAAATAGACACATTTTCTTTAAAACATGACTAAATTTAAAATACGTATGCATTTATATAAGTGTATATATATACATATTTATATAGATGTGTTCGTGTTTATATTATATATATATACACACACACATTGATGTTGGGAAATTTGCTATATAAAAAAATATATTTTAGCGATGTTTTTGGGGAAATGTCGCTATTTTAGAGACATTTTTTAGAAACATCGCAAGATTAATGACATTTGAGGGCAAAATTCTATAAATTAGTGATGTTTTCAGGGGAAACATCACTAAATTTAAAATTAGCGACATTTTTAAAAAAATTCTCTAAATTCCAGTTTTTTGTATTGCTGGGATGAGACTCATAGCTGTGTTGATGTAGGGAGATCAAGTTGTGGCATATGTGTGTCAACAATTGATGCCACATGAATATAATTACCTTATTCATGACCTCAAGTTAGCTTCAATGGAATATATTTTGATTTATTAGAGGAATTATCTATTGGGTGAAAAGTTTACTGTGTATACAGATCATAAGAAATTGAAGTACATCTTTTGACAGAGAGACTTGAATCTCCAGAAGTGAAGATGAGTTGAGTATATGAAGTCATTGGATTCTGAACTAGCATATACAACCATGAAAGGAAACTATGTGGCTGAAAATTTGGGCAGGAAAACTAAAACATAGGCAGTACATGAGTCTTCGGTTGAGTTGAAAATGACGACACTACTGGCGGAGATGCATGTGGTGCTTTGGGAGAGTCAGGAGCAAATGACTCTCATATCAGTTTCAGTAGATTAAACATATTGGATATGGATTAGATACCAAAAGTATGAGGATCCAGAGTTCTTGAACATGATGGAAATTCTTAAAGGTGAGGATTCACCTTCAAATTTCAACATAAATGTGGATGAGATCATCTATGATAGGAATCAAGTTATTATTCTTACGATCATGCGAGAGGCGTTGATGTGGGAATTTCATTCCTCGAAGTGGGTGGTAATCCAGGTGTGACCAAACGTTACTGTGACCTACGACAATAGTTTTGGTTGTTTGGCATGAAAAAGTAAATAGTGGGGTTTATGAAATGATGTTACACCTCTCATTAGGTGAAGGTAGAGCATCAATGACCTGAAGGTTTGCTATACCTATTGCCTATTCTAGAATGGAAGTTAGAAGAAATGACCATGAACTTTGTTGTGGGTCTCCCAAGGATTCCTTGGGAGAATAGCGTTATTTGGGTTGTTATGGAAAAATATATGAATGTACACATTTCTTTCCTATACAAGAGACTTTCTCTGTGGATTATTTGAGAAATTTTTATGTCTGGGAGATAACCCATCTACATGGGGTGCCATGAACTATCATTTTATAATGTAACTCACATTTTACTTCTCACTTCTATAAGAACTTGTAGAAGGTGATGGGTATGTAGGTTTTTTTGTGTATTGCGTTCCACCCAGAGATAGATGGGAAGTCATACCATACTATACAGGTGCTTGAGGATATGCTGCGAGCATGTATCCTAGAATTTTTAAGATCTTGGGAGAAACACTTGGCTTTGTTGGAGATTTCCTTTAACTACACTTATTAAAAAAATGATACATACTGCACCATACGAGGATCTTTATGGTAGGCCATACAGATCACTACTATGTTGGATAGAGGTAGGTGAGTCAACATTGTTGGGATCAAGTCTCATGCAAGAGATGTCAGAATAGGTTCATCTGACTCTGAAAAATATGGATACAGCTCAGAGTAGACTGATGTCATATGTTGATAGAAATTAACGACCCCTAGTGTTTATAGAGGGTGATCATGTATTCTTCCAGGTTTCCACTAGATTGGGTCACCATGGTATACAGAGATAAGACAAGTTGGCTCCTAGGTTTGTTGGACCATTTGAGGTTATAGAGAGAATCAAGCTGATGATGTAATGATTGACTCTTCCGTAGAAATACAGTGTTATTCTTGACATTTTCCATGTTTTACAACTTTGACAGTATCACCACGACCCTTATCATGTGATCGAGGTGGATGATGACGAGCTTGATAGAGATGTTTCCTTTGAGGAGCATCTGATACGTGTGTTAGATCACAGTGAAAAAGTGTTGTGGGGAAATACCATGCTGATAGTTCATGTATTGTAGAAACATGGGCATGTGCAAGAGGAAACATGGGAAAGGGAAGTAGATATGCAGGCTCAGTGGCCCAACATTTTTGACTCTAAATCTTAGAGAGTCTTGGGAGTGCAGCTCGAGGATGAGCTATTATAATTTGGGGAGACTGTAAGATCCCAACCTTTTTTGGAGTTGTTTTAGGATAATTTTCTTGTACTCATTTTCTTTGTGTTGAGTACTTTTCATTTGGGTTTTAATTTTGGGTATGTTTGTGTAGAAATTTTAGAAAAATGTAAGAAATAGTGCAGGGCATGGTTGGCTTATAGTTTTCCCTAACTATGTTCCCCAACCCAGCAAACCATGCAACCCTGGACAAAGGGGAATTACATGGTAGGAAAAGCTTTCTTCAAACTGTGCACCCTCTTAGGAGTAACTGTACACCCCTATAAAAGAGGCAAATGATTTAGGTGAATAGTTAGGGGAAACCACGCACCCATTTCTAACAATCCATGTGCGATAATTAAATTAACCCAAAAATTAGTTTTAAAAATTCCCAAACCCCCATTTTAATCCCAAATAAACCCACATTCAAGAGTAATGCCTCTTCCATGATTTTGGAGCCTCTTGAACACATTCCAAGCCCTCCCTACCTTCATTCATAGTTGTTTGAAGCCCTAATAAAACATATACACCCTCCCGGTAGGAGGATATCATCCCAATTACTTTCTCATTCCTCCTCCTTTCTTATCTAATTATTTAATGGAATTTATACTCTATTTTGGTTAGATATATACATAGTTTTTTGGATTTAGATCTCATAATGTAGATCTAGATTTAGATTTAATATATCCATAATTTTTTAATCTTTATTTAGGTTATATATATGGATCTCATTTTACATCGTTACTCTGCTGAATTTTAGGGATTTCCACTGGGTGATTGTTCATCGATGAATCAAGGTAGGTAATCTATTATTCAAAATCACATATTCTTGATTTCAATTATGTTCATATGATTTTACAATTTATAGAGTTTTTTTTGAAATTTAAGTTCCAAATTGAATTAATTAATATGGTGAATTAATTAGTTATTGGATAAAGATATTGAAATTTTGGGATTTAGGGAATAATTAATTGTTTAGTTGTTTACTATTATGGGTGTATTAAGATTTTAGATATGATTAATTAATTGTTTAATTAATTAATATAAATGATGTGATTAATTAATTATGGATATTAATTAATGAGATGGGTATGATTAATTAATTACTGAATAAATTAATAATAATTACGTGATTAAATAATTGTGGAAATTAATTAAAGAGATGTGTATAATTAATTAATTATTTAATTAAGTAATGGAAATAGTGTGATTAATTAATTTTGGAAACTAATTAATGACATGGGTATTGTTAATTAATTTTTGAATTAATTAATGGAAATTAAGTAATTAATTAATAGTGAAAATTAATTAATGAGATAGGTATGATTAATTAATTATTGAATTTATTAATATAATGATTTTGCAAATGGAATTTGGTTGTATGTCACTTGGTTGTGATTATGTTGGCATAGAGTATCATGTGGGTTAACTCGGGTGTGAGTAAAGGATTGCCCGAGGAAGACTTTGAGAGCTTCCATATTGATTTCCAAAAACCCATGAGATCCTTTGGGGAAAAAACCCTGAGAGATTCCATTTTATTTCCAAAGTATTGTGATAGCCTTTGGAGTTGGGCCAGGGAGAAGAATATGAGAGCCTTACCCTTGGCATAGAAAGATATTATTCTTCGATTAGTCTTACTCATATTAGACCCTTAAAGTTAGATCCTTCTGTGCACATTTCTCTTGTCATATTTATTTACATGTTTTAGGAATTTTATAAGATATGAATTGTGATAATGAATGGTAACATGGAAATTTATATGTGAATTGTGACAATTAAAGGTAATAATTAAATTCAAATATATTTTATCACTTAGGGATAATTCAAAATATATCATTAGCCAAAGCAGGTATTGAGAGTTTGGGTGTCCTCAAGAACCTGGGTGTTATGTGGTTAAATAAATATTAATTGAATAAATGTAAAATGTTTACTTTATTTATTATATTCTATTATTTATATAACTGCATACATTGTTATTGAATATATATTATTTTATATATTGTTGGTGGTGGCTTGCCTAGTTTTACTCACACCCTACTCATTCTTCCTGACTAGTACTTGAATAAACATTGTGTTTTGTGGATAAGAAAAGGGAAAAGGCC
The DNA here is from genome assembly GCA_963277665.1 of Viscum album. NCBI lineage: Eukaryota > Viridiplantae > Streptophyta > Magnoliopsida > Santalales > Viscaceae > Viscum > Viscum album. The sequence goes on along the minus strand of OY728161.1, from coordinate 2,041,261,981 downwards.
CTGTGTTTGATGGCTGATATGGGATGGAGTGTGAATTAGGGAACTAGACACAATTTGAGACCTTCTTGGGAGAATCATCGGTGTCTTTATTTTGGGTTGAATTTTAGACACTTGACATGTACATTATCATGAAATATTTTTCACATTACTTTTAACATTATATTTCCAGTTTTGGGAATCTTATAATACTGGTTATTTCATGTTCTTATTATATGTTATTCATTTATTGATATTTATTTTATGCTAGTGTATTACTCTGATCAAAGAGGGTATCATCTCCCCATGATTGATATATAAGGCCCTCACTACTTGTCAGTAGCCTTTAACATACAGGGAGGAACACCATAGATCATGTGGTAGTCAGGATTAGGGAACTAGGGTGGGAAACCAAGATGGTATGGTACAAAAAGTGATTATAGTGGTGGAATCTGTATGTACCAAATAGATATTTTGAACAAGATTTGAGTGTGGAATAATTTTTTATTGGTTGATTGAAAAAAAATATGAGGGATAATGAGACCTCATATTGATGGGTTTATCAAAGATGATCCTATTGTAGAACTTATATCCCTTGATTAATTTATCAAATAAGTTTCTATTTTAGAAATTTACTCATTCAATGGGTTTATCAAATAATATCTTGGTAAAACACTTGTATCTTATAATGGGTTTTTTGAAGAATTTCTTTGCATAGAACTTTTATATTTTGATGGGTTTGTCAAATAATTTCTTGGTGTGGAACTTATATAACTAGAATATGGTTTCTGATACTGTTACCTCTTTGTTATAAAAGTGAAGAGTTCATGTGAATTTACAAATTTTGTAATAATATCATTTAATGGATTTTTTGGATTGTCAACAAAAACATTGTATTTTGTTTTCATTGCAATATGTTATATTTTGGATTATTTTTATTTATCTTGGTTTAGTATTTAAATTTACAATAGTTTAATTTCTTTTATTTGTATTAGTTTATACTTTTTACATTTTAATTTGATAGGTTTTATGTTTTAACTTCTAAACAGTTAAATTTTTTTAGTGGGAGAAATATTGTATGTTTTATGTTTTTCTTAAATTATCCTCCTCTTGAAGTTGGCATACTAATTGAATTAAAGATAAATTTTTATTAAAATAAAAGGGAAAAACCAAAGAAAGTTGCAAGGTGGTCTAAATTTGGGGAGGTTGATTACATTATATTCAACCATAATATCACTATCCTAGTTAAGGTAGTCAAAATAAGTAAAAATCATGAGAGGTAAGGAGTCGATGCCCTTGGAATCCAAGATGTCAAATGAATTGTTATCTTCATAACACATATATTTAATTTGCGCATTCTAGTTAAGGGTGTTTCTGTATTCCTGAATGGTACATGAAATAGACCGGTGAGCAAGGAATAATCATTGCTGGTATTCAAAAATAAAATCTAAATCACACTCCATCACTAAGAGATAGATGCTCCTATCTATATATAGAGAATGAAAACTTAGAAAGAATCTAAAATATTATTGAATAGGAATAACTTCACTATAATATGAATTGTATGAAAATTCATATGAGATATGATCTCCAAATCAAAAAAATAACGAAAGAGTCTTGAGTATCAGTTTTTGAGGGCTGAAACACATAACCTGATCCTCATAATCATTCTGAGACTCCTAGATATCCATGTAACTAGTAAACAGTGGCACCTCCAAAAAAATTCCTTGATATAAGGTGGTCTCTACACCTTCAAACCATGATGATAGAAAAATATCAAAGGATTTGAAAATGGAAAAAATGAACAAACACACCCTCAGAAATGACTGAAGGAATGATACTTATTCCCCATTCAAGATCAAGTTATCTTTTATCTAAATTTATAGATAAGTGTGCCAATGAAAATTTTAAGCCAGATAAACTCCTCTGTTATAAACTAAATTTTATGTATAGATTCATGGTGATGATAATTCCAAATAAGAAAACTGTAATTTCATAGAATGTTATTATCCCAAAAAAACATCACTCCATGGATAAACCCCACATGATACAAGTAGAATATTCTAATAAAATTTAGTGACGAAGGACCCTACGATTTTTATCATCAATAAGAATATAGTTAGTGATGTGGGGAAGGTTCTTTTCCACATTAAAAAAAATATCTAGAGTAGGGAATAACGTGAAGAAACTATAAATTTTGAACCAACTGTTTTCCCAGAAAAGGACATACCCTCATCCAATAACCCACAACGAGTGTTTAATAAAGATATAGATTGGTCCTTAGAGGCTTTTCCATAATATATATGAGGATGATGAAACAAAATGAGTAGAATCTAGCGATATACTATGATTTTTTATAGAAAATATTTCCCACAAAGAGTCTCTTAAAATCACATCACACAAGTTTCACATGCATGGTGTGTATGGAATCATATATTCTCTTTTTGTAACACCCTGTGATTTTAAAATTACATAATACTTGATATATTTCACAATAAAAACACTAATTTTTAAGTGAATTGAGATATACTATAAAAATATTTTTATTTCAATACGACCCTTATAACATAGACATTAAATTGATAGGTATGAATAGATGTGACAAAATTATGAAACATAGATAAAGTTTCTAATCAATAAAAAATTATTGATAAATTCTTAGTAAATAAGTGCTCAATTCTTAGTAAAATGATTTTATACTTTAAAAATATATTTTCTTCGAAAATGGGGTTTTATTACTTTTTGTTATTTAATATTATAATTAATTTATAGAAATTTTAGAATTTGAAAATCATAAAAATGATATAATATTTTATATTAGCATTTCAAAATTATATTAGGTTGTATTATTGAGATTTTTCAGAAAAGATTGATTTTTCAGAGAATAGTGAGAAATACTATTTTAAGTAAAATTGGAATTTATTTTCATTAAATATACCCATTATAATTTCAATTCGAACTCAAAGTAACATTATTACAATTTAAATAGATATAATATATTTAACTATAGTTAAATCATATTTATAATTTATTTTGATATAAGTTCATTTTTTGTCTTAAAAATGTAAATTTTTAATCCTTTTTTCAATATGTTTTATGCTTATGACTTAAATTTATTAATACCACATATATAAACTGAATAATGAATAATGGATTCCATACTAGTAATCAGGAAGTTCAAAAAATTTAAATAGCCTCTTTTTTTATTATTAGTAGTTATCATAGTAAATATGTGTCACCTTAGAAAGGGTAAATCAAGTAATTATTGTTAAAAATAATATGATAAAGACTAAAAATAACACTAAATGTTATCTTTAATATACTTTATCAGTGTGGTATGGCCATAATAATCCATTATTCAAAGTTATGGAAATTGTTTTCCATTTTTCTTTGAAAATTTCATTTATATTATTTTAAGGAAAGATATATTCAAAATACCAATCTCTAACTATTGAATTTCTATTTTGTGCTACAATAGAGATAAAAATAAGTTATTAATTAATAATAAATATTATTTTATGAATAATGAATTTATTTTTATGATTTAAATTTATTTATTATTTTTAGTGATGAAATAATTACCTTAAATACTTATGCAATGTCGACATAGTACTTATATAAGCAGTAGAAAAATTAAGTAAATAATTTTAAGAACTCTAAAAGTAATTTTTTTGAGGGATTAATAATACCCCATGAATTTTATATATTTATATTATATTTTATATTTATCTTAATAGTTTATATTGTAATTATATTTATCTTAATAGTTTATATTGTAATTATATTTTATCTTCATGACTTTAATGTCAAATTAAATGAATAGTTTTAAAATTGACAATAATGATAATTTATAAAAAATAATATTTTATTAAATGATTTAATATACATAAAATAATTATATTTTTACAATTGAATGGAATATATTTTAAAATATTATCCATATTCAATTTATGAGCCACTTTTTCTTTTATAGTAACTTTATTAATCACTAAAATGTAAAAAATATTGATATCATGGTAATCATAAAAAAAGTTTAATGAGGGGTTAAAACTAAGATATAAGGGTTAAAAAATCACATAAACATGTCCAAATTTTATTTTATGAGATTATTTACCTCAAAATCATAAAATATACTAAATATATTACTTTTGTACAATATATCATTTAAAATAAATTTATATTTATAGAATTATTTTTGTAATTCCAAGTGTTTTGTCCCCTCACTTATAAAAGGCCACATCCTATTCTCTCTTCCTCAAACCTTTTCAGCACTATAGTTTGGAAAATAACTTCCAAAATACCTTAAAAAAATCCCTATAAATTTCCTAGAAGTATTAGTTTGTGTAGAATACCCACTTTAGAGGGAATATGGTGTAAATAAAGGAGGTTTTCTAAAGAAGCGGTATTGATTCTAATTGAATGTTATAGTTTTATTTCTTATTATAACTCCTAAAAAAATATTTTAACCATGATTAAATAATAAATTCAGTATATTATATATAATGATATGTTATTATGTAAATTAAATAACTTATATCCATCCCATCTTCTATCAAATGGGTAATTAGACTATCATTCGTGTGTACGATGAACTATCGCCTCACGAACTGATGTAAATTGTTTTCCATCACCGCCAATCATAGATATTTGTAATGAAGTTTTTAATATATATATATATATATATTTATTTATTATATTCATAACATAATTATAATTATGTAAATATAATATATCATTGATTTTATTACCTTTTCATCCATAAAAAATGATAATGTCATTCATGTATGCGTGTGGATTACCACCTCCATGAAGCGATGTGATTTTTTTCATCACCACATCACATGGATGGTATATATAAAGTAGTTATAGAGTTAATATGATTTTTATTATATAATAATAATTATTTAAAAATTAAATAATACTTATGTTTTTTCTTTCACGTTTCTTGATAAATGGAAATGTTGCTCATGTGTATGCATGACTTACTATCTACATTATCGTAACATAATTAATTTTACATAACCATATTTTAGTGTTGGTTTTAAGTGTATAATCAATGTATGAAAATTATAATTATTTTAGGATTAATATTCTGGAACTTTTTTAACAAATATCCCTTTGTCCATGACAAACATATCAAAGTCATTTTGAAGTTATGAATCATATTTCCTCAAAACACTCAATGTGGACTTAAATGATTAATTAATAAAATATGTTATCAAAATAAATGAAATAAATTATTTAACAATAAGTGATTAATCAAATTAAATTTTATTAAGTAATAAAATAATTTATATAAGTTTAATTCAAAGGTATTAAAAGACATACATAGTAAATCTGGACTTGAGTTAAGGAATCTCGTCTCAATTTCCTTTCATTGAGGCCTATTTTAATTTTATAAATCTAATTTCTTTTATATGGTTTATGTACATACCCTTTCACATGTTATAGAACGAATCCTTAATAATTCATGGTATTATATGTTACAGGTTATGTTTATTCATCCTAGGGGTTTCAATTTGAAAGTTACCATAGTGGTAAGGGGTTTCTTAAATCAATTTCCATTCATTGGGTTATACTTATTATTAATTTATTATATTATGAAAATATTATGTGTAAAATTACCATTTTTATTTATTATATAGTTACACTTGTTTTTTTAATTTAATTTTTTACACATAATCTACCCATTTATTATTTTTCAATTCAATAATATGATCTTTGAAAGGGATACTCATCTAAAATTTTCCTTCATTGGAAAATATATTTATATTAGGAACCTATATTATTTTATGAGGTTTATATACTATAACATAATTTTTCTCCACATATTATTTCATATAATATATGGTTTGAATAGAATAATGTTGTGTTCCTTCATTCAATGGCTTTTTAATTCAAGAAATACCCAAGATGTAAGGGTTTCTCATCTCAAGTTTCTTTCTTTGAGAAATATATTGATTGATTAACCTATAATAATTTATAAGGTGAATTTAATTAATCTTAAAATTTTAAATCATGAATAATTTAGTAATCATGTTATTTTATATTATTTATTTTAGAGAGTTTAGTTTTAAAATACTGTAAATGATATTACTTAAAAAATGTTTTTTTAATTACTTTAATTAAATTTACCCAAACCCTTCCTAAGTATTATTTATATTATTTGAATAATGTTATTTTACAAACATAAATGATATCATAAATTTATTTTACATGATATTTTACATTCTTTAAAAAGGTTTTAAAAATAAATTTATTACCATTTTCCACATGCGTCACTTTTGAATCTCTTTTAAAAAGTTTGAAAAGAATGTTTTTTAATCATTTATGACATGGATGGATTTTATTATTCTTATGACCATTATTTTATTTGAAAATTACTTTATGAATTTATAATTTTATTTTCAAATAATATTATTTTTACAATATTTGGGAATTTTTTAGTTTTTAGAAGTTATTTTCAATTTTGAAATGGTATTTTCCTCAAGAATGATTTTATTGATATTTTTATGGTATTTATATTCATCATTGAAAACAAAAAATTATTTTACTTATGTTCCATGGGATAAATTTTATAATGATACCATATTTATTCTTCATCTACATGGATTTTAATTATTTCAAAGAGATTTACATGGAACTCATTTCATTTACACAGGTAAATAAATCTATCAAAGAACAATTGTTATTTTCATATGGAAAATTTAAGGTTTCATGTGTTATGATTAGGTTCTGGTTCTTGGAAAATTTTTATGATGATGGGTGAACATGATATACCTCATAATTATGGGTGATCCTAATATAGATTCTCAATGCATTGGGTAATGGGATAAATTTAATCGGTAATAAGTTTCTCCTATGATATTATTGGAATTTACCGAGTAGGTTATTCAATTTGTAAGAGTGATTATAAGAGTAATATAAAAATAATGTTCCATGTTACCAAGATGTTTCCCTTATGATTTCATCATGTTCAAATGGATCCTTTTCTTAAGGATTTTTTCACATGACTCATTATTGTTGACTTATATGACTCTTTTCTTATGTTAGATATTTATTCCATGTCTCATGTTTTCTGATCCACATTTTTATGGGTATGAATTAAATTATGTTATGCTCATGAACATTGATTATGTCATAATATCCTTATTCTCATCTTATGCTCACTGGTGAAATTCAATTATTAATGGGTATGTTTACTCTTAATGGGTGTTTTATCTCACCCTTCATATGTTTATTTTCCTTTGTTTATGATTAAATATGTTATATAAGATATATCTAAAAGGATTCCATGTGAGAGATGACAAAGGAATAATGAGGAATAATAAAAGAAATGAGTAGTGGGAAAAAATTAATATTTTAATGAAATGAATAGTGTTATGTAAGAGTTTTCCCAAATTCTTTAATAGTTAACTGAAAAAGGTCTTTTTATGTAAGTTAACCATTATTTAATTTTGATGTTGTATATTTTGGATAGTTAAAATTGGGTCATGTTTATCGATATAAAATCTAGAAATATAAATATTGTTTTTAGGAAAAATATTTGGAAATACGGGTTCTGGTCAATTATAGTTGGTATAATTGCATAGTTTAGATAAATTTGGAGATTATGATTTATTCATGTGAGATTAATCTAAGAGTTACGGATACCATCATGGGTATATAAGTTTATGGTTGATCATAAGCTCAAAGTCATAGACACCCCTTTTTTAGGTTTTATGTAATGTTATTTTGAGTTGATTAGAAATATTTTGGGATAAGTTTTATTATTTTGAGGTATATATAAAACTTAGGTTAAACTTGGATGATTATTTTAGGGTAATGATATTATATAAGAACAATTATCTCCATAATGTGATGTAATTCATTTTTTGTCAACACCTTATATGGAAGATTATAAAAATGTACATAATGAATAAATATTATTTCTATGTTATTATTATTATTATTATTTTTTATATGATTAAACCATGAATGATGTATAAGGTTCAAGACCATCGAACCGAATCATGCTTAGAAAACAAACCCATTTTTACCTAAATAATGATTTTAATGAATAATTATTAAAAAAAGGATCATAGAAAATTATAATTGAATGATATATAGTAATATATATATATATATTAAGATATTTATAGAATGAATTTATGATACATCTATATTTATTATAAATGAGGTTTGAATGCATACGAATAAAGAAAAGACATGGGGTAAGTGTACTTAATCTCAATATTATCTTATTCAGACATGTTTCATAATATGAATCTATTTGCGTTGATGAGGTGTATATAATAACCATTTTAATATTTATATAATAAATAGTTATTAATATATGTTATTAATAAAGTAGTTTCATCTAAGGGGTTATGATTAAAAATTTACCAAAGCAGTAAGGGATTTAAGTTACAGTCTAATTTCTTTTTGAGACTAATTATGTGAAATTTACATTGAGATAAATTATATGATTTTTATCCTTAAAATCACATAAATTTCATTTAATTATGGTTATTTATAGGGTATTTATATTTTACTTACATTTTCATATCTTTTTTACTAAAATATTAGGAAAATGATTTTAAGAAAAACTAAACTTATTTCTCCTTTTGGGCGAGAATATTTCTCCTCCATATCCATGTTACCTAAAATGTTTTCAAATAATGTTTCTAATATAATCAAATGATTTTTAAGTTAATTTTAAAATATATTTTACATTATTTACAATGGTTTAAAATGTATCTTCTAGTCATTTTCCAAATGAGGTACTTTTGAATTTTTACTGAATATGTGAATGGAATCTTTTTGAACATTTTCCACACAAATGGATTTCCCCAATATCATGATTACTCTTTGATTTTATGATTCCATTACATGTTTCTATGGTTATTTTACAAGAAAACATTTATCTCAATATTCTAGTAATTTTAGTTTTTAAATGTTACCAATAGAAAAAGGATGTTTTCTTTTTATTTTTAAACATTATTTTATAAAATTTTTTAAAAGAGATTTTCCATATATGTCAACATCCATTAAGGATTGTTTTATTCATTGGGGGATATTCTACAATGATTTATTCCACTTTTCTAGATGACTTATGATGATGATGATCTTAGTTTTATTTCATGAATATTCTTCTTTCTATGGGTTAATTAAGCTTTGATGAGATAATAAATTTTATTATGATATCATCCAGTTCTTTCTCTCAAAGAATTATGTTTATCTGATGATGATATTTTTACAAAATACATTTATTTTACATAGGTTATGTTATGAGGATATGATGAATCTTATATAATCTTAATTAATACTTATATGAGTTTCCATTATGTTATTGGTGGGGCCATAATTTTATAGCTATCTAGTGCATTGAGTAATGATAGATATATCATTAGATAATATATACCAAAATTATGAGTGAAACTAGTTAAGTAATGGAATTTATCCATTATGATAGTCTTGGGAGTGAAACATGAATAAGGAAATGAAGGAAAAAGTAGTGAACATAACCCACTCTGATAGTCTTGAAACTAATCCTTGACTAATGAAATGATATTATATGATTATGATTATGTAACAAAATTATTATAAACATTTCTAATTCTTATGATATGATCTCATGAATCATGATTAATTAATTATTATTCATCACTCTAATGACTCGTGTCTTTTGAAATTATAAAGCTTTGTTCCATGAGTAATGATTTATGATCTATTAATGGTTGGGTATGAACTTCATAATTTATTATTAAGAACTCATAACCTTATTCTTATCTTATGCTAACATATGATCCTTGAGGATATCTCCCATGTTTACACTTACTGAACATCTGATCTCATGCTTTCTTATATTTCGATTTTCCCAGATTATGAAGAATGATATTATGTAATATTGGTTTATAAGACTATAATGTGTGGATATTTCTTTTTGTTATATACTAAAAAATTATTATTGAATAAGATATTAGGGGTATAATGGTAAAATTATTATTAGAGGAGAAATAAATGTGTTTTATTACATAAAGGGGTTTTTCAGATTTATTTAAAACTCTTAACCTAAAAGTTATTGGGTATGGAAGTTACTCAATGTTTCTTATGGATATTTTAATTATGGATAGTTAAAATTTAGTCATTTAAATTAGAATCAAATCTAATATATAAGGATTAATTTTTTAAAAATTAATATTGGTGTATGTGTGACACCCCACGTGTCATGGTGTTTCTTATTTTCTATTATTTTATCTTTTCTTAAGTATTTTGGAGTTTCTAGTTGTTGAGGGATGAAAAATCAATTTTTTGATGATTTTTGGGAGGATCATGGTTAGAACACATTGTTATTACTAACCATGCGATGCCTGTTTGGGTGGGCATGTCACTTGGAAAGAGCCACTTTTTACAGCTTCTACATGGCTTGTAAAATAGTGTGCAAATCCCCCAAAAGTTGTGAGATTATTTGGGAGTGTCTACTATGAGGTTCATGGTTTTTTACAACTGAATGGTGATTCAGGAATAACTGTACAACCTCTTTTATCTTAGGTATATGGTGGAATACATTGGAACATGGTTTTGGAAAACCATGCAGCCAAATTTTATAGCCTCTTTAGGTGTTTATAATTTGGGATAATTCCCAAATTTCCCCCTTTAATTAAGAGTTTTTATTACGACATTTTTTCTCCTATGCATCAGTAGGTCATATTGGGATTTATTTTTGGAGTTCCACCTTCCTCCGGGTTCTTACCTTTTTTATGGTTTCCTATAATTTTGAGTTGAGTCATTCCTCTCTTTACTTCTTCTTTCCACCTCTCCCTATATTCTCTTATATTTTTCTTTCCCCGTGAACCCTAAGTATTATTTTCTCAATTTTAGGGTTTAAGTTGAATGAGATGATGGGGATTTGGGATGTGCAGGGTCATACAAATCAATCCAAATCTTGTGGGGGTGGTCTCTATTAAAGGTGACATGTTTTAAGATGTTTCAATTTGCATTTCTCCTCTACGAGGTAGGGGTTTATTTGAGTTTGTTTCATTTTGAAAACCAATGTGTTATCATTCTTTTAAAATGACATTTTTATGAAATTATGAATATATGTGATAAATCATTTGTGATTTATAACAATTTCAACATGTTTTGTGCATGGAATAAGTGGGTTTCCTTTAAAATTACTTATTTTCATATTAGAAATGTAATGTTTAATGGTGTTAATGATTATTTAATTTTTTATAGCCTTTTGGAATGGTTTTCATTTTTTTAATTGGGTTATACTTGGTTTTAGTTTTCAAGGAGTGAAAAAACACTTTAAATAGAATTTGGTTTTTAAATGAGGTGATAACCTCAAATTGGATCTTAAAAGGGGTTATTTAATGTATTTCAAATTATGAATCAAAATGTATGTGTGGTTTAACCATATGTGGAAATTACTTAATGTATCTTGAAAAGTGTTTTGAAGGAATTGGATGGCCTTGGGCCTTGTTTTGATTTTAGAAGTGGGAGACCCATGTATGATGGGTGTCTTTGATATGTTTTGAATGTGTTGGTGATTTCAAAAATTTTACAAAGGTTGTTTGAAATGGTATTTTAAGAAATTTGAAAGGTATGGGTATCCTGATCCATGTTTTGGAGTAAATGCATGGTTTCCACTTAGGTTTTAAAGTTTAAAATGTTAAATACACCCTTGATTTCCCCTAGCTTGTTTTCCACTTATTTATTATAGTTATCACTATGTGATGCTTTTCTCTCCTTATGTGGTAATTTTCTTGTCATTACATGGGTGACATTTTTATGCGTGGGGGTTTTCATCATTTGGTGTTATGAGTGAGGGTAGTAGTGATGGTACCTTGTGAGTTAGACTTGAATCTTTTAATATTATGTCTCACTTCATCTTTATTATACATGGGAACCCATATACTATGTGGGATTCTATATCTCCACTATAATAAGGATCATCACACTACTAGTGGACCCTCTATCATATAGAGTGATATATAGGGTGTGTCATCATGATGAGTCTAGTGAAATATACTCAGATAGGTTATTATTATGATTCAATGTAAGATGAAAAATTATTTCTTTTTAGAGTCTAGGATGTCCAAAAATTAGGGATACTAGGGAATATCCCATGAAATATTCAATTTCATGACGTTCAGATAGCGATTGGGGAGAGTTTGATCTGGTTCTTGTTTATATAATTCCCCTTGATTTCATTATTGTGGTACCTTCTTTGATTATATTAATATATTCCTTGTATAGCATAAGGAATTATTGCTTATATTTTACCCCTGTGGGTATGTTGGGTCATGTGATTTGGAAATGATTTTTCAAATATAAATAGAAAACAAAATTTAAATTTTAAATACTCTAATATGGGTGAATTAAAGTGTATTTTAAATTGGTTGTTTCGCTTAAACTAGGTCTTTTTCTAGTGAATTGTTTTAACGTGACTGTTTTATTAAATATATCAAATGGGTTATTTTTAGGAAATATAAATTGTGTGATTGGTTTTGATATGGAGTAGGTTGGTGGGTTCATTTTTTAAAACAAATTTATATGGTTTAGAAAAATAATGGAAATAGTTTTTGAAGTTAAGTATGTTTTTTTTAATTTCCTCGTGTCATTAGTATTAAAATATTACTTTCTATATTTATTTTTAAAATAGAATAATTGGATCAACTTATAAAACACATTACATAAATTCTATGCGTTGTAGCGACCTACCTATATTTTTACCTCATGATTATAAAATTTTACATTCCAGATCCTCAGGTGGATCCTTCCTCGATCTTGATCGTCTGGAAAAACATTGTGTAATCATTGTGGTTTTCACCAACTTGTGGTTGCTTGAGATTTTTTTGGTATCGAATCAATTTTTTTAATTATGATTAGTTATTTATGTATATTTGATTGTATTTTTTCATGTTTATGTATATGAAAATGGGTTGCATCATTATAGTTGGTTGTGACTTGTTTGGATTGATTGTTTTATTTCATATCCTTATTTATCTTTCCACTGTTTTAACTCTATTTTGGGTGAAAACATTCCAAAAAGGAATCCTGTGATTCTTAGAAATCAGTTTCTATCCCGTCGGGATCGGGAATGCCCTTCTGGCTTTGAGAAGAATCAGGGTTACTGTTGGGTTCAGTGGTATCCGATTTCGGTTCTTTACAAAATGGTATCAAATCAAGGTTTGTGTATTCTTTAATAGGAGTTTAAGATTTTTATATACCCCTTATTATTTAGGGATTTTCTAGAATAAATGAGATTAAGGTTTTCTAATCTTGATAAGTAAGGGTAGGGTGAGTCAAGCTAGCTCTTTCTCATCCCGAATCCCAAGCTGCTAGGGGAAGTTGGGTTTCTGATTATGAATTTTAGGTTATTTATAAATATTTATAATGTTAATTGATTTGTTTTGATACACTATTATTATGTAAGTTATATTGGTGTTCATTCCTTAATTTTAGGGTTTAAAGGGAGGATAGGTAAAGTTGTAGGGGTGGATTTTCTAGTCTGGGAAACTGTGCAACACCCATGCAGTCGAGACTACCACCTTGGTAGAGTTTGTTACTCTAATTGTGATTGGGTGACTAATCCATGTTTTAACCCTCTCAAATATAGATTATCCCAAGGTATTTTTTACTTTTTGGAGGTGTATTGTGGAGTGTTTTGTTTCCCTTTTTTGAAATTGTTTCTTATAAACCTTTTTTGAATGCTTTTTTAGTGAGTTTTTGTCCAGGGTTTTAAAAAATTGTTTGGAAAAGGAAAGTATCATGTGAAGTGTTAGTTTTAAAATTAGGGTTTATGAAATGTTTTATAAATTGTTTTTTCCCATTATGGTGTTTGGAAAATGTGATGCTTCAAAAATGGAGATATTTTTTTCAAAACTGGTTTGGGAGTGTTTTAAAAAAAGGAAACAAGTTTTGATAAGCATTCTCAAATGCTTGGGTTTTAATGTGAAATGGAATTTTGAAAAAAGAATTTTTGTTAAATTAATTTCTTGGGAAACATATTTCCCACTAATTTTATATTGTTTTTAGAATGGTTTGGATTCATTTTAATCACTTACCTTGGTGGAGGGTGATTAAAAAACTCCACAGTGTTGGTCATTCCATGTTTGATGGATTATTAATTTGTTTTTGATTCATTATGTGGTAGAATCATTTAGTTTATGTTTTGAGGAATAAATTATTGATGTTAATGTATATCATTTTTCTTCAAAATAGTCTGAAATTTTTATCTAGTTTCACTTTATTCCCACTTTCTGAATAGAGTGGTAGAAATGGGAATTTTTAGAAATCGGATCCCATCTTGGACTTCCTGAATCAGAAACCTCTTTATTTGGGTAGTGATTAAGATTCAGTGGAATTGGGGTTCTATTTGAAATAGATTCTTGTGATCCTCAACTCTCATGAGACACCCAAATCTCTATGTGTGGTATCTTTTAGTGTTTTCTTATTGGTTTTTGGTTGAGTGTTTTGGGATCCCATTGATTTTTTGTTTGTCTGGCGGTTCCTTAATGAGTTTGTGGGAGTAAATTAGTGCTTGATATTTTAAACTTTCATTAGGCCCGACAAAATGAGTAAGGGGTAGAATCCGGATTATCGATGGCGTGGAGAAAAGGGTATTCTTGTGGGATGAAAAGATCACTGGTGTTCTTTTAGTGTGGGATTCTAGAGAATGTTAACCCCTCTTATCATAAGTCTCAATTTGTTTTCCTATATTGTAGTTTTTGGTTAATTTTTTAAAGTTTTTTAATTTTGGTTTTCAGAAAATGTCTCATGTTTGATCATTTTTTGGATGGTTTTTTGTTTTGGGACCTTTCCTATAATGGTTTTAATCTTAGTATCGAAAGCTTAGGAAATATTTTTGGGATCTTTTAGATGATTACCTTTTTGGAATGTTTTTACATATGGTTTGAATTTTGATTTTATGGAATTCCTTCTTTTTATTATGGAATACCCACCCCATTATTGATGGATTTTTATTTTTTTATAGTTTGTGTCATTTATTATGTTTGTTCATGAGTTCTATTTGCTGATCCCTATTATTTGGGTGAACATAGCTTGGGAGTTTTGGTTGTGCTCATTTATATATTGAGACATTGAGGTGATCATAGTTTATAAATGAGAAGGGGTTTGGGTGAAAAATGGGGTAGGTAGAGTTTGGGATCTACAAGTTTGGTTTGGTGTACAAATTGGTGTTTGATTGTGGGAATATAGGATGCACAATGTGAGGGTGACCAGTTTGGACCTCAGGTAATCTACGTCTATTGTGACCCAAGGTGAGAGTTAATTTCATTTTCTTCATGGAGCTCATTGTTTCTCTTCCTTTATTAGGATTTTATGTGCATTTGTTTTAGAGTGAGTTTCCCTCACGGTTGTTCGATTTTTTGAGGATTTATCTCAATGTAGTTTTTTATTTTTTATCACAATGTCAGGGGAACTATAAATAGCGGTGAGACTATGTTAGGTCTCCCATTCTTATAGGACTCCTTGTCACATGATCATATTTTTTATGCTTAGATATATCTGATATCCTTATTATTTATTTGTTTGATCATTTTTTAGGATTTTGGTTGTTGGATTTGGTGTTGAGTAGTCCTGAGTAGTACTTTCTTATTAGATCCTCCTTGGATCATTCGTTCTCTCTTTCCATTATTTTTCACTATGGACTTTATGGGGGTTCAAAGTGACATGTTTGGTATTTTTAAACACTCCACATGTCATATTGTTTCTTATTTTGAATTATTTTATTGTTTCCTGAGAGTTTTTAAGTTTTTGGTGGTTGTGGGTTAAGAAATAAAGTTTTTGGAATTTTTTTTGGAGGAAAATCATTAATCCGCTTTGTTAAAACTGACCGTGTAGTTCCCATATGGGTGGATCTATCAATTGGATTGAAACAATTTACATGTCTCCTATATAGTGTTTTAAACCTTATGAAGCTCCCCCTAGAAGCCTTGTTGGGATTTGAGTGTGTCTGAGATTGGTTGCATGGTTTGTTAAAATCATGGATCACTTTAGGAGTAATTGTGTGACCCCTTCTGGATTAGGTAGAGTTTAGTGTAAGGTTGGCACACATTTTGTAAAATAATTTGGCCAAACTTTGAATCCTATCTTGGTGGTTAATTTTTTTTGGTAATTCCCAAATTTCCCTCTTGAATTAAGAGGGGTTTCACACTCATTTTTTCCCCTATGCATCGGCTGACCCTATGGGAGATATTTGAGGAGATCCCCCTTCCCCCCTTCTTATTCTTTCCTTTATTTGATTATTTCTAAGAGTTTTAAGGTACTCCTTCCTATATTTCCCCCTAATTTCCTTCTCTTCATTTATTCTATTGGATTTAGCGTTCCCCATGAACCCTAAGTCTCTTCAGATAAATTTTAGGGGTTTAGGTGGATGTGATGATGGGGATTTTGGGTGTCTAGGTTCGTAGGCACAATTCCCAATCTTGTGGGGTTTGTAATCATTAAAGGTGATATTTTTTCAAGATGTTTCATATTGGATTTAACCTCTTTGATGTAGGGGTTTCTATGCATTTTTTTCATTTTGAAAACCATTATGTACTTATGATTTTAAAATTACTTTTTTATGAAAGTATAAATATATTGGATAACTCCTTGGTAATTAAAAACATTTTTAACATGTTTTTAGCCTCGAATATGTGGTTTTACTTTTAAATTTCATGTTTGCATGTTAGAAATTTAATGTTTAATTATGATGAGATTTTGTGAAATTTATGTATGGCTTTTTGAAATGGTATTCATTTCCTGTATTGGGTTTAACCTAGTTTTGGATTTTAAGGTGTGAAAATATTTATTTAAAGTGAATTTGATTTTTAAATAGGGTGGTGAACTCAAATTAACTTATGAAATGGGTTCTTTGATGTATTTAAAATGGTGATTTTAAATGTGTATGTGGTTTACTCCTATGTGAAAATTTCCTAATGGCTCTTAAAAAGTTTTTGAAGGAATTAGAAAGCCTTGGGCCTTGTTTTTATTTTAAAAGAGGGGGACCCATGTGTTATGGGTGGATTTGAGATTTTTTGAATTAGTTGGAAATTTAAAACATTTTACAAATGGTGTTTGGAATGATATTTTGTGAACTGTTATAGGGATTGGAATCCCAAGCCCTGTTTTGGTGTTATAGCCTAGATGGAAATTTGGTTTTAAAGTATAAAACATGAAATACACCCTTGATTACACTTATATTGTTTTACCCTTGTGTGGGTCAGTTGTCACTATGTGATGTTGTTTCCCCCCTTATGTCGGAATGTTCTTATTATGTTATTGGTGTAATTTACATGTATGGATCCTGTAACACCCTGATTTTTATGATTTTTTGAATAAATTATATTTTCTTTAATGGATTGTGTTACAAACAATAGAAAGTTAAGATTTTTATAATATGAAATGTCGATCAAATCATGAACTACACAGAACAATAGCTTAGTTTTTGTCACATGCAACATTATGTTTTAACAAAACCATGACAAATTATTAAATTAGTTATTTAAAAATTACCATGTAAAACATTCTGTTAAACTTATAAATATGAATATTCATTCATAATTTATAAATATTATGTATAATGGGTTTATATAAAGAAAACATATTAATAAAAATGTATTTAAATTATCAAAAAACTCTATATGTTTTGAAAAATACTATTTTTCTCAAAAACAATTCTTTTTATGTATTTTTTGTGAATAATAATAAAATTAATTTTTGAGATATTTAGAAACTTATTTTTATAAATAAACTTCATTTTAAAATTAATAATGTCAAAATTATCTTAGGGTGTATTTTTAGTTTTTTTTCTAAAAAGTTTCATTTTTTGATGAATTGTGAAAAATAATATATTTTACTTTAAAGAAGCCTTTTTTTAATTTATTTATAAAGATAAATAATATTTTAAATTGGTTTTAAAGTATATTTAGTTCCGTTATACATATATTAATCCAATTTTTTCATTTTAATAAATTTAATTTTGAAATTGGATACAATGACTTTGTAAACTTTTGATAATTTTTTCTTTAAAAACCCTCTTCTCATCAGATCCATGGAATTAATTTTAAATTAATTTTTTCTTATTATGTGTTTTTTTTTGAAAATGTATTAATTTTTTTAATCACCATAATTTATAATTTCTAATTTGTTCAACTTAATATTTTACAAAAATAAATAGTGAAACCGGTAAAAATTATTTACTGTGGGTAAGGTAAAAATGGGTTTACACTTGTAAAAAAATATTTTATGTCCATATTTAGGCCTTATAACGTCTAAAGTTAAACTTTGATCCATTTTTCCCTTTTTCCATGTGAAAAACATGGGAGCACTCAATTCTTTTCAAAAATGCCATGTGTGTCCTCTCCCCCACTTATAAAAGGCCAACACCTCTCCTATATTCTTCAAACCTTCACATATATTTGGTTTGGACTAGACCTACCCAAATCACATCTCAAATTTTATCCACATATCCTAGAAGACTTATTTTTGGTATAAATCCTTCCTTGGAAGTCTATTAGTGCAAAGCTATGGAGGATACCCAAAGAAGATGTAACATTCATCAACTAGATTTTTTATTTTATCTCTTCCCCTAGACCCTTAAATTATTATTATATAATGTTTATATATTAAAATTGGTATCTTCTATATATTTTGATGTTTTTATAACAAGGTAATGATCTTAAACTATCTCTAATTCCATCAAATGGGTTAGGAAATCATTGTTCGTGTGTACGACAGACTACCGTCTCGTGAACCGATATCATTCATTTTTTCTATTACCACTTATAAAGGATTGACATAAAGAGAGAGATATATATATATATTGTTTATATATTATATATATGATTTTTTTATGTTATTATTATTCTAGAATTATTAAATCACATATACATTCATATTTTGTATTTTTTGAGAATATGATAATATCGTTCATGTGTACGGTGGACTACCACCTCACGAAGCAATACGATTTATTAACACATTACATGTAAGGTATTAAGGATGGGTTTAATGAAAATATATGATATATATAACATAAAAGTGATTCTTTAATGATAATATATATATATATATATTTATATCACTTACTCTTATTTCTTTCAATCCAACAAGAAAATGTAAATAGTGTTCATGCATATGTACGATATATATATGAATATGGTTCTGTAATAGTTGTATAATAAAATTATATTTCTAATTAAGGAGGTTTAAATGAGTGTGGCGGAATTCAATACTTAATGTAAGGGAATTTTTTGTCCCAATTTTCCTTTTTTGAGACATATATTATGTTATGTACCAATATTGTTTCTTGAGGTTTATATACAACCCCTTTAACATGAAATGTCATTAATTTATTAATCCTCATGATATTTTACATTTAATTTTATGTCACTCCTTAATAGGTATTATGATCCAATGTTACCAATGTGGTAGAAAGTTTTTTGTTACAATCTCATCATTTATCGGGATTGTTTGTGATTAAGTATCTAATGTTGAAATTTCATGATCTATCACCAAATAATTCTCATGATTTTCATTCTCCTATAGTTATTCATGAAATCTTCATGTAATGGTTCCATTTTTAACTCATTGGTACTTAAAATTATTAATAAAATGTTTTTTAAAAAATATGACATTATTTCTCTCTTTAGACATAAATCTATTTTCTTCCAAAACCATGTCTTTGGAAAAAAATTCAATTTTTTTATTACTACCTTATGATTTCTAAAATAAATTTTTACACATTAATGAATTTTTTACAAAAATATTTTGAATGGAATCTTCATGTATTTTTCCAAACAATGTCTATTTGTATCTTACAGAAAATGTGAACAAAATCATTATTTTAACGCGTACGGTGTGAAAACGATATTCCAATATCATCACCAATAAGTTCATTGATGATTCATTTATATGTTTTCAAGGTTATTTTCAAATATTTTTTTTCAAAATGTCTTGTAATTTAATTTTTTTAAGAGAAAAGAATATTTTCCTCAAGAAATGTTTTAAATGATCAATACAAATCATTTTATATCTAATATGGAACCTGTTGGTGTCACCTATGACTTACTCGGGATATTATACAATGATACCATTCATATTAATTCAATGAATGGTGAATTTTTTGATGGTATGATGTTTATGAAACCCATTTCTCTTCCACAGGTTATACCATGAGGAAATTATTAAGAAACCATCAACATTTCATGGGATATTATTTGATGAAATAATTATAAAATATATATATTTTCCATAGGTTATGATACGATGAAATGTTTATGATACCCATTTCATTTAATGGGTTATGATATAATGATTTTTTATGATATTATGGAACACTTATATAGGATTTCATTATGTGATGAGTAGGACCTATATCTCCCTCCAATGAATTTGGTAAATATTTATATATCACGACATAGACAAGAAAAGAATAGGAAGTTAAACTAGTTTAGTAATACAAGGTTTTAATGGGGAGTGAACTTAGTTCAGTGATACAAGGCTGGAATTAAGAGTGAACCTGGTTCAATGAGTGATTTTTTCTACTATTATAGCCTTGTAATTAACCCTTCACAAATATGGAAATGATTTTCTATACTAATGGGTATTCCACAAATTCCATATCATATGACAATGTTATGCTCTAATGGATCATGTTCTTTCATTACCTTATGATTCATATCTTATCAACTGCCAACATGTTGGAAATGGCTCATGTTTATAATCTTTTATATATAGGGTATAGTTTTTCAATGTTATAATCATGTTCTCATACCCTTATGTTCATGTTATGATTATTTATCTCCCTTTTCCCCCTTAATGAGCACATGATCTGACCCTTTATTATACTTCCTTTCCCCAAGTTATGAACAAATGTATTATTTTTTATATTTCTAAGAATGGTGCTAATTTTGAACAACTTAGTGGAAGACGACATAGCTCACTTATGTAATACTATTTATGTTTCCAAGTATCTAATGGAACTAAACTATTATGGTCCTTAGGCGTGTGTTTTTGTAATGTAACTAATATTCATAAAAAATGATGTAATATCTATGTATTAAAATCCAAGGTCACAGTAGTTGGTATCAGAGGATAAATTTACTTAAGATTTAGAAACTACAATGAGAAAACCTTATTGTCATACCTATGGACACATCTAATGATAAGTCTAAGGATGATACAAAGAATAACAAAATGTCATGGAATTTTGGTAAAGGACAAAGAAAGTGGTTTCCTAGCAATACATACTTGTATAGATACTACAAGTAGATCTGGATCTAGCATAGTTGTACCTAGGGGTAAGCACCTCAAAAACACCATATTGAGTTAGAATCAATTGAGAACTAGTCCACAACAATGGGCCTTGCTACAAAACTAGTTTGACACTCATTGAAGACACACTTTGGGAATCCAAAAACTCTTTGGAAATAATCATTAAGGATTTAAATAGACGATGAATATGGATGACTTTGGATAAACCCAAGGTGTTATAGATTAAAATGAAGGTGTCATGATTTATACATCATATAACCAGTTTTCAAGATTATATGGTTACCAACTTTGATTATTTTTTCTTACTCTATGATTTTCAATTTTAGTCAATGGATGGAACATGAAGGACCCACATTAATGTTGAGTGAGAATGACAATTCAATGATATTCCTAATGATAATCCAAATTTTATGGGATATGTAATGAAAAATATCAATGATATGATCACATAACTTTCCCAAGCTATAAATCATGTAGTAATTATAAATTTAAAAAGTACGGAATAACATTTTATTGAGTCCTTCATGAGATAATTTCCACCTTCATTTAGTGGATTAACTGATCCTCTAGTTTTTAAAAAATGGACTAGTACCACAGTAAAAATATTTCCCATTATCTAGTGTTTGGAATATGAAAAGATCATTTTAGTTGTCTA
Organism: Viscum album; assembly: GCA_963277665.1. Classification (NCBI taxonomy): domain Eukaryota; kingdom Viridiplantae; phylum Streptophyta; class Magnoliopsida; order Santalales; family Viscaceae; genus Viscum; species Viscum album. The sequence continues at coordinate 2,041,240,080 of OY728161.1, read as the reverse complement.
CAATTTGGAAGGTAAAACAGGTCAATGATATAATCTTATTAATAATATGGGGAAACAATATGAAATTGACTACATGGATTGGGATTATTTCATGAACTTATATTTCAAAAATTAATTTCCTCATATTTTTCATACGATGTTGGATAAAGATTTCCTTCAGAAAAATAAAAACGATGTTGAATCCATTGGTACCTATGAGGTAAATTTTATATGACATGTGAGGTATTCTTTAGGTATTATCATCCAACCAAAAATAAAGGTTGATAAATTCTTTAGTGACATAAAATAAAGTCACTAAAGGGTTTTATCCCTAAGAGAGTTTAGTAGATATGAATAAATTGTTCTATGTGATATCAATATGGAAATAGATGTTATAGTTACAAAATAATCTAATTGTTTTGAAAAGGAAATGAATATGGAGTTCAAATGAAAATATAAATACCATAGAGGGAAGAACATGAGATTTCATTTTAGCTAATTTTTTTTGAAAAAATATAGAGGTAATTGTCTTAGGGGGGGCTAGAAGATTTTCTTCGTGTGTAAGGGGAGGTCATTGGGAAATTTATTGCGGAAGTATTGGGAAGAAGATAGATAAAAATGAAAATATAGATAAATCTGAAAATAATGAACCTCCCACAATTTAGTGGTTCAAGTGTATGGATAATGGAAATTTTGTTAACCAATTTCCAAACACAAGGATTAATGATGATGATTCACATTAGAAACCACATAATCCAAGCGACAAGGGGAAATATCATTCGATACATATTTCTGATGAGGGGAGACATAATGTCATGGTGAAAGGTACACTTACCATCCACTCTAGAGATGCTAATGTCTTATTTTACATTAGATCTACCCATTCATTCAAATATAAATAATTTGATAAGGCTGGAAAGATTCCACCAAAAACAATAGGTTTATAATTATCCATGAAAACACCTAATGGTACAATGATCTCATCTGAAGTATTTTATTCCTCTTTATTAGACATTGGTGGGAATGGGCTTCCTACAAATCATGTAATTCTTCCTCTGGTTAAATTTTATGTTATCTTAGGCATGGATTGGATTTCTCTACATAATTCCAATATCAATTATCAAGGAAGGTAATTCACATTTGTTATTCTAAACCATCATATGATTATCTATCAATGTGCTGATAAGTATGAACTTCTTATGGATATAATATCCATTATATGGGTCTTTATTCCCACTCATAAGAGGTGTTTATCTCATATGGTTAGGGAGAAACTTTACATAGATGATATGCCTATTTTTAGGAATTTTTTATATATTTCCAGAAGATTTTCTTAGACTTACACAAAAAAGTGAAGTTGAGATATCAATAGAAATTATACCTTTCACCACTCCAATTGCAATGACTTTATATAGAATGTCCATAATTGAGTTGTAGTAATTGAAGAAGAAACTCCAAGAAAACCTTGACAAGGGATTCTATCATCCAAATGTGTCATCTTAGGGTGAAACTATTATTTTCATAAAAAAGAAAGATGGATATATGTGACTCTCCATTGATTATTAGGATCTTAAAAAGATGAAAATTAAGAAAAGTTTCCTCTTCCTCATATTGATGACTTATTTGATAAATTATTCATATCTAAATACTTTTACAAGATTAACCATCATTATATCTATCATCAATTAAGGGTAAAGAAGGAGGAAATACTAATAAAAACATTCTATATAAGTTATGGACACAATTAATATGTCGTGATTCCATTATGTCTTACTAATACCTCTACATTCTTTGTGGATTTAATTAATTGAGTATTTAGGGATTATCTTGACCAATTTGTGGAATTATTTATAAATTATGTTCTTATCTACTCAAAAAGTAATTAATGTAGGATCAAAATATAGATGTATATTCTCAATTACAAGAGGGGGGAGGAAAATTGTAGGTTTAAAAACATTCATTTTTATCCTTAAGAAAATCTATGTTTAACAATGTTAAACAATATGGATTCAAAAAACCACTTTAGTTTTTAACTAAGAAAATTATTTTATTAGGATTAGATAATATGGATTAGGTAAGATAACTTAAAAAAAGTTTAATTAGGAAAATATTCTTCCTTAATGCATATAGAATTTTATTTATCAGAGTATAAAAGTATAATAAAGTTATAATTTCCCTAATTAACAAAAATTCAGTAGAAATAAAAACTTATAACAAAGACAAGTAAATAAGTATAGGAAATCTTTTAAGAAAAAGATAAGGGTAGCCAACAACCTTGGATAAAGGTCCCTTGATTTATAATTTCCAGAAACTCTATCTTACCCACACCAAGGCAATCCCTTGATAAGTGTATCAGAGTCTATCTTACTATACCTACAAGACCTCAAACATTAACCTAGTCGAAACCTATGTATTCTTATCCCCAGAATCCCTCAATTGATCAGCTAATCATAATCACACTAGGTGGACTGAGCAAGTTGTTCACAACTAAAAAAGATGTTTATAGATTTCACAAAGCATGAGTGTCTCTCTCTGGAAATAACTTTACAAAATCACACCATGTAATCTCTATATGTGTGTTCTATTATTGGATCGTTCAAATGACTGAAAATTTATTAGTGAAAATCCCAATTGTTGGATCCTCCTCCAATAGTCATATTTTCCCTTAAATTTAAGACGGACATGTACACATATCCCTCAGCCAACAGTTGGTTAAAAACATTTTGTACGATTCAATTTCATGTAAGAAAACTTGTGATACATTACCATGTGATAGAAAAAATAATATACAAGGAAAAAAATTAGGCTTAAGAAACATTAAAAATTTTACGATCTAGTAAAATTAAAATTTAATTTAAGGAAATAATGTAACTGTAAGAATATAATTTAATTAAATTTTTAAGGAATTGAGAATCGAAGTCTAAAAATATAAACAACCAGATTATGAAATAATAGTTCTTCAGAGTTTGAATTCTATTGAATCTGGAATATGATTTATGATAAATTCTTAATATGATTTATGATGATTTCAGAGTCAAGAAAAATGAGAGTTCAAAATCTAATTTCCAGAGAATTTGGAATCTAATTTCTCAAGAAATTGGATTTTGATTTTAGAAGAAATCAATGTCCGATTTCTAAAAAAATCAGAGTCTAATTTCAGAATAATTCGGTGTCTGATTCCAGAAGATATCAGAGTAACAATTTTGTGGAAATCAGATTCTATTGAACTGTAAGGTTTTATGATAGGTAAGGATCATATTTTTTTGACTTAAGAAAAATGTGGTTAGACTTGGTTTGATAAAACATTAAATAAGACATTGAAAACCAATGGTAAGGATAATACATTTCTTAGAGAAATAAAATTTTCCTTAAGAAAATAATTCTTAGAGATAGACAATTTTTCTTAAGAAAAGGTGTTTGTGATTTTAAAAACATAAAGGAATGTAAATGTCATAAGGAAACATATTGACTCAACAATCTCCTCCATCTATGAAAGGAAAAAAAACATTTCATAATATAATATAAAGAATAAGTTTTTCACTTTATACATAAAAGAAATACTTATCTCCCATTACTTATGACCCATGATGAAAACAACTAACCCCCCCCCCCCCTTAGGTTTGAAAATCCCTATGTATCACATTCTTTTCCTTTATAGAGAATTTACTTCTTCCATACTTAAGAATTTATTCTTTATGTAGTCTCCCCCTTAGTTAGGAATATTCATTCTTAATATTATTTTTTTATAATTTTTTTCTCCACCTTTATGATTTTCCAAAAGTAATGGAAGGAAAGAAAAAAATTATACCTAAAGTTTTAGGAATATAAAATAAAAAACAATGTAAATATAATTAATTTCTATAATATGGGAAAAATTTGTTACAAATAAAATACAACAAATGATTGGAGTTTTAAGAAAATTAATCATCCTTATTTTCCATCAGCATCATCTTCCTCAAGGTTGCCTTCAACTTATTCAACTCTTTATAACCATCCTCAAAAAATATTAATAGCCCTTCCTAATCATGATTTTTCTTTTCGAGATCTTTAATTATTTCTTACTAGGATTTAATAATTTCACCTTGAGACCTTATCACATCTTCAGGATCTTTTAATTTTTCTGCTATCTATTCCCTGAGTTCTCATTCCCTTTTTAAATTTAATGAAACCAAATTCATCTTTCCATTTAGGTCATTATACTATTGGATCTGGGTATCTTTCTATTAATTTATCTTCTCTAAAAGACATGCAGAATTTTTCTTGATTGTGTAATCTGACTTGTCAAAGCAATCCATTACCGAATCATATAAAATCCTCATTGAATTTCATATCATCAATCACTGACTTCGACCACTTGGTTATCTATTTTCATGATCTTATATGAGCATCATAACCAATGTGAAAAGTATGAAAAATACCTTTATGTTTTAAAACCTTTTTCATTATAATTATTCTGGAATCTGAATTCTTATTTATTTTATCTTGAAGCAGTTGGAATCTAGAGTCTATAATTGGAAATAAGGGAATGATATTCACTAGCTTCTTCAAGGACTGAACAATGAAATATTGTCCTAAGGAATAGAGGATTATGAACCATATTATTTCACTGGCGATGAATGATTATATTTCTCTTCTACTTTACTCATAGATGTTCCAACAATATATATCTTTAAATTTGAAACCACAACTTTCTTAGGAGAATCAAAAACCACTTTCTTACATTTCTAAACTTGAGTGATTTCCTTATCAACATTTGGAGTCTCATGTTCACTATCAAAAATTTGAAAAAATTTATCATCATCAACTTCTTTAACAAAACCTTTTTCACCATTTTCCTTATCATCATCAGGATGAATAAATTCAATATCACTAATTTTATCATCTGAAGAATTATCCACCTCATCCTCAAAATCATCATATTTTCTTTTTTATATTATCTGGGATTATTCACCAAGGGTTGTTTTGATGTATAACATTAAAAAAGACTCTTATTAACATGATATTCTTCTACCATTTTAATTATATCAACACATTCCTCTTCCACATCCTCATCTTCTTCTTCTTATTGTTGAACTTTTTATTCTTTAATAATGGGTTCCAGAGATGAAACATTATTTCTCTTATTTAAAATCACAGTTTTAATAAGAAGTGATTATTTTAAGAAGGATTATAGTACCTGGATTTGTTCGCATTCCTTCTCTGTATCTCTAATCAATTCTTGAACAGGGACGACTTCTGAAAAAATTCTTATTTAATTTTTTTTTCATTTTCTTGCTTCTTAATCTATTTAGTTGTTTGAAACTTTAAGGAATTTTCCTTGGTAGGTTCTAATACAAACACTGCATCTAATTACTTATTTTTCATCTTTTTATCTCTCCACTTTTCTTCCACTTCATCAGAAAATGTCTTTTCATTTTTTGGGTTTGGTGGAGAAGATACTGACTCCATTACTCATACTTTCTATTTCAGTTCTAGTTCTTTCATTTTCTTTGGGTTTTCGTGGAAATTTCACCCGCTTCACCTTTCTTACTGATAGCTTGAACATCACTATAAGGAAGATCAAAGAACTCTCCTAACTTAATACTAAAACCAATTTTTAACCTTCTCAGAGTATCATAACGTAATAAAATTGTATTGAAAACTCTTTCCTTTGAGATGTAGGGAATTTTGAAAGATTCTAAACACCTAACAATGATCTTATATAATATTTCATGATATATTATGATCTAGGACTTGAGGGTTCCATTCTTTATATTTTTGATTGTCATGAGAATTTACTTGATAAGTTTTATCTTCCTTAGATTCACCATGAAATACATCATGAAGATTTCTCATTTCTTAAAGAAATCCTTGTCTCCATTTCTCAGAATGAGAACACCTTGCATCCACAGAGCTAGAAATATACATTTAGTAGAAAGATGATTGATATTTGGTGACTTAAATCCCATAAGTCTAAGGAACTCAATTTTATTAACCTTATATAAATTACCATTCTTATATAACAACTTGTGTGAACAAAATATAGCCTACCCTTAATAAGGTATATCCAGAATAATTGTAGCCTTGTTGAAAGATAAAGAATATGTCTTCCCATAACTATTTAATGAAAACATTTCTCTAACTCCTTATTCATAAAAAATGACTATATCATAGAATTACAAAAGGAGATCTAGAAAAACTGAATCCTTGTTCTTTGGTTTGGAAATGAAAAGTCTTTCCCATCCATTATTCTTAATGAATTTTGAAATTATAGAATGATACTTATGAAAAAAAATTGGGTCCACCAACATTTCTATATATATTTCCCAATCATTGAGTTCCTTTTTGGATTCCATCAGATTTTGCAAGGAAACTTAAAGATACATTCAGAGCATAAGGAAATAGAGAAAACTAAATGGCTGACTAGAAGAACGGAAAATCTTTGATGCAATAAAATTGGAATAACATATGTAGGACATGCATATGGGGGTCCTTTATATAGGCTTCACGGTGAGGGTTTGTAATCCAAAATCAATCCAATGGTTGAGATTCACTTTATTAGATTGTATGGTTGATATAAATGCCTAAAAAGGATTTATAGGTTCTCAAATATTGAGGTTTTAAAGAGAGATAATATTTAAGGAATGTGAATCTGATAGAGTTTTCTTAAAACAAGATTGAAACACCAATAAGTAAAAATGAAATTATGAAGATTTAAGTAAGGAAACATAACTTTCAGAATTGTCAGTTAGAATTGTTAATATTGATAAGGATATTCTTATAAAACATAGGTTTTGAAATAAATTTATCAGGGAATGAAAATTTTAGGTTCCAAAATAATAGAAAGAAAATTTTTAGGTTCCAATTTTTTTTAAGGAAATATAAAAGAATAAACATATGCACTTAACCTATGAAAAGAATTATCGTGATATAAAGAGATTGGTTTCAACTAAAAGTTAATAATGATGATTACCTTAAGGATATCATTACTAACCTTTTTTAATGAATTAAAATATATTAGAGGGTAAACATTTTGTAAATATGTTAGCAAGTTGGTCTTTCATTCCAATAAATTTTAAAATAATATATCCTTTTATTGTGTATTCCCTAAAAAATTGACTCCTAATGTAAATGTGCTTTGAACGAGAGTGATGTGTAGGGTTTTTTCTTATGGAAAAAGAAATAGTATTATCGCACATTATTTTTGTTTTGGTAAAACTCATTCCATTGTATGTGACTGTGTGTTGCATCCACAACACTTGAGAAAAACAACTTCCAACTGCTACATATTCTGCTTCAGTAGTGGAAAGTGATACTGAGTGTTAATTATTTCATGAAAAAGAAACTAATGAATCACCTAAGTAATGAAAAGTTCCAAATGTACTTGTCATATCCATTCTATATCCACAAAAACAAGCATTTGAAAAACTTTTTAAAACAAAATCATTTCCATAAGAATAGAAAAGTCCTAAATTTATGGTTCCCTTTAAATAGAAAAAAAAAATTCATTTCACTTCTTTTAAATGAGATTAATTTGTATTATATTTATATCTTTCATATTAGCATATTGAAAATAGTAAGTCTTGACTACTAGTTTTTATGTATAATAAACCTTCTATCATACCTCTAAATGATGACTGATTTACTGGTTTCTCAACTTCATCAAGATTAAGAGAATTTGACGTACTAATTGAAGTACTTATATTATTAGTGTTTTCATATCCATACTTCTTAAGAAGATATTTAATATAATTATGTTGGGATAAATATGTTCTTTATGGATTTTGAAAAACATGAAAACTAAGGGAAAAAGTTAACTCACCCATCATACTCATTTCAAACTCATATTTCATAAGCTTCGCAAATGAATTAGTTAATGATTTCTGAGTTTATTCTGAATATAATGTCATCAAAATAAATTTGAATAATAAAAACTTTTTCAAATATTTTTTTATAAAATGGTTTGGATCATCAGTTCCCTTAAAATAATTGTTTTGTAACAAAAACCATGCAATTCTATCATACCAGGAATTTGGGGCTTATTTATGTCTATATAAATATTTTATAAATTTGAAAACATGTTTAGGATGTTTTATGTTATCAAAACCCGGAGGTTGGTCAACATAAAATACCTCTTGAAAATATTTGTTAATGAAAGAACATTTGACATCCATTATAATTTTTTTTAAATTAAATAATGTTGCAATCGAGAAGAGAATCCGAATAGATTCAAGTATAGAGACTAGAGAATAGGTTTATTCATAGTCAATTCCTTCTTGTTGATTATAGCCTTTAGAAAATAATCTTTATTTATTTATTAAAACTATTCCATTTTCATCATATTTATTTCTGCAGACCTATTTTACTACAATTACAGAAGTTTCCTTAGGTCTTTCAACCAATGTGCAGACTTAGTTCCTTCTGAATTAATTTAGTTAGTCTTGCATATCTTTAATCCAATCATCATCACATAATGATTCATCAGTGATTTTAGGTTATAATTAGGAAAGAATTTCTATATGTTATATTTTATTTCTTAAATAAATTCTAGTCCATACAGGTTTATTGACATCACCAATGATACTATCATTGGAATGATTCTTTAGAAACAACTGATTTGGGTTTTGTAAAACCTATTCATCAACATAAGGTAAAAAATATTATGGGGTAAATAATTCAGAAACATTTCCTTTAGTATTTTCCTTATAAGAAGAATCTACCCTCAAAGGTTGATAATTAGTTTTAGAAAACACATCTGAAGATGTAGGTTGGGGTTGTTTAAAAATAAAAGGACTATTTTCATCAAATTTAACATGCACTATTTCTTCAACAGTATAAGAATTCTTATTAAAAACTCTATAGGCCTTAGAAGTAGTGGAATAGACTATGAAAATTCATTCATCAGATTTGTGTGAAAATTTATGTAAGTTATATTTAGTATTCCAAATGAATTCTTTGTATCTAAATACTTTTTTATAATAAAATTTTGTTTTTCGACCAGTATATAACTCGTATGGAGTTTTATTAATAAATGGTCTGATTAAAACCCGATTTATAGAATAACAAGAAGTACTTATAGATTTAGCCAAAAAAAATTTAACAATAGAATATTCACTCAACATGGTTCTAGTTATCTCTTGAATAATATGGTTTTTCCTTTCAAAAACACCATTTTTAGGAGTTCTTAGAGTTGAGAAGTTATGAGTAATGCCTTTTTTACTACAAAAATTTTCAAAAACTGAATTTTTAAATTATCCCCATGATCACTACAAAAAGTTACCAATGAATTATTTTCTAATTTTTATCTTTGGTTGAAAAATATTTAAAATAAGAAAAGGCTTCAGATTTCTTTTCTATAAAATAGACCCAATGAAATCTAATGTAATAATCAACTAAAAAAAATACATAGTATTTTCCTCCAATACATCCAGTTTGTGTTTGATCGAAAAATCCATATGCACTAGTTATAATGCATCATAAGTTGAGAATTCAATAATTGATTTAAAGATTGACTTATGTTTCTTTACCTATTAACAAGGATCACCATCTTGTGAAGAATCAAATCTAAGCTCTAATATATCCTTAACAAGTCTTTAATTTTTTATTTTTCTTAGGTTCCTAAGGATATAATGTCATAGCCTTCAATTACATAACCAATATTTATCTTCTATTTCACTAATTAAAGGTAGGTCATGGCTCCCAAGTTCTTTGATGGTTAGTGTATAAACATTCTCATGACTATGGGAAGATATAATTAAATCTTCCTTGGAATTGGGTACTAGGAATTTATCATTCCTAAAATTCACAAGGTAACGTTCATCACATAATGGGATTATGCCTATAAGGTTGTTCTTAAGACCTATAACAAATAAAACATTTGAAATTAAATCTTTTCTAAAATGAAAAATGTTACTTATACAAAAACTTTCTCCCTGAGGATTATCTCTGAAAGTTACTTTTCCACCTTTTATCTTGATAATATTTTCAATGATTTTTTTGTTACCATTCATGTGCCAAGAACTTCCATTATACATGTACCATGTATTATTTTTGTAAATTCCTATATTTTCATGAAAATAAAAAATTTTGACTTTTGTTATCCAAACATGTTTGGATCGATAAATATTAGAAAGTAAAACCTTAGGCATCCACATTTTCGTACAAAAATAACCATTATGAAAACCTATGGATTGGGTTTTGTTTAAAGAATAATTTTTCTCCTAATGTCAACCACATTGACACTTAGTGCAAAAAGAATTACTTTGGGGAATGAAATAGTTGTGATTAAAAACTGGTTTTGAATGAGTATAACCAAATCCATAATTATTCTTAATAGGATGAAGATGTGAATTTTTTTTATCAAATTGTTTCCTACCAGAAGTAAAATTTGATAAAATATTATTTAAGGAAAATATTTCAATTTTTTTTATAATGACTAAATTTTTATCCTCATAGTCACTACTCTTATAATTTTATTTAATCTCTAAAATATTTTTCTTGCAAATAATATTCTCAAGATCCATAGAAAATTTATCCTTCTCAGAATTAACATCCTTAAGATTTTCTGAAAATTTTTCAAAATTAAGAGTTTTCTATTCCAGATATTTTGAAATATATTTTACTTATTTTGTTAAAATAAAAATTCTAGAATTTTCCTTCTCTAACTTATTTTTTATCATAAAATTTTCATTCTCAAGTAATTTAGAAAATCTAGAGACTTCCTCAAATAAAGGTAAGGTATTATCTTCTGATGAGGAAGATTCTTCATCCAAAGATTCATAATATTCTTCATTATAAAAATTTGAATTTAATAAAATATTGGTTAAAGATTCAGTATTATGTAACTTATCCATAAGAAAATGATTTTCAATAGTTAATCTGGATATAAGACCAATACTTTCTTGATTAGAAGATTTATATTCCTAGGATTCATCTGAAGAGTCACCACCAGTGGCACTCTAGGTCTCATTAGCCTTCAGTACTTTCTAAGCCTGATATTTTCAGTACTTCTTTATGTTCCATTCAAAATGCACATACTTTATATAATATCTCTTGAGCATAGAAGAATCAGTTTTGATATGTCCAGACCTTTTGTATTCATAAAAATTTACATCATAATATTTCTTGTCCATTATTTCTTTCTTCATATATCTATATTGAAAATCTTTGTTTCTGACAATCTTGTTCATCCTTTGAGAAATATTGGATATTTCATTCTTTGACTGATCACTATCACTTGATTCAGATATAACAATATATTTATTAGCTTTAGATCTAATTAACCTTTCGGAAGTCTTGGATTTAGATGTAGTAGTGAAATCAATGCTTCTATTACCATTCTTCTTCTTATTATTATCTTTATCTCTCCTCATTCAAGTTTCACGCTGAAGATGAGTCCCAAATAACTCATCAAGAGTGACGTTAGATACCTTCCTATTCTCATCAATATTTTTCTTTTTAGATTCCCACACATTTTTCATAATATCTATTATCTTGTCCACAAGAATCTCATCATTAATTCCTTATTCTCCAATATATTGAAGGTTTTTAATGATATTCATAAAATATTTTTTCACTTTAAAAAAAGGTTATCCATAAGGAAACATAAAACTAGGATATTCCACTATTATCATAGCTCTTCATGATTCAATCAATTTTGATGTTACAAATTGTGTAACTTCAAGTTTTTTCCAAATACTATTAGAATCTTCACAAGAGTATATTTGACTATAGATATTCTTAGTCATGGAACCTACAAGTGTATTGTGTACCTTGTAGTTTAATTGATATTCTTGATTTTCATGATTTGTGAATGTTTTGATTTATTTGTCAGGAATATTGTATTAACCCATTAGAATGACCAAATTATCCACTCGAGTGTTAATAAAAAAATATTTATCCTATATCTCCAAAACTAATAATCATTTCCATCAAAGATTGGCGGTCTGGTTGGATTCATATTTTCTCTAGAACTAATGTTCATTCCTTCTATTAAATAAGAAAATATAAAATGTTTTTTCTAAAAAAAGGATTAATAACCAATGATTTTAGAAATAAAATAATTAATAAAAACTTGAACAATTAAAGATAATCAGGAAAAGATGAGAAATAAAAATTACATATAGGTATATGTATTTCATAGACCTCCTTTGATACCAATTGTAGGATGGAAATATAGATGTAGATGCTCAATTACAAGAGGAGTTGAATTGTAATTTTAAAAAGTTTCATTTTTATCCTTATGGAAATATATGTTTAACCATGTTAAACAAGATGGATTCACAAAACCTCTTTAGTTCTTAACTAAGAAACAATCCGTCTTAGGATCTGAAAATACATATTTGATAAAGAAAGTTAAATAAGTTTATTTAGAGAGTGATTCCACCTTAAAGAATATACAATATTATTTATATCAGAGTATACAAGTAAAAGAATGTATAATAAAGTTATAATTTATTTATTTAATAAAATTATATGGAATGAAAACTTGTAACAACAACAGGTAAGAACGTATAAGATATCTTTTTACCCAAAGAGAAGTGTATCTAGCAACATTAGATAAAGGTCCCTTGATTTATACATTTAAGAAAGCCTATCTTACCCACACCAGGGAGATCCCCTGATAAGAGTATTAAAGTATGTCTTGATCTCCTCATAATCCTTTTAACATTAAGGTAGTCTACCCCTCTGTCTTCCTATCCCTAAAATCCCTCTATTGACCAGTCAATTGGAATCACATTAGGTCGACTAAACAAGTTATTCATGACTGAAAAAGATGTCCATAGATCGCACAAATCATGAGAGTCTCTCTCTATAAATCACTTCATATCATTAGAACATGTATTCTTTATATGTGTGTTCTATTATTGGATCTTTCAAAGGATTGGGTATTTACAGGTGAAAAATCCCAATGGTCAGATCCTCCTCTAATGATCATATTTTTCCTTAAATTTAAGAGGGACTTATACATGTGTCACTCAAATAATGATTATTAAAAAAAAGATTGTACAATATTGTTTCATGTAATAAAACATGGGAAACATTTCCATGTGTAAGAAACAATAATATGTAAGGAAACAAATAGGCTTAAGAATCAATAAAAAGTTTAGGATTCGATAAAATAAAACTTCACTTTACGGAAATGAGGTAATTGTAAGAATATCATTTAATACGGCTCTTAAGTAATTGAGAATTAGAGTCCAAAAATATAAACAATCATATTATGAAATAATAGATATTTAGAGTCTAAATTTGAGGAATACGGAATCATAATTATGATAAATTCTAAATTATATTTATGAAGATTTTGGAGTCTTGAAGAATGAGTGTTCTGAGTATGATTTATAGAGAATTTAGAATATTATTTCTGAAGAAATCAAAGTATCATTTCAAGAGAAATCAGAGTCTAATTTCTAGAGAAATTAGATTCTAATTTCTGAAGATTTTAGAGTCTGATTTTAGATGAAATCAGAGTAACAATTCTAGTAAAATCAGATTCCAAGGAATTTTATGTTTCTATGATAGGTAAGGATATAATTTTTTTAATTCATAAAAAGATTATTAGACATGGTTTGAGAAAACATTAAATAATACATTTAAAACCATGGGTAAGGATAAAACATTTCTTAGAGAAAGAAAATTTTCGTTAATAAAATAATTCTTAAAGAAAGATAATTTCTTTAAGAAAATGTGTTTGTGATTTTCAAAACATAAAGAAATGGAAAAGTAATAACGAAACTTATTGACTCAACAAGGAATATGATGAAGATCCCTTAAGAATTTTACTAAAGACCCTAAGAAGCATAAAATATATGAAAAATTTACAAAATGTGAATTTAGGATGTAAAAAGATTCATTTTTTGATCATATAATATCAAGAGAGTGTATATCAGTAGATACATTAAAGGCAAAGGCTATTGTATGTTAGCCCATACAAAAAATGGTGATTGATATTAGTATTTTTCTTGGTTTATTTGGATATTATCGACATTTTATAGAGAATTTCTCAAGAATATATAATCATATGAACAAGTTAACTCAAAAGGGATCTAAATTACTCTAGATAGAAGATTTTGAGGAATATTTCAAGGAATCAAAGAGAAGATTAGTCATTTCAACTGTGATTATATTACCCTTTAGTAGAGATGGGTTAGTAATCTACAGTAAACCATAAAATAAGGTATTTTTATGTGTTATTATGAATAATTAATTAGTTATAGCTTATGTCTCATGAAAATAATGGTTTATGAGAAAAATTACCCAACTCTTGATTCAGAGTTAGCTATGGTATTTTTTTATTAAAGATATAGATGAATTTTATTTAGAGAGACAATTGTGTTATATATACTAATAAAAAAAATTAAAGTATATATTCACATAGAAGGAGTTGAACATGAACTAGAGAATGTAATTATAGATAATTAAATATTGTGACTGATCAATACATTACCACCCTAGGAAAATGAGAAAGGTGTCAATGCTTTTAGTTAAAAGGATCATCCTAGCTTATCCATAATGAGGATTACAAAATATGCAATATTTCTATATTTTCAAAGGATGTATCAATAAATATTGATGGAAGGGAAAAAATATTAGGTTCCTCAATTGAATGTTCAACCATTTATTCAAGTGAATATTAAAGAGGTACAAAAGGAAGATGTAGAGATAAAAAAGAAGGTTATAAATGTTATTGAGTTTAACCATAATCACGATGGAATGATAACATTTAGAAACCATGTAGTTATTCCTTCCATACTGGATTTGAAGAATTATTTGTTAGAGGAAGATTATATTTCTTTATTCTTTATTCATACTAAATTTATGAATTTGTATAGATATTTGAAATGATACTTCTGGTGGGATAGAATGAATATAGATATTGTTGAGTTTGTATCTCAGTGCTTGTATGTCAGCATGTTAAGGCATAAATAAAAAATTTTAATGGGATGTTAGATCTATTTCCAATACAATAATGGAAATTAGAAAAAATCACTTTGGATTTTTTAATTGGACTCCCCAAAACATCTATAGGGAATAATTATATATGGGTTGTAGTCGATCGCCTTACTAAGTCATCACTCTTCAACATTATCATAGAGTACTTCCCTCTAAACTAGATTTTTTGGGATATATAGTAAAGATGTAGTAAGATTGCATGGAGTACAACATTCTTTTACATCTGAACAGGATATGAGGTTCTCCTCAAATTTCTACATAATTCCAAAGAAATATCTTTATACTGAGTTGAGTTTCAACACTATGTATCATCCTTAGAAAATATTTAGTCTAAAAAAAAAATTCAAACCCTAGGGGATATGTTGAGATATTTTTATTTTGATTTAAAAGGTGGTTGTGATCAACACCTTCATCTGGTTTAGTTTTCAAACAAGAATATCTTTCACTCAAGTATTAATATGGATACTTATAAATCCCTATATGGAATTAAATATAAATATCCAATGTGATTTAATGAAGTTTGAGAAAGAATGATATTGGGACCCGTGATATGTGAAAACATGGAAGATAAGGTCAAAGACATTCATCCACATAACAAGGTGGCTCAATGTCAATAGAAAATATGTGTTGACAATTACTAGAATAATCTTTAATTTTATGTTGGGGATAAGTTTTTTATAATAATATCTCTCTAGAAAAAGGTTATGATATTCAAGAAAAAAGGAAAACTGATCCCTGAGTATATCAATCCCTTTTAAATTCTTGACCGTACTAGGATGGTAACCTATCACATGGAGATTCCACAAAAATTATCTCAATCCAATATTTTTTTTAATGTATCTCTTCTGAGGAAGTACATACCTTTCCCTTCACATGTACTGAACACAGTGGTCATACCATTAGAGCATGATCTTTCTTATGAAGAATAATTGGTGGAGATTTTTTATCATACATAGAAAGTTATATGAAACAAAACTACTCTCCTGGTTAAATATTATTGGTGAAACCAATAGTTTGAGGAAGCAACATGGGAAATTGTGTATATGATGAGGTATAAATATTGTCATTTTTTAGTTTCTAAATGATGAATTTAGAGGGTGAAATTCATTTTTAGGGGGGTAGAATGTTACTCCCTGAGTTTTTATGTTTTTTTTTGAATTAATTAATTTTTATTTGATGGATTTCATTATATGAAACAAAAATTAAATCTAGTTTAATAGAATAAAATCAAGTTAAGATTATTCTTCGTCCAACACAAGCTTATCTTGTGTTATGCGCAACATGAAGTTTTAACAAAATCATGATATATTTTTAAATTAGTTTTTAAAGGAAAGAATTAAATATTATCCATTAAGCATAGAAATATGAATAGAAATAAATAAGGTTAGGTCCACTAGGCCGAATACCCTGAGAGGGGGGGGGGGGTGAATCAAGGTATGACTAATTAAAAATTAAAGCCCGTTCTGATCTTGTTTTGCTGTTAAGGAAAACACTATTCTCTCTCTTTCCTGCTGCACAATATAAACAGAAAGTAAAGCAAACACATGACACAACAATTTTACTTCGTTCACCGCTAAGGGCTACGTCCAAGGAGCATACGCCGACAGGTTGACGGTCGTACCAAGTCCACTAAACTTCACTAGATGTGGATTACAATGTTCGGGCTAGATCACTTCTATGCCCAGGCTCACTGCCTATACAAGGTTTAGGGTTAGCTCACTGCTTTCCCAAGGGTCACTCCCTGTTTCTCTCTCTCTGGCTCACTACCGGTGGAGAGGATCACCTTTTACTCTTCCTAAGCTCACTGCTCCAGAAGGGATTCACTCACAGTTTATAGACCTGTAGGTCTCTTCATTTTCATGAAGGAATGCATCTTCCTCTGTATGTAGATGCTCTGTTGAAGTCCAACTTTCACCCGCAGATGAATCTCACTTTGCACCGGATGTACCGGGCAACCTCAATTTTTACGCGCAACCCTTACGGTGTCTTGCGCGCAATTTCTATGGTTTGCACGAAATTCCTTTTTTGCGCAACCTCCAAATATTACGCGCAACCTGGAAACTGCCTTGCGCGCAATTCACTAATTTTGCACGATATCCACTTTTTGCGCAACCTTCCTTTTATGTGCCAACACCAACTTTATGCACAGCCTTAGCTTTTCGCGCAACAGCTGACTTTACGCGCAAACTTTAAGTTTACGCACAACACCCTTTCTGACTTCAATTTCGCGCACCAGAGCTCGGGTATTTTCTATGTCTTGAACTCTATTGAATGGATGAGGGTCACATCATATTTATAGGCAAAATCGACCCCGCGCGAAAAACCCTCCTTGAGCGCGTAATCCGCTTTGATCACGAAATACAGATCTTCCGCGCACAACCATTTTCCGCGCACTGCTCCATAATTTCGCGCGCCTCATGCCTTTACCGATTTTCAAGCTTTCGGCCTTGAAACATTTTTTGCGCGAAATACAATTTCGCACAACCCGCTGTTTTGCGCGCCATACTTCAAGATTTCGCGCAACCCACTAATTTTGCGCGCCACGCTTAATTTTTCCACGCACCTCTTTCATTTATCTCTCCTAAACCTTTGCCAACAACATATCACTCCATTTTCCATTGGCGATTTTCAGGCCCATAAATTTGGAAAACACTGGGAAACAGCGCCACCTTGTACTGCTCTTTTGTACCGCCTCCAGATCGTCCTTTCCTTTGTCATAGTTCTTTGTCAACATGGAATGTCAACAACTTCTCGGGAACATGACAATTCTCCATGGAAACCTGCTTTGTCAACAAACACAATCAACCCAAAAATACTGCAATGTTACCTTGAGGGATTTTTGCCCAACAATCTCCCCCTTTGGGTTTGTTGACAACTCTTCACAACTCTGCTCAGAAAGATTTTCTGCACTTTGATACCTCACTGAGTCTTCTCCCAGCTGCTACCACCATTCGCCTCTTTCGATTATGATAGAGTTCAAGGATTCACTTAACACGTACTCTAAGCCCACATGAGAAATGCTCGGCGTGAGAAACAAGAGTAGTATGAAAAGTTCATCAATGAATCACTTCATGTTAGACCCCAATTTTCGATTCCACCCTGATACCAATTCTTAAAATAAAACCAGTTGTTGAACCACACTGATACCAATTGGTGAATTCTTAAGTTGATAACAATTTTTGATAGCTGGACACCGTCTCACACCATTCCAACACCACTGTTCTGCTTTTATCACGATCCTCAGCTGTCGTGATTTCTATGATTTGATCGATCACGTCTAGCATCGTCAGATTTAATACACTCCCCCTTTCTCATTGCTCCCCCTTTCTGGCTGCTCCACCTGTCAGCTTCTCCCCGTATCAATTATGATTTATCAAATATCCGCACGATTTTCTCCCCCATAACAAACACTTTTCTCCCCCTTTGTCAACGAACCCAAAGGTCACTCCTTTGTAGTCTGTAACATAGTAGAGAACACATATCAGCGCATTAGGGAAAAAAACACCATACCTCGGGGAGAGGGGGGGGGGGTGGTCCCATATCCACACTATTTCAAGTGCGGGGAGTCGACTGAACTCCCAGATCCAGTCGATGCCTCTCAAATGCTGCCTTGGGTAAGGCCTTTGTCAGAATTTCTGCAACCTGCAGCTCTATAGGCACATACTCCAACTTCACGATCCCCTGCTCAACCTTCTCCTTGATAAAGTGATACTTAATCTCAATGTTCTTTTTCCTTGAATGATGGACGGGATTTTTGCTAAGATTTATAGCACTTGAGTTGTCGCACTGGATTCCGATCGGAGACTTCACTTCAACTCCCATATCTTCAAGCTGCTGCTTCATCCACAATAACTGTGTGCAGGCTTGAGTGGCCGCAATATACTTAGCTTCTGTGGTGCTTAATGAAATGAAATCTTGCTTCTTGCTTAGCCAAGAAATACACAATCCACCAAGATAGAATGCACCACCGGACGTTGATTTTCTATCATCCGCTGAACCGGCCCAGTCTGCATCAGTGTACCCCAATAACTCTGTCTGCGATTTGTCATTGTATGTCAAGCCGAAGTCCACCGTGCCCTTAATATACCAAAGTATTCTTTTCACTGCGAGCATGTGACTTTCCTTGGGATTACTCTGATATCTCGCTGCTTGGCATGTGGCGAAAACAATATCAGGCCTTGTTGTGGTTAAGTACAACAGACTTTCAATGATTTGCCTGTATTCTGTGATATTAACTGCCTTGCCATCCTCATCTTTTGATAATTTCATCCGGGTAGCCACCAGAGTCTTCATATCCTTGGAATTTTCCATTCCAAACCTTCTCAGCACCTCCTTGGCATATTTAGATTGAGAAATGAATGTTCCATTCCTTCCTTGTGTTACCTGTAGACCAAGGAAAAACGTTAGCTCTCCAATCATTGACATTTCAAACTCATTTTTCATGAATTTGGAAACCTATCTGCACTGAGCTTCATCTGATCCACCAAATATTATGTCATCGACATAAACCAACACCATCATCCTTTGATTACTGTCATTACTGAAATAGAGATTGTAATCAACTCATCCACGCTGAAAACCAAGCTTCTTCAAGTACTGATCAATCCTTGAGTACCATGCCCTTGGTGCTTGTTTCATCCCATACAATGCCTTCTTTAGCCTGAAAACATTGTTCTCATCCTCATGAATGAGAAAACCATCTGGCTGCTCAATATACACCTCCTCTTCCAGAACCCCATTCAAGAATGCGGATTTGACATCCATCTGGAACACTTTGAACTTTCTTTGCACTGCGATGGCTAGGAATAATCTTATTGTCTCCAGCCTTGCAACCGGTGCAAATGTCTCATCAACATCAATTCCCTCGATTTGGGAGTACCCCTTGCACACTAGACGTGCTTTGTTCCGAATCACTGTGCCATCTTCATTCATCTTGTTGCGATAGACCCATTTGGTCCCAATGACATTCTTGTCCGCTGGCCTCGAAACAATCTCCCATGTCTGGTTCTTCTCAATCTGATCAAGCTCTTCGTTCATGGCCTGAACCCAGTTTTCATCTTCAGCTGCATCAGAAAAACATTTCGGCTCCACTTGAGACAAAAACGATGCTTGCTGTGATGATTTCATTCTTCGAGTCTGAACTGGAGCTGTTTGATCACCAATGATATTCTGCCTATCAATCTCAGCTCGACTCTTTGGCTTCCTCGCAGACACCGACTTGACACTTTCCTCTTCATCATCAGTATCTCTTTCTGAGTCAACTTCTGCCACTTCTGCTCCCCCTGGGTTGCTTACCTCATCATCACTTTCATCCAGGAACTGTTCACTGGGTCGTTGAGCAGTTTGTTCATTTTCGACTATAGTGACATCATTACTCTCAACAATTTTTCCCAGCCTCTTGTTGAAGCATTTATATGCTTTGCTTTTCCCTGAATAGCCAAGGAATATCCCTTCATCTCCTCGTGCCTCAAACTTCCTATGATGTTCTTTGTTGAGAATGAAACACTTACTTCCAAAGATTCGAAAGTATTTCAACGTTGGCTTCTTTCCGTACCACAGTTCATACAGAGTCTTCCCTTGCTTCGGACATAACAGGGACCTGTTTGAAACATAGACCGATGTCAAAACTGCTTCCTTCCAAAATTTCTCTGGTAGGTCCTTATCAATAAGCATTGTTCTGGCCATGTTGTTAATGATCTGATTCCTCCTTTCTACCACTCCATTATGTTGGGGAGTTCTCACTGATGAAACTTGATGCCTTATCCCATGTTTCTCGAGATAGATTTCAACCTGACTGTTTGTAAATTCTGTACCGTTATCAGTACGAAACTTCAGAATTTTCTGCCCAAGCATCTTTTCTGATTCCCTCCTGTACTGCTTTATGCAACTGAACACCTCTGTCTTATGGGTAATGATGAATACCCAGGACATTCTGCTGTAGTCATCAATGAAAAGAACATAGTACCTTTGCCCATCTATAGCTCGTGGTGAGATAAGTCCACATACATCAGCATGCACCAATTCGAGCACTCGAGTTGCTTTTTGTTCCTTTGGCCTGTATGTCTTCCTGATGATCTTCCCTTGTTGACAAAAATCACACGTATGAGTGCGATCACGTGATAGTTTGGGAAGGTCTCTAGCAGCATCACACTTTACCAGATCTTCCATAGATGGTTGACATAGATGACCAAGTCGCTTATGCCACAGCTGATTTTATTCTTCTCTGGATAAAAGGCATGAATCTTCTTCCCCACCTACAAGGTAAAGATTCCCCTTTGTTCGTTTTCCCTGAAGAATGACTATTCCATCTTTTCCTTTAACAATACCCATCTTCTTGGTAAATAGTATAGAGTGCCCAGAATCACATAGCTGACTGACGCTAAGCAAATTATGACTGAGACCCTCTACCACCAAGACATCAGCATGTCTCATTTCTTTGCCCCCAAACTTGGCTTTTCCAGAGCCAACAATCTTTAGGCCTTCATCATTTCCAAACTTGACAACTCCTTATTTGTCATATTTTATGCCTGTAACCAGATCCTTATTACCCGTCATGTGGGATGTGCAACCACTGTCAAGGATCCAAACACCAGAACGATCTGATGCTTTAAGGGCAATTTCAGCAACTACGGCCTTCTCAGTTTTCTTCTTCCTAGTCCATACTTTTTCTTTAATACTCGGCATGGATTGGGGCTTTTGTTCTTTCTCAGAGTATGATGGACCAGCTTCATCTTGCAAAACTGCAAATCTGTTCTGAACTTTTAACTCACTTGTCGGTTTACTGATCTGCTGCTTGCGATCATTTTGATTCTGCTTTGGCACATTTTTCTGAATGGTCGGAGTGCAGTACCTAGCCATGTGTCCAAATCCTCCGCACCAAAAACAGTGTCCTTCAAAAAATTTTCTGGAAAAACATTCTCTATTTGGCTGCCATCTCTGTTCTTGTTCCCTTCGATATCTTTTGGCGATGGAACACACATACTGTGAATGTCCCATCTTTCCACAACAATAACACCTGATATAAGGTGCATTCCTTCGGGTTACATCAGCACTACGAGTTTCCCCTTTGGATCTCTGAGTATTCTGATTCTGCTTTGTGCTCAAATCCACTTTCAATCTCGGGACATGTGCTTGCGGTCTAACTTCAACTGCGGTAGATTTTTGTTTCTGATTAAGCCATGAATCAGCCTTAACATCTGAGTTCAATTGCTGCTTCTTTTCTGCTAAACTACTAGGCTCTTATTTCTTCTTTTCCGTCTTCCTAACGACCTGATTTCCCAAGAATGTGTTGGGATTCAAAGGTTTTTCCTGGTCTTTAACTTTTCTCCGCAGACCGACAACTTCCTCTTCAAGCTCTTCAATACGCTTGACGTGATCTTTCACTTTTCGACTCAAGCAATCGATCTCCTTTTTCTGCTCTTCAATCTTGAGCTTATACTCATCAACCTTGTCTGTGCGCTCTGGCCTGGAAGACTTAAGATTTTCAATTTCTTTCTCAAGCTCAGACTTCTCTTCTTCTTGTTGTTGCATGTAGAGTTTGTCATCACGTACTATCTTATTGTCTTTCTTTGTTTTTGCTCGCCAAACATCTATCTCTTCAAGAGCTGCTTCTAATTCAGCTTCCATGTCAACTCTCCCTTCAATTTCTTATTCTTCTTCATCAATCTCCGTTTCTTTCTTTTCTAGATCTCTACTAGCAACAGCCACCATCGCATTTTGACCACGATCTCTACAGTTTTCTATCTCTTCAACTTCTTCACCCTCAGACTCAGCTGAACTGTCAATTTCTTGGGAAAGAAGATTCTTCTTCTTAAAGAAATTTCTCTTGAACTGCTTCTTCCCTTTCACATAGGCTGAAGATTTTTTCATGGGAATCTCAAATTCATCTTCATCGCTTTCTTCTTGAAACTTTTTGGGGCATCTTGCAGCAAGATGACCAACCTTTCCGCATCGGAAGCATGCTAGTGGAAGTTTCCCTTTAAACTTTCTTTTTCCTCTTTGCAGATTTGAAGAAAGGAACGACATCACCTCATCTGAATCTTCTTCCTCCTGTGAATCTTCAATAGTGAGCCTCTTCATGGCCTTAAATGCCACCTCTTTGGATTTCCCCTTTTCCACAGCATCTTTGTCATCATTTCTCATTTCATATGCAACAAGAGTGCTATGTAGGTTATCCAATGTAAGCTCTTTCGGATCTTTATCTTCCAACACAGAAAATTTCGGATTGAACCGAGGTGGCAGCTTTCTCAAGATGTGCTTTACGATTTTAATGTCTTCGATAATTTCTCCAAGACCCCGCATATCTTCTACCACAGCATTTACCCTGTCAAAGAATGCATCAACAGACTCATTCGAGTTCATTTTGAGATCTTCATACTTGTTCCACAACACTTGCAGCTTTGCCTCTCTGACTTTTGTATCCCCTTCATAAATATTCAAAAGTTTTTCCCACATGGCATGTGACGTTTTTCATGACATCACCTTTGTATAAATGGGATTAGAGAGGGCCCCCCCTAAGGCGTTTATTGCTTTGGAATCAGCATCCAGCTCTTTGTGCTCAGCTTCTGATAATGCACCACTAGTAATATCAGCTGTGATACCATGCATAGCTGCTGAAAACACATCCATTCCCAAAGATCGGAAATAGTGTTGCATTCGATTCTTCCATATCTGAAAATTACGTCCGTCGAAGATCGGAATCCCTCTATGATTAGTGACCTCCATTGAGAGAAGACCAACTGTTAACCTTTCCCTCTGATACCACTTGTTAGGTACACTAGGCCGAATACCCTGAGAGGGGGGGGGGGCTGAATCAGGGTATGACTAATTAAAAATTAAAGCCCGTTCTGATCTTGTTTTGCTATTAAGCAAAACACTCTTCTCTCTCTTTCCTGCTGCACAATATAAACAGAAAGTAAAGCAAGCACATGACACAACAATTTTACTTGGTTCACCGCTAAGGGCTACGTCCAAGGAGCATACGCCGACAGGTTTCCGGTCGTACCAAGTCCACTAAACTTCACTAGATGTGGATTACAATGTTCGGGCTAGATCACTTCTATGCCCAGGATCACTGCCTATACAAGGTTTAGGGTTAGCTCACTGCTTTCCCAAGGGTCACTCCCTGTTTCTCTCTCTCTGGCTCACTGCCGGTGGAGAGGATCACCTTTTCCTCTTCCTAAGCTCACTGATCTAGAAGGGATTCACTCACAGTTTATAGACCTGTAGGTCTCTTCATTTTCATGAAGGAATGCATCTTCCTCTGTATGTAGATGCTCTGTTGAAGTCCAACTTTCACCCGCAGATGAATCTCACTTTGCACCGGATGTACCGGGCAACCTCAATTTTTACGCGCAACCCTTACGGTGTCTTGCGCGCAATTTCTATGGTTTGTGCGAAATTCCTTTTTCACGCAACCTCCAAATATTACGCGCAGCCTGGAAACTACCTTGCGCGCAATTCACTGCTTTTGCGCGATATCCACTTTTCGCGCAACCTTCCTTTTATGCGCCAACACCAACATTCTGCGCAGCCTTATCTTTTCGCGCAACAACTGACTTTATGCGCAAACTTTAAGTTTATGCGCAACACCCTTTCTGACTTCAATTTCACGCACCAGAGCTCGGGTATTTTCTATGTCTTGAACTCTATTGAATGGAGGAGGGTCACTTCATATTTATAGGCAAAATCGACCCCGCGCGAAAAACCCTCCTTGAGCGCGTAATCCGCTTTGATCGCGAAATACAGATCTTACGCGCACAACCATTTTCCGCGCACTGCTCCATAATTTCGCGCGCCTCATGCCTTTACCGATTTTCAAGCTTTCTGCCTTGAAACATCTTTTGCGCAAAATACAATTTCGCGCAACCCGCTGTTTTGCGCACCATACTTCAAGATTTCGCGCAACCCGCTAATTTTGCACGCCACGCTTAATTTTTCCGCGCACCTATTTCATTTCTCTCTCCTAAACCTTTGCCAACAACATATCACTCCATTTTCCATTGGCGATTTTCAGGCCCATAAATTTGGAAAACACTGGGAAACGGCGCCACCTTGTACTGCTCTTTTGTACCGCCTCCAGATCGTCCTTTCCTTTGTCATAGTTCTTTGTCAACATGGAATGTCAACAACTTCTCTGGAACTCGACAATTCTCCATGGAAACCTGCTTTGTCAACAAACACAATCAACCCAAAAATACTGCAATGTTACCTTGAGGGATTTTTGCCCAACAAATAATATTTAAAAATTATCTATAATTGGTTTTTTTAAAGAAAACATGTTAATATAAAATCACTTACTTTTTTAATAATGTTTTTATTTGTTTCAAAAAAAATATTTTCTAAAAAAATCTTTTTTTGTCTTTTAGTGATCAATAATAAAATTATATTTTGACACATTTAGAAAATTAATTTTAAAAAATAAATTTAATTTTTGAATTCATAATGTCAAAATTATCTTAGGGATATTTTTTGGGGTTTTTCTGAAAAGTTTCATTTTTTGATTAATAGTGAAGAAAACAGAATTTTAAATAAAAACAACATTTTTATTTTATTTATTTATAATACTAAATTATATTTAAATTATCTTTAAAGTATATTTAATTAAGTTATCAATATATTTATGTAATTTATTTCATTTTAATAAATTTTATATCGAAATTAGATGTAAAAACATTGTAAATGTTGGATCATTTTCACATTAAAAACATGCTTTCTCGTGACATCTATGGGAAAAATTTTAAATTAATTTTTTTACACTTATGTGAATATAATTTATAAAAATGGATTCCATGTTTTGGATAATCATAATTTCTAATTTCTAATAATCTTAACTTAATTTTTTACCTACACAAATAGTGAAAATTGTAAAAATTATTTACCACAGTTATGGTCAAAATTGGTTTATCGGGGGTTAAACTAAGAATAAGAGGATTAAATTTACCTTTAAACATGTTAAAAAGAATATTTGATGGTAATATTTAAACCTTATAATATCTATGGTTCTAATTTGACTCATTTTTGACAATTTTTCGGGTGAAAAACATGGGAGCACTCAATTCATCTAAAAAATGGCAAGTGTGTCCTCTCCCCTACTTATAAATGGCCAACCCTACTCCTTTATTCTTCACACCTTAGAATATATTTTTTTTGAACAAAAAATACCCAAATAACTTCCCAACTTCCCTTGTTTCGTCTTAGAATCCTTATTTTTGGCAGAAACCCATCATAGGAAGGCTTTTAGTACAAACCTATGGAGGATAACTGAAGAAGAGGTAACGTTTATCAATGATCATTTTTTTTATTTTTTCCCCACCCCCTTAAATTCTTATTATATCATGATTTTGTAAGAAAATATGTATATTACATAAACTAATATGTTTTTATTTAAAGTTAATGACCTATATCCATCTCCACTTCTATTAAATGGCCTATCAAATCATCGTTTGTGTTTACGACAGACAACCACCTTGTGATCTACTCCGTTCTTTTCCCCATTACCACCTCCTGAGGCTGGAAATAATGATGGAAATATTTTTATATATTTTGTATATTATTTATAAAATATTATTATGATTATATAATTATTATATCATATAACTTAATATATTCTATATTTGGAATACGATAACATCATTCGTTTGTACGGTGGACTACCGCCTCACGAAGTGATGTGATTGAATCATACTTTGCATGGAAGGTATTAAATATGGGTTTAATTAACATATATTATATATATTACATAAAACGTATTCTATAATTATGATATATATCACTTAATTTTATTTATTTTAATCCATTAATAAAATTCAAATAGTTTTCATGCATACGTACGATCTACCGTCTCCAGGAATAATATATTTCATTTTTTATCACTAAATTATATGGATTATTATAAATACATATATATTGAAAATATATGATATTTATTTTTTTGGTTTAAATTGTTGAGATGATGAAACCAATATGAAATTAAGAGGGCCAAAAATATAAAAATTCAAAACATATACAAAAAAACAAAGAGATTATTACCCAAAACGCAACATTAACAAGAAATCATTAATAAATGGGTACTAAAAAATCATAAGAAAAACATATAGGGTATGATATATAGGAATATGGTTCTTTAATATACGTATAATAAACTTAATTTTATTATAAAACTTGTTTGAATGAGTATGAAGAAAGTCAATACTTAAGGTAAAGGATTTCTATTTGTCTCTATTTGCCTTCGTTGAGACATAAATGATGTTATGAACCTATATTCATTCAATAGGTGAATATACAACCACTTTTACATATAATATCATGAATTTTTTCATCCTTACTATATTTTATGATATTTTTTCATGGGGATTATGATTCAATGTTACCAAATTGGTAGAAATTTTAATGTTACAACCTCTTCATTTATTAGGATTATTTATGATTAAGTCTACAATTTTGAAATATCATGATATACCTCTCAGTAAGTATCAATAATTTTCTTATCCTCTAGTTATTCATGATATATTTATGTAATGGTACCATTTTTCCATTATCTGGAACTTAAAACTATAAATAAAATCTTTTTATGAAAATACGACCTTATTCCCCTCTTTGATCGAAAATCTATTTTCTTTCAAAACCATGTTTTTGAAAGAAAAATTATTTTATTACTATCTTGTTAAAATAAAATTTTTCCCATGATTTAATTTTTACAATTTTTTTGAAAGGAATATTCATGTCATTTTCCAAACAACGACTATTGTTATTTTACCAAAAATATAAAGGGAATCTTCAATTTAACATGTACGATATGAATGAAATTTTCAGACATCATGAACATCCATTTATTTAAAGATTGACTTATATGTTTTCATGGTTCTTTTCAAAGAAAAAGGTTTTTCAAATTTTTTATGGTTTAAGAAGTGTTTTTCAAAGTTGAAATGATATTTTCATCAAGAAATATTTTTAATGATAGATCCTAGTCATTTTTTATATAAGATGACATTTATTGGTGTCATCTATTCCTTACTGAGGACATGATCCAAGGATACCAATCATATTCATTATCTGAATTGTCAATTTTGTTTATTTAATTATGTTTATGAATCCCATTTATCTTCCATGGGTTAACAATGATAAAATTCTTACAAAACCTGCTTCTTTTCATGGGTTATTATATGATGAAATTATTAGGAAACCTATCTCTTTTCCAAAGATTATGATATGATGAAATGTGTATAATACCCATTTCATTTCATGTGTTATGATATGATGAGTGTTTATGATCTTGTGGGACACATATGTATGACTTCATTATGTGATAGGTGGGACTTGTATCTCCCTCCAATGCATTTTGAAATGATTTATGTATCATGAGATAGATGATAATAGAACAGGAAGTGAACTTTTTTTAGCAATATAGGGATAAAAAAGGGACTGAACCTAGTTTAGTAATACAATGATGGAATTAGGAGTGAGAATGTTTTAGTATGATTGGGTTGGAACAGGGAGTGAACCTGGTTCAGTAAGGGACATTTTCCACTATGATATTTTAGTTTCTAGCCTTTCTTAAAATGGAAATGATTTTCTATGATTATGTGTATACCATAATTTCCATATCTTACACTAATTTGATGCTACCATGACTCATGTTATTTGACTCCATTATGATTAATGTCTTATGAAATGCCAATATTTTATTCATGAATCATGTTTTTGATCTTTGATATGCAATGTATTGTTTTCCATTATTATGACCATTTTCTTATACCCTTATATCCATGTAATTCTTACATATCTCCCTTGTTTACCCTTAATGGGAACCGAATCTCACATTTTCTTTTGTTTCTTATCCCCAGGTTATGAAGATATGTATTATGTATAATATGTTTAATAATGTTTTTAGTTTTTAATAACATAGTGGGAGATGGTGTAGATCACTTATAGATCAATGTTTATTTTTTCATGTTTCCTAATGAAATGAACTATTACAGTCCTCAGACATGTTTTTATGTAATATAAATAATATTCATAAAAAATGATGGAATATCCATGTATAAAAATCATGGATTTCTATAGTAATTTTCATCATTTATCATTAGGGGTGAGGGTAGTGGTGGTTGTACCTTGTGAGTTACACTTTGATCATTTTATCCTAATCCTCATTTCAAATTTGTTGGTCATGGGGACCTGGATACTAAGTGGATGTCAAGAGATCTGCTACACTAGGGAGTCACAAACTACTAGGGGCCACTCTAGTGTGAAAAAGTGTTAGATGGAGTGTACCATTTTGACAAGGTTGGTGCAAGATACTTGGTTGGATTATTGTTAGTATTTGACATTTTCTGGAAAGATATTTCATTTGAGTGAGTATAGGACATATGCACACTATGTATCCTAGGGTAGAGCCCACTACATGTTTGATTTCTTGATGTTCGGATAGTGATTGAGGGGAGTTTGATCTGGTTCTTATTTGTATCATTTTCCTTGGTTTCATTATTGTGGAAGCTTCATTAAATTTATGTATATATTAATTGTATATCATGATTCCAACATATTTATATTTTACCCTTTCTTGTATGTTGGGTTGTGTTATTTTGGAAAAAAATACAATTATGATTAGAAAACCCATTCTGAATTTTAAATACACTTGTGTGGATGCTTTAAAGTGTATTTCAAAATGGGTGTTTCACTTAAAAAGGGATTTGGCTAATAAATTGTTTTAAAGTGATTATTTCATTTAAATAAAGAAAATTTGTTTTTGAGGAAATTTAAATAGTGTGAGTGGTTTTTATATGGTGTAATATGGTTGATTTTTTTCAAAACATGTGTGTTTGGTTTTATAAAACAAAGGTAAATTTTTTTTGAAGTTGATTACGTAATTTTTTGACTTTTATATTTTATAAGTATTAATAGATTAATTTTCATATTTATTTTCAAAATATCATAATTTAATTCCCTTATGAAACATATTTCATATATTTAGAGGGTTGTATTGACCTACTAGATTTCAAGATCACAGCAATAAAATTTCAGGTTCTAGGTCTTTAGGTGTAATGACCTAAACTTTTATTAATGAAAATTCTTACTGATATAATTAAATGTATTATTATATAAGATGGTTATATAACATATGAAATTCCTTGGTTTTATGTTTTTGGATTTTAAAATATAGTTATGAATTGTGACCGTTTCTAATACAGTCATTGAACAGTGATCACATTATTAGTATAAATAAAGCACTTTAACAAATCCAATTTACTCAGACAAAGGAATTGATGGCCTCATCCATTAGACTTTCCACATATGAATCCCATTTGTCGGAGCTCAGGAAGGAGGTTGGGTCATTGTGAATCACTCTTTACCATAGCCCAAATCGAGCTTCAACATGTTAAGCAAGAACGAAACCACCTATTAGAGAAGTAGAAGTTGATAGAGATTACCACTCAAGCAATGTTATCCGAGCCACCCCAGGAGTCTTTCACCATCTCACACCTTAACCTTTGGACTTATGTGGGTGTTATAAGTGGTTATGTAACAAGACCTTATCACTATGATTATGTGCATTATATTTGTATATAATAAATAATATACATTCATTTTATTATAGTTGATAATTTGTAAATAGTTTTTAAAGAAAAAAAGTATTTTAAGTGAACATTCACCTAAGAAATGTATTTTGAAAAATTAATGGATTTTGTAATTAAATAAAATTTTAATAAAATTTTATTATTATTAAATTACTTTTTATTAAGTATAAATGATTATATAATTTTTATGAATACAATTGTAATTTTTATTAAGGTTTTAAAGATGTTGTTGTCAAAACCCATGCATTTTAGATAAATGTTGGGTTTTATTTTAAAAGTGAAAATTCACATATTTTGAAAATTATTTTTACAAAATTAATATTATTTTTGGAATCAAGATATCGAAATTATCCAATGATGAATTTTTCATAATTTTATGAGACAGTTTAATTTTTGGGTAAAAATTAAATACTATTTAAAT
Source organism: Viscum album (assembly GCA_963277665.1). Taxonomy (NCBI): domain Eukaryota; kingdom Viridiplantae; phylum Streptophyta; class Magnoliopsida; order Santalales; family Viscaceae; genus Viscum; species Viscum album. Next base: position 2,041,209,171 of record OY728161.1, on the reverse strand, counting down.
ATATAATGTGTTTTATGACATCATAATGACCCAATAGTGATGAAATAAAATACTATTTACATTATATGAGGCCAATATATTTTTTAACATTAAAATAATGTGATTTTAGATTTTTTTGATTTATTTTACGAAGCCTTAGTGGACCCTCCAAGCCTTATAAAACATTTTAGCTTTTTAAATTGATTTCCATGAGAGTGTGACTCACCTCCACATAATCAACCCTATTATTTTAAGATTTTAGGACATTGGACATATAAAATATTTTTTTCCATTCCCCTTTGGACAAAACCATTTTCAAAAACCATGGTATTGTATGTAGTTTTGATTAGTTTAATGTGTGGTGTCCCAAACATAAATAATAAAGAATTCTCTCTCATTTCCTATATAATCCCACACAACATCCCACTTCCTCTTCACTAATATAATTTTGAGTTCATCCAACCACTTCCCTCCACTCTCGAGAATCCCCCAAGGCTCCCCAGGATCCCAAGAATCCTCTCTCAAGCCTCTCCCATGCCTTTGGTATCACACTTCCATGTAAGGGATTCCTTCCTTTATCATTTTATCCAAGTTTTTTAATATTGTTATGACCTTTTTTTTCAATTATAAATCTTGGGATATGATTTATCACCTCCCCTATACTGTCCTACTTATCTTTGAATGTTGATATTCCCCGTTATCTCTCATTTGTTCCACCCATGTATACCCGTTACCATGCTGAAATTCTGTAAGGAATTTCTCTCTCCTCTATTCATTCAAGAAATTATTTTGTATTAGGAATCTAAAATCAATTAAATTTGTTGGTAAATGTATCCATACAACCCCCTTATTTTCCATTTAATGTGTATATGATGAGACATCCATTTATCTCTCATCAACCATTTTTATGAATTATTATGTCATGCGATTACGTTGTCGAAATTGCACCAATTTTCCAAGCCAATGTCATTATGTAGTGAATACCATGCCCATTTCTCTATCAAGGGTATTCACCTTTATGAAAATTTACATATTCATTGTAATGATTCATGTATTTATTCCACATCCCTTTATCATGCAATAAATGATGAAGAATGATTCCATGTTGTATGATTCATGTGGAACACAAATGCATGAAATGAAATGTTTAAGAAGGGTGTGCCCTGATAGCGCTCCAATGAACTGGGTAAAGATTAATATCATGATAATTCAAGTGAAATGATGATTTACTCAGGTTAATTCAAATGAAATGGGTATTTTCTCATTTTAATTTAGGTACAATGAGGTTTTACTCATTCTCCATGTGCAATGATACTTGTCTTATGCTAATTCCATGTTATGTTTTGTTGCCACATTTCCATGTTATGATAATCATGTTATATCAGACCTTTATGTTCATATTTATTTTATTCCCCATTTATAGGCCTATGTACAAGCATGTATTTTATTATTCATGTTATTCTTGTTTACTCCATTACTGGGCTTTATAGATCACCCATTTCACATGCATGTCCTTAGGTTACCCCATGAAATGCTGAGTAAGATGTAATGTAGTGGTCATGTAAATGAATTTTTCAATGAATATGTTGTGTCTCATGTGGTTAAGTCATTATGTAATGTTCTTAATACCCAACTACACTAGAACTATCAATCTACTATGTTTTATCAAGTGAATAGTTTATGTAATAAATCATGTTTAAGTGTGTAATAAAGATAAGGGTTGTTATAGTTGGTATCGAAGGATAGGTTTAGTTATTTTTGGGATTAAGATTATAAAACCCTAGTTAAACACTTAGGAATAAGAAAAATTATAATAAAAACATCCCTATGTTTTGGAGATTATTGAATAAGTGGACTATCAAGCAAATATAACCATGTCTGGATATAGGCAATTAGAGGCTGCTTTGGAACAGATATACCTAGGAGTGAAAACTCCAACAAGGAGTTTCGAGCTTGACCTGTGGTATTCTAGTACATGATAATGGGCCTTTCTCCACTCTTGGTTACGACACTCCGGGGGGATATGCTTTGGTAAATTCACAAGCATAGTACAAACCATTATTAAGGGAATTAAAAAAATCCCCTAAGAATATATGTAAGAATGTAGATTACGGTAAACATAGATTGAAGAATATAGATTCATAAGTTAAGGAAATAAAATTAATTTATAAGTCATCCATTTTGTTATTGGTTTACCATTTAGGTGTTAGCCCTAACCTTCATTTTATTCCAGCCAATGGCCGGTAATTGGAGGACTCGAGCTAACAACCAATGTGAAGACCAATGTGATGACAATTATAATGAGATGACCAATCCTATGGGAGTAGGAATTATGAACTTTATCATGATAATATCTTAGTTAACTCAATATTTGAAAAGTAACATGGGTCAAGAGGAACATTCAACCCCTTCTAAGAAAGAAAAAGTCACTGTCGGGAGATTCATGAGACAAAGGAATCCTACTTTTAATGGATCATTTGATACCTCAATTGTCGAACAATGGATCAACTCCATTGAAAATATATTCTCCGTCCTTTAATGTTCTGAACAATAGAAGATTCTTCTAGTTGTATATTGTATGGAGGGTGAGTCTGATCAATGGTAGACATTGATTAAAAATAAGAATCCCGAGGAGGATATTGAGGCTTTGTAATGGAAGGATTTTTATAAAAAAAAATCGATAAATATATTCCTCACACCCTCTGACTTAAGATGGAAAGGAAATTACTTGACCTTAAGAAAAAAAGATGATGAATCCATCGGAGTGTGTGAGGAAAACTTCACAGGGCTTCCATGATACGCCTCCGGATTTGTTGTTACCCCCGAATGCATGGTTTAATGCTTCTTTGGTGGGCTGAAACCTAGCCTGTGGAAAGCCTTGGTGATCTGTGACTTCGACAGCTATGAGTAAATTGTCTTATGTTCCCTCAATGTTGAAATGGAGATAATAGAATCTCAGGGGTATCATGTGGATAATAAGAGTAAGGAAGAATTCAGTTCTAGTAATATTATGGATAAATCCAACGGCGCTACAAAAATCTAGCACCCCACTGTCTAGAGGTGTTGAAAGAATCACCTCATAAATTGCTTTAAGGGGACACAGAAGTGCTTCAGGTGTGGAAGAGAAGGGAACCTGGCCGTTAACTGCCAACAAGAGAAAATCACGACTGCGATAGAGGAGAGTAACACTCCATTAGACTCTCAACGCATTGGTCATTTCTTCAACTACAAAGAACCAAGTCACCTTGAAAATCAGTGCCCTAATCCAGGGGTTTTCTAAGGCATCCAACAACCTCCAAGGTAGCAAGGGAAAGATTTTTCCATCACTACCACTGAAGTGAAACCTGACAATGATGTGGTGACAGTTACACTATTTATTCATTCAAGAATAGTGAACTTACTTTTTTGATTCTGGTTCTTTGTATTCTTTTATATCTCAAAAGTTTAGTAGAACAATCCCAACACCAAAAAAATATCATGGAATTAAAGATATCAGTGAGTAAAGAAAATGGATAAATCATTGAATCCCATGAATATAACTACTCTCCTATCATAATTTGTGGATTAAACTTCTTGGAAAACCACATAATACTCCCTCTGGTGGAATTTTATGCAATTCTCGGCATGGATTGACTTTACTTATATAGATCCAACATAAATTACAGTGAGAGGGAAAGAAATCTCCTTACAGAGAATCAACCCCTGATTCTATACAAGTGCAAGGAGGAAGATGAATCTTTTTTAGCACCATCATCACAAGCATGGATATTACTTTCCTATAAGAATGTGTATCTGGCTCAGATGATTGAGTCCAAGGAAGCAACCATCCTTGAATACATGCCTATTGTGAGGGAATTCATTGAAGTTTATTCCAGGGAATTTCCTGGTCTTCCTCCTAGAAGAGATGTTAAATTCTCAATTGACCTTATACCTGGGGACTTTCCAATATCCAAGACTCTATATAGAATGACTGTTGTGGAACTCGAGGAGATAAAGAAACAACTACATGATAATCTGGATAAGTGGTATATATACCCAAGTGCTTCACCATGTGTGTTGATGCAGAATGATAAAGTAATAGCCCACACCTCAAGGAACCTGAAAATCCATGAGGAAAACTATCCCACACATGATCTGGAGTTGGTGGCTGTGATCTTTGCATTGAAAATTTGGCGGCATTATCTCTATTGGGAGAATTATGACATTTATACTTATCACAAAAGCCTCAAATAAATATTCACACAAAAAGAGCTTAATATGTGCCAATGATTATTGATAGATCTCATCAAGGATTATGACTAATCAATCCAATACCTTCTCGGAAAGGAAAACAAGGTGGGAGATTCTCTAAGTAGAAAGGATTCTACATCATTATCAATGATGAGAATTGAAAAGGATCCAATTTTCATATATTTTAATAGGATATACACAGGAATAATTAAGGGAGGAACATCATCAATCCTTTATTAAATTATTGCTCAACCTTCCCTCATGGAGAAAATAATGGATGCTCAATGAAAGTATGTGGAAATCCTGAAAAGGGTAGAAGTTTTCAGAAATGGGAAATCCTTAGAGTTCGTGGTTGACAAGGATGGAATTGGGAGATTTAGGTGCGGATTATGTGTACCATCCGATCCAGTGATAATTAATGAGCTTTTGAATGATGCATATAGCTCAACCTTCTCTATTAACCAAGGGATCACAAAGATGTATCGAGATGTCCAAGAAAACATTTGGTTGGACAATATGAAAAGGGAGATTAATGAATATACATCAATGTGACTTGTATTTAAGCAAGTGAAGGTTAAGAGAAAAAAGTCTAAGGGGATTATGCAACCACTACCCATACCAACATGGAAGTGGGAAAACATTACCATGGACTTTGTCACTAGACTTCTAAGGACATCTAGAGGAAATAATGATATATGGGTCATTGTGGATCATCTTACGAAGACAGCTAACTTTATCGTGATTAGAGAGTATTTCTCATTGGATCAACTTACACAGATTTACATTAAAGAAGTGGTAAGGCAGAATGTAGTACCACTATCTATTGTATCCAATCGTGATCCGAGATTCACCTCAATGTTCTGGAAAAGTCACCAACATGCTATAAGAACTGAACTGATATTCAGTACAACCTATCATCCCCAAACCGATGGCTAATCTAAGTGAACTATTCAAACACTGGAAGATATGTTAAGATCATGTTCTATGTACATTAAAGGAGGATGGGACAAACATCTTCCAATGTTTGAATTATACTAAAATAACAGTTTAAACTCAAACATCTGAATTTCACCATATGAAGCCATTTATGGGAAAAGGTGTAGAACACTGAAATATTGGGATAAAGATGTTGAGCGTATGGTTTTAGGACCTGAAATGTTCGATGAAATGGTGGAGAAGGTGATAACCATTCTAAAACATATCAAGGAAGCCCAAAGTCAACAGAAGAGTTATAAATATAACCATCGATTAGACCTTGAGTTCAAAGATGGAGAAAAGGTATTTCTATGCATATCTCTGTGGAATAATGTCATGTGGTTTGGAATGAAAGGGAAGTTTAGTCCTAGGTACATCGATCCTTTCGATATTCTTGATCATGTCGGGGTTGTGGAATATCGACTAGAACTTCCACCTACCATGGAAAAAGTACATGATGTATTTCATATATCCCTATTAAAGAAGTACATAACAGAACCTTCTCATGTACTCTCTTTTGGGGTAGTATAGTTAGAGGATGATCTTTCTTACAAGGATCTACCAGTAAAGATCTTATATCGTAGAGAAAAAGATCTATGAAATAAGAGAATTCCCCTCGTCGAGGTATTGTGGTGAAACAACAAGTTTGAAGAGGAAATGTGGGAATCAGAGGAAGTGATGAAGCAGAGTTACCCAAATATATTTTAGTATGAGAAAATGAAACTTCTAGGATGAAATTTATTAAGGGTGGAAGATTGTAATGACCAAAAATTTTATTAATGAAAATTTCTCTTGATCTAATTAAATGTCTCATTATGTAAGATGGTTATATAACATATTCACTTCCTTGGTTGTATGTTTTTGGATTTTAAAATACCATTATGAATTGTGACCATCGCTAATATATCCATTTAATAGTGATCACATGATTAGCATAAATATAGGGCTTTAACCAATCAAATTTACTCAGAAAAAAGAAGCGATGACCTCATCTAGTAAACTTACCCCATATGTAGCCCATTTTTCAGAGCTCAGAAAAGAAGTGGTGTTATTGGGATTTGATCTTGACCAAGCCCAAGCTAATCTACAACATGTTATTCTTGAACAGTACCGCCTACTGGAGAAGTGGATGTTGATAGAGATTACCACCTGAGTGATGTTATCCGAGCCACCCTAGGAGTCTGTCACAATCACACACCTTACCCTTTGGTCTTATGAAAGTGTTATAAGAGGTTACGTAAAAAGACCTTATCAATATGATTATGTGCATTATGTTTTTATATAATAAAAAGATACATTAATTTTATTATTATTATTAATTTGTAAATAGTTTTTAAAGCACAAATAGTATTTTTAGTTAATAGTCAACTAAGAAATATACTTTGATAAATTAATTGATTTTTGAATTAAATAATATTTTAATAAAATAGTATTATTATTAAATTATTTTTTATTATGTATAAATGATCGAATAATTTTTATGAATACAATTGTAATTTTTATTAAGGTTTTAAAGCTGTTTTGGTCAAAACCGATGAATTTTTGATAAATGTCAGTTTTTATTTTAAAATTAAAAATTCTCATATTTAAAAAATTATTTGGATATTATTAATATTATTTTTTGAATAAAAACGTTGAAATTATCCAATGGTGAATTCTTCATAATTTTCTGAGACAGTCGAATTTTTGGATAAAATTTAAATATCGTTTAAATATATAATGTGTTTTATGATATCATAACGACTCAATAGTGATGTAATAAAATACTATAAAAATTATTTTCATCCAATATATGTTTTTACCATTTATATAATGTGATTTTAGGTTTGTTTGATTTATTTTATAATGTCTCAGTGGACCCTCCAAGACTTATAAAACATTTTATCTTTTTAAATTTATTTCCTTGAGAGTGAGACTCACCTCCACATAAGAAACCCTATTATTTTAAGAATTACCGCCATTGGACTTTTAAAATATTGTTTTACATTCCCCTTTCAAAAAACCGCTGGGCAAAAATGATGGGTTGGTTTTTGGTTTTGATTAGTTTAATGTGTGGTGTCCCAAACCTAAATAATAGATAATTCCTTCTCCTTTCCTATATAAACCCACCAATTCTCCCAATTCTTCTTTACTCAAAGCCTTTGGATTTCATCCAACACCTGCCCTACTACCTCTAGAATTATCCCAATGCTCCCCAGGCTCCCAAAATTCCTCTCTCAAGCCTCTCCCAAGCCTTTGGGATCACACTTCCATGTAAGGGATTTCTTCTATTCTCATTTTACCCATGTTTTTAAATATTGTAATGCCCTTTTATTTTAAATTATAAATGTTAGAATATGATTTATCACATCCCATATTATCTAGTATTTATGTTTTAATGATGAGTGACCCCTTTATCTTTCATCAGTGCCTTCCATGTATACCGTTACCTTGCTGAAATTTCGTAAGGAATTTCTCTCTCCTCATATACATTCAAGCAATTATTTTGTATTATGAATCTAAAATTAATTAATGATGTTGGTAAATGTATCCATATGACCCCATTACAGTCCATTTCAGGTATATGTGATGAGACACCACTTTCTCTATAAAGGGTATTCACTTTTATGCACATTTACTTATTGATTATAAAGCTTCATGTATATATTCTACATCCCTTTATCATGGAATAAATGATGATGAATGATTCCATGTTGTATGATTCATGTGACACACTTATGCATGAAATGAAATGACTAAAAAGGGTGTGCCTTGAAAGCACTCCAATGCATTGAGTAAAGATTATTATCATGATAAGTCAAGTGAAATGAGGATTTACTCATGATAATTAAAGTGCAATGAGTATTTAATCATGATAATTCACGTTCAGTGAGGGTTTACTCATGCTCCAGGTGCAATGAACCTTGGATCATTCTAATTCAAGGTTAAGAATTGTTGCCACATTTCCATGTTATGATAATAATTCTATATCGTGCCTTTATGTTCATGTTTCTTTTATGCTCCATTGATATGCTTATGGACTAACATGTATTTTATTCTTCATTTTATGCCTTTTTTACTCCCTTTCTAGGATTTATAGCTCACTCTTTTCATATGTGTGTCCTCAGGTTACCCCATTCAATGCTAAGTATGAGGGAATGTAGTGGTAATGTAAAGGAAGTTTTTAATAAAGATACTGTGTTTCATGTTTTAAGTCATTATGTAATGTTCCTAATCCCCAAAGACACTAGACCGCTCAATATTCTATGCTGTATCAAGTGAAGAGTTTATGTATTAAATCATGCTTAAGTGTTTAATAAAGGGCATGATTGTTATATTAGGTGGATCCTTCCTTGATCTTGATCATCTTGGACAACATGAGTTGAGCCAGGTGGTAGTGAGAAACTGGTGGTTTATTGAGGGTGTTTTGGGATCAACTTGAGTTTGGTTTGTTTTTTTCTTCTATTTAGCCAGTTATGTATAAATTTCTGTATTTTTCTTGTTGTTTATGTATATATAAATGGTTTGGATCATTATAGTTGGTTGTGACCTATTTTCATGCTTGTTTTATTTTGGATCTTTATTTATCTTTTTGTAAAATTTATCTCTATTTTGGGTGAAACCATTCCTAAATGGATTCTCGTGATGTATATGAAATAGTTTCTGATCCATTGGTATCAAGAATTCCCTTTCTCGTTGTATAGATAATCATGTTGGGTTCCGAGTTTGGTGGAAGCTTGGGTTGGTTCATTATAGTATAGGTCTTAGGATATTTCATTTAGTATTACATCAGGGTTTAGAAAACACTAAAGGTTAGAAAGTTGTCATGTGAAGATAATTTAAGAGTTATGGATACCATTATGGGTTGACAATTTTATGTCTGATCATAGGTTTAAAGGAATGGATAATTTTTGACGTTTTATGTTATCGGATTTGAAAGTAAATGATAATATTTTGAGAAATGTTTATTATATTTTAATATATCATTGAATTATATAGAACCTTTCGGTTTAATAAGTGATTTAGTGTGAAGTTATATATGAATAATTATATTGGGAACACAAGTGGAAAGAAACACATAAACTTTAAGGTTAATATGTTCTTTTAAGGTGTGGTAATTATGGTTAATGGGGATAAAGGAGGTATCTTATTTTGAGAATATATGGGATTGAAAATTGATTTGGTGACTAAGTGATTAAATTATTTTTAAATAAGTTCACTATATTGGGAAAATTATATGATTAAGGGGAATAGAAAATTAAGTCTAGTATGGGAATTTATTTTAGGAATAAATATTGAGTTATTTTTATTATCATATAATGTTTCATTGTGTCCTTATTGTTATTAAGGTTGTTTTGGGAAATGATTTATTTATTTTTGATAATATACGATTATGGTATATACATTTTTTTCTATGTGATTTTATGAATGGTTAATGGTATTTTGGGATAAATTTTAGGTTGATCTTGGAAAAATATGAGATCAATTATTTTTTATTTTTTTGGTTTTGAATTTAGTGAGGCATATTTTGAAGAGAATTGAGATTAGTTATTTATTTAATGACTTAGTTTGAACATTGGGTGTTATTGTTTAGGTTTTGAAGAATATTGTATCAATTTTTTATATGAACGTTTATTCAGAATAAGAATTATATTACCTTGTGAAAACCATTTTTGTTTTTTTTTAATTTTTGGAGATAGGGGGAATGAATTTTCATTATTTTCGGGATCTTATGATAAATTAAAAGATAATTTTAATTCTTTTGGAAATGTCAAGGCATATAGAACCCTATAACTGATGGTTCCTTAAAGATACTTGCAGGAAAGTATAAACCTGACCTAATTTTTGTGGATGATACAAAGAAAATCCTACCCATTCTGGATAATTTTATTTTTAAAAGTGGATATCACCTTATGGAAAAATCTTAGACCTCCTTCATGCAAGATAGACTTTGGCTTCTCATTCAAAACTTTGTTGAGAGACTCATCGTAATGCAAGAGGAAGAAAAATCCACCACTTACTACTTCTCCAAGGAAAATAAGAAAATATTTGGCACAATGGTTTATTCATTCAATTAATTTATTAATATTAGAACACTATGGACACAAATCAGAGGCCTTTAAAATTATATCATGGAATCATGGGTTATTATTGGTTACTTTATCTCTATTCATCATGATGATGAGAAATTGGGTCATCTTTTGTAGTTTGGCCTCCATCAAGGAATTCAATGCCTGAGTTGGGGATGAAAACCTATCCAAAATCAATCTCATTTGTTCCAAATACATCTGGTATATAAGGAACCTTAATAGTGAGATATCTAGTTGAATTTATAAAGCCTTTATAAATGATGCCTCTCTAGGAAATTCGTGGTCTATTTCATGTGTCAACCTAGAAAATCATAATTATTACCATCACCCTCTTTTGGTCAACTTCCTTGGAAATGAAAAAAAATATTCCCATCCCCTTTAGATTCAATAATGCTTAGACAAATAATCCAAAATGTTATAGAATTGTCTGAGATTTCTGGACCAGGACTGATTTCCATAACAACCCTATTGCTTACATTTCAAAAATAAAAAATTTGAATACTCTTTTGAAGGATTAGAGAATAAAATGTTTCATCTATATTGATGATGATATTGATGTTGTGGAAATATCCCTTCACTCAATAAAATATTAAATCACAAGGAATAACTTCCCAAGAAGAGTCACTCAAGAGGCATGGATGTCTACAAAACTTCAAAAAACACATTTGACTCTAAGTAAGCATCCAAAATGAATTATTCAAATATAAATGCATTAGTAATGTGGATAGGAACACTAAGTTATTCAACGACCTCCAAAGTGTTAGAAGGGACAATAAATCTATTTCCCTTTTGATGGATGGAAATCAAATTTTAAATTAAAGGACATATCTCGTGAGTCACATTGTTAACTTCTATGAGAATATCTTCAATGGACCAACAAACAATTTTGATCTTAGAGAAGGTATTATTCCAAATCTCATCACCAAGGATAATAAATTTCTTCTCACCTCCACACCTCTAGACAATAATGTAACAGAATATGTATTTGGCCTTAACAAGGGAATGTCACCTGGACTGAATGGTTTTACCAATCATTTTTCAATCACTTTTGGAAATTCATTCAAGATGATGTTTTCAACCTGGTTAGACATTTTTTCAAGGGAAAGTCCTTCCCTCAAGGATTTAATTCCCAATTTATTACCCTCATCCAAAAGTTCGAGAATGAAAGGGATATCATTGAATTTAGACAAGTTTTACTTGTTAACACAATAAATATAATCATTATAAAGATTTTGGCCAATTGACCTTCTCAGGTCTCAAATACAATTATTTTTTGTAATCATTTTGGTTTTTTCAAAGGAAGAAAAAACTAGGGTTTCTTGATCAATGCCTTGGAATGTGTGAACCTTCTTAGAAAACCTACAATGGGAGGAAACATTTCACTAAAACTTGACATTAAGAAGCATTTGAAACAATGGATTGGGGTTTCATCTAAAAATTATTTATGATTTTTGGATTCAATGAAAAATTAATTAGATGGATAAGGGATTTATTAGATCTTCTCACATATTTATATTCATTAATGGATGTACATAAGGATACTCCATGTTCTCAATAGGGGTGAGACAAGGAGACCCCCCCCCCCCCCCCCCGTTGCTATCATTTTTTCAATTTCATAATACCACCTTAGCATAATATTTCTCAATATTATGAACAATGGTGATCTAAATCCTATCAGGGTTGACAAGAGGTATTTCGGCCCAATATCATATCTTTTTTGTTGATGATATTATTGTATTTAGTTAGGGTGATAGTGTTAATATCAATAATAACAAGATAAACTTTCTCCATTATGAAGAAATATCATGTTAGGAAGTTAGTTGGATCAAGTCTTTAATTTAATTTGGAAAAAATATTTTAGGCTCTAGAAAGATTACTATGAACAGTGGTATGTGAATAAGGGAGGGATATTCCCCCATTATCTTTCTTGGTGTTCCAATGTTTTGGGGAATACCCTGTGCTTATTATTTTAAAAATATTATAAGTCATATTAGAATATCTTTAGCCTCATGGAATGTAAAATCTATATCAATGTATGGATGGGTGTTTCTTTTCTGGAATGTAATTGTCTCAAAAATGGTTTACTCAATAATGGTTTACTCATTGACTGACTTGGTAATTAAATCCATAAACACGTTGAAGTTAACCTTTTTTTGAGTGGGAGTGTCTTGGAAAGATATATGTTTATAGTCTCATGGAATAAATGTTTCATGCATCATACCCTCGAAGTTTATGGCCTTACAAAGATGACTCTATTTAACCAATACCTCCAAGATCACTTTTTATGGAAGCTTCTGAACAGAATCTTAGACTCCTTGGATTTAATGAGATCCATGTTCGTGAATAAACTAAAAAAGGGAAATAGCTACTAATTGTAATCCTAAGTTTGGCATGGGATTAATGTTATCTTCCATAATATACATGAGAATTCTCAATGGTTGGTTAGTATCAAATTTTCTATCAAGTTCTGGTCAGATAACTAGAGTGGAGATCCTTTCATGGATTGTATTGACTCTATGGATCAGAACATTGATTACAAAATCTCCACTTAGGATAAACTGAAAAAATATGGCTTCTCTACGAGAGGATTTCAAATATGTGGTTTCAACCTATACCTTGTTAAAGTAATAGGACATGCTGATTTGGGAACTGGCTCCAAATGGAAAACATGATTCCAAGGAATTTTATAAACACATGACCTGGGGATCCTACAAGTGTATTGTAAAGTTCAAAACAAAGTGGCTATCCCCTTCCACTTCCCCATCTTTTGGAGGTAATCCTTTACCAATATCCCTATTGATGCTAATCTATAGTAGGTAAGTATATCTCTTTTTTGAAGGTGTTCCCTCTAACAACAACACCAAGAAGATGTGGGTGGCTTATTTCTTTTATGTTGAACCGCATCCTCACTATGGTTTTTTTACATTTTTGATGTTTTTCCACCAAACAAGAACACTGTTAAGGACTTTCTTCCCAAGCTACTTAACATGCAGTTATCAAAGAAACTATCCAACTTTTCCAGACAATCTTTATTGATCTTGTTCATGTAATTTGGAAAGGCCGTAATAATTCCATTCATAAAGAGACCCAATTTAGAATAAATGCATCCCTATATGAAATTATAATGGTGGTTCATTATGAAAATTTTCTCCACAGAGACCACTATATCCATTTGATTAAGGACCTTACTGTATTAAAGAATCTAAGGCTTCGTGGGAACTACCCTCCTAAAAACAACACTATTGATGTTTTTTGGTACCCTTCATTCGATGGATGGATAAAATGAAATTCAAATGGGGCCTTTAAGGTAAATCCTGTGCTAGCAGGCTATAGTTTCATCTTCCGAGACCATTCTGGGGAAGTTATAGAATTTTATTTGGGATCTTCTAGCATGGATATGACCTTGGATGTGGAAATGAATGGGATGATAAATTCCATCAACACTACAAAGAAAAGAAACTAGAACAATATCTTGTTTGAATATGATTCAAAAACCATATTCCAAACTATGAAAATTGGGAAAATTCACCTCTCTTGGAAGCTGAATGTGAAATAAATCAATTTCCTTGATCAACTTTCATCAATGTGCTCTATCATCGCACATGTTTTTCGTGAAGCTAATACACTTGTTGATGCGCTTTCAAACAAGGGAGTGAATGAGGAAACTTTTTTCTCACCTAACACTCTCCCTAATGAATTTATGCCTATTTTACATAGGGATATTGATACATTTCCTACCTTCAAACTATTGTAACTCTTTTTTTACTTAATTTAAGAGTCTCTCTACTCAATTTTCTTAAAAACTATTAATAGATTAATCTAATAATGATTTATAAATTATTATAATGATATAATTGTATTATATATACAATTTAATTAATTAAACTTCATTTAGTTATTCTTATTAGTCATGGAATGAGAATAAATTCATTATATTCTTCAAATATACATTTTCATCAAAAAAGGGTTTTATATCATTCTCTAACTAGGTATTATAATTAATTTATACTAATTTTAGAAATATTATTTGAAAAAATGGACATTATTTTTTTAAATAATCATTTATTAATAGTATTAGTATGAATTTTTTGGATTTTTTGAGAATATTGAGTTTCTAATGAATAGTGAAAAATGCTGATTTTTGCAAAACTGCCATTTCTTTAATTAAATAAAATAACTTAAAAGTACATTCTATTTTTAACTTTTTTAAAAGTATAATAACATCCCTTTGATTAAACATAATTTATTTAATTATATAGTAATAAATATTACAATTGATTTCGTATAAAATCTTTTTTATTCTTAAAAACACATTATTTTTTCTAAAAACTATTTTTATCCTTTTTGTGAACTTATATTAAAATTGATTTTTTACACCTCCATAAATAGAATCTTGAAAATTTTATTTAATATTTTGAATCATTAATTTAAAATTTTGTAAATATATAAACATTATTTTTAGTAACCAAGGTAAATGGTTATCACCACGGTAATTGGTAAAAAGAGTTAATTAAGTTTAAAACTATAGGATAAGGTCTAAAAATAAAACCAAAACTATTCTTTATTTAATTAGATGGTTTTAATTATAACTTAATAATCCTAAATTCTAAAATATGTTATTTATTTACCACTTGACTTTGATTATGACCTTTATATTATTTTATGTTAAGAAAATTTATAAAATGTCACCCTCTTTCTTTTAACATATCTAATATATTTTCATTGAGATAAAAAAGAGGAAATGCATGATTAAATTTTTTTACTTTGAATATGAATATTTTTTATGATATTAATTTATTTATAATTTTTATAGATTATATAATTACCTTGAACACTTATGCAATACAAATGATACACTTGTTCAGGCTATAGAAAAATCAAATAAATGACATTTAAAACATTAAAAGTAATAATTTTTTGATTAATAATGACCTAAAAAAATTATTGGATAAATATAATGTATAATTTTTGTTTAAATAGTTTATATTTTAATTCCATTTTTATCTTAATTCTATTAAAATCATTTTGTGGGGAGAAAGTGAAGCCAGATATGAAAGAGGCGATTCCTACAAAAACATTCGTAAATTGAAATATGGATAATTGTGTTTCTATACATCCCTTTTTATATATCATTTTATCCTACTTACTCTAATTTAATTTATGCTGGAAAAACAAAAAATATATTGAAAATTATTTATTTATTTTTGTGCAAGGTTCACAATGTTGATAATAAGATAAAGAATTTTTAAACTTTAGTTATTAAAGGTGAAAAAGTTAAAATACAAGGTGAAAAGGCCAATAGAAATTGTGATGCCAAATTCAGCTTCAAAACTCCCTTAAAGAGAAAAGAGGGAGAGAAATATACATGGGGTTATTTTCTTCTCATTCCCCATGATAATTATTTGGAAATTTAAATGTATTGAACTGAATTAAAGAAGCATGTAGTCACTTATACTTCAGGTATGTTCATCAATTAAACATAATGTTTATGTTTTACTTCTTAGGTATTATATAAAATATTACTATTGTATTTAAATACAATAATCATGTAAAATATGGAAATTCTTCTATAAGTAAGGTGTATTCTCCATGTGGCTGAGAAAGGTTGATCCTTAAGTCAGTGGTGAAAAGCACACAACCTTTAATTTCTAGGTTTATTGATTCAAGTTGAGATTTTGTTTATTATCACTAAAGCATTTATCTCATGTGTCCTTTGGACATAAGTAGAAATTATTATAGTTTTATAATGAATTTTGTTTTTGTATTCCTATATATAACTAATTGTTCAGTAATTCTTGAATAATTCGAAATAATAGTTGAATATATAAAATGTAAGACTCGGTTATACGTAGTTATGGAAAGATAATTCTTTGCATAGAAAACTAAAAATAGATTTCTAGGATATACCTAGAATGGTATTTAGACACTATGAAGCTAAATACCATATGTATTATTGATGTATATACTTATCTAGTTTTGGAAAGATAAACCTTTATAAATAAAGCAAAGCCATAATGGTTTTGGAATTTTTTCAGCTAGAGAGCGTGGACAATTCCAGGGAAAATCTAGAGGTAAATATACATCATAATATTTCATTAAGTGTTTTAAGAAATGTAAAAGTTAAGTTTGGTATAATAATTCTAAAAATATATGAGTAGCTTAGGGAAACGTGTTCCAATTAATATCTTGACCAAAAATTAATCGATCATGGAATGTAGAGTGGATTTATTCCTAAACTCGCATCTCCTTATGCACATCAACAGAATGATGTTAGTTAAGGGGAATGACGATGAGTAAAACATGAAAAAATTTATCAATAAAAATTCATCATGGAGTAATTAATAAATTAATTACTTATACACATCATTTTTGTAATAAACATAAAAGGAGAATCAATGTGGAGACATTGAAGAATTTTAGAAACATCCATTATTTTTCAAGACATACTTCACAAATAGCGGTGTTATCCCATAACCATATGCCACATATAATGGAAAATGGATATCATATGAGTTATATTATGATATAAATAAATTATTTATTAAGAACATGTGCTTATATGCAAAGTGTTTGTTACGTATATAAAAAAATTGCATCAAGAAAAACACAATGTTCATATCATAATGATTTTGAAGGATATTACAGAAACCCATGTGATGGAAAAGATATAGTTAAGTGGTAGACTATATTTATATAAAAGGTTAAAAATATCTCTTTGAGATAGTGGGAGAAAGATTGACTTGGATTTAGTCAATGTTGAAGATGCACAAGTGGTTTTTATAGAATAAATTTCTATAAGAGTGTGTCGAAAAGGGATCTTCCAAAGACACATATTGCGTACGAAGGATAAAACCATGAAAATGGTTTTAAATTAACCTTGACCAGTGATATATTATTCATTGGGAATAATAAATAAAACATGTATTAAATGATAAAAATCTAAAATTGAAAATATCAATTAAAATTCAATAATGGATTTCATGTATTAAAATACAGGTTCTTATTATTTTGAATACCAAGGTGGGTATTCAAGTGAGAATATAAAAGGGTGGTACAAGAATGGCACCAATAAGTATCTATTGGTAATATCAAGTCATTATTCCTAAATCCATTAAAATTATAATTTGAACAACTAATTTATATGAACATTATATTGGGTATTGGATTTCAAGACCACCAATCTAGGAAGGTGTCTGTACGACGCAACCAAAAAGGTTGTTGACATTATAGAATTACAATAAGGGTTTTTGGTTACTAAAATATATTTTTGGATTGAAGTAAACCAAAAGATCATAGAATATTCATTTGGAATGAATTTTTACCATGTGTATTAAAGAGGTTAGTGGGATCACCACTGTTTTCCAAGTAAAATATGTTTGATAACATATAGAAAACAATTATTGGACTTATAATTAGTTAAGAACAGAATGAAAGTAAATCTCCAAAGATTGACTTAAAGTAGAATCCTATGTTCTAGGGAAGAATATCTATTGAGGGAGATATAAAAGCTTATTATACCAAGTCAACAGTACATATACTGACATGGTGTTAAAAAAATAAAATTTAGAATAATTCGAGAGAGACTTGTTACCAATGTCACATGATATAAATCTATCGAAGAAGACATATATGAGATATAGGATAAGATCAATGTGGTGAGTATAATTCAATACGATTTTTCAATGGATCAATCACATATGTCGTGTTATGTAAAATATATGATATTTCCAACAAGTATTTATGGTAGGAAAATATCATTTATATTTAGGAGAACTGTATTGGATTCAGTGAACACTATCCCATTGTACTTGATAGGGAAAAAGAGATATGTTCCTGGTACATAGAGAGGAAGGGAAAATAGTTAAAATGGGGCGCAATATAGTATTCCTTTAGATCAATATGATATAATATCATAGTCATGGAAAGGTAATGAGCTAGAGAAGCTCATTCAAGACATTGGTACCCATATCTATAAATAACAAGTGAGTTGAGAATTTTGATGAAGATAAAGAAACAATATAAAATATACAATGATTTATTCCAATTCTTGGAATCCCACATAGTAAGTATAGTTTTATCATA
Source organism: Viscum album (assembly GCA_963277665.1). Lineage (NCBI taxonomy): Eukaryota > Viridiplantae > Streptophyta > Magnoliopsida > Santalales > Viscaceae > Viscum > Viscum album. The sequence continues at coordinate 2,041,190,836 of OY728161.1, read as the reverse complement.
ATATAAATTGCGATATTCCTACTAATGGTACTAGCCAAGATGTTAGGTTTTAATAGTGGAAAAAATAAATTTAATTGGGGATATAATCTCTTGATGAGTTTTACTCAAGGAGTTGAGGTTGTAGATAAAATAATATCCACACAACAACGACATGGTAGACCCAATGACTAAAGAAATAAACCAGTAGAAGCATGATATTCACTTATAAGGGAAAACAAGGATCGTTAGCAAGTTGGATATAGTTCAAGTTGGTGTCTTCTGATAGTGGGTGCCTAAGATCCAATTAAATAGTACTTTTCGATTATCATATCACATATAGAGTGGGTTATGAATGATGTACACTTACTATAACAGTGTCGATATTTGTAAATAAACTATTTACATGGTAATATCCTTAGATTACATATTTTATCAAAAGGTTATAGTAGTTCTCAGGCTATAATGAGAACCTCGAGATACTATGACATTAATATTAAACATGTTCCAAATAGTCTACATACATTATACTGATTAGACACAAATGATGTTTGACTATCGGGTGTTAAGGGATCATAAGCATTTAGACATCTTCTTATGAAGTTGACACTTGGTGATATCGAGTAGATGAGATCTTGAGGACTAACCTTTCAATATAAACATCACATGTTTCAGGTGTCATTGGTATTTTCTACCTATGAACATGTGAAATGGTCTCATAACTTGAGATTACTATTAGTATATATTATTTGATCATGTATTGATGAATGAAAAAAACTATGAAATTAATTTTTTTGAGGTAGCTTATTTTGGATGTGTCGTTAGTGGTATACATTGATTGAACAATCAAGAAAGAATTTGTCACCTTCAAAAGGAAGTGATATCTCATGCCTAGTTAATCAGGATGATATTACCTTCACTAAATCTATAGTCATGATAGATGAAGGTAAGTTAATTCTGATAGGTTAATGAACAATAAAACAAGAAAATGATGATGACATGAAGTGTGCATCCTTCATTATGATATATCACGAGACAAAGAGATTATAACATGATGTGTGTTCGTAAGAAATGTTATCGTTGTTTTTTTTTGACTGAATGACCCAGAGGCCAAATTTTTTTTTATTTTAGATAATCCCTTTTATAAGGGTAAATGGGGGAGAATAAAAGACTTCAAGGACATCAAAACATTCACAAAAAACGAGAATCAAGAGGTTGCAACCCAGAACTAAACTACAAGAAATTGCCTCCACCCAGTATCAACATCATTAAGACACACCTCCACCCAAGGATGGATACTTAGCAAATAGTCCCGTGCAATAATGTATGGGAACAGAACTGATGGCTGCACCATACCCTCTAAATCGTCCAAATCTGAAAATCCATGCGCGGTGAAGACGATCAGCTCTATCCTCCTTTGAAGAAAAATCTTGAAGAATTTTAGGGTTCCCCATCAAACCATCCAATACCTTCAATTCACCTCTAACAACTCAATCATTCAAAGTAGATCAAACAAAAACACAAAATTACCAAATCAGAACCTCAAAACAACTTCCAACAATACAAAAAAACACCAAAACAAAAGTCCTACCCCTCCAAACCACTGTAGCCAACCCCAAGCAAACCAGGGCACCCCATAACTTACGTCGAGATGGGAAGAAGCCAAGAACGGAACCAGACCTGACGGTGCTAAGCACGTCAATGCCGAGCACGCTGCCGCCATGACTGAAAACTGAACAAGCAGGTCCAACGAAGCTGACGACATGCCCACCGATCCGACGACGATCCGAAGTCGCAATGAGATCCCGAATCTAGGGGCGACCTAAAGCCAACACTAGCACACAAAATCTACCACCACGCACCTGGATCCACAAAGAGGACCTAGACTTGGATGAAATGAACCATTACTAAGCCGAGATCTCGAATCCCAGTCACTCAGAGTTGACGCACGCCAACATCGAGTTGAGATCCCAAATCCAGGATAGTTGAGGCCACCTCTAAGCGCACTGGAGCCAACGATGAACACACCACAGCTGAGGCAAGATCCCAAAGCTAAAACGAAGCCTCCAGTGAGACCAAAACGAATCCGGACTATGAAGATCTGACACCCAATGATGTCGAACTGAGAGAAGACAGGTGCTGCTGAGGTCGGGCCATGCCATAGGAGGGAAGAAGGCATCGAAAAATGGAAAACCAAGACATGCGGGGGAGGGGGGGGAAGCTGCCGCTCAGAGGCCCTTGTTATGACTGTACCTTATCTCTTCAGGGGACTTGATGAGTTTTTAGACTTTGTCATTGGTCTGTGAATAGTATTAACTACTATCAAGATAAGGGATTATAGGGTCACACACTACATGTATTCAATGTCCTTTCCTATTCTAAGGAATAAAATTTTAGGACATGGTGTGGACCACAACTACAGTATAGGATATGACTGAGAATATACAATTGTGAAGTAATAAATAAATTCAACTTATTCAAGTTGATAACAATTGGTGTTGAATTTTTTATAAAATATATTTACAAGTATTAAAGTAAATAAATAGAAAAGAATTATATAAATGAATATAATATTAATAGTCAAGATTCGTTTAATATTTCTGCGAACAACGAGTCGAGTTATTGACTCGCTTTTTTCATGTAATATATTTATTATATTTTAAGTGATAAAAAATTTAAATGATATTTATAACACAGTTAGTTGGTTATAACATGTCGTTTATGACTTATTTAGTGTGTAATAAATATCTGGGGATTGAGGATCCAATTCAGGGTATTTTATGAAAATTAAATAACAAAGGAGGAGGAGGCTCTCACATGGGTAGCATTTACTAATTGATTCTTGAGATCTTCTCTCTCATATTTCTCACTCCCTAGAGAGAGAAGTTATCGATCCAAGAAGCAGACTGAGATCTCCTTCACGGATTGATGGACCATCTATGTGATGATCATCGGGATGCCAAATGCTATGTCGTATCTTTGTTCTATCACTTGTAATTTGACGATTGATGCTCTCACAATCATTCAAAGTGTGTGTAGATGTTCTACAGAGTTCATACTATTGGTTCCTTTGAGTAATGATTGTTGATGACAAATGATTGACGAACGATTGATGAATGTGGCTTCAAATCGATCGACACATTTTTTTGATTTTATTTTCGTGGTTAAAATCATGCATGATCCTAAATAGTTGTATTGGGATACACTTCTACGGCGATGATCTTGTTACGTTGATCGGTAGTGAAAATTTTAACATCTATGAATCATCTTCTTCTAATGCGCACCATGGTACCTTCAAACAAATATTATGAAAAGAATTATATAAATCTATTTCATTCAAATAAAACAATTTCACTCGGGTCTAAGCCTTCAATTTCTTCAAAAAAACCTTTAAAATATCTTTGAAAAGAAATAAAAACAAACATGGGATTCAATAATTATTGAACATTGGGAGGGAACTCAATTTTATCCATGCCATGCCCAAATCAAGGATATGAGGTCCAAATAATCTTTCATCAGACAATTCAAGATCAATATATACGAAAAATGTACTAATAATAAGAAATACATGCCTATGAATTGTCAAGAAATAATGAATCAAAAGATGAAGTAAAAGCATGAAAATACCAACCTGAATAATAATACCACAAGACCCTAAAAAGGGATTCACAGGGAGGTACATGTGATATTTTTTGGAAAAAATAGAGGCCCCACGACATAATAAAGGCACTGCGGAACAAAATCAACCTCCATGGTGAAAGGTGAAACACTGCGACATGATAGTGTATTGGAGAAGGCCTCCGAAGTGTAGGAAATTCATACTATTAATAACTATAACTCCCAAAGACCCAATGAACACATCTGTTTGAATCTGAAGTAGAACACGACTCTACATCATGGTCTAAACCATCGTGGTGCATCCCTTCCCAAATAGCGCTCCACGGTGATGGCCACAATGCAGCCTTCAGAAGTTAGGGTTACTACGATGCATGTATTTTCTCTATGGCATGTCCCCAACCCCTACATTACTACTACGGTGCAGCCACTAACTCAATGGCGCATCCAACTCCTCTGTAGTGTGGTCTTGAGTGTTGTGGCATGGTACCACCTATTTTTGCTGGAAGTTGAAAAAAATATCCACTTAAGCTTCCATGAGATTTTGGACGCCGAAATGCCTTTATATGAAACTTTCTGAACACAAAAACACGGATGAGGAAAATGAAAAATAACAACCAGATGTTGGCGTTGTTTTTTCCAGGACGGTGTCGCCCCAACTTTTGTCAAAGGGGGCTAGAAACTAGGTAGGTGGTTGGATTAAAACCCCAACTATAAGGATGTTGTGATGGAGGATTTGGGGGTGGATCTTTCCAATAAAAGGAAGTGGCTTCCCCTAGACTCAACACATAATCAACATCATCATCTCCTTTAAGTATTTTTAGTATTTGTGAGGCATTTTACCCATTATTCAAGAGATATATTATAGGGGTATTCTCCTTATAATTGTGAGGGAGTGTGTACTCAATTTTACACATAGTGATCCTTCTATTTTTAAAATTGTTTTTTACCCCTTCCATTTGAGGGGTTTTCCACATTACATCAGGTGTTTATTTATTTTTACGTGTTTTTAACTTTATTTTATATTGTTAATATTGATGCATCATGGGATAATAATTTTACGGTCCCAAAAAGTGGTATCGGAGGGAGGTTTTGGCCCAGTACTGTTCACATTTTCGAGTGTTAATAAATATCATAGATTTGAGTATGATATGTGATTGAAACTCTGTTTGATCTGTCACATCAGAAAACTTTATTGAAATTATTAAATACACCTTTGTGAAATATAGGAGGTTATAGACTTACGACGTGTCCAAATTGAGGAAAAATTCAAGATCGATAAATTCAATGGGAACGATTTTTCATTGTAGAAAATGAAGATTCATGTAGTGTTGTAAAAGGATAATTGTCATTTGACAATTGTTGAAAGAACAAAAGATGTGATGATGGAGCTTGGTTCCCGTGGGAGTCAGGATCATGACATAGATAGATATGTGACTAGTACTGCTATAAGTGGAGATATACTAGTATGTGACGTAGCGACAACTGCTGGAAGCATGAAATATCTCAACAATTGATGTATTATCGACTCATGAGAAACTTGGCACATGACGTCTCGACGGGAATGGTTTGATGTACATGGGGAATGATCAAACCTTGAAGCATTTTTGAGTCGGTACCATCAAATCAAAGATGTATGATGGTATTGTTCAAACCATCCAAGGAGTATGTCATGTGAAGGGCCTGAAGAAGAACATATTATCTTTGGGACAATTTGATGATATCAAATACAAGACTCGCACCGAGAATGGAGTGATGAGAATTGTGAAGGGAGCTCTTATGTTAATGAAGGTGAGGAAGGTATCAAAGAATTTGTACATGCTTTTGGGTGAGACGTACAAGGAGGATGACATTGTTTTCACATCAACTACATCGATGAGAGATTTGATGAATTTTTGGAATCAGAATCTTGGCCATATGTATGAATTAGGCCTAAAGACTCCGGGGGATCATAAGCTGTTTCATGGGCTTATAAGGCTATCCTTACAATTTTGTGAGAATTTTGTTTTGAGAAAGAATAGAGGTTAAAGTTCCATATGTCAATAGAGAGAAGTCAGGGGATCTTAGATTTGATCCATTCCAGCATTTGGAAATCATTAGTTATATCCTTGGGAGGAGAAATGTATTTTGTATCATTCATTGATGAATATTCTAGAAGATTTTTGGTGTACCCAATCAATAGTAAGGTAGATGTTTTTGCAGTTTTTCAAAACATTCCTGAGAAGAAGTAAAATGAATATGTAAAGAAGATCAGGTGTCCGAGTACTGAAAATGGTGAATTATATACAAGCATGGAGTTTGATACTTTTTGACAACATGAAGGAATCAAGAGACTATTCATGGTGGCTTACACTCCTCAAAAAAATGGAGTGCCTGAGCGGATGAACAGAATCGTATTGGATAGAACAAGGGAAATGTTGAATACTGTTAGGATTGCCCAAACTTTTTGGGAAGAAGCAGCGAATACCGCCTGTTATGTGATCAACCGATCTCCTTCAATGGCGATTGATCTGATGACACCGATGGAGATGTGGACTGGTAAACCCGCTAAATATTCTCAGATACATACTTTTAGATGTCCTATATATGCATTGTTTAATGACCAGGAAAGATCAAATCTCTATTCAAGATCCAAGAAATGTATCTTCTTAGGGTACACTGATGGTGTGAAGGTGTATCATATGTGGGATCCCACTACCCACAAACTTATCATCAACAGAGATGTCATTTTTGAAGAATACAAGATGAAAATGACAACTAATCAAGACATGGAGTAGGATAATAAGGAAACTACAATAGTTGAATTAGAGAAAAAATCCAAGGAAGAACCAGTTTCCTTTGAGGAATTACCAGAGCACAAAGATCAAGTACCGATTGAGTCTGTACCATAACAGTCAACTTAAAAGAAACTAGCACTAGTATGGAAGTAAAACTATGTAACTGAGAGCAATATTGCGTACTACTTATTGATGTAGGATGGAGATTCATATTATTTTGTGGAGGTGAACCAGAGTCCAGATGCATCTCAAGGATGGCATAAATGAAGGAGGAAATTGAATCCCTATATAGGAACATGACTTGGGATCTTGTTCCATTACCACATGGATGGAAGGATATATAAAAAAAATGGGTCTTTAAGATCAAGAGGGATGGAAAAGACCTGTTGGAAAGATATCATGCAAGATAGGTGGTCAAAGTATATGCTCGGAAGGAAGGTACTGATTTCAATGAAATATTTTCTGTTGTTGTTAGACTAACGACTGTTCAGTTAGTTCTCGAAATATGTGCAACATACAACTTACATCTATATCATCTGGATGTGAAGACTTATTTTCTCCATGGTGATCTTGATGAAGATATATATATGCTCTAAACAGAAGTTCTTTAATAAGAAGGAAAAGAGAGCATGGTTTTCATGGTGAAAAAATCTCTATATGGTCTCAAGAAGGTTCCCAGGTGTTGGTACACGGGATTTGATTCCTATATCAGGAGCCTTGGATACAACAAACTTCATTCAGATATTTTTTTTTATTTCAAAGGATCGGATGGAAATAACATCATCATTATTCTATTGCATGTGGATAACATTTTGGTGGTAGGCCCCAAAAATGATATGATCCATGAGACGAAGGCACAATTGGATAGGTAGATCGATATAAAGGACTTGGGACTATCAAAAAAGATTCTTGCGATGAAAACTTACTGAGAAAAAAATAATTGGAATATTTAGCTATCACAGATGAATTAATTAGAGAAAGTATTAAAACAATTCATCATGCAAGATTGTAAGCCAATATCTACCCCTCTTCCCATTAATTTAAAGTTATCCTCAATGATGAGACCTAGTAGGGAAGCAAAGAATATGGAAATTTCTCAAGTACCATATGCATCAATAGGGGGTAGTCTAATGTTTTCTATTATTTATACTAGACTAGACATTACACATGATGTGAGAGTAGTTATTCAGTAAATGGAGAATCAAGGATCGGAGCATTGGAGCACGGTGAAGAGGATCCTATGATACATTTAGGAGACCTGAGATGCTGTATTATATTATGAAGGATGATATTTCACTATCACAGGAGTTGTTGATTCAGATTTTTTAGGTGATTCTGATCAAATAAAATCCAATATTGGTTATGTGTATACCCTTATAGGAGGAGCTATGATATGTATTTAAAAGTTACTGTAAGTTGTGGCTTTATCCACGATGGAAGTGGAGTACATGGTAGTTACAAACTCTTTCAAATAGGAAATTTGGATGAGAAGGTTGTTGGAAGAGCTCAGGCACAAACATGATCACATTCCATTGTTTTGTGACATTCAGAGCGCTTTGCACATTGCAAGGAATCTATATTTTCATAACACGGTGAAGAACATTGGGGTATAGTATCACTATATCTAAGATGTTGTCGAGGAAGGAAGTGTGGATATGTAGAAATTTCTTACTAAATAAAATCTGGAACATTATCCTAATGAAGGCGATTAAATCTGATAAGTTCAGATGGTGTATATCCTTGAGCGACCGTAAAGATACATGAGAATCATGATTTTCATATAGAAACGATGTGTGGAGATGTGATTGGTTATCAATCAAATCTCCAAATGGGAGATATATTGGTGTCTTATTTTCCTAGATGGTGCCACCCCACCTTTTTTCAAAGGGGGGTGGCAGCTAGGTAGGTGGTGGGTGGTGAACCCCACCTACAAGGATACAGCGATGGAGGAGGAGGGGGTAGATATTTCTTATAAAATGCAGTGGATTCCCTTGGATTAAACACACAATCAATAGGATAATCTCCTTTCAGTATTTATGGTATTTTTGTGGTGGTTTTCCCATTATTCAATAGAGATATTCTGAGGGTGTTCGCCTTGTAATAGTGAGGGAGTGTGTACCCACATTTACAAATAGCGATCCTTCTATTTTGACTGTGGTTTATTACCCCTTCCATTGTCAGGTTTTTCCATGTTTCATTTGATGTTCATTTATTTTTCCACATTTTGAACATTATTCTATTTCATGAATATTGCTACATTGTGGGCTAATCATTTTACAGTCCCAACACCATAGAACATACCATATAGTGTTGGTCTAGATGTTATACATGGTAACTAACAACAGTTTTCCGGATCAAAGGTAGATAAATCAATCCAGAGGTAATCGATTTCTAGGATGTTACATTTTCATTTTATTAGGGTTAGATAAACTAAGTGTGAGGAACATATAAACTTTATCATGATGTGTTGAGGGGAAGAGTTAACCAGGTCCACCTATAGATGGATTTTCCATAACATAAATACAAGACTGTTATTTGAGTTTCCATGCATGCAGTTTCCTCTATGTAATTCCACCAAAAAATAGTAAATAGGGTACACTATATGCTTAGGACCAGGAACAAGAATTAGATACACATGATTTTGGTTTAATTCAATATAAAGAAAAAGAAACTTAGTAGAGGATCCAATCCCCCTCAAATTCCAAATGAAGGAATCCATGAAATATTTTTTAGGCCTAAAAGAGAAGAGGATATACTGTCAATATGAGATTTCGATTTAGATCTATCCACCATGCCTCCTAGGACAGATGGGGATTTGTTCTTCCTCCCCCACTAATATCCTCAAAAAGTAGAATTCTACTGAATATCTCCACTAACTAGGGAAAACACCCCAAAAGGATTGGGAGATTGGAGAGACATGAGCCCTTGATATACTGAAGATGAAATAACCAAATTAGGTGGGTCTAGAGAAACCCCCAAGGTGGATTTCCTAAAAGATATCTACTCGTCTCTGCCTTCCACCAAAACTTGACAACACATGATACCACCTTCATTAGAAATACCATTTTTCTAAGGAACCAAGATAATGAGATTACAAGGTCCAACCAAAGAGGAATGAACCTCTGAAAGAGGAGCCACTGAAGATAGATTCCTAGCAATACCAACCTGATCAATCCCTTCCACAAATTTACTCAGATGGCCCAATATGTCTCCAGATGTGTTTCATCATTTGACTTTGATCCACTAGTTTACAACCACACAAATCTAGTTGTGCCACCTATATCATGTGTTCTATCGCTATTTGTTACTAGAATTGTCTCCCAGATTGCAACTATCCATGCAGAACTGATCCCATGGCACTGCCTGATTTCGTAACTCACATTGAATGCAATGTCTTCTTTGGGAAGCATATACTCTCTTCGGATAGGGTTCTTTCCAGTATTGTTATTGGGAGCTCTCAATGAGTGAAGATCTAGTACAAATCCATGAAGAGGAAATAAAGAAGATCATGGGGTCTCCAGCCACCTGTACACCCCTCTTCCATATTACGTTCCACCGCCTATAACCGGAGTTCTTCTATGATGGAGATTCAGTGGGGAATCATGTCGGTTCTATGTTTTTGGATGACTATACTAAAAGTAGTTTAAATTCTTGAAACATATTCAATCGTAACAAAGATCTGGTATATGGTTTTTCCCCTATAGAAATTTATTTTCTTTTATCATGTATGCTATTTTATCCTACTTGGGTGTGTGTGTGAGTTTATCCAGAAGAGGATGAGGATGACTCTACGGGACATGATTTATCCCTACCACCTAGTTTTCCAAGACCGAACTCCTCAAATAGTTTCTGTGGTCGTTTCTATATTCCACATTTCTGTCTATAATTGTTCTTGCTTATCTTCCTTTCTTCATAATAAAACTGTTTCCCTTGTGGTGTTCTCACCATGCACCTAGGTCCCTAAAGGGGCTGAACCATGTTATATGTGTTTTCATTTTACATTATACACTTTATGTTTTATCATTCCAGAATTCTTTTATTGATTGATTCTTGGTTTAATTCGTTTAAAATTACATAATTAATCGAATACATCATAAAGGATAATCCATCATACGTGAAAGTGGGTCTTGGGAATTTAGGGTTTAAGTATTTAACCCCGACAAGTGGTGTTAGAGCCTTCTATAATGCTAATATGGGTTCTACTAAATTTGATATTGATAATTTTGATGTTGGAAATGACTTTAACCTCTGGAGAATTAAAATGACCTACCTATTAGATCATAATGACCTACTAGATTCCCTTTATGGTTCTAGAAAAAAGATTACCACTACTTCCCTGGATGGGAAGAATGATGTTTCCGATATAGATGTCCCTGAGGAGAACCTTAGGAAATCACATAGTCTAATTCTTTTATCATTATGAGATAAAGTGTTAAGAGATGTTTCAAATTCATATTTTTTCACTGGTGTATGGTCTAAACGTGAATCCCTTTATATGACTAAATATATTGTTGGTATATTATATAATAAAATGATATTGTATACTTTCAAAATGTTCCCTAAAAATAAATTCTAGATACTCATTTATGGATTTAATAAAAAAGTTTCAGATCTAGACAACATAGATATTAAATTGAATGATGAAGACCATGCCATTATATTGTTTAAATCCTTAGACTATTCCTATAATTTGGTTAAATATTCAATTATTTATGGAAAATACACCCTTACTATTGAAGAAGTAAAATCTTCCTTTCTCTTTTAAGTCTTTAAAAAAGAAGGGTAGTATTAAAACTGAGGATAAGGGTTTAAGTGTTAGGGGCATAGGTGAGTACAGGGACCAAAGCGAATATAGAGTCCAAAGTGAGTCAAGGGGTGGGAGAAAAGAATGGTGTAAATCCAAGAGGAATAAAAACAAATATAGAAGTAATATTATCAAATATTCCAAATTTAAACAATATGGTCATATTAAGAGGAACTGCCCTAATAGGAAAGGTAACTGTAGAGAGAGTAGTAATGACCATTCCTTATTAATTGAGCCTGTATTTGACACTATCGATGTGTTCAATGTCTCAAACATAGCCATATATGATGAATTGATCCTGGATTCAAGATGGTCATGCCACATGTGTCCTAGGAAGGAGTTCTTTACTAATTTAATGGAAATAAAATATGGAGAGGTCTTTCTCGGGAATAACAAGAGATGCCACATTATGAGAATAGACTATATTTCATTGGAGCTTTAGGATGAGATTGTCAAATCTCATGAGGAAGTTAGGTGGGTACTCTAATAAAAAATATAGATAATATTCCTAGGAATCCTTGATCAAATGGGTTACAACTTTATGTCTGATTCAAGAAGTCTTAGAGTTTCCCAAGGATCTCTTACTATAACGAATGGAACCCTTTGCATTGGATTGTATGTGTTAGAAGGTAAGGTCCATAGGAGTCATTTGAATACCTATTCCAGTTCAGAATGTGATTCCACCACTTTGTGGTAGAGGAGACTAGGGAAATTTAATGCCAAGGGTCTATGTGAAGTTAAAAAACAGGGTTTTTTATGTAATATTACTCCTAGTAGCCTACATTTTTGTGTGGACTTTGTATATAGGGGATCCAGAAGAGCCAATTTAAGTAGGTCAATGTACAAATCTAAAGAAACCCTTGAATGTTTACATTATGATTTGAGGGGTCCTTCTAGGGTTACCTCCTTTGGTGGAGGCTTATACTTTATAACAATTATTGATGATTTCTCTAGGAATTTCTAGATTTTTATACTAAAACACTTGTCTGGTACTTTTAATACCTTTAAAAAATGGATTGATGGGGTATATAGTGAGTACACACTACTATAAAAAATGGTCAAGGGAAGCGCTGCCCTTTTATCAGTGCTAACAAAAAGCGCTGATAAAGGGGGGCCTCTAAAAAAGCACTGTTAAAAGTGACCCTTTATCAGTGCTTCTTTTATTAGCGCTGATAAAGGGGGGATTTATCAGCAATTTTTCCTACCACTGATAAATTTTATGTTTCAAAAAAATCATGAAAAATAAAATATTTTCATATAAGTATATTTATATTGATATAAATATAATATATATTTTTTAAATATGTTTTAGATAATTATAAATAGACTATTACATTTAATATATAAGAAATTTAGTGAAAATGGATTTAAAATATTTTAAAAAATATTATTAATTAATAATTTGCTAATTATTATTGATTAAAAATCATTTAATAGCAATTTGAAGACACAAAAAATAAAAAAAATCGATAAAAGATCTAAAATAAGTTGAAAATGTAACTCAAACTTCAAACGACCATAAATTTTTATCCTGGTGTCCGTTTGAGCTCCACAACATATCAAATCAAAGCTTGTGATGATATTTACACGATATTGACTAAAACAAAGCTTCGGTCAAATTTTTCAAGGCCAAAAAAGGCCCAGAAGGCCTCTAAAACTGAGTTTTTAGTCGGGATAACCTGATTTGTTAACATTCAACCAAATATAACATCTGATCCGGATGTCCGTTAGACCTGTACCACATATCATATAAAAAATTGTTTCATTTTATTCAATTTGACTAGTTGTGGAGTTGAAACAGGCTTCTGGATTATAATTTATGGTCGTTTTAACATCTTATGGCTTTTCGAATACACACACATATATATATTTATTCATAAATATGTGTGTGTGTGTGTGTGTGTGTGTGTGTCTCTGTGTGTGTGTGTTTTTTTTATATATGTATGTATTTATTTATTTATTTATCTATAAACACACATAAAAATCATATTTCATAAATGTATTTAAAACTAATCTTCTAAGTATATATTAATATACAAATAAATATACAGATAAAAAATTATAAATAAATATATATATATAAGTAAATATAAATATATTTATATTAATATGAATCAATATTAAAATATTAATAAATATAACTATATATATACATAAATATATATATATCATTAAATAGGGAAAAAACAAAATGGATTAGTGGTAAAGGTGAAGCCACAAAAGGGTGGAGGTCACGAGTTCGAGTTCTGGTGGAAGCAAAGGGGTGTGCGCGTGTGGGGATGCACGGGAAGGGCAGCATGCGGGAGAGTGTGAGGGGGGGGGGTATTCCTAGTGATGTTGGGGGGGGGGGGAGGGGGGTCAATCATTGTTAAAATATCCCCCACACATTATATAATTCATATTTGTTTACTTTTATCAGTGCTAAAAAAGCACTGATAAAGGGGTCTTCTATCAACGCTTTTTTTAGCGCTGATATAAGTGGCCTTTATCAGCACTTTTTAGAGAACTGATAAAAGGGACCCCCTTTTATCCTCACCTCAATTAAAAAATATTTTTTAGTGCTGTTAATCGTCTTTTCTAGCACTGATAAAGACCATATTTTTAGAAGTGATAATGGGAATCTTAAAGCATTAAGGACTGATAGTGGCTTAAAATATCATTCCACTGAATTCATTGAATTCTAAGAATCCCAAGGAATAACAAGATACTAGACTATGGTAGAAACACCAAAGAAAAATGTGTTAGGAGAAAGAATGAATAGGACAGTTCTTGAGAGTATGAGGTGTATGATATCCCACTCAAAACTCCTCAGTTCATTTTTAGCCAGGGCTATTTATACAACAGTGTACCTCATTAATAATTTCACATATTCTGTAAACTCTTTTAAGACACCTGAATAACTTTGTAAAGGTTTACCCATGAGTCTAGAACACCTTATGGTCATACATGTAATGATATGATGTCTCCCATGACTGTTAAGTGTATATTCACGGGATATCAAGAGGGTGTTAAAGGGTATCATTTATGGGTAGATAAACTAGGTTATCGAATATGTATTTTTTGTTGTGACATGGTGTTTCATGAATTTGGTCTGTCTAATGAAAAATGAATTGAACTTTTTGAAAATTCTATTTATATTGCAGGACCCTCTAAGGATCTAACACCTTTAGGTGTTGAAGTCCCCATTGAATCTGGTGGCCACTCCCAGTCTACCGCTAATACTATTACTCCTTTTTTCTAGACCCAAGTAGAATCTGACTCTAGTTTGGATTTTGAAACTAAGACCAAGGAACTCGGTGATCTGAGAATATATCAGCTCACTCGAGATAGATAGAGAAGAGTTATTATATCTCCAACCGATTTCAATCGGTAAGATATTTCTTCCTATGCATTTAATGTATCACAATACTTGTTTAATGATAAAACTCAAACATACAAGAAAGCGATTAAGTCTAAAGAAGCCACCACGTGGATGAATTCAATGTAAGAAGAGATGAATTATCTTCTTTAGAATAACACTTGGGTTGTTGTTCCTAGACCCAAAATCCCGAAGGTGATAAGATCTAAATGGATTTATAAAAAGAAGGAATATAATATAAGTAGGTATTAAAATCAAATTCAAAGCCTGAATGGTATCTAAAGGCTTTCTTCAGCATGATGTCATTGATTATAGTGAGATATCCTCTCTCCTTTTGTTAATAATTTCTCCATTTAAATTATTCTTTCATTTCCTTCTGAACAGGATATATATGTTGAACAATTAGATGTAAAAACTTTTTTTTACAAGGAATTCTTGATGAAAAAATTTATTTGACTCCTCCTAAATGATTTTCAAAACTATTCAAACCTTGTCTTGTTTTTCGTATTAAGAAGACATTGTATGTGCTTAATTAGTCTTCTAGAAGATTGTATAAAAGGTTTGATTCTTTCATTATTGAAAATCAATTTCCCTGAAGTATATTTGATGCATGAATATATTATAAACCTATTAAATATGAGTCTATTTTCCTATTGTTATATGTTTATAACATGCTTTTAATATAAAAAAAACATGAGGATTATAAATTATTTCAAGAAATAATTGAATTGTGTATTTGAAATATAAGACTTAGGTCATGAAAATAAAATTCTATTTATTGGCATAATTAGGGATAGGAAGGCTAGAACGTTATACATATCCCAATATAATTATATTAGGAAGGTATTGAAGAGATAACTATTTCAGAAAGATAAACCTATTTTCATTCCTTTAGGACAACACTTTAAGTTTTCCTTGAACTAATCCCCTAGAAAAGTAGATAAAGACGAATTTATGAATAAAATTATATATGTTGATATTATAAGAAGTATTATGTATGCAATGGTCTGTTCTAAGCTATATATTGACTTTTCTATTTGTACTTTGAGAAGGTTCAATGGGAAACATGGTAAGCCTCATTGGAATACATTGAAATAGATACTAAGGTATGTTTCTATGTCTGACAGATTGTGAATTTGATATGGATTAAATGGAATTTTTGATAATGATATAGTTGGATTTTTTGATTCATATTATGCTGATAATATTGATACTCAAAAGGCTATCACTAGTTTTTTATTTATTGCATACGAAAGACTGGTCTCCTAGAAGTGCAATATGCAATCAATGGTTACACTTTACAGAACCAAGGAAGAGTATATTGCGCTGACATAAGCCACAAAAGATGTTATACGGTTGAAAGGTTTTATTTATGAGTTATCATTATCTATTGATAGCATAATGGTCCACTGTGATATCCATTCTGATTTACATTTATCTAAAAACTATGTATTCCATGGTATATTCAAGTATATTGATATTAGATTACATTTTCTTAGGGATATTATAGAATATGGGGTAGTGAGTGTCACAAATATACCCACTGAAGACAATCTAGCCTGTAGTTTGACTAAAGACGTACCATTATCTAAATTCATGAATTGCCTTAAACTTATGAATTTAGCCCCAATTCTATAATTTAGTTTGTAAGAACATCATCATTGAATTTATTTTATTTTCACGGTGGAGATTTTTTATTCATGCCACTATGTATTTTAGTTGTAAATAAATGAATTAATATACTTAACCATTTGTTTATATTATTTGTATATATAAGGAATGAATGGGGACTATTCATGTACTACCTTTGGTTTCTCTATTTTTGGATTACATGAATACCAATTTTTTTTCTATTTTCCTTAAACCATTACTGGATTTTGTTCTAGACTGTTGATCAACTATGATCTAATTTCCTAGTACAACTCCTGCTATTTTTTTCCGTTCATCTCTGATCCACTATTTTTTCACTAAACTAATATAGTGATGCCACCTGTATCGTGTGTTGTCCCACTGTTTGTTACTCAAACCTTCGGCCAGATCATAGTCATCCACACGGAACTAATCATGTAGCTCTACCGAATTTCTTGACTCACATTGAATATGTTGTCTACATCGGGATGTGGTTTCTCTCTCGGGTTAGGGTTCTTTCCAGTCTGGTTATAATGATATCTTTATGATAGAAGCTCTTTTCTGACTCCATGAAGAGTAAAGTAAGAAGATCCATGGGGTCTTAAACCACCCTCACTCCCCTATTCCATTGTACATACCACCTCTTACAACCGAAGTTCTTCTTCAGTGGAGCCTTAGTGAGGGAATCGACTCAGTTATTGGTTTTCAAATGACTACACTCCAAGTGATATCAATTCTGGACACATTTTCAATCGTAACTGATATATGGTATATGGTTCATGGATCTATAGTTATTTATTTTATTGTGCCATGTATTCTATTGTATCCAACATGGGTGTGTGCGTGAGTCTGTCGAGGAGTGGACAAGGCTAACTCTATGTGATAGGATTGATCAAAGCCACCTAGTTCAACAGGACTGTCCTTGGATAGTTTCTATGGACCTTTCATTATTCCATATTTGAGTCTTTAATTATTATTTATTTTCTTCATTTCTTCTTAATAAAACTATTCCCCTAGTGGTGTTCTCACCATGCACGTAGGTCCACAAAGGGGTCGAAGCACATTATATCTATTATAATTTTACTTTATGCACTTGTAGTTTAATCATTCCAATATTCTATTTGTGAATGATTCTTGGTTTAATTTATTTACTATTACTTAATTAAAAAAAATAAATCTTAAAGGATACTCTATCATACGCGACATCAGGTCTTGGGAATTTTGGGGTTAGGTGTTTAACCACAAATCATAGTTTCATCCACCAACTAATATAGGTTCCACGAGTTGAGGAAGTATTGAAAGACAAGTAGAGCGGGTTGATAGCCTCTGAACCTGGAAAAAGAGTCCATATGTGATAATATGTAACATTGTATAACTCATCCATCGCCATGGAGAAATCCATATTACCATCAATGACCTCCATCTCCTTGAATAAAAGCCAGATATGTGGGATCAGGGGAAGGATCGAAGCTGACATAAAGGTCGGAATGCTGGATCAGGCCTCTTTGAATGATGGATGGGCTGATTCAGAAATAGGAACCTTCGATATGCGAGCCTTAACACTATAGGAGAGAAGTTCACCTAGCTCCACTGTTGAAACATATGAGGCTATGGGGAGAGACTAAATAGTAAAAAATTACTATCCAATATATTTTAAAATCTATAGACAATAATGATTGGATAATATTAACATCACACTATTATTTAAAATATCATGTGTAAAATGGAATTTTGGTGAGAGATTCTTAGTGTTTTCACCTTTGTAATATCCATCCTTAAATTATGTTATAAAACTGCACTATTCTCATTTAAGACAATGAAAATATCACTGTTCATAATCAGTCCTCAACCATTTTTGATATATTTAATAAATAATCTAAACAAAACACATTCTTGGATTAGCTCATGAATTAAAATCTACTCAATGTGATTTTAGAATCTTTTAGAAAAGGTTATTTTTGTAGAATATCATAAATGGTTATTCTACCATAAGTGAATAAATATGTAGTTTGAGATCTATATTTATGTGGATAATAAAAATATTCAATGTTAGTTTATCCAACAAAATTTGGTTATGAAATTTGGAATAGTTAATAATTTATACCCTTTAATGGGTAAGAAAAAAAATATCTTACATCAAATTTTTTTCAATTGTTAAATTCTGGTTTTCAAATTATCATTTTCCATGTAAAATTGTTTTTTTTATTATTAGTAAAATTATATTACTTTTTTCTATGTATGTGACTCTTCATGGGATTTCTGTTTGGTCCTACTAGCATATTCGGGCAAGGGTATGATCTGTTATGTTAGATCACTATTTTCATTGGGCATCAGGCTTTCGGGGTAATCCTGGTTTGATGGAATGGCCATCAGGTTCACTCTATGAATTCTTTTGTATTTTTATTAACCTTTATTGTGTACCTCTAGGGCTTGGATTTGGTGCTTTCTATTTTTTCAGCAATCCACATCATTTTCCTTTGTCTTAATCCTTGCATGTTATGTGTCCTGGATTTAGCGCAATCAGTTGTGTATAACTAATTCTTTTGATCCTTCCACACTCACTAAATCATCCATGCATCCACCTAATTTTTCATGCCTAACACCAAATACCTCCCTCACCTTTAATTTTCTTATCTATCACTTCATTTTAGTGTGCTTTCAATTTCATTTCTTACAATTTTATTATTTCGATTATGATTTATTATGAGAATAAATATTGGGAGTGATGAACTTTGATGCTCCTTATCTATAGTCTTTCACACCACTATTTTGGTGACACCTTCCAGTGGAGTGATTTCCACCCACGGTCCTTTTTCATCGTCTATGTCTTCAAGAATTTACCCCACCAACAGCTCTATTGATCTTATCCAATAACCTCTTCCCATGTTCTGGGGGTAGGCATGAGTCTATAAGGCTGTATTTGTTTTGTTTCATTAGTTATACACTGTATATTATTCTTTTTATTAGTTGGTGTGGGGGTTTCAGGCCTAATTATATCCATTCTAGAAATTTATGTCACCATCCCCAGCTTGAGTTCAGTATAGATCACTGAAGTGACCATGGATGTATTCTTAGATATCTTATGTGATTTGTGTACATTTTCCCAATGATTTAATCTTATCTAATTCATTAATTCATATTTTATTTTTCATAATAATAAATTTGGAGGAGGTATTGTTACCATGGAGAAAGATAAAACTGATTAGAACCACATAAATCTCTTCTGTCCTTTAATTTTTTTCATTTATTTCATTGTATGTTTGTTTTTATAGGCTTTATTTTTTTTCCTTTTTACTAATTATTTCTAAAAATATTTTGATTCTCGATCTTTGTCTCAATTTTTTCATTCAACCTAGTTTAAAAATTTGGTCCAAACCTCTATACCCCTCCCTCAACAATTAGCAGCAGAGTATTTATTTTCAATTTAATCATATATTCTGTTTAGTCAGAAGATGAAATGTTCAATGGAGAGAATGATTTTAACATGTGGAAAGTTAAGATGAGGGTGTTTCTAATCCATAATGGATTATTAGATTCTATCTTAGGTCATTAGAAACTTCTATTTATTGTTTTCCCTGAAGGACGATCGTCTATCTCAAATATTTATGTTGACCTTAATATTCTTGAAAACCCCCATTGTATGTTGCTGTCAACATTAAATGAAAATTTCTTATATAAATTCATGAATGAGACTACTTCTAGGGCTATATGGAATTAATTTTAATATTTTTATATGTCTAGATCTCTTCTTAATTTTTTTTACAAGAAAATGTGACTTTATATTTTTAAGATGAACCCAGGTTCTTTGGTTTGTATTGATCTAGATAATTTTATAAATATTATCTTGAAATAGATAATATAAATGTTAAAATAATTGATGATGATTATACCATTATGTTATTGAATTTCCTTGATGATTATTTTAATTCATTAAAAGATTATATGATTTATAATTGATAATTGATCACCCTTGAAGCGGTTAAATAAATTGTGTTGTCTCGAGAACATCAAACACATTAATCCAAGGATGATTTTAGTGGAGTGAGATATGAGACTCAATTAATGCACAATATGGTTCAAATGTAAAATAATAATAAAGTAAAGATAAGTTCCAATTTATGAAATTATGGTATTTTTAGTGTTTTAAGACAAACCAATTAAAAGATATTGTCCCAACTTTAAAAATATGGAAAATATGGCCCAGTATCAAGTGGTATGACCTGATTTCACCATTGTTGATGTTATTTAGTTTTCTTAGAATCCCTTTAGTTAGGATTAAACATAGATTCTAGGGAGTCTCTCTTCTGCGATCCTAGGATTGGAACTTCTTGTGTTTGTAGGGGAACCCTATTAAAAGAGAGGGTGTGTTAGGGCTGGTCTAAGCCATTCAGACATAGGTGGAGTTTTTTCTCTTGTTGGATTCTTAGTTTTGGCTGTTGTGTGTTTCTATTACTTTTTCTATTGCATTAATATTTTTATCTTTGTCATGTTTTGATCTTCACTATCTTTTTACCGCTGATATAATTTTTTTTGTTATAATTATATTGTTAGGATGCTTGAGAGTATATGAAGGATTCTATTGAGTATCTGGTATTGTTAGTAATCTCTGATCTTAATGGTGTTTCTTTGTCATTTAATTTCTGAGCATGTTTAACCTGTATGATAGCAGTGTATGGGTAGTATGAGTAGAACATATGCCACTTTCGGAATATTCTAGGTGGTATTCATGCCGAGTGAATATTTTTTAGACTAAGGTATTTCTATTTTTAAAATATACCAGAATTAACTAGTATTCTAGGTTGTAAGAACACCATCTATAAGTTTTCTTCATTTTAATTTTAAAAGGCGGGTATTTGTTAATTTCTAGTTTTCAAATTAAAAATTTTCATGAAAAATTGTTTGTTTTATTATTATGAAAATTATATTTCATACTTATCATTAAAAACCTCACCATGAGATTGATGTTTGGTCCTCCTTGCATGATGGTCATGGGGAATGATCTATTCTATTGGACCTCTATTTGTGTTGGGAATTGGTATTTCGAGGGGTGTATTGGATTGATTGATTACCCCTTGGGCACACTCAATACAGTCTTATGGTCATTGATTCAACTTTATCATGTGGCTCTATAGTTTTATTTTTTGTGATTTCTATTTTTTGGTGATTTTTATCTTCTTCCCAACATGTGCTTGCCGTGTCATCCTACTTTTTCGCTTCATTTTATTATTATTTCCATTTCATATGCTATGATTTTTTTCATTGAATTATACTTTAGGCTGAGAAGAAAAATTAAGAGGGAGGATCTATGGAACTCCTCATCTGTGGTCTTGCACACCCCTCTTCCATTGATCCCTCCCATTGGAGAGATCACCTCACATGATCCTTGTTTGACTATGAAGTCTTCAATAAGTTACATCATATGTAGCTTCATTGATCTTATCCAACAACCACTTATTAGGTTCTTGGTGTAGGTCTGAGTCTGTAAGGATTTTTTTCACTTCATCGATTATGCACTATATTTTTTTCCCTTTTATCAGTTGGTGTTGGGGTTTCATGTGTGATTCCATCCAGTCTAGCAGTGTTTGTTACCATCCTTGGTTAGAGTTCCGTGAAATTAACTATAATGACAAGGGTTTAATTATCATATAGATTATGTGGAATGCATGTCTTGTCTTTATGCTTTCATCTTCTTTGATTATAAGCTTACTATTTTTTCATAATAATAAATCTAGTGGTGGTGTCTTTATCATGGAGTAGGACCAACTTGTCCAAACCACATAAATGTCTTGTGTTCTTTACTTTTTCACATTTCTTTAATTATATGTTTGTTTTTATCAGCTTTTCTTTTCATTATTGTTCACTACTACTTCTCAAACTGTCTTGATTCTCAATATTAGTATCTGTTTCGGAATTAAACCTAGTTTGGGTGTTCGGTCTGAATCTCTCCACCCCCTCAACAACAATAATAACTCATATTATTTTTATGGTATATATACACATTAATGCATATATACTTTAAGGATAAATAAAATATTCACATTTATTTTATCCTTTACAAAAAAAAACAATTTATTCATTATCCCACTGTTTAGTGAAATATATCACTCTTAAAAGACAGATATATAATTTTTTATTAAAGTTATTTTCACGAATAAGTATAATATCACCAAAATTTATGATTTTATCTTTTGGACAATTAATTCAAAATACAAGGATAATAATAATAATAACCCACCATAGATCAAACTCCAGAGCCCCAAATTATATTAAAGAAAATGATAAGAATGTGTTTTATCAATTTCCATAAATAATGGTTCCTTGATATACCTCTACAAGGAAAAAGCCCAAAAACTGACCCCCACCCCAACTCCCATATTATCTAAGATATCATAAATTTTATTTCCCTAAATATATATTTTATAAATAAAAAACTGATATGATTACAGTAATACATACAGTCGTCCCATGTTTTTTTTTTCTGTTTGTAAGTGGGGAAGGAGATGTCGAGTTTGATAACATTCACAAAAAAGATAGAGTAAATCTTCTACTCCATTTGCTAAATCATAAAATCGAGATCTCTAGAAGGACACTGATAAGAGAAGAAGGCTATTTTCATATATATTTTTTAGACCCCGTTTTTTATATTTATATTTGTTTTATTAAATCTTTTCTCTAGGTTCTCATGCCAAGGTCCAAGCTGGGTCCCAGATTAATCTTTTTCCCATTTAATAATTTTACTGGGTTTCAGACCCGTGTGCGGTCCTCACGCTGTTGGAAGTAGCCGCTCAGTCAGCACAGGTGTCATGAAATTTATCATTATTCTTATTCTTATTCTTACTGTTATTATTTTATTATTATTATCATCATTATAATGCTTATTTTTTATTTTTATTAATTATTATTATTATTATCTTTATTATTATTATTATTGTTTTTATAATTATTGTTTGTTTTATTATTATCATCATTATTATTATTGCAAAAAAAATGAAACCCTAGGATACCTGGAACCACCTTCCCCCTTACCCTCGCTGTGCGCAATCCCCCTCCACGCTCACCCCAGCTGCTTCGCCCCTCACCCCCTCGACACACCAGGCCTCCACCCTCTTGCTAGCTCCCCTCTGTCTCGCCCTCACACTCCCTACCTCACCCTCCAATCCTGACCCCGCCTTGCCTCTATCCCCATCCACACACCCAACCTCCCACCCACACCCTGACCTCACACCCCCTGCAGGTTTCTGTCAGACTCTCCTCACACCTCAGCATCGGCCTCCCCCACCCAGCCGCTCCAGCTGACTGCTGAACTTCTGGACAGCCACCCCCTCTACCTTCTGCAACTCTGCCAAGCCGACTCCCTTAATACAGAATCTACGTTTCCCTACTCCATCTCCCCTCCCCTCCTCTCCAGCAATCATCACTCAGACCGTGATCTTCTCTGGCGAACCCGACCCCGATGACCGCTACTCCGCCCCATCTAAAAACACTCACTTTGGTAGTTTTCGTTCAATTTTCATTGTTTTTATTTAAGTGGACTAAAAATATCACCTTGGGTGTTATTATGAGAATTTCACTAGTTTTTTCGGTGTGTGATTAGTGCACAATAGGTTTTTTTCCTTCCTCTAAAGCGGTATCGCGGTCGCAAGACTTTGTGGTAGGCATTTTCGTCCAATTCTATTTTGAAGTAATCAATTGATGCGTTTGTTATATAATTTATCATTTTTACTTGATTTGAAACTTTATAATATATCTAATTAGTCTATGATGGTGTTTATAAATTTTTAGAATTTGTTAAAAATATATTTTATGGTGGTTTGACATGCATATGCAGGTGAAAATGAGTTTTCAAATGAAAATTTTAAACAGTTGAATGTGTTTTGTTGTGGAGTTTTTGAAGGGGTTTTTATAGTTTTGAAAAGGGTGGGAATTGTTTTTTCAATGAAACTTGAGGTGAGAATTTGATAAATAATGTATTTACAATGAGAAATGAATTGTTTTGTGATATTGGTTTTTATTGTGCGCCTCTAAATGTGTCTTGTGAAGTGTGTAAATGATGAAAACAATGTTTTGAAAAGGGAACTTACTTGTGTGTAGATTTGGAAGGGGGTTGTCCCATGAGAAATTGGTGAACATATTATGTGTTTTTCTGATAATTTTACTATTGAGTTTCATGGGTTACATAACTGTTGTGGAATGTGTTTTCAAGTGGTTTTGGAGTTTGTAAAAAGTAAGATGGGTTGTTTTGTGGAAAATGGTGGTTTCCATGAAAAGTTGGGTATGGATAATTGGTGCAATTTATTTGAGCAATTTATGGACTTTTTTATAAACTATTTTATTTCCTTATAAAATTTCTATTAAACAGGTTGGGTTTCTTATTTAATTGTTTATAAATTGCAAGGTCTATTTATACAATTTTTGATAAATTATTTAGTATGTTTTATGAGTTTCCTGTTTTTCGGAAATGGGGAAATTTGGAATATTTGGAAAGTGTATTTTGGTTTGGTCCTCTGTGTGAATTTTATTAATGGTTTGAAATGTACTTTCAAAGGGTGTGGCCGTTTGGATTGTCCTAATTATGGGTGACGTTGTGTTATCTTTTAGAATGGTTTGTGTTTAGAAAATGTGTGTCCCTGGTTGGAGTTTTATATGTTTTTAGAAAAATAGTTTCGACATGGATGTGACGTGATGTCCCGTTTGGCACTTTTAGCTTTACTGTACTGTTTGAATTGATTCTTTGAAAGGACGGTGTTTTGATTACTGTATGCTCATTTAGCAACCATAATATTTTATATAATTTATCGAATGGTTTTAATGATTTCATGGCATGAAAGCCCGATTGGCAGCTTTGATGGTATGATATATATATATATATATATTGGGGCACCTATATTGGGGGGATATCCTTTATGGGTTATCGTATGGAGAGTCCGTGTTTGGGGTACGCAAGTACAACGAGATGAGTCTTGCATGTGAGGGCCTCCTACATACATAGTATTATTATAACCACCATGGGTTCCTGTGTGTATTTTAGATGATCGGGTGACGGTTGCTGATCAACCCCAATTAGAAGAGTTGGTACCCCCTGGATTTATTGTTAGTCCAAGTGGGCTTTGCCACTAGATAGGCCAGTCTAGGGAAGCCAGTTGGTTATAATCATAGGTGCTTCACCATACACTAGCAGGTGGTTTCGAAACCAATTAGGTCCAGGGGTCTTCTAGGGATGTTTAGAATCTCACCCATGGTTACTTGATAATTTACATTACCTATTTACCTTCCGTTGAACTAGTTTATTTTCAATTTTCAATGTTTACTTTTTTTATCTTAGCACAACTTTTGGTATCACATGTCTTGGTTTTTGTTTTCAAATGGCAGTTGGTTTGAGAAAATTATTTTTCCATTTGTGGACTTTAAAATGGAGAAATGATTTTTTTTATTAAAATGTGAAAATACAAATTTTTATATCTGTATTTAAAACTTTTATTAATTGAATGTCTTCTGGAAGGAAAGGCATGGATTTTGTAGTGTTTTCTGACTGAGCATTTCGGTGCTCACCCCTACATTATCTTTTTAGTTCAAGTTTCTTTAGTGCTGGATTGTTCTTAGAGTGAACTTGGACTTGAGTTGGGTGGTGACCTAGAAGGTCACATTGAGGTATGTTGAGATGTTCAGTTTATTTATTTTTCTGTTTCTAGAGTTTGGTCTTATTGTTCTATTTATTCTTGTTCATTTATTTATCTTTTATTTTCCAAATCATACAAAATAGATTTATTTTGATGTCTGGCACTGTTTTTTAGCCGGTGGGGATCAGGAACGCCCCTTGGGCCATGTAGTGGACTGGCTAGGGTGACCGGTTTAGGGTTGACTCTGGCTGGTTCATGAAAAAATGGTATCAAAGGCGACCCTTGTTATTTGGGTTGTCTGTTCTATGGAGATTAGGACTGTCGGTACTCGATTGTTAGGTACGAGAAGGACATCATGAACCCTCGCTCGTTCCGAACCTCATGTCGGTAGTGGTAGTCCGGGAATTGAGTCGTTGTCTCATTCTGGTTGGTTTTACATTGAGGGATGACAATAGAGATAATACGACATTACATCGTGATTTCACATGGAGTAGTAACACATGTGGAGTCTGAGTACATGGTTTATATTCCTCCTAGTTGTTTATGCTTACTTGGGGCATGGCCCACTACCATGTCACAAGGTTAAGCATGACTACTAGTCCCTCACTCTGGTAGTTTGATGCAAGTTGAGTGTCATCTTGGTTCTGTTTGGTGTAAGTGAACTTTAAAAAAATTATTTTTTGAAATGAGAATGATTTCTTTTAAATGGATTTAAATTCATGATATGGGTTTTAAAATTGAATTCACTTGGTTAAAAAAATCTGTTGTTTGCTTGGAATTGGTAGAGAAATAGTTTGGGTGAAACCTCACGTACTCTTTTTGAACGTTCTCACTTGTGAGGGAATGAATGGTAAGTTCGTGTTAGTGCATATGGATGAAATCAGATGAATAAATATGAAACGGTTCATGGGATTCCTGGGGCGTGTACTTGGAATTAATGTCTTGACCTTGTTTTCCAAAAGTGATTTAAATGGGAAATGATTTTGGAAATTGAATTTGGTTTGAAAAGTGGATTTGGTATTTGGACAGTGGATTTTAATGAGTGTAGTTTTGAAATATAAAATTGAAAAGGTGATTTTAAAAAGTTAATTTTGGGTTGTTTTTGTATTATTTTTTGTTTTTTGAGCTAGTTGTTTTTGGATGAAGGTGCTTTCAATGATGTATCTTAGGCTTGATATTGGTTTTGCCTTTGTGTTTCATATGTTGTTCAAAAAATGTTGCCCAGAAAGGTCCCCAAGTTTTTTGAAAAATCATGCTTAGTTTTTGGTCCTTATTATAAATTTCCTATCTTTCATGGTGTTTGGGGTTCGTTTGAGGAAATAGAGTGGCTTCAAGTGGTCGAACACATCTTCAATGTTTTGGGAAATCTTGAAACTGTCAGAGTGTGTGACGTGTTGGGTCTGTTCGAATGTCCATCTATAGATGAATGGGAGTTGTTCAACCCACCATCAATGCAATTTAGGATGATGTGGGATGTCCTTAAATCCATATTTATCCGATGGTTTATACCTAAAGAGGTGATGAAGAAGAAAAGTTAAGAGCACATGTGTATTCATCAAGGACAACGGATGGTGAAGACATATGTTGAACATTTCAAGGATATTGTATCCTTTTATCTGGAGGTAGCATCACAATATTTCGTGAAGACTTATCTCTTCATTGGGGGTCTTCATCTAGAGATGAAGAAGCGAGTCCTTCCTTCTAAGGACCATCATTTTGAGAAGTGACTGGATGAGGCATTCGTAGATGAGTTGGTATCTAGAGTGCAACTGGTCATAAATCCGATGTATCCAGCTTCTCATGAAGGTTCCCCATCTGGAGAGCAGGGTGTGCCAGAGGGACTTGTTTCTAAAGAGTCCTCTACAGTGGTTCTAGCTTCCAATTCATCAGACCGTTCAGTGTTGAGCCACCAATGTGGCTGGTTTGGGTGTGTGAAGTCAACATGTCGCATCCCTTTGTAGAGGTGTCATCGTTGTGGGTGTCTGGGTCATCTAGAAAAGTTTTGCAGGAAGCATCACCTGAAGAAGACGCAGTGACCGAAGGATTCCAGTTCCTGACTATGAGGCCGGATATGGTTCAGCCATCAGGGCCCCATCCACTGGTCTTGGTGTGAAGCTCGCGCGCAGTAAGGAGTTTCTATGGGTGTGAATCCATGGTTTGGGTTTTGTCATATGTGTTGGAATTATAGCACTTAAAGTATTTTTCTTCTTGTTTTTCCACTGTTAATCTTTTGGCATTGTTTTAAGTTCATTTTTTTCCGTAAATTTATGATGGACTCATCCTATTATAATCCAAGCTATCCTATTTGTGTGGATGTGGTTTTATGAATTTTTTATTTTTCTTAAAAGTCTGTTTGGCCCTTGTATAGGATGATATTGGTTTCGATATGTCTGTTTTGAGATGTAAGTGTCTGTGGAAGAATCGATGTTTGTGGTTAATCTTGGGTTCACCTATAAGGGTAATTTATGTTCAGGAGTTTTCCCAAGTGTTGGGGGTTTTTGGTCTGAGTCGAAAGTTCCAAGTCTTAGTATAGGTTTTGGATAGTTGCAATCTGGGAGAACTCCGGTTATAGGCGGTGGAACGTAATATGGAAGAGGGGTGTACAGGTGGCTGGAGACCCCATGATCTTCTTTATTTCCTCTTCATGGATTTGTACTAGATCTTCACTCATTGAGAGCTCCCAATAACAAGACTGGAAAGAACCCTATCCGAAGAGAGTATATGCTTCCCAAAGAAGACATTGCATTCAATGTGAGTTACGAAATCAGGCAGTGCCATGGGATCAGTTCTGCATGGATAGTTGCAATCTGGGAGACAATTCTAGTAACAAATAGCGATAGAACACATGATATAGGTGGCACAACTAGATTTGTGTGGTTGTAAACTAGTGGATCAAAGTCGAATGATGAAACACATCTGGAGACATATTGGGCCATTGGAGACATAAAAATGTGGAAAGAACCATATCCGAAGAGATTATATGCTTCCCAAAGAAGACATTGCATTCAATGTGAGTTACGAAATCAGGCAGTGCCATGGGATCAGTTCTGCATGGATAGTTGCAATCTGGGAGACAATTCTAGTAACAAATAGCGATAGAACACATGATATAGGTGGCACAACTAGATTTGTGTGGTTGTAAACTAGTGGATCAAAGTCGAATGATTTGTTTTATGATTCTAGGAATAATTTACTTGCATG
This sequence comes from Viscum album, assembly GCA_963277665.1. NCBI lineage: Eukaryota > Viridiplantae > Streptophyta > Magnoliopsida > Santalales > Viscaceae > Viscum > Viscum album. Next base: position 2,041,161,859 of record OY728161.1, on the reverse strand, counting down.
TTTTATAAAACATAATCACAGATCCCTAAGATACCAGTTTTGGTTTCATAATAATATAATAACACTTATTAAACATAGTGTAAAAATTATAAAATAAATCTAAGGAGCCCTATACTAGATAATATGATAACTTAATGTAAACCTAAAATTAATAAATACTATAAATCCAGGAGTACCATTCACTAAATAACCACTACATCATCTATATTAGCTTCAAACATCATTTAATGTTATTAATAAAGATTATAGATATAGAAAATAAAAGCATATCACCGATCGTGAGCATCTACAAGACAATCTAAATCGCATGTCTTACATGTGAGACTTTATCCTCCTTGATGTGCTTGCATATCATATTAAAATAATTAAGAATAAAGGGAGAATTTGGTTCAAGATAGGTTCCACCAAGAATCATATGATACCCCCATTTCCATCAAATAGTAGTGATATAAATATAATCACTTAAGCACTCTTATTGGGAGATTTTTCATTAATTAATGTATTATAACCCATCAATAAAAGTTATGGGAAACTTCATGGATCTAATTCATGAATTAACTCACATAATTTGTATCATATGTAATTTGTTTTAATTATAACCTTTGTCGGAGAATCAAAAAATGATAAAAATTTATTATTTTTCCATAATATAAAAATTCATGAACATGAAAATTATAATTTTTATTTAATATAATATTTATTATATATATCATATATATATATAAGGCTTTAGGTCATATTTCCATCAAACTCAAATATTGGTCACCCAATATTTTAGATTTTCAAAAACTCCTAAAACATTCCTAGGTGATATGAATCTAGATAAAACCTATCATATAAGACGGAGTTCGAAATCATTTTAAAATAAAATTATATATTCTCAAAACAATTTTCCATGTCATGGGATCCTATGTTGCCTTAAAAAGTTATATAGTATAGCTATTAAAAATCATTTAAATCTCTATAAACTACTTAATAGAATTCATTAATATTTTATCTAATTCCCAAAACAGTAAAAAAATTCACACTACAAAAGGTGTCTCGGAAAAGATAATCTCCATATATAGAATTTCCCTAGTGATAATTATCAAATTAAAACTGTATACTACTCAAAGATAATATATCAAAACTAATAAGAGAATAATACTACCTTGGCACACTATCTTACACTAGGTTTCTCTCAGTAATGAGATCATTGTTCACCACCTCTAAAAAGAAATTCAAGTAGATTATATTCATAAGAACATTAATAGAGTGTCACATCATGCCCTAAAAATTCTTAAGCATGGTCATATAATCACTATCAAAACCTGATATAAAATGAAGTATCTATATGAAATACGTTAAAAAATACATCATTTGTATATTCTTACAGGTAGGATGAATAAACTCGTAAGCTCTCTTAGACTTTAGGGTCTCATAGAAAAACTACTCAAATATATAGGTTTCAAAATCCTTCCTAGATATCCCCTCATGTAATCCTTTTGGGTCCTATACATATCACTAACCTTAAGTTGTTATATGTATCATATATGCCTTTATATTCACCCTATGTTTTGTTAGGGGATCAATATCATCAAAAATACTACGAGGATAGTCAATGAAAAACTATAAAACATATTGAAGAAATTAACCTAGTAAGAGGGGTGGATTATTCATTTATAACTATTTAGTGAGATTTAATATAGATGAATTTCCTCATAGAGCCCCATGACCAATAAAATATATATCCTAGAGTTAACTATCTCAAATATGTTAATATATAGGAGGATCTAGTGCTAGTACCAATAGAGTATTCTTTCCCTTACCCACTTGGGGATGAATTTAAGGTCTTTATAGTTTTATGCCACTAAAATTATAAATGAATGGTTCAAAAAAAATAAACTATATTTTTTGATATCATATTTTAAGAGAATTAGTAATAAAGAACACCCCCAATACACCAAAAACCTATCTCACATAAGGATTTAATATAAAAAATGCATACCCAACAAAAATACATATTCATATGGTTTAGTTCGCATAACACATATAATAGATAACATAAGTTACAACATAGTAATCATAGTAGGAATTACTTTTTATAGGTTAATTTAAGTAAGGATTCACCTATAATATATTCCAGAAAACATTTTATGATTTATTGTTAAATATTTACATAACCAAAGCTCTTTTTTAACCATGTTATCAATTACAAAGTCACACACATGTCATATGGATCCAAAATTCCAAATATGATGCGTGAATGAATGATCTTGTTTAACCTTAGTACTAGATATAAAGAACAACATTAAATCAAAAAATATATTCCTTAAAAATCACCAAATCATAATACTCAAAAACCAAGAACTATAAAACCACTCCTTGGTATGTTAAACATTCCCCATTCAAGTGCTAATTATGCATAATAATAGATTCCATTTCCATGTTCTAAATAGTTCTATCTTAAAATAACATTCCTAAAATAGAAAAACTAATCCAAAAAGGATTCAATACAACCTTTTAATATCCATGTACAAGTTATCCTAAACATGGTTCAAGTAGGGTTACCATAAGACCTCAAGTATGCCTCCATATACACCAAAATATACCAATTATCAATGAGGATCTATTAATAACGTGGGATGACAACAACCACTATCATATAACCATAAATAAAGAAGAAATAAAAAAAATACTCATAATATAATTTCCTAATACGGACATTATAGTGATAAGCCAATTATAACAGTGAATATCATGATTTCATAAAATATGATCCTAATAAAATTCTATAAAATTCATAAAAAAATGATTGATCGGCCAATGGGCTGATCATATACAAAAAACATTATCCAAAAAATAAAATAATAACGGCGACATAAATTAAAACTAGTTCCACAAAATATATAGATCCCATATCTCAATTTTTCCCACTATTTTCAACTCATCACTATATTATTAAAGACTAAATCTTACTTCTATTAGGAACAATGAATCTTTCTTTCCCACCAAGGATTTCATGCATGTTGTGATCAAAATTCACTATATGATACCACTAATGATGTATCTAAAAAATTATAATATATATGAATTATCAATAATGTGATATGTAAGTAAACAAAATCAATAAAAATACTCATTGTATTATCAATTTTTAAATAAGAAACCTAGTGAATTATCATTGATACTTTAGTCAATGTCATTGTCAAGTTTAAAAATATCAAATGTAGGCGAAAATATTTCCATCCTCCCTATACATCACGAACTTTTCAAGACTCTAGATTAGTATCTACTAACCCATATTTATAAATCATTCTTAGGATGTTAGGTCAGTCTCTAATGACCTTTCCAGGAACCAAACATACCAAATAATAGGTAAAACACCACTAACCCATCTACTAACCACACATATAGGATACTAGTTCATCCTCTAATAACCAATCCAAACTCTATACATATGCGATACTAGGCCGTCCTCCACTAGTCAATCCATACACATCTCATAAACATATTATATAAACAACTTAGCATATGAAACATGACCCACATAACTCCCTAACTAAGATACCAATTTCTTTTTTTTCATGCACCAAGATACAATCAACTCTATCCTAAAAACCATGTATTGGATTTGGGTACCAAACCACTACCCATTATTTAAGAGAGAAGAAAATTTTCCCACTAACTACTATAAAATCACACAACAAAGCTAAATAATAACTATCCTATCACCCAAAAAAATATATCATCACTAAAGAATGATTTATGATACCAATAATGGTCTACTAACATTAGAAATTCAAATTTACACCAATAAGAAGTTCCAATTATATTGTTTCTCAACACTTTGAATAAGTGATGTGGACATTAAAATACATGATGTCACATAATTAGGATTTATGCTCTTATAATAGATTATATACACATTATTCACAGTTCAACATACAAATAAACCCAATTTATCGCTGTTTATAACCATACACACTCACCCAAAAACACCCTCATTTTAAAAACATTATCAACTCAAATAAAATGATGAAAAAATATAGGAACTAACTACAATATAATAGTAATATCATCAAAATAGAAAATCAATTAAAGAATCAACCTCTTATAATGGACTTCAAAAAAACCTGTTAATGACCCCAAAGTTTTTTGATTATAGATGAATCATAAAATAATATTTTATTAAACACTTAATATAAGGTATAAGTAGAATATATTTTTCCTTAGCAATCCAATAGGGAAGAAGACACTCAAATAAAAGATTAATTTCTTGATATCCCATACTTCGAATAGATAAATTAGGGGGATAGGGGGGGGGGTGCAAGTGGCTACGAAGGAGGGAGATGCCCCATGTTATAACATTTTAAATAAGAAAATTAATTTAATTACTATCTAAAAAATTTAGCATGGAAGACACCATGTACTCGATTGAAACCAAATGCTCGAACAAGGGTTACTGACCATCTGTCGGTCTACCTATGAAAAAATTTACCTTTTATTTATCTATTAGGTACCTATAACTATTCCACCAAGTATGTAGTGGTGTTTATAACTTTTTATATATTTTTACCAGAGTGACTGTTTCCACATATCTTGAACCCCTCCACAACTGACCAATTTTGTAATCAAAATGGGGGTTTTGGGGAATGCAAATGGGGTATTATCCATGATAAAAAATCTAAATTTTTTAACTCAGTAAAATTTATTCTTCTAATTAGAATAATTGAACTCCAAAATCCATGACTCATGACCATCACATATAATTTGTAATTAATTTGAACCAAGATAAATAATTACATTTCATTGGAAGTCTTTCTTTGTATATGAAATTGTTGAACCCCTTTTTCATATCATTGGTTCATCAGAGTAATCAAAGGTTTATTTCCTTTGGTAGCAATACACACATGTTCCATGATCCTCTCATTATCATCATAGAATTCCACAGGTACTAGTGTGTATGGTTCTACCAATTGTGTTAATCATCATTGATCAAAATAGAATCCTTGGAGGTGAGAAGGAATCACTTTGGGGAGGTGGATAATCTATCTCCATTATTGAGAGTGGTATTGAGGATGATATATTGGAGGATTTAGAGTATTTTCTCTATATTGTGTTTTTTACAATGGTGTCTAAGATTCTTTTAGGTTAGAAAATTATATAACTAGGTATTTATAGAAACAAGGTTATATAATATGTAATTTTACATGGGCCCTTATTATTATTTTAATCCCTAGATAACTAATTGTATAAATATTATTAATATTATTAATATTATTATTAATTTATAGTTCACTAAACTAATTTATAAATTAATATTATATCCCCGTGTAAATAAATTATCAGTTATACAAATAATAATTAATATGACATTTCTCACCAAACCATTAAACTGAGTATGTCATTCCTCTTCAATATAGATTTGTCCTTGAATAATCTCTTTTCATTTAAATAAATAAATTTCACTAAATTAATTTATGATAATTTAATTAACATTATATTCCCTAAACTAGTGAAAAAATATTTTTTAAATATCAACATTATTAATAAATAAATATTTTTTAATTTTTTAATAAATCAAAGATAAAAAACATATTTGTATAATCATGTAATTAATTAAATAATTAACTGGTGAATAAATATTTATTTAAAATTCAAATAACATGATATTATATTGAATAAATAAGGAATATATATATTTGATCACACAAAAATGAATAATTAGTAAACCATGTGTGGTAATATTTTTTATAAGACAAGTTAAATTCATAAAAAAATTAACTGAGGTTCAAGATACAGTTAGTGTATAACCCTATAGGCACCTTTCTCAGAAAAATAAGAATCACTTTCTAAAGTAAAATGTTAGAATCTAGAAATACAAAAATGAATCCATAGATAAATAATTTCAGGTTTCAATGGTATAAAACCTCTTATGAACATACACAATGTAATATAATATATGTATCTCGATATATCTAATCATATAAGCTATAAAATAGTATTATCAACAAATGTGATAGATGTTTTATTCTGTGACTTTTTATATTTAAATTTTCTGATAGTACACTGTGGCCATGGATTTAACCATTTTGATTCATTCCCATAAAAGGTCTCAAGAAATCATCATCCATTAAATAATAAAAAATCCTTCAATTTATTATTCATTAATAAATGTCACTCATGATCGCTAAATGTACCCTACATCCCACAAACATATATCATCACAATTTCAGTTGGTCCATCAATGTATATGACTCGTTATGTGAATTTAAAAAAATCATAAATTTTAAGGACCATTTCATGCATCCGCATATTGGAACATCCAATGAAAAATATAAAAATGGATTTCTTAATGGTGGTTTATGTTCTCATATTCTTCTCTCTTGATATTACCAATGGAGTACATTATGTGAATGTGTTTCAAATACCAATAATTCTCAATACCTGATAAATTATATAATTTTTTCCATCAGGTGATATCATATGAATATATATCATATATTTACGAATATGATAAAAGAACATATAGTTTCCCATCATGGAGAGGAAATTTCATGACCTTTCAGTGTAAGAAGTACTCCAAGAACATTATCACAACCATTTTCACATAGAAGAAAAAACAAGATATGATACAATATTAAATAATATTCAACAATATAAATATTCCAATAATTTAATGTAAAATTTAGTTGGTTCTAGGGAGCCAACTAAAACAAAATCCAACTTACACTAGAGTTAATCGGTAACTATACAACTTGTTAGCCTTTCATGGTAAACATTTTACTACTGATATGTTTATATAACTGTTAATACCACTACAATAACAATAGATTTTCCACTTAGTATGGCCTCAACACTTTTTAGAAAATATCTAATGAGATGATAAAACCATGTGTATGCATTTTTTACTCTATTATCCCATGAATCTTGGATAAAACAATAGTTTAAATTCATTATATTCTACTTAATTGTTAAAAATATAGGTATAAATTCAAAGTATGGAACAAATCATTTATAAATCATATTCTTAAGATACATCAGAAGATGCAACATACTTGTTCAAATATATATTTGAAAATAAATAAAAATAATATTCCTTAACAATGAATATTACATTATCCTAACTTTGATACTAGATCAAACTATTCTAAAGAAGACTATATTTATATCTTATAAAAAATTGTATTCCCATTTCTCTAAATTTCATGAACTCATCTAGATTTTATATCTCAATAAATTTAGGATAATACTTACTATCAAACTATTAAATTATCATAGTATTGTTTGATATTTTCATTTTATTCGTTGTGGATAAAAAATATCAAACATAAGTAAAAATCATGGAATGAGATAGATTTATAATTTACAATTAGGAATATGTAGTCTTTAATCCCAAGAACACCATGTAACAATGGAAATGAGTTGGGTGTATTATTCCATATTTTAAATTTTAATACCATGTCAACTATGTATACGGAATTCCAATTAGAAACTCCATGATTTATACTATTATATGTTGTTACATATAAATTTTGATAATACTTAAGTCATCTATGTAGAAATTATTTATTAATAAGAAACCATAATAATAACCACTTATTTTCCATATGTTTTCAAACATACGTATATCACTCCCACCATACTCTTGTAGAATCCTAGAAACACTTCATTTCAATTTAATATTCTATGATATTTATACTTATTTCAACCCATAAATGGGTCCTCAAATTTTTCATACCATATATGATTTCATTGATCTCACCAACTATTCTAGTCACATCATATAGATATTTTCCATAAAGTTACCTCTAAGGGAGGTTTCCATGACAACTCATACCTAATATAATGATCATAGTATACATTACAAGTAAAATTCAAATATATTTAATCATGGGGGCCTGATATAACCAGAAAAGCCTTATTGGTACCTTTCATATACCATCAATGTATTTTTTAAATTAATATCCATTAATGGATGTATATAATCCATCTAAATAGAAATTAAATTTTGTTACAAGGAACCCATATTTTAATTAATAAGAACTTGTTTACCATAGCTAGTTAAAATTTACTTCTCTATTTAAGTTTTATTATTCTTACTAAATAATATATCACCTCTCATAGAGAATATAAAACCATCATTATAGATTCAATAATCCTACACAGTATGTGACTCTAGAATAATTCCCCCCACTAACACCTATAGAGATTAATGTTCTTAGGCTAACATGTATATCTGGATCCAATATTTAATAGAATTATTTCTTTTACCCACTATCTAAGAATAAATTATATTCATTCATAGAAATATAGTTGGTATTACTAATACCTTTTTATATATTGGGGGTTTTAATATCTTTAGTAGCAATATGATCATTAAATGAGACACACCTTGTGTTTTCATGATGTAAATTTTATGATTTCAACATATTTACATAAGGATACCAAAACACATGAGGCTATGACATAATAAGCATTATTCATATTGTTACTTAGATTATAACCATTAGTCTATATAGTCATCATATGGTTAGTTGTTACGTTTTATTAACAAAACATATATAGAAATGAATCAGGATAGATTTCAATATGTATATAAGTCTCCTCACCAGTATTTCCATATACCTTAGACATAAATAAGGATATGTGAGTTTTAAAAAACCCTCACTCTAAATTAAATTTTTAATTAATTCTTGGTTAAGATTTACTCTGACATACCAACCCAATATATCATATATATATTACCGAGTGTATTCATTATTTCACTGAGAATTATAATTTTTTAAAGGAATCACAAAGAGTATATGAATATACCTCTAGTTTATCCAATAAATAGTTCACAATATTGTGTTAAACTAACTCCAAAATATTTATGTCTTATATATAAAGATATATTTTTTCAAAAAAATAAGCATGTCATACACCGTAGAGTTTTATCTACAAAGAGTATAAATGGAATATTGGGTGTACATGAAAAAATTATTATTTTACATAACTAAGAAATATATTATGAAAATAGGGTATGAGTATTATAAATATATTCATAAATTATATCCAATGTTGGATATTTATTATTCAAGTTTTAATGAACAATTAATCACGTAGAGTTAAATGTTTCAATATTATTTTGAAAAGTTATAATCTTTCATTGTGTTCAATAGAGAATTGAGATAAGACATTGCTAACACTTCGAACAAATAATAATTAAACTATAATCAATATAACTGGTAATAATATGTACTGTGTTTCTCATTTCTGATATAGTAATACCCCATTCTCAACCACTGGAAGAAAACAACTTTCTTTTGGAGATGTGTTTCTTAGTACTAACATAAGAATCACCATTTCATAGTGACTGGGATAACACAACATTCTTCCTGTAATATTTCAATGTAATTCTAACTAATGACATAGTAATTACCCTTTCTCAACTACTTGGATAACATATCATACCTCCTTGGATATTTTATGAAAATAAAAATGTATTAAATACCAAATTAGTGGAATAGAAACATTAAATGCTATAAATAATATATTCTTGAAGTATATGAAACTGATTTATTTTTCTTCAATGAATTATAATTTATTTTAAAATGAATATTTTTTATACATGGGAATAAAATAGACTCATATTAATTACAACAATGATGAATATTTTATATCTTTCAAATATGTTATAAAGAAATAATTTACCTAGATTTGGTCAGGGGATTGTCAAGATTTTATTTAACAAGTCATTAACTATAAGGGTAGTGGATCCAAGTTACCTGAAACTTCTATTCATCTGGGGAACATTAGTCAAAAGATTCTTTAGATATTGATCCCTATTTTTCATCTCATAATATATATGAATAAGGAAAACCAATAAGATAAGGATGATAATATGAGATTAATGGATAATTTCTTATACATATAGATGCCCAACTTCAATAGTTAGTCAATGTAATTTATTATATTGAATAAAATATAAATATCTAAATACCCCTTTTGAGGATAAACTCATATAGTATAGTAATGATCTCATTTATGTAAATCATTTATTGATCTTTCTCAAGTGATGTGACATGATATAACATTGAATATTCTATTACGTCCTTATATTACATTGTTATTTATCCATACATAACTGATATCCCAATTCAAAGAACACTTGAACCATCCACATGTACCTCTTATAGGCATTATTATCACCTTCACTTGCTATGTGAGGCAACTGGAAATGTATATGGAATTCCATCACATAGTATGAATTTTCTTATGGCAGTCTTGTGTATGAAACAAATGCACCACCATTGGAAATATGTTTTTTTGAAGAAACAGTATGTGTAATGGCCCGGACCTCTATGGTCCATTACATTGTGAAAATGTGGCATTGGAGGTGTTTCGGGAGGTCCAGGTGACTTACCCCCAACACTTTGCCAAATTTCCAGTTCCTTGAACAATGTTTTCAGAATAGTAACCTTCTAACGGTAGACTTGAACAGTGTTTCCAGAATGGTAACCTTATAACATTGATATTCTAATGGTAGACTTGAACAGTGTTTCCATAACGGTAACCTTCTAACGGTGACCTTCTAATGGTAGACATGAACAGTGTTTCCAGAACGGTAACCTTCTAACAATGACCTTCTAATGGTAGACTTGAACAGTGTTTCCAGAATGGTAACCTTCTAACAGTGACATTCTAACTGTAGACTTGAACAGTGTTTCCAGAATGGTAACCTTCTAACGATGACCTTATAACGGTAGAATTGAACAGTGTTTCCAAAACGTTAACCTTTGAACGGTGAACTTCTAACGGTAGACTTGAACTGTGTTTCTAGAATGGTGAGGTCTAACGGTGACCTTTTCTTTCCTTTTCCAAATTTTGAGTATGTGAACACTGTTTCTAGATTCCTACAATTTCTCCCCTTTGACGTTTCCATTGACGTAAAATACATTTAAAGCCTTGTTTTAAGGACTCTTAAGGTCAATTCAAAAGACATAAATCCTATATTAATTATTCCTAAGGCCGGGATGTATTTTCTTGGTCAAACCGTGTGGGTTAATGTGATCCATTTTTAATTGATAATTAACTGGATCTTAAACCGTCGCCTAGTTAAATCTTGAAAAAGGAAACTGATATCATTCTCCCTTGTTCTTCCTCCTTGTTCTTAGCTAAGAGACACTAGAACCATTCAATCATTCTCGTAGGAGCTTCACAATAAAATCCTAATCATCTGATTGGTTCTGCACTATTATTGGATGCAACTGAGCTGAATCGACCAATCGTCGATATAAGGTATGTTGTATCATCATTCTTTTGGGGATCATCTTCTCTTGTTTCTCCCTTTAATATACTACCAAGTAATTTCCAAGATTATAATGGGTTTTTCTTGGGGTTTGCTGGTACTGTCGTACCATGGCATCCTCTGGTGGATGCAGTTGTCGTGAGAGGAGGATTGTGACCCATTGTGTGGATAAAGGACGTCAAGAACTCTTCGAGGTAGGGGATTCATGGATTCTCTAATTGTATATGTGAAATCATAGAATTATCATGATTTATCCCTTTGGATCACAATGAAATTGATGTAATTAAATACTTGAACTGGATTAAAAGAATTGGTTGATCACATGTTGTTGCTTTGTACTGTGATAATGTTTTGCCTTATGTTTTGCTAGATAGAGTGATATCTATGTTTTCTTTGAATAGTTGTTCGTTATTGATAGAAATTGATAATGAAAGTAAATCCAAAATTAATTGTTATTTAATTGGATAAAGACAAAGAGGCATGTAAAGGAATCTGGTTCTTTCCGTTGTTGTAGTTGTTCTAATTTGAGGTTAATCAAATTAGGGAAGTAAGCATGGTTATTTAATTGTGACAGTTTACTGATTAGGTATCCCGTAATTGGAACCTACGAATAAAAAATATTCTAATTCAATATGGATTAAAGAACAGATTGTGTGATAATTTCTTAAAGGGGTTCTGAGTTACCCCCTTGATTGTTAAAGAGCCAAGATCCCATTGATGTGATGTTTGTTTTCCTACTGCTTGTGATGTAATGTGACCCTGGAGGGGTGTTGTGATATGTGGAGGCATGGGGACTTGTGGTTGTGGCAGTGGATGACGCCTAGGTTGGAGAGATGCATCAGTTTATGCATGTGGGTGTCGGGGAGGACACCATGGGTGAAGGAATGGGATGGATGTGGTTGATGGATGCTTGTGGATTCTTTGAATGTTTATCTGCTTTAATTTTCCCCACTGCTCAAGGCAGCTGGTCTTGCTTACCCTTATTCCAAAGGAGGCGAAGACGGGCGGGGTATGCCACGTGCTTTCCGTGTTTAGCCTCTCGAGGGGGAATGGGTCTATGCTCTTTCTATAGGCGGAAAAGACTCGATGGGTAGTATGCCTACTCATTGTGTTGAGTCGGATTTGTGTTTATTAGCATAGGATGCTTTTCTAGAAGGTCTGGGAATATGGGAAAGTAATTCTGTAATGAAAGTTTGATTAAAGGGTGAAAATCCATGGGGATGGAGATACTGGAATTTAATGGTGATGTGAATCTTAAAAGGAGGAGTTGATTTTGGGTGTGATGCTAATGAAGTTTAATGTTAAATTATTTATGGTTAATTAATGTTTAAAGAATTAATTAACATACAGTGGAACTGATAAAATGAAAATGGTGTAATCTAATAAAGCTCCCCAAATGTTTGTGTGCTTATAGGATACCTAGTCCTAGAAGTAGCAGCCTGGAGTCTGAGAGACATTAGTTGCAGTTGTATCTTAGACTAGGTAATTCTTATAGTATGGATGTGAGTTATATATATATTCTCTACCTTTTGTGTTTCTATACGCTACTCCACCTTGTCGGTAAGGGAAACTAACACCCCGGGGATTCTGATCCCCAGGGGGGGGGTGTTTTCCCCATCATTCTGATTGGAGGTCGAATGGCTGACTACCCCCTTTGGCACCGCTCCCTTCTCTTGGTATATACATGTTTCAATAGGCACACCAGTTAGTTTCCCCATATATGTGTGTAGAGGGATGTAATGGATTGTGGTTATTTCAAACACATATATTATGGATATAGTATCCTATGGACTACTATAGGTTTAACGTGTATAGGCTGTGATGGCTTGAGGATCCCTACTCGGTGTATGGGCTATAATGGATTGAGGTATAATACCTTATGTATGATACATGTTATGCGGGCTGTGGTGGCTCCCAGAACATACCTGGTTACTTTGGATTGTGAGGATGGTGTGGTGATTCGCCCAGGTGTCTGCGGGCAAGCCTTTCTGGTGCACGAGGTGTAGATTGTGGAGCATAGCCTTAGTGTCTGGGGGCAAGCCTTTGGAGAGAGATTCACATGACGTATGTCATTGGGGAAAAGTGGAAAACCAGTGGGGAAGTATTAGCGGGTTACCCTTTATATTCTTTACTATATTTTATATTCTTGTATGTGTTACATGGTGAGAGTAGCCATGGTGAGGTTGGGAACTTAGTATACCTATTTAAGTGATGAGTTAGTTTCACTTGTTGTTCACTGGGATTTAGCATTCTTTATATACATTTTCACGAGAGGCTTGGGGAGGATCCTACTGAGTATACATTTATACTCACCCTATGTATATATAAACTATTTTTCAGGTCACTTGGAGAAGGTTAGAGATCAATCTGGTTACTACTAGATTGTGGTTGGAGGAGGAGCTGTTCGGGCTTGTGGTCACTGTCGTTTTACTTTCTTTTGGGTAATTTTAGTTTCCCCTTTCATTTGTAGTACTTTTGCCTGACATTTCATATATGTACTTGGATTTAATTTATATTTCAGTTCTGAGTTGGAGTTTATTGGAGTCTATTCTATCTATCTCTTCTGCATGTGTTCTATTAGAGGGTAATACCTCCCATTTGTGTGTTTATTATACCCTCGGTGATAGTCGCCAACCTGGGGCCTACTAGAGGAGGGACTCGGGGGGTCATTATCTCTCTTCTCCCATTGCCGGACCTGGAGGGGTACACTTTGTGGGGAGGGGGTCATGACAGAGTGATATCAGAGGTCTGGTTTAGGGATAGGATGGAGTTTAGAGTTAGGAACAGGTGAGGATGCATGGGATGGTAGGGAAACAATGTAATTCATATTTAGAAAGTTGGGTAATCACTGGAGACTGGCAGAGACATAGGTGTTTAGGGCCCCCTATGATCTGTTGCATGGAACTTTAAGTTTACAATGGCTACTAAACAAAGTGATACTGGTTGCAGGGTAGAGACCTAGGAAAGGATCATGCATCATTCATCTTTGTGCCTGTGTTTGAATGGGTAGAACTTGGGATAGGTTAACCTTAAATTAATAAAAGGAAACAATTAATTTATTAATGTTGAGATTTCTATATTCCTGGCTTAGGAGATCTAATAGTTTTTCTTTCATAAGTATGAATCCAGGTCGACGTCCTTGTCAGGTTTGTGCAGAAGATATCCCGCAGGTTATTCCAGCAGATCGCCGCCAGGTAGAGGTTGACGACGATGACACTTGGAGGAAGACACTCCGAGATTTTCAGCACCAGAGTATACAGATGTATGAGGGCTCCGTTTTAGATGCAGTCAGAGGAGACTGGTTGGAGGAGGTCGAGATAGGCTTCAGTTCGATTCGTGCTCGGAAGGAACACTGGGTTTCCTTGGTTGTGACGATGCTACGTGGAGCAGCGAGGAAGTGGTGGTTCTTGTTCCTTAGGGATCATGAGGGGTCAGTGATCTCATGGGAGGAGTTTCGAGATAGATTTAGAGTCGAGTTTCTTTCTTCGAATGTGAAGGCGTCCAGTTTCCAAGAGCTTCTTACCCTTCGATAGGGGAGCTCCAGTGTTCGAGAGTTTGGAATCCGTTTCAGGAACCTTCTACGATATGCTTCAAACCTGTTACCAGATGAGGAGGCTAGGGAGAGGCATTTTGAGGAGGCTTTGCATCCAGAGATCCAGTGCCAGGTCACCCCATTTATGTTAAAGACATATCTTGAGGTGCTGGCGAGGGAAGAGGTTGTTGAGAGGACTTTTTCTAGGACTGGATCGTCATGAGAGGGGAATAATCATGATTCCTCACGAAGCAAAGTTGTGGTCCGGGGATCCCGGTTTTCAGGGCAGAAGAGTTTTCGTTCACATGGGGGTAGGTCCCAGCCCTTCCCATCTCGTTTCTCCAGAGGCAGCAACTCTTAGGCCTATTTCAAGGGATCATGTGCTTTTTTTCTTGTGGTGGTCGTGTTCATTAGCAGTAGGAGTGCTCGACTTTTCAGAGTATTCATCGTGCACTGTATTCTCCACTCCAGGTTCCTCCGTTGAGGCAGTTCCAGCTGAGGCTGCAGCAGCAAGTTGCACCAGCTTTAGATCACCAGAGGGTAGATGGATCAGGCAGAGGACAACACCATGACGCTCCCCATCCTTAGAGAGAAGAGCACAGCCGTGGTGGTGGTCTTCATCAGGGCCAGAGAGGTCGTAGAGGAGGTCGTGGTCAGCTTCATGCTCTAGCATTTCCAGCCCCAGGTGAGCCAGATGTCATTCGAGGTACCCTTTGGATGTTTTCTACCTTTGTGTATGCCTTGTTTGATTCAAGATAATCACACTCCTTCATATCACCTACTCTTGTCCATGCTTTTGGACTTGAGGTAGAGAGGCTTCCAGTTCCCTTGGCGTTGACTACGCCAGTTGGAGGTCGAGTCGACTTGTTTGAAGTATGTAGAGACTGTGAGCTAATGTTGGGGAAACACTGCTCCTGGGGAGATTTCCTATGTTTACAAATACAACCATATGATGTCATCCTCGGCATGGATTGGTTGTATTCGGTGAAAGCTATTGTGGATTGCTACAGGAATAAGGTCATTTTCTTTGATGTAGATGGAGAGAAAGTGGTGTTTGTGGGTGAGAGAGATCCTCGGATGAGTCATAGACGAGTTCAATCCTTATCATCCCTGATGGCTGAGATGATGCTGAGTTCTTCAGAGGTTCAGCAGTTTATGCTTCCTAGGGTCATATAGGAGTACCCTGATGCCTTTCCAGAAGAGATTGTAGAGTTACCCCCTTGATGAGAGATCGAGTTTGGGATCGAGCTACAGTCAGGAGAGTCCCCTATCTCTATGTCTCTGTATAGGATGGCCCCTTCTGAGTTACGAGAGCTACATATATAGCTTTATGGTCTGTTGTTGTGCGGTTTTGTTCGTCCAAGTGTGTCACCGTGGGGTGCACCAGTTTTGTTTGTGAAAAAGGCTGATGGCAGTTTGCAGTTGTGCGTCGATTATCGTCGATTAAACAAAGTGAAAATAAAGAACCACTATCCTATCCCTCAGATTGATGACTTATTCGATCAACTAAAGGGCGAAAGTTGGTTTTCAAAGATCGACTTGCGGTCAGGATATCATTAGATTCATGTAAAGGATGAGGATATCCCGAATACTGCTTTCTGTTGTCGTCATGGGCATTATGAGTTTGTTGTAATTCCATTCAGTGTGACGAATTCTCCAGTTGTTTTCATGGGGTCGATGAATGCTGTGTTCTGTGAATTCCTGGACAAGTTTGTTGTGGTTTTCATCGACGACATCCTTGTCTACTCCACATCTGAAGAGGAGCATGCAGAGCATCTACAAGCCGTTTTGGGAGTTCTTTGCCAACATCAGTTGTTTGGGAAGTTGTCGAAGTGTGATTTTTAGGCTCAAGAAGTTTGTTTCTTGGGCCATGTTGTGTCCCAACAGGGAGTAGCTGTGGATCCATCAAAGATAGAAGCAGTGGTGTCTTGGGCAGCCCCTAAGACCGTGTCAGAGGTGCGAAGTTTCCTTGGTATAGTAGGTTATTATAGGAGGTTTGTATCCAATTTCTTCCTAGTTGTGACTCCTCTGATAGCTTTGACCAGGATGGATCAAGCATTCATATGGATTGATCAGTGTCAGATAACTTTTGAGTATCTAAAGGAGAAGTTGGTAAGTGCTCTAGTCCTTTGTCTTCCAGCTGAGGGAGTCCAGTTTGATGTTTACTGTGATGCCTCACATCTGGGGCTAGGATGTGTTCTCATGCAGAAGAGGTCAGTTGATTCTTATGGGTGTCGGTAGTTGCATCCCCATGAATGCAACTATGCCACCCATGATCTTGAGTTCGCATCCGTGGTGTTTTCTTTGAAGTTGTGGATACATTACCTCATTGGTGAGAACTTTTTGGTTTTCACCAATCATAAGAGTTTGAATTATGTTTTCTCCCAATGTGACTTGAACTTGAGGCAGCGTCGGTGGATGGAGTTCTTGCAGGAATATGACTTTGAAATATCATATACACCCGGAAAAGTGAATGTTGTAGCTGATGCACTGAGTCGAAAGTCACGTAATGATGGTGTCTGTGAATCTGGTGATTCCTGGAGAGTGATGGAAGAGCTATCCGCTTTGCATCTTGATATGGGAGATGTTTGGGGTAGAGGTTGTATTTTCCAAATGAAGGTGCAGTCATCCATGATGCAGAAGTTGGAAGAGTCCCAGTTGGGTGATCTAGAGGTGGAAGTTTGGAGAGACAGAGTTGTTTGTGGTGAGGCCCCTGATGGTTGGTCAGAGGATGAACAACACCGAGTGTTGTATCAGGGCAGGATTTTTGTTTTCCTAGAGATGCGCAAGACATTTCTCCAAGAGTTATATAGTTCGCCCTTGGAAGTACATCCTGGTGTGACAAAGATGTACCGATCCTTGAGGAGTCATTTTTGGTGGCCTGGGCTAAAGCGTGCAGTTTCAGAGTGTGTGTCTCGATGTTTAGTTTTCCAGAAGGTGAAGGTCGAACACCGTGTTCCGGGTGGTCTTCTCCAGCAATTAGAGATTCCTCAGTGGAAGTGGGAGGACATCTCAATGGACTTTTTTACATGTTTACCTCGAGATCTGGGAGGACATGATGCTATATGGGTGGTAGTGGGTTGTTTAACAAAATCGGCCCACTTCATAGCGATCAAGGAGTCGAGCTCAGTGGATGTTTTGTCGAGGTAGTATCTAGAAGAGGTGGTGAGAATTCATGGAGTACCTAGGATTATCATTTCTGATCGAGATCCTCGTTTTACCTCCAGGGTGTGGAGAGGTCTCCAGCATGCTTTTGGCTCTCAACGGTGCCTTATCACTGCTTTTGATCCTCAAACGGATGGTCAGACAGAGCGAACCATCCAGACACTTGAAGACATGTTTCTCTATTGTGTTCTTGATGTTGGAGGTTCATGGATGAAGCACTTACCCTTGGTAGAGTTCACTTAAAATAATAGTTTTCACTCTACCATCGGTATGTCACCATTTGAATCCTTGTTTGGCGGGCCATGCCGTTCTCTGTTGTGCTGGACTGGGGTCGGAGAGTCAGCAATTATCGGACCAGAACTAGTGAAGAATACAACAGAGATGGTTCAGGTGATTCTTGAGAGGATGAAGATAGCACAAGATTGTCATAAATCATATGCTGATCAAAGAAGGAGACCCTTAGAGTTTAATGTTGGGGATCATGTGTTTCTGAAGGTGACTCGTCGTCGTGGGCAGCGAAGGTTTGGTCGTGGAAGTAATCTTTCTCCCCGGTTTTTTGGGCCTTTAGAGGTGTTAGCTCGTGTTGAAGCTGTGGCATATCAAGTAGCACTTCCCCCTCAGATGAGTCGGATACATGATGTTTTCTATGTATCACATCTCCGTCATTATTTTCATGATGAATCTCATGTTATCGATTTGGGAGAGATTGATATTGATGATGATGCAACCTTCTAGTAGAGGCCTATGGAGATCCAAGACCGCAAGGAGAAGGTGTTGCATGGGCGTTCTATCCCCTTAGTTCGTGTATTGTGGCGACACAGTGGCATGGAGGAGAGTACCTGGGAGCGTGAGTCACAGATACGTTCTCAATACCCAGAGTTGTTTAATGTTTAACTCCTTTCATGTAATGATGTTTCCTTTGTGGTTAGACCTTTCATGTTTTATTTATGTACCTTTGATGTGATGTTATGATTGAATTTTTTGGATATGGATTGTTTATTCCCATACTCTCGGATGTCGTAGTTTTGTTCCAGCTTTCGAAAAACTCATGGTGGTTTTCCCCTGAGAGGTATCTTATGGGGTGGTTGTTTGGACCCCTCTTTTCTTCTGGGTTGGTTTTTAATTCTTGAGGATGAGAATGTTTTGAGAGGTATCTAATGTAATGTCCTGGACCTCTCCAGTCCATTACTTTGTGAAAATGTTGTGTTGGAGGTGTTCCGGGAGGTCCATGTGACTTATCCCCAACACTTTGCCAAATTTCCAGTTCTGTGAACATTGTTTCCAAAATGGCTACCTTTTAACGGTAACCTTCTAACGGTAGAATTGAACAGTGTTTCTAGAACGGTAAACTTCTAACGGTGACCTTCTAATGGTATACTTGAACAGTGTTTCTAGAACGGTACCTTTCTAACGGTGACCTTCTAACGGTAGACTTGAACAGTGTTTCTAGAACGGTAACCTTCTAACGGTGTTTTTACAGCAGAAGGAATTCAAAGAGTGTTTCTCATCTGATGTTTGCCGATGATATTCTATTATTCCTGAATAGAGGGAGAAGATCTTTGAAATATCTTAAGGGGATTATGACTGAGTATGGGAAACTAAGTGGACAATCGATCAACCAATCGAAGAGTCACTTGTTCATTTCCAACAAATGCTTAGGAGGAAGGTGGAAACTTATAGAGGATATCCTGGGCTCTGGACAGAGGCAAGTACCTATTATCTATCTAGGAGTCCCTTTATCGAGTGGACGGATTTTGAAGAATCACTTAAATGGGATCGTGGAACGCATCCTGGGAATGATATTCAACTGGAAGAACAAGATTCTCTCCTTTGGGGGTAGGATCATGCTTATCAATAGTGTCCTTCTGTCTATACCTATGCATGTCTTTGCTGTTATCAATCCCCCGAAGGGCATAGTGGAGATGATTGAGCATATTCTCACATCATTTCTCTGGGATGAGAAAAGGGAGGGGAGATGCCACTGGGCATCTTGGAAGAGGATGGCTCGACCAGTTGAAGAGGGTGGGGTAGGTCTTCGTGATATACATGAATCTATTCGGGGGATGCGAGCAAGATTAGCTTGGGAGGTGATTGCTGGAAAATCCCTCTGGGAAAAGTTTTTCAAAGAAAGATATGGTTGGAATGGCAATTTTTGCATGTGTGAGGCGACGGGCCTCTCCAAGTGCATGGTCTCACATCTGGAGGTGCTTCATGACTACACCAGATGGGTGATTGGTCGTGGGGAGATCAGCTTCTGGGAGGATACATGGATGGAGGAGAGGCTTCGGTATGAGGGATGTCATCTTCCTGACATTTCTTTTGGGGAGGCTTGCGGGAGGTATGAGTTTATACATGAAAACCTTAACCCTTTGCAACTAAATCTCTTTAAAAGTGTTGTTATGAGTGAGGAACCAGACAGATGTTGTTTTACAGAAGTTGGGTCGGGGAATTTTAGTTTGAATGGTTACAAGAGAATTACCCAGAGGAATGTGAATGGGGTGACATGGGATGTGGTCACTTGGTGTAATGTAATCCCAACGAGAATGAATTTTCTGGTGTGGCGGATCCAAAACCGAGCTGTACCCACAGAGGAAAATATTCAAAGTAGAGGGGTCTACATGGCATCGCGCTGCTACTGTTGTGGGAGGCCGAGCTCGGAATCAACGCTGCATTTGTTTTTCCAGGTGTGATGGGAAGCGTTCCTTTGGTCACAGTTTTCTCAATACAAGTTTCCTTCTGGGGAGTGTCTTTTGGTTCGAGAGCATCTTGTGACATGGTTTTCTGCTGTTGGTAACAGAACAGGGGAGCATACAACAGGTATTATCATTCTGATTTCTATATACTGGACAATTTGGGAAGCACGAAACTAGGTACGGTGGAGAGGCAAGAGATCCCTGTTAGCTCTCTAGGTCTGGATGAGATCTATCATCGTGGAAATTTCCTCCCTTTTCAAGAATGGAGTGCATGCAGTTATGCTGGGAAACTTCGTTAAACGACAGTGTACACAGATCTTGCAGAGAGGGAGATGGGTAAGGTGGCAGCCTCCGGCTCGTGGGTTGAAACTGAATGTGGATGGTTCATGTTTGGGAGGAATCATGAGGGGCGGTGGTGTTCTTCGGGATTTTTGGGGTTTAGTTCACATTGCTTTCAGTGCTTATTATGGACCTGGTACTTCTATGGGCGCGGAGTTTAGAGGCTTACTCTCGGGTGTGACTCTTTGCAGGAGGAGAGGACTTCGGGTGACAGAGGTAGAATCTGATTCGGAGGTTCTGGTAATATATCTTCAGGGAAAATGTGACATCTCTTGGGATCTGGTGTATATTTATAGAAGATGCAAAGTGGAGACCAACCAGGGAAGGATGGTTCATCCCAGTGTAAGGGAATCTAACTTTGCGGCGGATGCGATGGCTCGTTGGGGCAGGCTTGAGGAGACTTTGATAGTTTATGATAGTATTATCTCTCTTCCGTTCGAATGTGTCAATGTGATCCGAAAGGACTCACTTGGCCTTTATTAATTCCGTCCTCTGTGACGTGTATCCCCGGGTTATAAGGTTTTCATAAAAAAAAATAACTTTCAGTCAGTCTAACTTTCTAACGGTGACCTTCTAACGGTAGACTTGAACATAGTTTCCATAACGGTAACCTTCTAACGGTGACCTTCTAATGGTAGACTTGAACAGTGTTTCCAGACTGGTAACCTTATAATGGAGACATTCTAATGGTAGACTTGAGCAGTTTTTCCAGAATGGTAACCTTCTAACGGTGACCTTCTAACGGTAGACTTGAACAGTGTTTCCAGAATGGTAACCTTCTAACGGTTACCTTCTAACAGTAGACTCGAACAATGTTTCCAGAATGGTAACCTTCTAATGGTGACCTTCTAATGGTAGACTTGAACAGTGTTTCCAGAATGGTGAGGTCTAACGGTGACCTTTTCTTTCCTTTGCCAAATTTTGAGAATGTGAATAGTGTTTCCAGATTCCTACAGTTTCTCCCCTTTGACGTTTCCTTTGATGTAAAATACATTTAAATACCTATTTTAAGGAATATTAAGGCCAATTAAATGAAATAAATCATATATTAATTATTCCTAAGGCCAGGATGTATTTACTTGGTCAAACCGTGTGGGTTAATGTGATCCGTTTTTAATGGAGAATTAACCAGATCTTAAACCGTCACCTCGTTAAATCTTCAAAAAGGAACCAGATATCATTCTCCCTTTTTCTTCCTCCTTGTTCTTGGATAAGAGACACTAGAACATTTCAATCATTCCCGTAAGAGTTTCACAATCAAATCCAAATACTCTGATTGGTTCCGCTATATTTTTGGATGCAACCAAGCTGTATCGATCAATCTTCGATATAAGGTATGTTCTATCATCGTTCTTTTGGGGATCATCTTCTATTGTTTCTCCCTTCCATATTATACCAAGTAATTTCTAAGATTCTAATGGGATTTTCTTGGGGTTGGTTGGTACTGTTGTACCGTGGCATCCTCTGGTGGATGCAGTTGTCGTGAGAGGAGGATTGAGACCCGTTGTGTGGATAAAGGACGTCAAGAACACTTCAAGGTAGGGGATTCATGGATTCTCTAATTGTATATGTGCAATCATAGAATTAGAATGATTTATCCCTTTGGATCACAATGAAATTCACGTAATTAAATACTTGAACTGGATTAATAACATTGGTTGATCTCATGTTGTTGCTTTGTATCGTGATAACGGTTTGCCTAATGTTTTGCTAGATAGAGTGATATCTATGCTTTCTTTGATTAGTTGTTCGTTCTTTATGGAAATTGATAATGAACGTAAATCCAGAATTAATTGTTATTTAATTGGAAAAAGATAAAGAGGCATGTAAATGAATCTGGTTCTTGTCGTTGTTGTAGTTGTTCTAATTTGAGGTTAATCAAATTAGGGAAGTAAGCATGGTTATTTAATTGTGATAGCTTAATGATTAGGTATCCCGTAATTGGAACCTATGAATAACCAATCTGATAATTCAAAATGGATTAAAGAACAGATTGTGTGGGAATTTATTAAAGGGGTTCTGAGTTACCCCCTTGATTGTTAAAGGGCCAAGAGCCCATTGATGTGATGTTTGTTTTCGTACTTCTTGTGATGTAATGTGACCCTGGAGGGGTGTTTTGATATGTAGAGGCATGGGGAATTGTCTTTGTGGCAGTGGATGATACCTAGGGTGACGAGATGCATCAGTTTATGCATGTGGGTGTCGGGGAGGACACCAGGGGCGATGGAATGGGATGGATGTGGTTGCTGGATGCTTGTGGATTCATTGAATGTTTATCTGCTTTGCTTTCCCCCACTTCTCAAGGCATTTGGTCTTGATAAACCTTCTTCCGAAGGAGGTGAATACGCACGGGGTATGCCACATGATTTCTGTGTTTAGCCTCTCGAGGGGGAGTGGGTCTATGCTCTTTCTATAGGTGGAAAAGACTCGACGGGTAGTATACCTACTCACCGTGTTGAGCCTCCATTGTGTTTAGTAGCATATGATTCTTTTCTAGAATGCCTGGGAATATGGGAAAGTAATTCTGTAATGAAATTTTGATTTAATGGTGAAAATCCATGGGGATGGAGACACTGGAATTTAAAGGTGATGTGAATCTTAAAAGGAGAAGTTGATTTTGGGTGTGATGCTAATGAAGTTCAATGTTAAATTATTTATGGTTAATTAATGTTTAAAGAATTAATTAACGTACAGTGGAACTGATAAAATGAGAATGGATTAATCTAATAAATCTCTTCAAATGTTTGTGTGCTTATAGGATACCTAGTCTTAGAATTAGCAGTCAGGAGTCTGAGAGACGTTAGTTGCAGTTGTATCTAAGACTAGGTAATTCCCATAGTGTGGATGTGAGTTATATATATATATATATATATTGTACTTTTTGTGTTTTTATACGCTACTCCACCCTGTTGGTAAGGGCAACTGACACCCCGGGGATTCTGAGCCCTAGGGGGGGTGTTTTCCCCAACATTCTAATGGGAGGTCGAATGGCTGTCTACCCCCTTTAGCCCCGCTCTCTTCTCTTGGTAGATACATGTGTCAATAGGCACACCAGTTAGTTTCCCCATATATGTGTGTAGAGGTCTGTAATGTCTTGTGGTTATTTCACACACATATATTCTAGATATAGTATCCTATGGACTACTATAGGTGTAACGTGTATAGGATGTGATGGCTTGGGGATCCCTACTCGGTGTATGGGCTATAATGGCTTGAGGTATAATACCCGATGTATGATAGACGTTATGCGGGTTGTGTTGGCTCCCGGAACATACATTGTTACTTTGGATTGTGAGGATGGTGTGGTGCTTCGCCCAGGTGTCTTCAGGCAATCCTTTATGGTGCACGAGGTGTAGATTGTGGAGATTAGCCCAGGTGTCTGCGGGCAAGCCTTTGGAGAGAGATGCTTAGGACGTATGTCATTGGGGAAAAGTGGAAAACCAGCGGGGTAGTAGTAGCGGGGTACCCTTGATATTCATTACTATATGCTATATTCTTGTATGTGTTACTTGGTGAGAGTATCCATGGTGAGGTTGGGAACTTAGTATACTTGTTTAGGTGACGAGTTAGTTTCACTTGTTGTTCACTGGGATTTAGCGTTCTTTCTTTACTTTTGCACGATAGGCTTGGGGAGGATCCTACTGAGTATACTTTTATACTCACCCTATGAATATATAAACTATTTTTCAGGTCACTTGGAGCAAGTTGGAGATCAATATGGTTACTACTAGCTTGTGGTTGGAGGAGGAGCTGTTCGAGCTTGTGGTCGCTGCCGTTTTACTTTCTTTTGGGTACTTTTAGTTTCCCCTTTCATTTGTAGTACTTTTGCATTACATTTCATATATCTACGTGGATTTCTTTTATATTTCAGTTCTGAGTTGGAGTTGATTGGAGTCTATTCTATCTCTCTCTTCTGCATGTGTTCTCTTCGAGGGTAATGCCTCCCATTTGTGTTTTTATTATACCCTCGATGCTAGTCGCCAACCCGGGGCCTACTGGAGGTGGGACTCGGGGGTCATTATCTCTCTTCTCACATTTCCGGCGAAGGAAGGGTACACTTTGTGGGGAGGGGGTCGTGACAGTATGTATCATGAAATATCACTGAGTTATAACAATTTCTATTCCCATACTCAACATTAATTAAAATACTATTTTAGTTTTTATCCTTACAATAAAAATATATCAGTTATTAATTTTTTTGAATTTCCTAATAATTTATCAAAACATAATAATCCTCACCATAGGTTTATAAATATCATGTCTCATATATATTCTAGTGGAAAGGGTTCATATTTCCCTCTCATAACACAATCATGTGATTAGACAACAAATATAAGGTATTTAGGTAGTTATTTATTTTAAAACTACATAAACCCATTGATTCTTGATATGTTTAGTGGACTCCTTGATCATAAAGTCCTATATTTTGATTTCCAAAATATTTAACTCTAAATTTTCATCAATTTTATCAAGGGAAACTTATCTTCAGGTGAATGTTTCTATTTCAAACTAAAACCATCTTTAGAAATCCTTTTCAAATGGTAGTTTCATATTGAGGGCTATATAGAGCACTATAATATTGTGGTGCCATTCTAAATTATGTAATCCAAGGATATAAAAACATAATATTTTAATTATGGTATTTTCTATTTTGGTGTAATAAGTAATTTTATCTTATTTCACTCTTATTAATATTCCTATTATTTTACGTAAATGATTAATAATACCTATATAAAATTTACACAAAAACAATTTTCTTTTAATTTGATCTTGAATTATTTTTTATTCATTTATTAGGTGATACCATTAAAGCATTCACAAATAATAAACCATGAAACAGTAAAAAAGAAAATAATAAATGAGGAATGATCGTGATCTTATCTAATGGTTAGTTCAATTAGTAGATGATTAACATACAAATAACTTAGGGAAAAACTCCTTGAACCATAAACTTTTACATGATAATGTATTCCACCAAAAATCTAATGAAACTCTTTTGTTTTTTGACATCAGATTAAATCTTGAACCGTCTGTACTCACATGGGTGATACATACGTTACATTAGATATTACTCAAACACGGGTGAGGGGACGCAGTGGATTTTATATAGATTTTACAAAAAAGAAGTTATGTGAAAATAATATATTATAAATTAGATGAGGTGATAAAAAAACCACATATTATTTTAATTTTAAAAAATAATTATTCCAAACCCCATTCAAAAATAATTAAAATAAAAGAAACCAAGAATATACATTGGGGGGGTCTAAGTTCATTATCACCCACACATATAATGATTACATATTTGCTTACTAGCCAGTATTCAATTTAATTATTTCTTTTATTTTGATAAAATCACTTCAAATTTATTCAATTAATTATCATAATAATTCATTCATTCATTATTTTAAAATGTTATTAACAGTTTTAAAATTTTCTTCATTTTAATTTTAAAAAAGTAAATTTTGTATTTTTATTAAAAACTAAATTAGAACATATTCTGTACGTATAAGAAACATGGAATGTACCCAACATTAATAACTTTTTCCATGTATTAAATACTCACGTGGATTATCAGATATATGGAATTTCGAATGGTTAAGAAATTTAAAATTCATTATGTCATAATAATATATAATAAATATATCATTTATGATAATTTTGAATGCTTTAACCTATCTAAAATGTATTTAGTAAACACATTAACAATTATGTTTAATTAAATATAAGGAATTAATTTAGAATTTATATTATCTTAAAACCCGGTAATATATTATAACACCAAATTCAAGTAATGAATTTTTATTTTAATTCTAAAATTAATTATTTCTTCAAAAAAATTAATTCTATATATTTTTGGCTGATTAAAAATAATGTACTATAAATCAAAATTCCATGTATATTGTATTACTTATATACAAATAAAACACATTTGGAGTGGATCATGTACACCATGTGGACATTATAAATATACCCGGTGTTTACTTGGGAAACATGTCATTTAATATCATTAATTACAAATTTACTAAGTTTAATTCTTTATGAATCTTATGATGTGTATGCTGACCAAACAGTTTCAATAAAAATTATTGAGAGATCCATTTAAGAATAAAAATATTTAAACAAGTTACATATTATATGGTCCCCAATGTCATGTTCTAGTTTAATCGATCAATTCATGGTGTATTTATTACACATCATGTTGATTTATATTTTTCAATCCACTTTTTCCATGCTCATCCAAATGTGGTGAAATTCGTTTCCTAAAATGTAATTTTTAATTACAAATTTTTTAGAAATTTCACCTGACCAAAACCCTTATCACTTATTAATAGAACCTCCATCAATTCTTCATTTTTTTTCTTCATCTATTTTAAAAAAATATGATTGTGAACAAATGAATAATAACAACTTTCAGATTAAAAAAAAAAGTCAAAGTAATAAAATACTAATAAATAACAACCATATAATTGAATGAAAACTAAATGATTACCAATTATTTTGGGAACACCCTGATATCACTTGATGGTACTGGGGAATTGTTGAAACAATCAATCCCTTGCACTAAAATGGAAATTCATCAAATTTTTTATATTTCTCATCAAAACTAGATGAAAAAAACCTAATAATCCATAAGAAAATATTATAGAATAAAATTTATAATTAATTTGAGACAAGATAATGTGATAACACTCATAGAAATTCATTATTATTTGATGTTACGGTTGAAACTACTTTTCATAACATTATTGTATTAGAGGAATCAAGGATTGAGTCCCTCTATTAGTGATCCTCACTTGTTCCATGAACCTCCGATCATAATTATAGAACTATTTAAGTGCTATTTTGGATGGTTATAACTCTTGATTATATCTATATTGATTAAAATTGAATCCATCAAGGTGAAAAAGAATCACTCTGGTGGAGGAAGATAATTTCTCTTCATTCATACGATAGTTCTCGAGGAAGGTCTCTTTAATAATTTAGAGGATACTCTCTAGAATATTTTGTGAAAAATAGTATCTAGGATTTACTAGTTTTAGAGAGTGAATATTTTGTAAGATTATATGGATGAATTAGCCTGATGGTTTGATTTTGGGGGGTTCAATTCCTTGTAAAGTCATTCATGTCAGGTTTACCTTTTTTATTTCTAAAAAAAACTCATAATAGTTCCCACATCCATAACCATGTATAAACCTAATTTCCAAAGGTAGTTGGTCCTTTGGGGTTTCAAACACTACAACACTTGGGAGATAATATTGGTTGAGAGGATGGGAGGTTAGTAGAATCACACCCTTCTTGGGGATTTTTTTTCCAACTCCATGACTCTCTTATATATTTAAGATATATTGGAAAATATCTTCATAATCCTAATATAGGACCTGTTACCCTAACAAAGTAAACAATTTTTGAATCCCTCTATGTGTAGGGGTTCTATTAATGAAACCATCTGTACATATATGAGGTTATTTATACATTTCCCATTAATGGGTACCCTGTTATATGTTGATTCCATATAACCAAGACCTCTAGAGTTTGTTGTTATCCAAGAAGGTGATTAATATTTTTTGGATGGGATTAAGCTGTTATGAGGTGTCATATGCATCTTGTATATAATGAGAAGAATAACCATGATGTTCATTAAACTTGTTCAATTTAATATAATCCAATAAGGACATATATGAGGTCATTTAGGCACCATGAATTAATATCAAGCCGCAGGGATGCATCCTATGTATCTTAGTTATGGAAGGAATCCAATTCATCACATTTCAATCATTCCCTTAGAACTGACACTGATGTTGATTCCATTGCTTAAAAGTAGTCATATTATGTCACTAATTCAGTATTACACACTAATGTTTACCTAACTGGTATAGATTCATGTTGGAAATGATATGAACATTGAAAATACATAAGCCCATGTGAGTCATGCTCAATGTGAGAAATAAGGGATAACATATAATCAATATCACTGCATATAGATTATATAATTATGTTATCGGATATCCCTTTTGATGTTTATTATGGATCTAGGTACATAAGAAGGAATCTTACATATCATGGTTATAGAAGGAATAAGAGTTCTTGTAGTTCAGTTACCTTCTCAATATTCGGTTGGATGAGGAAGATTTATCATCCTATGGGAGTAATTAGTTCATGATGGTTGGAATTTTATAGTCTTGTCTTGGATTACACTAAGGTGGATTCCCTTTTGATATTTATCCTTATGATGGAATCCTATGTATTAGGGTTATGATAAGAATTTGAGTTCTCATAGTTCACTTGATCAAGGATTTCACTCTCGGGAAACCTTGATATATCCATCGAACCAAGTAATCATGCCCTAGGATACCATCTTGACGTGACCTAATTATTTTCTTGACAAGTTCTAATTATCTTCCTGACATGTCTATGGATTTTGGGGAATTCCCTAGTTTTTTAGTGGATATTCCTGATGAAAACCACATGATCTAGTTGACTTTTTTGAAGGATATTTCATAACATGAATGACATGCCTGGATAACATTTCATGATCATGGTTGACATGTTTGGAGGGTGTCACATAGCTCTAATTAGTTTTCATAAGGACATCACATGACCCAGGATGACATGTCTAGAGAATGTCACATGACCTAGTCTGATATGTCTTGGTGTCAATGCGAGACCTAGCCAAATTTTCCTACTCTAACTGCATAAATTGGGTGACATGTCTGGAATAAATAAAAATATTTAGGCTAACATTTTCTAGAGGACCTCATATGGCCCAGCCTGACATGTTTGGGGGATTTATCATGACCTAGTATAACATGTATAGGGGACATATTATGATCAAGGATGACATATTTGGAGTACATCACATGATCCATAATGACATGTCTTGGTGTTGAAATAGATTACTTTTCCTATTGTCGATGAATATCTTGGTGAAAATGTGTGGTGGAAATAGAAATATTTGGCTGGAAAGATGTAGGATGTTTCACAACCTAGGATGACATATCCAGGGAACGTTTCATGACCCATGTTTACATGTTTGGGGGATATCACATGATCCAGGATAACTTGTTAGAAGGAAGTCGGATGAACCAAGATAACATGTCTAGAGAACGTTTCATAACCCAAGATGACATGCCTTAGTGTCTATGTGATACCTAGAAGAATTTTCCTTGTGTCACTACATAAATTAAAAACATTTATATAAAACATAACAATATTCCAGATGAAACTTTCCATTAGATGCCACATGACCTGGGATGAAATGTATGGGGGATGTCACATGACCCATGCTGACATGTTTGGGGTTCATCGCATGATCTAGGTTGACATGTCTGGGGGAAACCACATGATTCATGATGACATTTCTTGGTGTCAACGTGATACCTTGTTGGCTTGTCCTGGTGTCACTGTATATATTATGCTACATGTCTAAAGGGCATCATTAGATTTGGCTGGAAAGCCCAAGGTACATTACAAGAATCGAGTAGTAGGCATGGAGTGTTTCGTGCAACTTATTTTAACATGTGCAAGGAAAATCATGTGATCAAAATAGCATATTGAGGGAGCATAATATGATTTGATTGACTAGTCTCGATGTTGTTGTGTGATCTTGGTGAGTAATAAGAAGCATTTGAGGATCAGTGTATATGTTCCTTACATAAGTCTTCTATATTTTTTATCTCTATTATACACTTAATTGAATATGCACCTCAAGATTGTCTAATTTTTGAATATTTTAGGTTTTTCATGAACCAACTGATATGTGGGATCTCCTTTTCATAATATGGATGATATGAAGAAAATACTTCATGTGATCTATGAGTGATCATGTGAAGTTCCCATTCATGTTGTGCGGTCCCATAGGTTGTTCCATAATTTTTTTACCAAGTATAAAACTTTGCAATTGCATGATTATCCACTTTGATATGTCCACTTTAGTGCTCCCATGTGTAATCGATCGATTGATGGTGTGTTGGGGGAATTTTTAGGGATCAACACACTTATTTTATGCCATATCAAATGGTGAATATCTCATAGATTTGTGATAGAGTTGATGGAATGTATTGGTGTCTCGTTCTTTTCATGACCCAATCGTGGGTCATCGTTGGCATCACATGATATTTTGAGATCACAAGAATTTTCCTATTTTACATTTTCATTGGAACGAGTCCCATCAAAGGGGGTTCTCCTGACCATGCGGACATGTCAAGGGGCTTACACAAGGTTATTCCAACATGTCTATGAGTCTTTGTGAGATCAGGATGCCTATGAAATGATGTTTGTGTGATTAAAAATGACTTGGATGGGGTATTCTATGAGACAAATACGACTTTTCCAAGTGTTCTTTGTGACATTAGGCTTAAATGTGTAGGGGCCTTTAGTAGATCCTACTGGTTTGTCAAGGTGGGGTCTCACATGATCGATTTTGATCGTCTGGGGAATATGAACCCTTTCTCATGAAGGCCATCATATCCTTGTTCCTTAATCACCTTCCCCCTTTGGTATTTTTTATTTCATTAATTATTTTTAAAGGGTTGGATGTCCTGTGAATTTGTGAGAGTGTTTTAAAAAACAATTACTGTCCCTCCCTATGATACATCACGTGACCAATAATGGGTCTTGTGGTGATGTGAATAAATTTTCATGGACACCCATTCGTTTGTCTTTGGAGTCGAAATGGATGTGTTTAAAGACCTTCACATGATGAAAGTGACCCCAGAATACATTTTTGTTGCCTGTAATACATGTTATCATGGGATTCATGGTGTCTTGCAATCCACATAAGTGTGTCAGATGAAAATAAACTACTAAAAAAGGCTTCCACCTTTTTCATATTTTTATGATTCATTTTATAGGGGTTTTCAACCCATTCCCATGGGTTTCCCGTGAGGGAATCAGATGATCAATATGGGATCTTGCGATGGTGTGCGCACCATGTCCTAGTTAGTCATTCTTCTCATCCATGGAAAATCACGTGATCAATGTCAAATCTTCCTCTAGCATGGAAGCGTTGTCATGGACAAGTCCCCTACTTTATTTATGAAGTTAGAGGTGAAGCACACCACCAAATGGACATGTATGAGACCCTTCTCATGATGATGGTGAAATTTAATCATGATTTCTCATTAAAAGGTGATTATTTATCCAGGGTTATAAAATTTCTTTTGGAAATAAGGATCAGTTCATGATAATATCAATGACTGTAAGAGGTTTTTGTATTTTTAATATTTTATCCACTATTTTACAAATATTTTTGTATGGTTATCTTGTGCCTGTCGATTTACAAGTGGTGTGACTTGGATGAACTCATATGGTAGCCTCCACATAATCAGATTGTGTCTTGGATACCTTTATAAGAATAAAGAGGCTTGTCAATGGGTCTTATTGTGATCTCCAATAGATCTTACGCTACGCGGGACACATTTTCATGACCATATGAAGGTTATGTGATTGAACATCCTTTGTAATATCACAAAAACCACTTGTTTTATCCACCTTCCCCTCCTCTATTATTCAAATAAAATAAAACCCATACTTTGGGGGCATTTTTTCCTTGTCAATTTCTCCATTCTCATTTGGGAGGCATCAAACAATGCCACTACTCATGAGTGGTTTTTGTAGGGATAAGAACTCGATTATGGGGAATGTAAATGACAACCTAACATGAATTATTAATAATACCCATCCTATGTATAATATCAGGTAAAAAAATTTATTATATTTGAATGTTTAAACTGTGAAAAATATTTCTTGAGAAATTATCATGAATTCCCATCGACCTGAGATTCCTCATTGATGTATCTGCTCTAGTTATCTTGAGATTATGTTATTCAAAAAAGGATAATTTGGACAGAATATATATATTGGATGGATAGTAATCTATATTTGGCTAATGTTAGTGTAAATAGCTATAATAAATTGATTTTTTACAAGGATATATGATGGGCCTTATATGCATTGTATATTTTATTCACATTTCCCAAATTATTTCCTAAGATTCATATAAGGGAAGGATTATTGGTCTTGGACATGGCTTTTTATCAATCACCATCTTACAGTATTTTGGGCTAATAAGTTGTTTTTCTTTTACTGATGTTGTAAAATAAATATTCATTGTGATATAGTTTAGGGTCTTCTAGAACAGACCATATATTGTTCTAGTTTTGTGTATTTTATGTAACGACATGAACTTTTTTAAATGATATTTGTTTCCTAAAAATGTGTGTTATATTATTACACAACAAAACTATATCCATTTAATAATGAAGTGAGTATAATTGAAATATTACCTTTGGGTTTAGATCATTATATGACCATTGGTCAATTATGACGGTTGTTCGATATGACTGTTAGAAAAAAATACTCTTAATAATAATGTTAACACTATAATTGGTATTATAATAAGAAATGATAATGGTTAATTAATGAAGAATGAAGAGTCGATGGTCTCATCCAGTAGAATTGTGTTGTACTAAGACCATTTGTTGGAGCTTTGGAAGGAGTTGACATCATTGGGCTTCACTCATGACCAATCCCAAGCCTATCTTCAACATGTAATGCTTGAAATAAATCACATATGGGATAATTTCATGTCAGTTGGGATTATTACTCGAGAGATGTTATCCAAGACACCCAAAGAGTCTATCACCATTGCAAACCTTACCCTTTGGTCACATGTTATTGTTATAAGGGGTTATTTTTCAAGTCCTTAATCACTTAAATTTTAATTCTATTGTCTTAATAAAATGGTTATTTCATCATTTCCATTTTTAGAATAGTTTTGCTTAAAAATTGAAATGGAATTTGATAAATTGATTTTTTTCGGATAAAAATTATAATTTTATGGGAGATATAAATTAGTATATTAAACAAATGTTTTATTAATAATTTTTATTAAAATTAAATAATACAATAAAATCACGTTAGTTTAATGACAAATTATAAAATAATTATATATTTTTTTGAATGTTTTACTAGGAATTATTATACACTGTTATTTTTAATAAATATGATTTTTTAGTTAAAAGTTAAATTTATAATATTACAATAATTATTATGATGAAATAAATTTCATTTTATAATTTATAATTATGATATTATTTTATAGTGAGTTTATGATAAATTTATAATATCTTTTGTTTTTCAGTGAATTGTAAAAATATAGTTTTAAGTTTTCAGTATGTTTAATGACATAATAATGATGTAATATGTAATATAAAATTATAGTAGTATCATGTACATTATAATATTATAATAGGTCACCCATGTGGCTTATACCGTGAGAAAATACCATAGAAAAACCCATGGTTTTACAAATACCAAAAACGAGGTGTCCAAGGAAATTAATAAAAAAAATAACTCACTATTACTATATATACCAACCAATTACTTCATTTAATTTCAATCCAAAATAATTCTAAATGAATCTATGATATTTTTTACCTCCTAAGGAGTCCTTCCAAGGTGTCCTCAAGCCCCTAATGTCCCAATTTTCTATTTTTAGGAGTCACTATTAAACGTAAGTGAACTCTTAACTTCTCTTTTCCTTTATAATTTTGGTTTAATGTGGTTGTATTTAAAATTTCCATACAATATTATTCTTTAAATTTTATCATATACCATTAATATTTTTATAGTTAGTTATTAATGAGATACCCTTGTCCCATATCTTTTTAATGTTTTCTAAAATCATTCTTGTTATGCGGTCAAATTTTCGTCTCAAAATTTATCTCTTTTTGTCAAGAAATTATTTTATTTTATTTTGTGAACACCAAAAACTATTTCTCACATAGAGGTATTCAAATATATTTTAAAATGATATATTTAATTATGTTATTAAAATACATGAAACCAATATTCTTTTCCCATGGTATTAAAATGTAAAAAGGTTCTTGTTTTTAAGAACATTCTAAAACACCATGATTTTGAAATGAAACCTTTTTCTTTCATTCTACCCGAGTTATTGATGAGGTTTTTTATTAAGATATATTCATATCAAATTTACTAATACATATTTAGTGTTGAACCATACATCTCTCTAATCCATTGGATAAATAATTTAATATCTAGATATTCAATGTTTTACGATACCTTGGTGAATAACCTGGGTAATTTTTATGATACCTCGGTGAAAGACCATGGTGGTATGATTATAAATTACTCCATTAAATGTTTTAACCATATTAAAAAGTTATGATTCATATTATTATTATTACTATATGCCTCTTGATCTTTCATTTATTCATTTCATCAAGTACTTGTTGATATAACTCAATATCATAAGTAAACTATTTACCTGGTTTACCCTTATTGGGACTTCTACCCACCCTTTCCTTTAATGTATATCCCCAGTTTATGAGATGAAATAAATGTACTTATAATGAGCCTTTAATAATCCATTAAAGTGGAATAAAAGAGTGTTTTTAGTGACAACTTATTATGTACCTTATTTCCAGGACAGTAAACTTTTTATGACCAAATATTTGTAAAATGTAATGAAAAGTTATGTAATTAAAGGTTGATATGACATAGTTGGTATCAAAGTAGGGTTTAGTAATTTATAGAAATTAGGATTTGAAAATTTTAGGAATATCCATAGGGAAAATTATTAATTTAAGAAAACATTTAGGTATTTTGGTTAAATATTATGTAAGTGGTTACGAAAAAAATAAATCCATGTCTAGATACGAACAAGTGGATGTAGATCTAACACAGATGTATCTAGGTGTAAAACATGAAAACAACACTCTGAGATAGACTGAATCAGGAACTAGTGCACAACAACGGGCCTTTATTCACTCTTGTTTTTACACTCTAGGTGGATATGTTTTGTTAATCACAATATTTTTATGAACTATTATGAAGGATTCATAGAAAATGTAATTTTTTCTATTTAATAACAAATTTAATCAGGTTGTTTTAAGAAATAAAATTCTTTAGAGTTATATGATTATTCAAATAAAAATGTTTCTCAATAGGTTTATATTCTTTTAGAAAATTTCAGGAAGTAGGAAGAACCATGTAAATGGTGAGCACAATGGACTTTGCACAGATGACCCTCTGATTGATGTTGGAATGGAAAAATTCACGAGAATGATGAATAAAATAACTCATGTTATGGGAAATAACTTAAATCAAGCTAAGAGACCAATTTCACCATAAAGGGAACAAATTTACATTGATTCCTTTATGTTCCAGTGACCACAAACATTCAGTGGAGATTTTGACCATTTTATTCAGGAAAAATGGATAAGATCTATAGAAAAGATATTTTTTATACTTAATTGGTTAGAACAAGAAAACGTCACTCGGGATATTTACTGTTTAGAGGGAGTAGATGATCAGTGGTGGGAACTGCTTAAAAACATGAGGCCAATAAGGGAGATTGAAGGTTTCGAGTGGGAAGAGTTTGGGGGAATCTTTTTTAATAAGTATTTCCCTCGTTCATTGAGAACAAAAATATAGAAGGAATTCCTTGAACTAAATTAGAACGAGAATGAATCTTTTGGATGTTATGAGATAAAATTCACATGGCATTCCTATTATAACTCTATATTTTTTATCGACTCAAATGGGATGGTTGATATATTCTTCAATGGACTAATACTTTATCTAAAAATTAATTTATCCAACCAAGACTATGAATGATATAATTAAATCGTATAGAGTTCTATGAAGGTCGAACTAGAGTTTAGTGAGATGCAATGGTCTCACAAATTTAATGAGAAGAAGATATCCCTAGAGATACATATGGGTAGGAGCTTTGATTAAAGAAGAGGAGGAAATAAAGTGAAACTCTCCACTTGAAATAAATGTGGGAAGAAGTATTCAGGGAACTTCTTGCTCGAGAGTGGGAGGTATTACTAGTGTGAAAGAGATGGATATATTACTCATAACTATCATGGTGAAGCGAAGCCTCAAATTCTCAACACAAACCACAAAGGGAAAATGGTTCAGGCCCTACCTGAAGTGTATTTCATCAAGTGTGGATTGCTCAGGAACACTTCTGATCACTATCCAAATCCGAGGGCAGTAGAGGGGAATCAACATCATCCTCTATATGGGATATATTAGAAATTGTATTCTTTTTATATCACAACAACTGAAGTTGAACCTCTAAATGTTGTGGTGGTAGGTACTCTCATTGTTCCCTCAAAGCTAGAAAGTACATTGTTTGATTCTAGTTCTATGCATTCCATTATTTCCTCTATGTTTTTAAAGAATATAGAATCATTCCATGAACATCTAGAAGTATAGTTATTAGTCAATACTCATGGAGGTATTATCCATGAATCAACGATGATTATATAATCTTGTTTTCACTTTGGATAATATAATCTCATCACAAATATAGTAGTAATTCCCGTATCAGAATTCGACATTATACTAGGGATGGAATGGCTCTAAAAGTCTAAGATCAAATGAAGATGTAAGGAAATATCAATAGCCTTGAATGGATAACATACAGTTGTTTTCAAAGGATAAATATCTCGACCTGATCTTTTTCTAGAAGCACCACCCATATCCTTATTTAAGGAGTTGATCAGGGAAGAAGAAGATGGAATTAGAAGTTTAAAAATAGAGATTGTAACCATCGTTTAGGAATAAATTGTCATATTTTTTAAATAATTACCCAGACCACCTCATGAAATAGTGGTAAAGTTCTCTATTGAAATGATTCTTGGTTCCAAGACAATATAAAAACCCCATATAAAATATAAAATGTGGTGTTGGAGGAATTAAAGAAAGAACTCAAAGAACATTTGGAGATGGGGATTATCATCCCAAGTGTGTCTCCTTGGGGAGAACCTATTCCCTTTGTGAAGAAGAAAGATGGGTCAATGTGGTTATTCATTTATTACACAGATCTTAACTGGATTATAGTGAAGAAAAGGTATCCTCTTTAAATAATTGATGATTTATTTGACCAGATTTTTGGGCCTCAATTCTTCTCCAAGATTGATCTTCGATCTAGTTATCATCAACTGAGGGTGAATAATGAATATATTCCAAAGACCACCTTCAAATAAAGATATGGTAATTATCAGTTTTTTATGCCCTATGGATTGACGAATGCCCCTGATTTTTATTGTTTGGATGAATAGAGTCTTTAATGACTTACTTGAAAACATTGTGGTAGTTTTTATTAATGATATTATTATATATTATAGAAGTCGCGAGGGTCATTTAAGCGTGATACTAAAAACACTAAGGAAGGATTATTTATTTGGAAATTTCAGCAAGTGTGAGTTTTGTTTACATCAAGTTTCGTTCTTGGGGAGCAATGTAACTAATAAAGGAATATTAGTTGACCCTGCAAATATAAAGGTTGTGGAGGAGTTCTTCATTCTACAACAGTTACTGATATTTTTAGTTTCCCTGGTTTAGTAGAAAATTATAAGAGGTTTTTGAAAAACTTTTCATGACTTTCCAATAAACTATCCAAGTTAACTCGAAAAGGGGGTAAGTTCATCTGGATAAAGAAGTGTGAGGAATGTTTCCAAGAGATGAAGAAGAGATTGGTTACCTCTCCCATTTTAACTCTACCCTCTATCAGAGATGGAATCTTTTTTTATCGATGCATATAAGAAAGGGATTAGGTGAGTCCTCATTAAGAATTATAACCTGATTTTTAATGTATATCGATAGTTAAATGATCATGACTATAATTATCCTACGCATGATCTAGAGCTAGCTACTGTTGTTTATTACTATGAAGATATGGAGGAACTACCTTTATGGGGATAAATGTGATATATACAAAGACCACCAATGATTGAAATATATTTTTTTCAAAAATTAATTGAACATGAGATAGAGGATATGGTTGGAACTTCTTAAATACTAGGATTGTTCTATTCATTATCACCCTGGAAGAGAAAACAATGTTGTTGATTCACTAAGTAGGAAGGAACCTGTTGTTATGTCAATGATGAGGATTCAAAGAGATCCTTTGACCATATACCTATTAAAAATGGACATTAAAATTGTAAGGGAGGGGACATCATCAACCCTATACCAAATGATTTGTCAACCTTTATTACTATATAAGATCAAAAAATATCAAATAGATGATCCTTTTTTACAAAATAATTTTGAGGATGTGATGGATGGGAGGTTTTTACAGTTAAATATTTATCAATAATGTGTTTTTAAATTTCTTACAAGGCTATGTGTTCCATTTATTTTAAAAATAAATAAGGATCTTATGGAAGAATCTCATCTCTTTGAATTATCTATAGACCCGGGAAGAACTAAAATGTATAATGTCATTCATGATCATTATTGGAGGGATAAAATGAAAATGGATATTACTGACTACACTAAAAGGTTCTTAGTGTGCTAGCTAGCGAAGGAAGAGTGACAACTTTCTAAAGGGGTATTACAACCACTAACCATACCGGCATGGAAGTTGGAAAACATCACTATGTATGTTTTCATTGGTCTCTTGAAAACAGAAAAAAGAAACAATGAGATATGGGTTATAGTGGACCATCTCACCAAGAATTCCCCTTTTATATCTATTTGGAAAGATATATCTCTTGAGAAACACACCATGATATATGTGAACGAAATGGTTAGGATTTATGGAGTTACAATTTCTATTGTATCTGATCATGAATCAAGTTTCACATTAAATGTTTGGAGAAGTATTAAACTTGATCTTGGTACCAAATGGAATTTAAGTATGGCCTATCACACTCAAACTGATGGAAAATCTAAAATAACTGTTCAAACACATGAGGGAATACTGCAAAAATGCACTATGGAATTTAAAGGATGGTATAATCAACATATAACATTAATTAAGTTCTTATAAACCAACAAAAAAAATTTGAGTATTCAAATGGATCCCTATGAAGATCTATATGGGAAGAGATGAAAAAATCCTAATTTTTGGGATGAAGATGGTGAGATAGTCCTTCTTGGGCATGATCTTGTGCAAGAGATGACAGAAAAGGTCATGACATACAACAACACATAAATTCTACTCGGAGTTGGAAAAAGAGTTATGATTACTACCATTAAAGGTAATTTTAGTTTGACGTTGGAAAGAAACTATTCCATTAAATTTCTGCATGGATGGTGTTAATCTGATTTAGGAAGAAAGGGAAGCTTATCCCCTGGTACATTGGACCATCTGAAATCATTGATCGCATATGAGCAGAGGCCTATCAGATAGCACTTCCACCAAATCTATATCAATTTTATAATTTTACATGTATCTCTCTTGAGGAAGTACATACATGACCCTTTACCTATACTGGATCCAGAGGTGGTACAACTCGAACACAATATCTCTTACAATGAGCTTCCGGTGGAGATCCTAAAACATAGGGCCAAGGTTCTACGCAACAATACTACCCACCACATCAAAGTGTTATAGAGGCACAACATGTATG
Source organism: Viscum album (assembly GCA_963277665.1). NCBI lineage: Eukaryota > Viridiplantae > Streptophyta > Magnoliopsida > Santalales > Viscaceae > Viscum > Viscum album. Next base: position 2,041,121,455 of record OY728161.1, on the reverse strand, counting down.
AAGAAGCCATATGGGAACCAAAGGAAACAATGAGGTAGAAGCACCCTCACCTTTTCTCAATTGGAAGAATGAGTTAAAATTTTTTGTATGAAATTATTTAATGGGGGAATAATATAATGAGAAAAAGTTTTTAAATGATGTTTGTTTCCTAAAAATGTGTATTATATTTTTACACAGAAAAAAATATCTCGTTAATAATTAAGTGAGTAAAATTGAAATCTGACCTTTGGGTTTTGACTGTTATATGACCATTTTTCAATTATGATAGTTGTTTAATATGAATATTATAAAAAACACTCTTAATTATAATTTTAATTTTATAATTATTATTATAAATAGAAATTAAAATGGTTAATTAATTCACAAATAAGAGTCGATGGTCTCATCCAGTAGAATTGTGATATAAGAATCCCATTTTTCGGAGCTTGTGAAGGAGGAAGAATCAATAGGCTTCGCTCTTGACCAGTCCCATACTGAGATTCATCATGATAAGCTTGAATGAAATCACCTATGCGAGAAGTTTATGTTAGTGGAGATTACCACTCATGTGATGTTATCTGAGCCGCCCCCATAGTCTATCACCCTCGGAAACCTTACCCTTAGGTCATATGAAGGTTTTATAAGGTGTTATTTTTCAATTCCTTAGTCACTTAAATTATAATCCTTTAGTTTTAATGAAATTATTATTTCATCATTTCCCTTTTAAGAATAGTTATTCTTAAAAATTGAAATGAAATTTTATAAATAGTTTTTTTGAATAAAAATTGTTATTTTATGAGATATATAAATTACTATATTAATCTAAGTTTTTATTAATAATGTTTATTATAATTAAATATTATTATCAAAAAACTTTAATATAATTACAAATGATAAAATAATTTATTTATATTTTGAAAATTTTTCAATGCATTTTACTATGCATTTTCTGACTGTTATTATTTTTTAATAAATGAGTATTTTATATTTAATGTTAAATTTCACATATATAGAAAATTATTATGGTAAAATAAATTTCATTTTTTAATTCAGAACATTGATATTAGGTTACAACGAATTTATTAGAATTTTGTAAAATATTTTGTTTTTCGTTGAATTGTAATAATACTATTTTAAGTTTTCAGTATATTTAATGAATCATAATGATTTAATATGTAATTTAAAATTCTGGTCGACTCATATGAATTAAAATATGATAATAGGTGTCCCAAGTGGCCAATACCTTGGGAAAATACCATGGTCAAGCCCATGGTTTTCAAAATACAACCAATGAGGTATCCAAGGAAATTAATAAAAAACTCCCTAACTTTTTCTATAAATACCCACCTATTAATTCATTTCATTTCATTAAAAATTCATCATAAAAACTGATATGATATTTTTAACTCCCATTGTTGTCCTCCCATGGTGTCCTCAAGACCCAAGGTCCTGATCATTGATTTTTAGGAGTCACTATTCAAGTTATGGGAACTCTCAACTTCTCTTTTACATTCATATTTATTTTTTATGTGGTATGTATTTCAAATTTTTCTACAATATTCTTCTATCCATTTTATTATATACATTTTTTTAATATTCTTTTATTAATGGGATACCATTTTCCCATAACGTTTTATTTTTTTTTAAAACCATACTCTTTATGCTTCCAGATTTTCATCTCAAAATTTCTTTATTTTCATCAAGAAAGTATTTTATTTTTTTAATAAAATAAATTCTTTCTTCTCCTAGGGTATTCAAATATATTTAGAAATTATCTATTTAATTCAAGGATTAACATATGTGAAACCCAAATTCCTTTATCATGGGTTTAAAATGACAATAGGATCTTGTTTTTATGAACTTTTTAAAAACCATGATTCTGAAATGAAACTCATTTCTTTTATTCTCCATGGGTTATTCATGAGATGTTATATTATGATATAAATGGGTCACATTAATGAAGTCATATTAAGGGTGATCCTTGATAGTGCTCTAATGCGTTGGGTAAATAATTTAATCTCCAGAGATGACATGTTTTATGATACCTTAGTAAATAACCTTGGTAATATTTTTGACACCTCAATGAAAAACCAAGTGATATTATTATTAATAGCTCAATTTAATGTTTTAGGATCATTTAAAAGTTATTATTAATGTTATTATTATTATTATCCACCTCTTTTTATTCCTTTATATATTTTATCAATTTCTTATTGATATAATTGGATATCACAAGGAAAATATTTCCCTTATTTGTACTTACTGGGACTTCTACTCACCTTTTCCCTTGATGTTTTGCCCCAGGTTTTGAGATCAAATAATTTTACATAGAATTAATCATGAAATATCATTTCAAGTGGAATAGAATAATGTATTATTTCATCATGCGTTATTTATCTTATTTCAAAAACACCAATCTTTTAAGGATCATGTGTTAGTAATAAGTAATAAAAAGTTATGAAATAAAAAGGAAGGTGCCAATTTTTTTCTCGAACCTTATATTTCTATATTTTAGGATCTTTAGCTGAGACATACTATTATTATAGTCTAGGGTACTTTGGATTGGACATCATATTTCAGTATCTTAGGGTCTTCTGTCTCAGACATCCTCTTCCAATTTTTTTGGGTCTTTCACCCAGGACATTCAATTATTTTAGTTATGGTCTTCAGGATAAGAATTTATATTGCATTAGTTTAGATTAATGTATCATAGACCTTATTTAACTATAGGTTAGGGTATTTTAGATCACACATTCTAATATTTTAGTATAAGGTCTTCTAGATTAGACCTTCTATTGTTGAGGACTATGGTATTTTTTCTCTGACCTTCTATTGTTGTAGTTTATCATCTTTTGGCTTAGAATTTGAGATGCCATGTAGATTAAAGTATTGCTTTCAGTAATTGACTAATCAATATAGACTATGGGGAATAAATGGTAGGGATGAACCAATACACCCAAATATTTTTAGTTATTCTGTGGTGTTTTCAAGACTCAGGAAGATTTTAGTACCTTTCTTGTAAGTAAAAGGTAACTATGGTTGGTAGGTCAATGATTATTTGTGTCAGAAGCATTGTCAATCATATGTGTCTACACTATTTCCAATGGTTATGAATGTTTTTAGAAATATTATATGTGGATGGAAAAAATATAGGGAATACCAAGTCCACCTGAATAGCTGGAATATGGGATGTTTAAAATCATTTGGTCGAGAGCATGAATTGAAGAATCATGGAATGGGGAATACATACCAGGGGAGACCCAAAACATTCTCTGTTTTTGAGACCCTCCATGGTGTCACGGAGGATCACAAGGATTGGAGTTCCTTTATTATAAGAAGGATATTCCTCTAATTTGTAGGTCAAAGACCTTATGCATGAGTCCACAGGGCTTACATTCAAGGTCAAGTAGAGTTGATCCACACTCTTTTCCACGGGACATGAAAGATTTAAAAAGGCTCAAATGTATGTTAAATGATGTGGTGTATAGATAAAAGGACTATCTAATAAGGGTTATGGTAATTTATTTTTTCATGGGGAGGATCGGTACCCACACCATGTGGTTTCAAGTCTGATGGTGTGGTCCATCAAAATGTCATGTAATGGAGTGTCGTATCTATACTTTGAGAAAGGGTATAATACATAGTAAAGTAACATCGAGGAGTCGAATCCATTGGAATAATCTAGTTATGGGTATCGTAAATCATTGTAGACGCCGGAAAAGTCCGTTGTTCCCAAACGAAGCTCCGGATGCGGAAAGCGAGGTCATATTTGGAGTCGGAAGGATGTTTCGGAGGGCCCGGAGGCCTTGCGCGGAATTTCAGAGGCCCGCGCGCAAAGGTGATGTTCCGCGCGCAAACCCCCCGGGATGCGCGCAATGCGCCGGTCCGGCGCGCAATTTGGCGCGCCGCGGGTCCGCACGACTCCCTTGCGCGCCGCGCCCGATTCCGCGCCCGCGAGGAGAATTTCGCGCTCGCACCCTGGATTCCGCGCCCGGGGTTGCCTATAAATATAAGGCGACCCCCAACATTTCAAAAGTTGCTGGAAGTCGAAACGTCTCTCGTGCGCGCAATTCAACCCCTTCCGCGCGCAATGACGAACTTCAGGTAACCTCCTTTCTTTCGCGCAAGAAAGCCTCGGGGTCCGCCTTCGCGCGCAATCACCGCTGGCTCCTTTCATTTGAATAAAAACTCACCCTAAGGCCTTCGCGCGCAAAAGAACCCGCATGCGCGCAATTGCCCCCGGGGTGCGCGCAATCCGGCCCGATTGCGCGCACCCCCCTTCTTTCAAGTGGCCATTCGTTAAAGAATGAGCCGTTGCCCCCGCGCGCTATCCGAAGCCCGGTGTGAGCAATCTCAAGCATCCGCGCGCAAGGCGCTGGCCCAATTGCGCGCCAGCCGCCCCGATTGCGCGCCGGCCCGCAGTATTGCGCGCAAAGCTTCCTTTTTGTGCGCAATCTGCCAGGGTCGTCCCCGTTGACCTCCTAAGGGTACCCGCCTGTGTGGCACCCGATGATTCTCATCCCGGGTGCCCGCACCGTGCGTTGTCTTCCCGTGCGGCCCTCCAGGTTCGTGCGAAGTGATATGCACCCATCGTCCGGCAACCTATGCCCAGCATGACGTTAAACTGCACATTCGTCCGGCAACCTATGCCCAGCATGACGTTAAACTGCACATTCGTCCGGCAACCTATGCCCAGCATGACGTTAAACTGCACATTCGTCCCGCATGACGTTAAACTGCGCATTCGTCCCGCATGACGTTAAACTGCGCATACGTCCAGCATGACGTTAAACTGCATATTCGTCCAGCATGACGTTAAACTGCACATCCGTCCAAGCTGCACGACGTTAAACTGCCTAGCCCCCATCGTCCGCGCTGCAAGACGTTAAACTGCCAAGTGCTTCGTCCTCAACACATGACGTTAAACTGTACTTCGTCCGGCAAGACGTTAAACCGTCCGCTTCGTCCTCAACACATGACGTTAAACTGTATTTCGTCTGGCAAGACGCTAAACCGTCCGCAACCTGATCCCGTGCTCCGCACGCAGGGTCCCCCGGTTTGGATGTGGCCCCCACCCGCTCGTCCCTGCAGGGATGTCGGGATTGCCCCTCTTTAGGGACGATTTAATGGGAGTGGCTTTTCCCTACGGGGGCAGGGTATTACAAACCCCTAGTTTCTCGTGGGAGGCTGCACATGTGTATCTCCATTGCGCCTCCCCACTGCCGAAGCCAGTAGAGGGTCTGACTGGGATCGAGGTGTCTTCTGCTTTCGGTCCAAGTCCCTTCCAACTGAGTTTTGCAGCATCCGGGCTGCCCCAAGTGCGTAAGTCCTGACAGAATGAACTACGTGGACTTTGATCCCTGTCTTCTATACAGGGTACGTAGGAAGCCTCCCTGAGGTCCAAGCCCACCACCTGGTCGTCCCGGTCGTATTTACGTCGGTTCGTCCATCAGTGGACCCCTCCAGGGTTCACGCTTGCGTTGATTCACCTATGAATCCGCCCCTGTGGGAGACTGCCCGTGTGTATCTCCACGGTGCCTCCCCACAGCCCCTCTTTTCCATTTCCCCTTTTATCGTCCAGCATGACGTGAAACTGTGATCCACCCGGCCGTTCCATCCCCCTCCGTGCGAGGTGGTTCGGTTCAATCCTCCGCCCGGCGGCCTCGACCTCTTCGTGAGTCGGCTTGCCGACGTCCAGCATGACGTTAAACTGTATGCCCGAACTACGTTGACTTTGATCCGTGTTAACGCGCGGTACGTAGGAAGCCCCTCTGGGGTCCAAGCTCTTCACTTCATCATCCATCCTGATCCTTACCCGGGCCGCCACATCCCGGTGGGGTCATGCCACTTCACTCCACTCCACGATACTTGGGAAGCCGCCCATGTGCTGGCCCCAGCGTCGGAGGTTCCCCGCAAGGGGTTCTGTCATCTGATCCACTTTTCGTGTTGATCGGTCCGATGCCGTCCCCGCTGGACGTTAAACTCACGACATACCCCGTGTTAAACACGGGAAGATGAGGAAAACCTCAGGTGACACAGTTCCCCGCACCTATTACGGGATGCCTCAGGCCATCATGCCTTCGAGAAGCCCTATTAGGGACGGAAGACAGATGTGCAGAGCCGCAGTGTTACGACACGCCCCCAGCACCCAGAGCCACCCGGACTTCTCACCGCAGGTTGCTGCCCCGCCCAGACTCCTTGGAACGTCCGGGCGGAAGCAGCGTAATTAACCGGTGTCCATGAAGATATGGCGCCGGGAACGAGATTCACGAACATTCTTAAGTCTATGAGGGAGACCCGGATTAGGCGACAAGTTCCGAGGAGACGTCCAAGGAAGGGGGAGCCGACATCCCATCATCCCGGTTTCGATCAAGGAGCAGACGCCCCTGAATAAGGGACGGATGCCGCCCGCCCTTGGAAAGCGGGACTGCGGGACCACAAGCCGCGCGCCCATCCCCTCGGGTTGACGGGTGCACGCGCGAACGCGTCCTGGCGGAACAGCGTAACCCGACGCACATCCGCACCGAAACAGAAAAATGGTGAACCCGACGTGAATCTCTTCTCCTCGATACGAAGACCGATGGCTTTCAGAGGTGTTGGAAGACCGGAATGTTGCCCGGCCAAGCATTCAGTCTTACCCGCCAGGGGCTGGGGAAGTGAAATCGGGCACTCCGTCTCGCAACGTCGAGGGCCTGGGTTCCCCCCACGGAAGGCGTCGTGGCGCTAATGGTTGGTTGTCGATTCCTTTTTCCTGTCAGTGTTAATGGGTCTTTCTCCCTGCTTTCAGAAATCAGGTCGCCCGATCCAGTGCCCGATCGCCACCCGCCCACTAGCGCAGGGACAGGGGAAACACCGACGCGGCTACTCCGCGCGGTCCCGCCCGTTCCGCAGCCGTCCCAGCAGCCGCAATTGCGGGACGACCACGCCCTCTCTCCCCCTCGGAGGTCATCCAGAGAAGGGTGATCAACACCCTGGTGCGGAGATACGAGGAAGAGGGAGTCATCCCCACTAGGGAAATGGCTCGCCTAGACCTCGAGGAGGCTGCGCCTCGCCACCACCGCCGCCCCCGAGGGCCGCGCGGGGAGGCACCGCTGCCTACCTCAACATCCAATCGCTTCGGGAGTTTATACCCGGAGCGCTCTGACAGTTCCCTTCCTTATGCGGATGAGGTGGGAGATGCCCGGGATCACCCTATCCGAGGTCCGCTCCAGGGATCCACGATAAGGGCTCCCGCCAGGCCACGGCGACATCGCCGCCAGGCCCCTCAAGTCGAGGAACAGGCTCTCCACCTGCCCGCGACGCTCATTCCGACTCGTCTGTCCCGACGCCAACGTCGGGCACGAGCGGAAGAGGATGCCCACTTTGGGGCTCTAGCAACAGCGGCCGCATTGGCCCGAGCCACCGCTGGCTCCAGTCGCCAGGCCTCTGTGCATCCTGAGCGGGGGAACTCCTATGCCCGACCCGGATCGAGGCCCCGACCGCCCCAAAGGCAGGTTGGGTTGACTCTCCCGGTTGCTGGTACAGGCAGTAGCCACCGCGGACCACCTCGCGGTAGCGCTATTCACCAACAGGGTCTACTCCGTGTGGCTGATCCAAGAGGCATGGGTCATCCCACCTCCCGATCCCGGCCCGGAGGCCTGCCCGGAATCATCTCTCCCCGCGTCCCCTTTGATATCTGTCCCGGTGCCCCTCGCACCTTGGTTCCCAGTCCTCTTGGCCCCAGCACCAGTGCGGCCGGAGGACGCCAGGACAGAGATCAGCCCTGCCCCGAAGAACCACCCAGGGGCAGGAAGGCAAGGCGTCGACGCCGAGGGAAGAATGTTACGGAATTCCGGACAGAGATCCGACCGGTGTGCTTCTCTGACCCAGAGGCAGAGTACGATTAGGCGACAGAGCCCCTTCCCCAACCCCGCCAGTCAAGGGCAGGGGTAGGAATGCGGCACGTCAGCCTCGTGCTCCCCGAGAGCGAGATCGATGTGATCCCCGCTTCTCTCCGAAGGTATATCCGGAGTAACGAGGGCCTGGTAGACCCCCAAGGATCAAGCTTGCGGTTGGTACCGGCCCCTCCGGAAGTGCCTTCCGCCCCGATCGGAGAAGCCGGAGACTTTATCTGGGGACCGGCGGTCGAACCTCGATCTAGTGCACCCTCGGCGAGCACCGATGCTACGGCAGGATGTTCGCTCGCCGGCCCGTCCTATCGTGATGTGGTAGCTGGGGCACCGCCACCCTCAGGGGGAGGCCCGGGATATGGAGGCCAATCGGCCTGCTCGCCGTATTCGCCGCCGGCCAGCCCGTTGGCCCGACGGCCCGCCTCGGCACCACTGCTGGTTCCCCGTCCATTCCCAGCCATTGAAGAGGACCGAGGAGATCTGGGTCCCGAGTTTGAGTCGTGGAGCTTCTGGACCGTCCTTGCAGAGGGCCACTTCCCTGAGAAGTTTTGGCCAGTCGCAGGACCGGGCTTTGATGCACCCGAATCACTCACCCCGGGTGAGTTCGAATGCTTCCGCCGAACTCTCCGGGAGACTCACTCCCGTCTTCACTGCCTACAAATGCCATACCCCGGGAGTCAACTACACCTGGAGGATATTGGTGAGCAGTGCCGTCAAATTGACCTGGCCACGCTCCCCGCGGTCCGGCACCCCGGGTCATTTGGGCACCACGAGGCCCTCCAACAACGATGCGTTGAGTGTTTTCAAGTACTCCGCAAAGTTATCGAGGAAGCCACTCCCCACGTGTATATCCGTGGATGGGGGCAGTACGCTACCCTACGCTTCAGTGTGATCCGCCGACAGCCCGATTCGCTGGGTGGCCCTGAGGGTATATCCCCAGGGACAGGAACGGTCAATATGGCTGACCTGTCGGGAGAGGGGAACGACTTGGAACTTCTCGACGGGGGCGTCCCCCCCGAAGACAAGCCGTCGTCAGACCCATCAGTGAGAGTTACTCGTCATCAGAGGAACCTCCTGGGGCTCCCCGCACCCACTGAAGCACTGACGTTGAGCCGAAACGTCAGCAAAGGAAAAGAGCACAGCGAGGCTGTAAAGCCCGCCGACCCATCTGCCTCCATGCGGAGGGCAGAGGAGGATCCCGAGAAGGCTATGCTACGTCAGCAGCTCGCCGAACAGAAGAGGCTGGTTGACCAGCTCCTCGCCGAGCGCGCTGCGGAGCAGCGGCCTGACTACGGTGATCCCAGGCCAGGACAACAGGGACCGGAACAACCGCACCTCGACGAGACTCTCCCGGGCAACCGTGATTACGCCGTGTTCGCCGACAGGAGAGAGGCCATTGCCTACGGAAAGAGGGCGCGGTATGTTTCGCCACACCCTCCCGAGCGGCGTGACTACCTGAGAGATCCCGCTCGGATTCCTCCCACTGCCCCAAGGGCCGCTCCGCCCGCCATCCCACGAGCTGCCGAGTTCGACGACCCGGTCGACGACCCGATTGAAGGGCCATGCAATGCGCTCGTGGTTAGAGATCCTCGCCAGGACTGGAACCCATGTCCGGACGATCCGATGGCGGCACTCATTGCCCGCTTGGAAGCCTTGGAGACTCGGCAGGTGGCGATCCCACCGGACGGCAAGCCCTACCCAGCATGGGTGGATGACATGCCGGCGCCTCCGGGATTCGGGAATCCCACTTTTGCCCCCTTCAACGGGACTGGAGATCCGCCACAGCATTTAGCCCACTTCAACTCGAGGTGCGGGCCTATGTTGGGGACTCCGGCGCAGCAGGAGGCCGCTAAGCTTCGCTGCTTTGTTCAGACACTGGAAGGGCCAGCATTTGTCTGGTACAGCCAGCTCCCCGTCGGGTCGGTAACCAGCTGGGAGGACCTCCGTAGACAGTTCCTCTACCAGTTCAGTTCCACGACCCGGAAGACAAGTATCGCAGACCTCTTCAAGTGCAAGCAGAGGCCTGATGAGCGAGTCGCGGACTTCGTCGCCCGATGGAAGGGTCTCACGTATTCCCTTGACATTCCATTGACTCAGGAGCAGTTGCTGACAATGTGCGTCGGGAACGTCAAGACCGAGCTGGTCCCTTCCCTGATTACTCAGAACTACCCCGGAGGGTTTAGGGACTTCTCAGACAAAGCTCAACGTCTTGAGGAAGCCCTGCAACAGGCCAGCCAGGCACACCCGCTGCCTCCTATGATTCCTGCAAGGAGAGCCAGCAGGGCTGAGCCCGCTGCTGTGGCCCAGATAGAGGCTCCCAGGCCGTTGGAGCTGCTGCCGGTGAGGCCAGCTCCGCAGCCTCACAGGAATCCGCCTCCACGGGCTCAGTTCCCGGCCCAGCAACGGCAGCCTCAGAACCGGTCGGCCCCTCCGCGTAATGTACCGCCACAACCTAGGCGAGATAATCAGGGTCCACCTCCTCGGCAGGCCCCTCCAGCCCCTCGTCAAGACCGTGCTCCCAGGGGCCCGCGACACCTGACGTACTCATTCCATGAGGATCAGGTCCCCGGTTATTTCCGGAGCGCCCTGGAGCAGAGGATTGTGCGACTGCCTGAGTGTTGGAAGCCAGAGGAGGCACATCTCACAGATAACCCCCGCTACTGCCCCTACCATCGGGCCCTGGGGCACACCATCCAGCGGTGCTATGTGTTTAAGGACTGGCTCCAAGACCAGATTAACAACAATGTAATCAGGTTGGGCCCAGCTCCAGCACAGGTAGCGGGCGTGTTCGTGGGATCAGATGACGATGGTGGCGATGAGGAAGAATGGCAGCTGGTCTCCGACCGCGGATCCCAGAAGTACAATAACTGGATGGCCCGCAAGACGACCATTCGCGCCCAGGGAATCATCCGTGCGCGCTTGAATCAGCCTGAGCCCCCAGAACCTGCGGGTGCTGCTTCGGCATCGTCGTCCCGGTCTGCCTCCTCCAAGAGGAGCAAACGGCGGCAGCGCAAGAAGGAAGAGCGCGCCCCGCCAGTTCCGCCACTATCCCGTACTCTCGGCGATTTCATGCCCCCGGAGATGGGGGTCCCTCCTCGGATCCGCCCGGTGATGGATGATTCGTCCGATGACGGTATTGGGTACGCTTCGGTTAACACCGTCGAGCTGGTAAATCCCTTTTCGGTTCCCGACGTTGAAGAACACCAGGTGGACCTCCCTAGTGTCCCCGGTCGTCGCCACCGTCGGAAGAACCGCAGCAGCAGGAGTCGCCGGGGCACAGCCGTCGGTACCTCCGGCCAGGCCGTGCACGCCACTGAGACTAGGCGGCAGGCTCAAGATCGAGCTCAACGTGCGCAGGCTCCCCATCCGGGGATGACGGATTCGCCTCCGCCACTGTTTGTGGTGTGGGACCAGGCAGAACCGCCTCAGCCGCGTCGCGACCAGCTTCGCCCTGCCACAAGTCCATCCCGGCCTCCTGACTCCAGTACGGTGACCATTTCCCGGACTGCGACCAGTGAACAGCGAGATGCGCCAAGTACCAGTCGGCCGCCGATCCAACCGGTAAGGCCCGTCATGCCACCAACCGCAGAGCAACCTCCTGCAACCAGGAGCTCGCGCTTGGCCAAAAAGTATGATGTCCTGAAGCACTTGGCCGACATCCCAGCAAGGCTCTCCATCCTTGAGGCTCTGCGCATGTCATCTGAGATGCGCGAGGCACTCGCTGAAGCCCTGAAGAGCCCCCTCCAGTTTGAGACAGAGGTTGCGGCTGCAGAGGCCTTTCACGCCGAAACGATCGAGGACGCCGAATGTCAGGCAGTTATCTCGTTCTATGGTAAGGATGAAGACCCTCCTATACAGGGACACATTCGTCCGCTGTATGTCACTGGCCAGTTCAATGGCCTTGAAGTCCGGCGTTGTCTTGTCGACACGGGGTCCGGGATTAACCTGATTCCAACTCGGACGCTCCGGAGATTGGGGTTGTCTGAGGATGACTTGATTCCCTCCGACCTCAGGATCCAGGGGTACGACCGCACCGAGCAAACCCCGGTCGGCAAGATACGTTTGAAGACCCAGTTCGGTGACTTGGTTGCCAACACCGAATTCATGGTAGTCTCTCAGGACACTGCGTATAACGCATTGATGGGCAGGCCATGGCTTCACCTTCACGCGGCGGTCCCCTCGTCATACCACCAATGCCTCAAATACTCCCTTAATGGTCGAGTAGGCGTGCTTCAAGGAGATCCCTCTCCTTTTGCCTCATGTGAAGCCCGTTATCTGGACGCGGACTATTACAAGAGCAAGGATAAGCAGATCCTGGCAGGTGAGGTTGAGCCTGTCGCTGTTGCGAGCGATCCCTGGGCAGGTCTAGATGACGCTTACGTCCTCCCGATTCACCGGTTGGACGTCGCCATGGTCTTGACGGTCCGCGAGTCTCCTGATGAGACGGCCGCGACCGCCCGCGCCAGCACCAGTGGCCCAGCAGGACCTGGTAGCCCCAATGCAGTTTCCAACGCAGTCTCTCCCGTGGATGATCCCTCCCCGAGTGGAGAGGGTATGGAAGACGCACCCCCAGCCTTTGAGGAGGGCGTCCCTACCACGGTCGATGAGTTAATACAGGTGAACCTTGGAACCGAGGCCGATCCAAGACCCACGTTGGTTAGTGCCTCCATGCCCTCTGAGGAGCGGCAGCAGTACGTGGACTTTCTCAGGCAGCACCGTGATGTGTTCGCTTGGGGCTATGACGAGATGCCGGGGCTAGATCCTCAGGTATCCGTCCACCGCCTTGGTCTCCCGGCGAACCATCGCGGGTTCAAGCAGCCTCCCAGGAAGATGCACCCATCCCATGGTGCCATGGTTGAGGCCGAAGTTGACAAGCTTATCAAAGCCAACTTCGTGAGGGAAGTTCAGTACCCCAAATGGCTGGCCAAAATTGTGCCGGTCAGGAAGAAGAACGGGCAGATTAGAGTCTGCATCGACTTCCGCGATCTCAACCGCCACTGTCCGAAGGATGATTTTCCCCTTCCAGTGACAGAGCTGTTGATTGATTCCACGGCAGGGTTCCAAGCCCTCTCCTTCATGGATGGATACTCCAGATACAACCAAATTCGGATGGCCCCTGAGGATGAGGAGTTCACTGCCTTCAGGGCCCCCCAAGGTACCTTTTGCTACCGGGTCATGCCCTTCGGCCTGAAGAATGCAGGTGCCACCTATCAACGGGCGATGCACCGCATATTCAAGCCAATCCTCGGCACACTGGTGGAATGCTACGTCGACGACTTGGTTGTCAAATCGCGCCAGCGTCAGGACCATCTCAAAGATCTTGAGAAAGTGTTCAGCTTCCTCCGGTCTCGCTGCCTGAAGATGAACCCGTTGAAGTGTGCCTTTGGGGTCACCTCTGGAAAGTTCCTTGGATTTGTGGTAAGATACCGGGGTATCGAGATCGACCCAGAGAAAATCAGGGCGATTAGCCAGATGCCTCCCCCGGGTACCGTCCGGGAACTGCAAGGGTTCCAAGGCCACTTAGCCTATATACGCCGATTCATCGCGAATCTGGCCGGCAAGTGTAAGCCCTTTTCTCGGCTTATGAAGAAAGGTGCCACCTATGTATGGGATAAAGAGTGTCAGACCGCTTTCGAGGAAATCAAGCAGTACCTGCTTCAACCTCCGGTCCTGATGCCGCCCGTATCCGGAAAGCCGCTGGTCCTTTATGTGACCGCCCTGGAACGGTCCCTGGGTGCCCTTCTCGCCCAGAAGAACAACGAGGGAACAGAGAATAGCCTCTATTACCTCAGTCGCATGCTCCTCGATGCGGAGGTTAGGTATTCCCCCATCGAGAAGAGCTGCCTGGCGCTCGTATTTGCCGTACAGAAATTACGGCACTACTTGCAGCACCATGAGGTACAGTTGGTTTCTCGGGTAGACCCGTTGAAATATATCCTGAGCCGACCTATGTTGACTGGCCGTCTAGCGCGGTGGGCTGTGATTCTCCAGCAGTTCGACATCAGGTATGTGTCTCAGAAGGCCATCAAAGGGCAAGCGTTGGCAGACTTTCTGGCCGCTCACCCGACCTCGACGGATCAGCCGCTGGATCTAGGCTTTCCTGATGAGACCATTCTCTCGGTTGATCGAGCCGATCCATGCTGGCAGATGCACTTTGACGGTGCCTCCCGGAGCCCCACCGGTAGAAGACTCGATAATCCTAAGCTCAATAGAGTGGGCTTGGGCATCGTCTTCATTACCCCGGAGCGAGCCGTGCTGCCATACTCTTTCCTGTTGTCAGAGGGCTGTACCAACAATGAGGCGGAATACCATGCCCTCATCACCGGCCTCGAGTTAGCTCTCGAGATCGACGTGCCCCATCTGTGTGTGAAAGGGGACTCCGAGCTGGTCGTTAAGCAGATCAATGGCGACTACGTTGTCAGGAAGCCGGAACTTGTGCCATTGTTGGAGTGCACCCTTCTTCTGATGGCCCGGTTCCCTTCTCGGCCGGAAATTGTCCATGTTCCCCGGTCGCAGAACGGTCGAGCAGATGCTTTGGCCAGCCTGGCTGCGTCACTTGCGGAACCTGAACAGGACAACCTGATCGTCCGCGTGACGCGCCGCAGGCTCATCGCTCCCGTTATCCCGGAAGAAGATCGCGGCCCGTTGGTAAGTAACCTCACCACGGTTGCCCCTATGCCCGGAGCCCCGAGTACCCCAGATATAGCAGTCGAATCAGCCCGTGATTGGAGGGCGCCTTTGGTTGAGTACCTCCAACATGGCATTCTTCCGTCAGATCGGGCCGAGCGCGAGCGAGTTCGACGCCGCGCATCGCAGTTTGTCCTCCAGAGCAGTCCCGGTCTGGAGCAGATCCTCTACAAGCGCGGGTTTGATGGTGTTCTCCTCCGTTGCCTTCAGGGAGTCGAGATCCCACGAGTCATGCAAGAGGTTCATGCTGGTTCATGTGGCGCCCACCAGACTGGGCCGAAGCTGTCCCACCAGATTCGGAGGTTGGGATACTTCTGGCCCTCTATGATCCATGACTGCATCGAGTACGCCAGGAGGTGCCATGCGTGCCAGGTTCATGCGAACTTTGTGCATCGGCCGCCGGAGCCTCTCCATACCACAAGGTATTCCTGGCCCTTTGCAGTCTGGGGACTGGACGTTGTGGGACCTTACCCGCCGGCGACAGCTCGCCAGTGCCGGTTCATTCTGACCGCCACGGACTTCTTCTCCAAATGGGCAGAAGCGATTCCGCTCAGAGAGGTCAAATCCTGTTCGATCGCTGACTTCGTGACCTCCAACATCATCTATCGATTTGGAGTGCCTCACGCTATCCTCACGGATAACGGAACCAATTTCCGAGCAGCCGAGTTGAAGAAGTTGTACGCCAAGTATAACATTCGCTCGAACCATACATCTCGCTATCATGCGCAGGCGAATGGACAGATCGAGGCGTTTAACAAAACCCTCTCTAACATTCTGCAAAATATGGTTGGTCAGAACAAGAAGAGTTGGCCGGACAAGCTCCCCAACGCCCTCTGGGCTTATCGGACGACGACTCGCAATTCCACCCAGATGACCCCTTATTCCCTGGTGTATGGAGCTGAGGCCGTCCTGCCCATCGAGATCCAGTTACCGTCCTTGCGCACTGCGGTCTACGACCAGCAAGCGCCGGACAGAGTTGCTGAAGCCCGTCTAGTCGAGTTGGAAGCACTGGATGAGAATAGACTCCGCGCTTTGCACAACTTGGAGAGGCATCAAAGCAGAATGGCTCGAGCTTTCAATAAGAAGGTTCGCCTCCGCTCCTTCCTGCAGGGTGATCTAGTGCTAGCCCTAAGAGCACCTATGATCCCCGGCAGGAATCCGCCCAAGTTGGAGCCCAAGTGGGAGGGACCTTTTGTTGTCCACAAGGTCTATCCCAATGGCGCGTACTCCCTAGCGACTATGGATGGTGAGCGTGTCACTCCTCCCACCAACGCTAGGTTCCTCAAGCAATACTTTGCCTGAGTGTCCGTTCGTCCTGCATGACGCTAAACTGCACTTCGTCCTGCATGACGCTAAACTGCACTTCGTCCTGCATGACGCTAAACTGCACTTCGTCCTGCATGACGCTAAACTGCACTTCGTCCTGCATGACGCTAAACTGCACCACGTCCTGCACGACGTTAAACTGCATTCGTCCAGGCTACAAGACGTTAAAACTGTTCAGCATTCGTCCGCGCTGCAAGACGTTAAACTGCCAAGTGCTTCGTCCCGCATGACGCTAAACTGCACTACGTCCTAGCTACAAGACGTTAAACTGTTCAGCATTCGTCCTGCATGACGTAAAACTGCCACTCAAGAACTACGTGCGGCTTGATTCCCATCCTTATGGGATACGTAGGACCGCCTGAACCCTCGTGTTTCAGGCCCAGCCCCATCCTTCGGGAATTTCCATCCCATCTCGGGCCCTTGGCCCAGTTGCCCCCGGGTGTGCGGCGTATGGTGTGAGTGCGGGGCTATGCCCTCATTCACGTCGGTTTGCTCGTCACGCTGTACGCCCCCCCACGTTTGGGGATGCCTTCTGCTCCCCCCTTCTTTTTTCCTTATCGTCCTGCATGACGTTAAACTGCACTTCAAGAACTACGTATGGCTTGATTCCCATCCTTATGGGATACGTAGGACCGCCTGGACATTCATGTTTCAGGCCCAGCCCCATTTCCCGGGAATCTCTATCCCGCGTTGGGCCTCTGGCCCCAGTTCCCCTCCTTTTTGTGCGAGGCATATCGCGTGAGCGGGGGATTATGTCCTCATTCACGTCGGTCTACTGGCCGCGCCGTACGCCTCCCCCGTGTGTGGGACTACCTCACACCCCTCATCGTCCTGCATGACGTTAAACTGCCTTTCCAGAACTACGTATGGCTTGATTCCCATCCTTATGGGATACGTAGGACCGCCTGGACGCTTGTGTCTCAGGTCCAGCCCCGTCTTTTGGTTGATCACGGGGATCTGCCCCCCTTCGGTTGCTCTCAGGGTGAGTCCTCCGACCCTTTCCGGAGATCTGTTAACATGTTTTGGGTGCTTCGGTCTATGACTCGTAGTGTCAGATTCAATCCCGACAAGTCCTGTGTTGCTTGTCAGGCCCCGCGCTTCCTCTTGTTCGAGCCTTCACTCAAAGGGATCCTCGTTAGCGGTTTGGGTACGATGCCTCAGTGCTCTCCCACCACTCCGGGTCGATTTACCGGTGGGTCTTGGGCCGCAAATCGATATGAATCCTGCGATTGAGCGGTCGATGCTCGTTTGCTTGCCCCGTCTTAGGCTGACGCGATCAGATGTTGTGTTGCGAATGCGTCAGCAACGTCCTTGATCGCCATGTCAGCTCTCTCAGGCTCTGAACATTGGTTGCGCAGTCCTCATCACACTCCGCCTTTGTGCGTTGTAGTGGAATCTTGACACTCTCTTCATACTGACCTCCGGTACGCCTCTACACGTTAGGCAGACCAACCAGGGTAATGATGTCGTTCGAGGCTCCCATGATCTGAGCACCAAGGATATATGCAGATATCCTCCTTAAGGGCCATGCGTAGCTGGACCCTCGTCCCCATAAGGAGGAGGGAGTCACCCGAACAATTGCGTTCTGGGCCCAGTATATCTGGAGGCTAGCATCTCTGCCCCTCGGGTGATGGACATATGCAGACCCCTATCCCAAGACTCTTCTCCTGGAATCGTGCGTGACCGCAGGGCTGGGTATGTTCCCACCTCCGCCGTGTCCGCCGTACCGCAATAAGCGGATTCCTCCATGGTCCGAACCACACGACCTTAAACTGTGTTGTCTGGTCCTACCACACGACCGTAAACTGTGATCGTCTTGGCCGCCCGACGAGAAACGACACTGCATCGTGATGTCCTCCTCAGGGGACACTCATGTTGGGCGCTGGTTAATGACCACGCCATTCATCAATGCCTTCCATGGCTTGATTATTGTGGCGACACCAGAGATTTCTCAATCACGGGCATGTCGCCGCACAAAGAAAAACCATTCATCTTTAAGGACAAACAAGAAATATCAAATGCCGCTCCTTTTGTGTGCGAGGGTCAGACCCGCACTCTTCCCCGCGCTGGTGCCCGATTGTGTTGCACCGCGCTTCAAGAACTACGTGCGGCTTGATTCCCATCCTTATGGGATACGTAGGAATGCCCGGATGTTTGAAACTTCGGGTCCAGCCCCCCACCTCTTAGAGATTCCCCCTTCTCTGGGGAATCCGCCGCCTTCAGGTCACCCTCAAGGCGTGTTCCCCGACCCCTTGCCGTGGTCCACCGGTGTCAAGAGTACTCTGGTTTATTGCCAGGAGGGTCAGGATCCGCTTGGTCAGGTTTCCTCCACTTTTCAGGCTTCGTGCTCCCTTTCATTCGGACCCATCGTCTACGCCCTGGGTGGAGCCCCCGTGAACGGTTCGGACACAATGCCTCATTGCTCTCCCACCGACTCGGGCCGGTACCCCCAATGGCCTCGGGCAGCAAATCGATATGAATCCTGCGATTGAGCGGTCGATGCTCGTTTGCTGCCTCATTCCACCAACGGTTAGTGCGATATTGATGCTGCTTTTCCGCCACGGTCGGCAGTACTCCCATATCGTTACACCGGTGCCCCCAGTCCTTGAGTGAATGGCCGCATGATTCACATTTTCCACCTCCCATTCTGACCAGGCGAAACCTCGACACTCTTGACACTATCCCTCAGTGCATCTTCGCATATCCAGGGGATATGACCACGATGTGGCGTGCTTTGAGTCCTTATGGTCCGAGCTCTAAGACCTTAAACTAAGATCCCCCCTTATGGTCCGAGCTCTAAGACCTTAAACTAAGATCCCCCCTTATGGTCCGAGCTCTAAGACCTTAAACTAAGATCTCCCCTTATGGTCCGAGCTCTAAGACCTTAAACTAAGATCTCTCCTTATGGTCCGAGCTCTAAGACTTTAAACTAAGATCTAGCCCCATGGTCCGAGCTCTACGACCTTAAACTAAGATCTCCCCAAATGGGGTCCTACGTCCTGCATGACGTTAAAATGCACTCTCAGAACTACGTGTGGCTTGATCTCTAGCCTGATGGAGTACGTAGGAACGCCCGGGCATTCCAACTCGGGTCCAGCCTCAGGGATCGCTAAGTCCCGCCCCTCCTCGCCGCCGGCCGTCTGGCCTGACTTCGGGTAGAGTGGTGCAGTTGTGATATTCTCCCCGACCCAGCTCGGGATGCCCCATCGCAATGATGGGAAGCGACAGTTTCCTCGTCAAAGAGGTTCTGTCTGAGAACTGGGGTGATTCACGGCCAGATTAGTGCATCCGCCTAATACACTTTCCCCGCGGTGGCGCAATTTTGAGAGCGTTGGATTCTATCCGAACAAATCGTCACTTCGCCCCACGCTTCGCATGCCCTGTTGATCGGGATTTCCACCCTTGTGTCTGAAGGAACCCCAAAGCGGTATTCATGATGACATGTGGTCCGCCTCCTGCAATATGAATGATGACCTTTTTCAGTCCGTCTATTGCAGTTGTTATGGTCGATCCACTGTCCGCCTACCGTCTTGGGCATTTCCTGGAAGGCCGACCGTTGTGGATGTCCGGATTCGGGACACGCGATTCACCCTTTCTCATTTCCCTATGTTCGGATAAAATCTCAACGCCCCTAGCATTGTCCCGCTCGTGTGTTGGAACAAGTTGGGGGGGATGATACATTGATTAGGTCTGAGGTCTCCTTTCCTAGGAATGACCTCCCTCTTTTCTCCAGCAATCCAGGCCCAATTATGGATGCCTGATGCTTGGTTAACACTCCCGCAAGACAACGAATTGTGGTTGAGCATGTTAAACCAAAAGATGCAGATAAATATATTGATTCATACAAATGGATCAAAGTAGCGGAAGCAAATGTTTTGGGAATGGCAAAACAAAGCCCTTAGGGATTAGCGTGCTGAATGAGTCTTTCTAATGCCGCTACCCTTTGGCTGGTGGCCTCCAGAGCTGCTTCTCGCTCTCTGCGTGCCCTCTCTTCGTCGGCGGTCGCAGCGCGCAGTTCGTCGATTCTGGCCTGTGCACGCTCCCGCTCGACCTGAATTGTGACCATCTGTTGGCCCGCCTCTGTCAGCTGTACCTGAGCGTCGATCAGTTGTGCCGATAGTTGCTCCACAAGCTCGGTACATGCTGCGACGAAGGCCTCCTTCTCTGCCGCCTGCCCTTCGAGGCGCCGGACTTCCTGCTCTGCCGCGATGAGCGCCTGCGTGCTCTTCGACATGTCCCGACTTTGTGCGACGTCGGCACGCCGGCGGCTCTCGCGCATCTTCTCGGCCATGAAATCACGGACCGTCAGATGGAGGCGTTGAGCATCAGCTCCCCCGGCACACAGGAAGCGCAGCCAGGTCTGAAGTGATCCCATGCGCCCCAGCCATTCCGATGGGTCTCGCTTGAGGAAGCGCTGGATGCACTTCCACCCCCTGCGTCGCGTTACCCGGCTATCCTCGACCGCCTCCGCGTCCGAGTCATCCATCTCCTCGGGGTCGGCAGGCCGGTAAGCAGGGAAGGCAGCCAGCAGGTCTGCTGCAGGGTCCGCCCCTGGGAGGTCCTCACGAGGGATAGGTTCCCCAACATCCGGGCAACCTTCTTCTCTCTCCCCAGCGGCGCTGACACCCTCGTCAGCCCCCAACCTCTCTCCGATGTCAGCACCGCCGATGTCCGGAGCCCCTTGATCAGCAGTTGGTGGGGCCGGCTCGGTTTGGAAGGTCTGTTCCGGAGCAGGCGGCATGTCCACCACTGGTCCACTCGTAGATGGCCCGGGTTCGGCAACCCGACGAGCCTCCAATGTTGAGATCACTGCGCGGGGCATGCCATGGTTAGTCACGGATCGTCAATGGCAAGCACCAGCAGTAAAGTAGGGAGACTTACGGGAGTTCGGAGCGTCATCTTCCGCTACCCCGGTCGCCGCAGGAACAGTTGCAGCAGGGGACCCCTTAGCGCTTGTCAGTTCGATAATGGGTGCCTGGCCCCCGCCTTGTCCTGCTGGCGCCTCTCCTACTCCTGTTGAGGACGCCTGACCGACGTCCGTGTGCTCCTGAGAAGGATGGAGAAACGGGTTAGAAGCTGCATAAGAGAATGGATGAAGCAAGTTGAGTAGGGATAGAAGCGGACCTCGAGGAGCTCAGTGACATCAACGTTGTCAGAGCCGGCCACCTCGCCGCTCTCCCGTGGGCTCCCCCGATGGGACCTTCCCTCGGAGCCTTCATCCTCCCCCGTCTCCTCCTCCTCCTCGGAGTCGTTACTGTCATCTTCTTCCGGCGGCATCTGTTCCGGAGCGGGCTCGAGGCCGAGCATCACCTTCACCAGAAGGGATGGCTCCGCGCGCTGACCACGTTGGCGCGCGTACTCGTCCATGGCCGTCAGATATGCATATTGCCGGTTGAATTCCACCCTGTCGGTGATCTGGAGGCGCCCGACCTCTGGCAGATAGATTCCTTCTCTAAGTATCTTTCGCCAGATGACGTCGGTCCCCAGTGACTGCCGCAGGGTCATCCAGGCCGACCACAGCGCCGGGAAGACCGCATCGTGGGAGGGTTCGAGCAGACGCCTCACCTGCTTCCCGGGCCGCTCCCCGACCGACGCATGCGCCCCCTCTCTGGGCGCCGAGGTCGTGGCGGCAGCCTGCGATGCGCCCGCCGCCGAAGTCCCTGCTCGCGCCGGCCCCGCTGCTTGGCGCGCCTCCGTTCTCCCCCGTGTGGCGGCGCCTCGCCTCCTTCCCTGACGCCCGGTCTCCGCACGGGTAGCCTCGAGCCGCCGAACTAGCTTCCGCAAGAGCCCCTCAGGGTACGCGATGGCCCAGTGTTCGGCATACTCGGTTGCCAAGCCTGCGTCGATCCCGGTAGGAGGGAGAGTGATGACGTCGCCAGAGCCGAAAGCGGCAAACATCAGCCACATCTGGCGAAGGACGCCGGGGTTCGTCTCCTCCCGGACAGCAGTGAATACCCTCTTCGGCATCCGTTGAAGGCACCCGAACTGCCTGGAGAACCGGGTCGGCACGTAAGGCTCGCAGATCACCTTCCCGTCGATCCGAGCCACGAGCACCCCGCCCCGCATGTTCAGGAAGTACTCATGCTGCTCCAACGGACCCTGCCCATTGTCGATCATTTGGCCAACGGGAGTGGGGAACGGACTGAAGTTGAAGTTGGCATGATTGCCAATCCGGATCCGCACGCCCTCCTCACTTAGGGTCATCGGAGCGACCCCCGCGATGTTCAGCAGGGAGGGTCGCAGGCCGTTGCCCGGAGGAATGATGGCGTTCGGAAACGTGTACCCACCGAGGTGAGCAGCCACCCAGCCGTGGAAGAACTGAAAGGGCCCACAGATCCTTCGTGGCAACCCCCCTCGTGAGATGCGTCCCAGGATGGCATACAGCCTCGCCAGCACTGGGACCCCGAGGTTGTATCTCTTGTTGGCGGCCATAGCGCCTGCCATCGCCAGTGTCGCCGGGCGGACGCCCATCCTCGCATCCCGCACTGGCAGGAGCCACCCGCTCAGAAAGGCGGCCAGGAACGCCGCGTACTGGACGTTCGGGTCCCGGGCCTCGATGACGCGGTACCCCCATGAGCGGTAATCGCCCGTCTCCAGGACCCGCCAGTACGACCCGTTCCGGCTCCTCTGAGCTGCGGTCGGGCACCGCTTCCCCCTGCCTGGCATCTTGACCGCCGGGTCATGCTCCAAGAACTGGCCGAACCACTCCTTGTAGGCTATGTCCTTCTGGAAGTCTTGGATCCCGAGCCGCTGCGTAGCCAGGTCAAGAAGATGCCAGGTCAGAATGGGAGTCCGTGACCTGTCCTCCCAGATGTTCTTCGGTGGCAGGAACTCATCGTACTGGTAGCCCTCCAGCGGGATACCTCCGATGCAGTGGATGTCCCAGAGACCGATTCCGACCTCCCCATGGTGAAGATGGAAGGTGTTGGTATCCGGGGACCAGCGAGTGAACAGCTCCGGCCCGAGCTCAGACTGCTGGTAGAAGTGGAACTGCGACGTCCACACCGCCTCGAACAGGCCGATGTACCGCAGCTCCTCTGCGAAGTGATCGCAAGTGTGGCGTACCCAGAACGCCCGGGCCCACTCGCTGGTGAAGTTGCCCCCAGACCGCAAGTCCCAGTCCTTCAGCCAGCCCTTGGTGTCGTCCGTGACGCTCTGGCGATATATGCTCGAGTAGAGGGCTGGAGAATTCTCCGCAGTAGGCTCACCCCCATCAATGGTTCGCGTCCTTGGGTTCAGGACATAGACATCCAAGTGTCTGGTCTCCCTGGCAGGATGCCCATTGTTGGTGATGTTATAGCGGAGAAGCTCGTCTTCTCGGGTCACCCAGGTCCGCGGCGCATCAATCTCGAACCCTGGCACCGGAACCTCATCTAGGATGCCGAAGTTCCAGAGCGGCAGGTTGTCCGACAGTGGATATGTCTTCTGGGCCGGCGTTAGTAAGTCGAACAAGGATTGATTGTTAGAAACAATCTCCTTGGCTCCGTAAACCTCCTCGTTCGTCGCCATCTCGGCTCTGCGAGTGGCGGCATCCCCTTCATTTCCTCTGTGCGCGGCCATCTCGGAAGATTCGGGAGTCGTGCGGGTTAAGGGATGAAGCGTGCGGGATCGGACGAGGCTGGTGGAAAAGTTTGAGAGGCGGCGCGCAATCCTAGTGGACGGCGCGCAATCGGGAAGTCCTTCGCGAAAAACCCCGGGTATTCGCGCAAAAACAGAGCGAAGTCCGGACGGTTTTGCGCAACGAGCGAGCGAATTCCGCGCCGGAAAAGGCAATTTCGCGCACGAGAGCAAAGAGGCTTATCGCGCGGAAGGCCAGTGTACGGCACGGAGGGACTCAGTGCCCCTATTTATAGGCGAGGCCGTGGTCCGCGCTGCGCGGAAAAGGCTTTGCGCGACCGCATCGGCCGCTTTCGCGCCCGACACCCATTTTTGTGCGCCACAGTCCCGCGTCGCCCAGGACTTCGGCATTCCGGCGTCTCCCTCGGAACCCGATCGTTGCGACCTCTCGCCGATCAGATTCCGAGGGGGGGCTTTTGTAGACGCCGGAAAAGTCCGTTGTTCCCAAACGAAGCTCCGGATGCGGAAAGCGAGGTCATATTTGGAGTCGGAAGGATGTTTCGGAGGGCCCGGAGGCCTTGCGCGGAATTTCAGAGGCCCGCGCGCAAAGGTGATGTTCCGCGCGCAAACCCCCCGGGATGCGCGCAATGCGCCGGTCCGGCGTGCAATTTGGCGCGCCGCGGGTCCGCACGACTCCCTTGCGCGCCGCGCCCGATTCCGCGCCCACGAGGAGAATTTCGCGCTCGCACCCTGGATTCCGCGCCCGGGGTTGCCTATAAATATAAGGCGACCCCCAACGTTTCAAAGGTTGCTGGAAGTCGAAACGTCTCTCGTGCGCGCAATTCAACCCCTTCCGCGCGCAATGACGAACTTCAGGTAACCTCCTTTCTTTCGCGCAAGAAAGCCTCGGGGTCCGCCTTCGCGCGCAATCACCGCTGGCTCCTTTCATTTGAATAAAAACTCACCCTAAGGCCTTCGCGCACAAAAGAACCCGCTTGCGCGCAATTGCCCCCGGGGTGCGCGCAATCCGGCCCGATTGCGCGCACCCCCCTTCTTTCAAGTGGCCATTCGTTAAAGAATGAGCCGTTGCCCCCGCGCGCTATCTGAAGCCCGGTGTGAGAAATCTCAAGCATCCGCGCGCAAGGCGCTGGCCCAATTGCGCGCCAGCCGCCCTGATTGCGCGCCGGCCCGCAGTATTGCGCGCAAAGCTTCCTTTTTGCGCACAATCTTCCAGGGTCGTCCCCGTTGACCTCCTAAGGGTACCCGCCTGTGTGGCACCCGATGATTCTCATCCCGGGTGCCCGCACCGTGCGTTGTCTTCCCGTGCGGCCCTCCAGGTTCGTGCGAAGTGATATGCACCCATCGTCCGGCAACCTATGCCCAGCATGACGTTAAACTGCACATTCGTCCGGCAACCTATGCCCAGCATGACGTTAAAATGCACATTCGTCCGGCAACCTATGCCCAGCATGACGTTAAACTGCACATTCGTCCCGCATGACGTTAAACTGCGCATTCGTCCCGCATGACGTTAAACTGCGCATACGTCCAGCATGACGTTAAACTGCATATTCGCCCAGCATGACGTTAAACTGCACATCCGTCCAAGCTGCACAACGTTAAACTGCCTAGCCCCCATCGTCCGCGCTGCAAGACGTTAAACTGCCAAGTGCTTCGTCCTCAACACATGACGTTAAACTGTACTTCGTCCGGCAAGACGTTAAACCGTCCGCTTCGTCCTCAACACATGACGTTAAACTGTATTTCGTCTGGCAAGACGCTAAACCGTCCGCAACCTGATCCTGTGCTCCGCACGCAGGGTCCCCCCGGTTTGGATGTGGCCCCCACCCGCTCATCCCTGCAGGGATGTCGGGATTGCCCCTCTTTAGGGACGATTTAATGGGAGTGGCTTTTCCCTACGGGGGCAGGGTATTACAAACCCCTAGTTTCTCGTGGGAGGCTGCACATGTGTATCTCCATTGCGCCTCCCCACTGCCGAAGCCAGTA
Source organism: Viscum album (assembly GCA_963277665.1). Classification (NCBI taxonomy): domain Eukaryota; kingdom Viridiplantae; phylum Streptophyta; class Magnoliopsida; order Santalales; family Viscaceae; genus Viscum; species Viscum album. Next base: position 2,041,096,010 of record OY728161.1, on the reverse strand, counting down.
GAGGGTCTGACTGGGATCGAGGTGTCTTCTGCTTTCGGTCCAAGTCCCTTCCAACTGAGTTTTGCAGCATCCGGGCTGCCCCAAGTGCGTAAGTCCTGACAGAATGAACTACGTGGACTTTGATCCCTGTCTTCTATACAGGGTACGTAGGAAGCCTCCCTGAGGTCCAAGCCCACCACCTGGTCGTCCCGGTCGTATTTACGTCGGTTCGTCCATCAGTGGACCCCTCCCGGGTTCACGCTTGCGTTGATTCACCTATGAATCCGCCCCTGTGGGAGACTGCCCGTGTGTATCTCCACGGTGCCTCCCCACAGCCCCTCTTTTCCATTTCCCCTTTTATCGTCCAGTATGACGTGAAACTGTGATCCACCCGGCTGTTCCATCCCCCTCCGTGCGAGGTGGTTCGGTTCAATCCTCCGCCCGGCGGCCTCGACCTCTTCGTGAGTCGGCTTGCCGACGTCCAGCATGACGTTAAACTGTATGCCCGAACTACGTTGACTTTGATCCGTGTTAACGCGCGGTACGTAGGAAGCCCCTCTGGGGTCCAAGCTATTCACTTCATCATCCATCCTGATCCTTACCCGGGCCGCCACATCCCGGTGGGGTCATGCCACTTCACTCCACTCCACGATACTTGGGAAGCCGCCCATGTGCTGGCCCCAGCGTCGGAGGTTCCCCGCATGGGGTTCTGTCATCTGATCCACTTTTCGTGTTGATCGGTCCGATGCCGTCCCCGCTGGACGTTAAACTCGCGGCATACCCCGTGTTAAACACGGGAAGCTGAGGAAAACCTCAGGTGACACAGTTCCCCGCACCTAGTACGGGATGCCTCAGGCCATCATGCCTTCGAGAAGCCCTATTAGGGACGGAAGACAGATGTGCAGAGCCGCAGTGTTACGACACGCCCCCAGCACCCAGAGCCACCCGGCCTTCTCACCGCAGGTTGCTGCCCCGCCCAGACTCCTTGGAACGTCCGGGCGGAAGCAGTGTAATTAACCGGTGTCCATGAAGATATGGCGCCGGGAATGAGATTCACGAACATTCTTAAGTCTATGAGGGAGACCCGGATTAGGCGACAAGTTCCGAGGAGACGTCCAAGGAAGGAGGAGCCGACATCCCATCATCCCGGTTTCGATCAAGGAGCAGACGCCCCTGAATAAGGGACGGATGCCGCCCGCCCTTGGAAAGCGGGACTGCGGGACCACAAGCCGCGCGCCCATCCCCTCGGGTTGACGGGTGCACGCGCGAACGCGTCCTGGCGGAACAGCGTAACCCGACGCACATCCGCACCGAAACAATCATGTTCTAGGAACATCTATGTTAACTAGGGGTGGGAACATGTGGGTACATGTAAACCATTGGAAATGTTGTGAGCCTATAATATTCCACAAAGGAAATGAAATAGATCATTGGTTTGAGGGGGGGGGGGATTCTTTTGATCCAGCGGTCCATTCAAAGGATCCAATCCCTTTTAGCAGTATGATACAGGGAAGATCCAAGAGGAAAGAATCTCAAGGTCTGTGGGGTTCCAAGAGAAGGATATCAACTCAAGGAACTTGTTGTGTTATCTTATAATTCAAAGGCACAATGGTGGTTTATGAAAATTGAAATATTCAAGAATGATTTAGGCACCCTAAAATTTGTGTCACACCCTAGTGAACATGTTATCGTGGTGGGGAGATGTGAAAAATCATTACTCTAACTTTTCCCTAAACCAAGGGGTATATGAGCATAGATTGGATTTTACTAGGGTTATATAGTAAGCCTTAAAATCATTATGACTTATTTATTTTCTCACAATTTTTTTCTAAACATTGGAGTTGAAGAGTTTTTCGAGTGAAGACTTGAATTTTTATTTCGGCCGCCATTTTTAGGTTTTCAATCAGAAAATTTTTATGTCTCTTTCAATAGAAGTTTAGTTTCTTATGATTGAGAATAACATAGGATAATAGTTTAAGGTTGTAAAACATTAACCAAAGTGCAAGGAATTTATGGATATGATGGACATGGGTGAAATATGAGGGTAATGTTACACTAGATACTAATTAGGATACCCATGTTTAAGAGAACACCAGAATCCTTATAAGAGGGAGATGAAAATGTTGTAAATAACGGCTCGGGGTTCTCAAGTCTTGAGTAATGATATAGGACAATCATTTTAGGGATACCCCAGAACACCCTCGTGTGCTGGGTCCTTCTTCGGTTAAGTCTAGTTCAAAAGGATAAAGAATAACTTCATATAGGGACAAGATGTCTTTATTTGGTAGATATGAGCCCATATTAACCTATATCAAGGTCAAAAATAGTGGTATATTTTATTTTCAAGGGGCCATGAAAGGTTTTCATCCACCTGAGGTGCTCATGAAATGATGTGTGCTTATGGAGTGAGGGTATTGAAATATGTTAGTAGAAACTCAATCTTTAGATGACTAGGGACATAATATTATGGTCCATTAATAAGGAATGATAATGGGTGATGTCCTGTATATTTTACTGTCATATTGTAGGGACATATTTTCGGTGTAGTTTTAATGTCATGTGAATAATAAATTTTCCTTATATTTCATTTTAATGTGTTAAGGATGTATCCCATTTTACTTTCAATTTAATGTAATTCTGTAATGAAACATTTTTTCCCTTGTAGTTTAACATCATATGGTAAAGACATATTTATTTTTTTGTAGTTTAACTTCAACTGGTAAGGATGTAGAAAATGACATAGAAAATTGTGAAAGATTTCCTTGATGTTCTTTTCACTGATCAAGGAAATTTAGATGCAAGGGAGCATCTTCTATCCATGCAAAGAATAATTTCCGGGAGGTGGTATGTTAGATCCCTTATTTCATAGATATATCACATTTCAAAATCTATTCATGTGTATATCTAACTCACACATAAGAAAAACGATCCCATATGGATCGTCCCCTTCTAAAAAAGAGTTATATTCACTTTTTTGGTCATGCAGTTTAATGTCATGTGGATAGGACATTTAGTGCATATGAATAACCCATATGTAGTTAGGGGTGAGTTTAGATCAGTTCATATCCAGTGGATAAACCCAAAATTAGACATTTGGGTGTATCTATATATCCTATGATGTCAAGAATTAATCTATACATATTTCTTGTATCAGGTTCCATACATAGGTTTGGCCCAAATACAGAGATTGGGAAATATTTTTTTTATCATGGATGGACCCATGAATTGGAGATATAGGCATTACTATGTATCCTATGAGGATAGAAATCAAGACACACATAGTTTTTGTACAGGAATCACTCTATGTGGGTATAACCCGCATGTAGAGGGGGTATTATTCCATTGATTCGTGTAGACATGAAAATGATTAGAGATCCTGGAATCACTACATATCTTGTGATGATAAGAATCAAGCCACACATAGTTATAGAATGGGAAACTCACTACATAGTTTAGACCCATATACAAATTGAATATAGTTCCCATTGATTGTTCTATCTAGCCCCTGGATTAGATATTTGGGTGTCACTATGTATCATGTTATTACAAGAATCACAGAATACATAGTTCTTGAAAAAAATGTAGTTTAATGTCACATGAAATGGATGTAGGATCCAGGACTTGAAATCGGGATATTGAAACTGATCCTAAGAATAGAGGTTTGGGCATCACAATGTAACCTATGATGGCAGAAATATAGTCACATGTAGTATTGGAATATATGTGTAAGGGGATATGAACACTAAATATATTGGTCCTCACGGGTGAGGCCCATTGTAATCTGCAGTTTTATGTTATGCAAGATACATAAACAATAAATTATAACTTCACATGGAAAGGACTTATGCAGCGTCTTTTAAGATCATTCATTTTGGACCATGGTAAACTTATCAGGAACTTATATCCCTTGTTCATATAGGGAAGCCATTATAAAAAATTTCTATGCTCACATAGGATATGATCAGTGAGAGAAACAAGGATTGTAAAAGGTTCCTCTCAATAGATAGACTAAATTAAAGGAACTACAGGACATCTTGTATAATGTAGTGGATTTTCCAAGATATAGGGTCAATGTGTCACCGCTAATCTCATTGAAATGAGAATCATGTCGTATGTAGTTCTGGAAACTAATGAAATTTGATGTCATTAGTGAGGACACATGACCATGCAATTTAATTTCATGTGGTAATGAAGAATGTGACTCATCATGAAGGAATATAGATGTTGTGGTTTGTCCAAAAAAATAGAGCTATTGGAACCACTATTTATTTTGTGATGGCAGGAATCAAGCCACACAAAGTTCTTGTAAACCAATGCGTTTAGTGCCATACAGTGAGAACATCATCCATGTAGTTTATCATCTTTTGGTACAGATGAGGGTCACCTGATGTAAAGGAAAAAGAATGTTAGGGATCTATTTATTTTTATATCATGAAGTGATGATATTTACCATGTGTTTTAATGTTATGCAGTAAGGAAAAAATATATTGTTATGTTTAAAATATTACTTCCTAGACGACCTCTATACAATTTAATGTCATGTGGTCCAGAAGTGTTTGTTCAGTTTAACATCATATGACCAGGACTGGTTCATGTAGTTTAACCTCATGTGACAAGGATTTGTTTTCCATTTTATCATCATCTAACCAGGACATGTCTGTATATTTTAATGTCATGCTACTAGGATATAGGGAAATTAATGGTGGCTATAAAAATAATTTCTTAAGAAACCCAGAATTGGGGGGGGGGGGTGTGACACATTACCCATCCATTTGGGGCTATGAATAGTCTCCATTTTGATATAAATTATTTATGATATAAGGCCCTTCCCATTTTGGTTTCATATTCGTAGGTTTAATTCCTATTATCATTAGGGTTATGAGATCTAATATTAGTTCTCCATATTGGGAAAAAAAGAGGTGGACCTTTTTACTGAATGCCAATACGATATGATTCTGATGGACTTCAAGGTTATGCAATATATGCATCCTATTCAAATCGAGATTTTCTAATTCATCCAACAAGTTTTTTAATTTATTATTATTTGATAGTTTTTCACAAATAACTATTCATTGTGAGGGAAACTGTAATTCTATTGGAAACACCTCCTTAATTCTGTACACCAATGAATAGGGCGTTTCTTTTGTAGTCATACATGTGGTGGTATGGTAGGACCATAAATCATGGAGGAGATTACCTGACAAGGCCTTATTTACCTTATTCAATATATTCTAGAGTATATTAGATATAGTATTATTGAATGGCTATATTGGTCCATTTTACACTATATGATAGTGAGATGAGTGATTGGACTCGATGTTTTACTCATAGTGAAATTTATTTAACTTTGTTACATAGAAGTTAATGTCATATTCTATCAATATAATGGGAGGGACTCTAAACCTGAGAATGATATTGGATTTCAGGAACTAGGAAATATTCTTTATCCAGACTTCCATGATTGGTATTGCCTCAAACCATTTGTAAAATAAGTTGATAACAGCAAGTATGTTCTCAAAATTCTTGGTTATGGCTGGGTGATATGCCCCCAAAATATCAATTCTCCATATGGAAAATTTCCAATAATTTTTAGCTATATGTAGAGATTCATATGGTTTATAGATGAAGTCTTCATGGATCTAGCATGCATAAAATTTCCAAATGAATTCCATGTAGTCATGTATCATGGTTTTCCAATAGTGGCCAAGCCTCCAAATTTGGTTGCAGAGCCTTGTCCCAGACAGATGAGTGTCACAGGATCCTGTATAGAATTTCTCTATTATGGTAAGAATCTATCTTTTTGATATTCATCTATGGAGGATCCCATCATATCATCACTTTTAGATGGATTTTTGATCATTTGGATTATCCTGTAGAGTAAAGTTTGGTGCTCAGTGAAAAATAAATTCCCTTACATCTTAGTTTTATAAGAGTGTTACATTCTTATGATGACCAATTATGGGATCCATACATGTAGGGTTGGATATCAGTTCGTCATTCTTTTTGATAGTGTTGGCCTAATTGATATCTTCCATGTCACAGATGATGATCGATGAGAACATTATTAAGGGTGTGATGCAGAAGAATTCTTCCTCCTGATCAGGGTCAACCAAGAATGTGGATTCATTATCCAATGCATTATTGTGAACATTAAATGATTGGGGTACATGATATAATGTCAGTTTAAAAGGGAAATTCACCATTATTCCTCCAATTTAGCCAATGATAGGGAGAAGTTATTCCCTTTTGATGGAATATTCACCATTGATTTTCTTTATCACCATCCTCAAATCCCATTTTATGTTCAGGTAGACTAGTTGTAGATACAGATATAGGTCCAAGATAGTAGAGAGGGCATGGTATTCTTCTTCATTATTCATGCAGCCTTTAGACGGTGAGAAATTGTATAGGAGGAGTTCTTTGTCAAGATAAATAAATAAAAACCCTAATTAAACCTAGTTAAACACCATGTCTTCAAATATCTTGCTGATATGACTTCAAGAGGAACGATTAAAATTCATATCCCATGTTTCGGGAGTGTCCTGGGCATAGAAAAAATCCTTAGGTAGAAGTTCTATGTCCACTGGTGAGCTATTTGAAGCAGGGTGTGCAACAAAGAAATCGTCTAGGGCATTCCCTTTCACACATTTCTGTAACTTGAACTGAATGCAGTATTGTTTTAGAAAGAACTTATTTTGGGGAAAATTCCATTTCAACATAGGAAATCATAGAATGTAATTGATAAGGTCAATACAATAGATCATGTAGATTTTATGGTGATTTATGTAGTGCCTCTCCTTTTTCACTATAAATATTAGTGCAAGGAATATCTTTAAAATAGAAGAATATTAAGTCTCAATTTATAGCATTGTTTTGATGTGATAATGGAGACTTTTCCCACTCCATGTGTCATTTTTATATGTGATGATAACACCAAGTGATAATTCTATGATGACCACATATCCGATAAGTGGATTTGTTTCCACAGGCGGCATTAGGACCTATTGGTTTAGCAGGTACTACATAAGAATATCGAAGGTTTTCTAGCAGTCCACATCCCATTGATAGGTGATTTCCTTCTTCATTATCTTCATGAAGGGTAGTGATTTTATGGACATGTTGGATATGAAATTTTTAATGTAGAATAGTTTCCCTATTATCCTCATTATTTATATTAGATTTGAAGGGGGAGACATTTATTGGATTGCGTTGGTCTTCTCAGGGTCAAACTTGATGCCATGGTGTCATACAAATAAATATAAGGAATTTCCAGTAAATTTCCTCAAAATTTAATTTAAACAGATTCATCTTCTTTCAATGCTTTCAAAACATATTGAAAACTATATAAAGATCCATGAAGTGATCACCTCACTCTCAGGATTTGACCACCATGTCCTCAACATAAAATTCATCTATTCTTCCAAATAATTCCTAACAGAAATGATGCATGGATTATTGATAAGAAGAACCAATGTTATTAAATCCAAAGGGCTTAACATGGTAAAAAAAGATTCCCTAGGGTGATCTGAAGGTTGGGTAATCCTCATCTTTAGGGTCCATCTTTATCTAATTTTACCATGTGTACTCATTCATAAAGGAAAAGACTTAGATGCTAGAAGTTGCATTGATCATGAGTTATGTGATTGGTAATGATAAATCATTATTCAAACAATGTTGATTATGGTCTCTAAAATCAATACAGACCATAATTTATACGTTCTTTTTCTTGATAGGGATGATGCTGGTGAGTTATCTTTGGTGTTTCGCATTCCAAAAAAATTATCTTTAATAAATTTGCAGACTTTCGACTCAAAATTTCTAGTCTGAGATGGGTGAATCCTCATGGATGCCTGATTGAATCCTTGATGGTTATTGGGTATGATGAGATGGTTTGTGGAAACTTCAGGATTCATTTTGGTTATTTTTGTATAATTACAAGTGAAGAAATATTGGGTTTTCATTATAAATGAAACATACATCTCTCTCTCCTTGAGATGCATAATGGAACTAATTAGTCTAGATCATGGGTCTAATTCATTTCGAAGATTTATTTTCCCAAGATCATCAATGGTGGTGGAGACACCTTCCTAAAATATAAGAGGGGAGTTCCTAAATTCACCCTCTCCCTCTTCCATCTTTGAGTCCATAGAGGCATTTTCATATGAATTAAACAATATTTGGGAATCTCTTTCACTTTCAATATGCGAGAGCCCCTATGAAAAGACAATGTCTTACCCTACTACCAAATTCATTATAGAGAAATTCATGAGTTGATTTTATTTTATGTTTTCACTGGGGAAAGAAGAAGCTTAAACATATAGGACTAAGACTACTACCTCAATCAGGTCTATGAGAATCACATAGTCATTGTCAAGCATGCTCTTGGGATTATCATGTGTGGTCCCCAAGACATTGGGTAATGAAAACATTATATTTTCATCCACCGTTGGTTGTTTTTCTTCCCTCTTATAGAAACCTGCATCAGCCTATGTGGCTTTATAAATGCTGAAGTGGGTACTGTCACCATGTAGTATGTCGATCATTACATCAATGGGGTATTTTAATCATTTATATAATCCTTAAAGTACTACCACGTGGATTTGGAGCATGGTCCTTCTGAGTAATACATTGTATGTGGTGTCTTGCTGGATAACCAAAAGATCAGTGTCAGATGTGATATCCCCAAACTGAACTGTGAGATTGATATTCATGTGAGGTTTTTGATGATGCTTTTTATTCCCTTGAATGGTCATATTTGAGGATATATATCCCCTTCACCATATCCCAAATGTCATAGGGCCCAAATCGAAAGGAGATTTACCCCAAAACCATTATCAATCATATCTCTTCAAATGTCGACATTAAAAAGTCTAACTGAAACATACAAGGGTCTGATGTGTCCCAATAGGACCTCTTCTTGATCCTAATCCATGAATGTGATGGTGATATGGAATTCTCATGGAATTGTCTCCACTCAATAAACATAGGTTGCAGTGAATTCAATTTTAAACTCTTATGGGATCTAGGGGGATTAAAAAAATTCCTTCTCGAGTTGTTCTTAAAAATGGAGTGCGTCTTGGATTGAGAGATTGACTAGGAAAACCACATACTATTTCATAATTTCATAATTTCATAATTTTGTTCCAATGGTCAATGATTCATGAGGTGAGGTTTGTCTTTACTATGTGGTTAAAGAGATGACTAAATTGAGTTGGATGGGTCTGGTGCTTGTTCATAGGTTGAGGAATCATCCTTAACCTGTGAAATATGTGGATATATACTTCCCCATTTTCTAGGATAATTATATAATTACACCCTTATTAGGATATTGTTAGAATCGAAAAAACATTTCAAAAGAATATACTGAAATCCCCCAAGATTGATATATGAGAGTATCCAATTCTATGAGCTTCGTTTTGTCTAGTCATTGAGCTTCAATAGAGTTACGTATCAGATGTTATTACAATTTTAATCCAGTCTACAAAAATAGTTATTAGAGCCTGTTCGTAGAGACCGTTCAAGAAGACCATTCATAGAGGTTCAATTTACAGAGCCCCACTTTATGACTGTAAGAAGGGGTTTCGGTGTTCATTGTGATTCTGACACTACTTTATGACCGTGTTATGGATTTATGGTGTTCTTCAGAAGTCTAACTGTTCCACTCTCATTCAAGAAGCCACTGAATTTCTTTTATAACCACTTCCCAGATTTTTGAAACCCTTTTCTTATAGATACCCCTATCATGCCTTGATTTGAAAGAAGAGACACCGCTGAGTTGTGGCCTCACACTATCAATTCACATAGCTCAAGGGATTTGTGACACCCTCTTTTGAAAATACCCTAGGAATTAAAAAACCACCTATATTTTATTCTTGATATCCTCCACCCAAATTTTGATTCATTTATCAAATTCCTAAGTCCTTGAAGAATGAAGTAGTACCTATGTTGCACTTGAGGCTTCATAAAGTACCCCTTAAGAATTAGTACATCCTTCATAAGACCCTGAGCTCCAAGAAGCCACACAATTTATGAGAACTTGAGCACTGTAAATCCCATTCGTAAGGACCCTTCAAAAATATCCTACCTCAATACCAGCTAGTTGATACCATGAGGGCTATAACCCTACACCCACACTCGAGATCCATGTCAAGTTTTAATCATGGGCCTCTGATGATGAGTCAATAAGGTTTTACTTATGATTTTTCCATTCCTTCATACTTGGGGGAGTTTGTTGAGTGAATGAGATCTCATTATGACTTCACCATTCATTCTTGTTTTGAAAATCACAAACACCTTATCACAAGGAAAATCTCATTTTACCCTATGATTTACTTCTATACGGAAAATTCTTCTTCCCCAAGGAAATTTACCATTACCTTGTTTTTAATTTTTCTTTATCTTTTCTATTTGGGAAATTTGGTGTCATGCCTAAAACCTCAAAATCATATAATACTTAGATAAAGATCATTCTATTTTCAGACTCAGGGTTCTGACTCTGAGTTCTCTGAATTCAAGCTATGAACTCTTATGAGTTCTAACTCCGAATTCTCATAATTCTGGTTACGAACTCTTTAGAGTACTGACTCTGAATTCTCATAATTCTAGTTATGAACGTTTCTAAGTTCTGACTCTGAATTCTAATGAATTTTGATTCTGAACTTTGTAAGTTCATGTTCTGAATTCTAGAGAATCCAGATTTTGAATATTTTTGAAATTCAGACACCAGAATTATATAGTGTTCAGGTTCCGAATACCTTAGAAAACAGAATCTTAATATCATTTTATTATATATTCTGAATTAATCTTTGGTTAGACACCAAACATTTATTTTTCTTACATTCAAAATATTGGATTTTGGTTATGTAACCATATTTTATCTTATACATGTTTTTCTTATAAAATTATGTTATGCATTCAGTTACTAACTAACCATTGTTTGAGTGAAACATGTACAGGTCCCTCCAAAAATCAAGGAAAAAATATGATCGTTGGAGGTGGGATCCGACTGTTGGTTATATGCCTACACCCACACATGAGATCCAGGTCAAGTTTCAATCATGGGACTCTGATTTTGAGTCAATAAGGTTTTCCTTATGATTTTTCCATTCCTTCATATTTGGTGGAGTTTGGATTCATTTTTTCTTAGAGTAACTCTTGTTCTATTTTTTATTGCAGAGAAATAATTTCCTTGTTTACAAAATTTTACTACTAACAAGTTTTTTGTAGAAAAATATTTTTCATAAAGATGGGAGGAATCAATGTTGGTTCCATTGACAATCTCAATCCAACCAAACCACCTATTTCTGATGGAAATGATTATGATTATTGGAGAGATCAGATGAAGACTCTTATTATCAATACTAGATTAGACAATTTTTTTATGATTATTGGAGGTTATAAAATCTCTGGCAAAGAAGTGACTACTTTCACTAATCAAGAAAAGCATGAATATCAACTGAATTATTAGGTACGCAATATGCTGCATTGCACCATGACTAGAAATATATATAGCCAAATTTCAACTTGTGAAACAACAAATTGTATCTGGAAGAAACTTGAAGTTACACACTTTGAAACTTCCAAAGTTATTGAAACTAGAAGAGCCATGCTCTGAGCTGAATATCATGGTTTCTTCTTTCTTTATGGAGAACCCATACATAAGGTGCAACAAAGATTTATTAATATTGTAAATATTTTACAATCCATGGGTGAGAAAGGATTAGATGATGAAGTAGTTGTTGACAAGATCATAGAAATTATTCCAAATGAGTGGGAATCCAAGAGAACTAATATTAATGAAAACAGGAAGTTTACTCAGATTACTCTTGATGAACTTTTTGGAACTCTTCTTCAACATGAGACCAGAATGAAGAGAGATGCTGATAACATAAAGAAGAATAATGGGAATGGTAGTGTATCTTTTACTAAAACATCAAATCATATGAAATCCAAGAATTATAAGAGAGTTACTAGATCAAATTCTAAGAAGGTTGTTATTCAATCCGAATCAAGTGGAAGTGAATCTTCAGTGAATGAATTTTACAATCTTTCTCAAAGGATGAACAAGATTGTTGGACAGATGAATTTTCAATCCAGATATAAGAAGAAGGAAATAAAAGATAATAAAGATTCAGAAGCCACTTGTTATGAATACTAGAGAGCTGGACATATAAGACCTGATTGTCCCATGCTTAAGAGAAAAGAGAGAAAAGAAAAGCATTATGAGAGGAAAAGAAAGAAGTACTACGAAGCAAAAGCTAAGAAGGTCTTGAAAGATAATTTCACATGGAGTTCTAGTGGTGGTGACTCTTCAGAGGAATCACCAGATTATGACTCTTCTGGACAGAAGAATCTTGGTCCAACAACCAGACTTCCTATTGACAATCATTTCATAATGGCTAAGGTACACAATGTAAAATCAATGACCAATGTTTCTTTAAAAGAAATTTATAGTAATTATACATATTTTGAAACTTTGGATGAAGAATCTTTTTAGGATTAAGATCATTATATACCTACCTATGAACAAGTTTCTAGGTTTGCTGATCTCCTTGAGATTGAGAATTCTAAACTCATGAAAAATCTTGATAAGGAAAATTCTAGAAATACTATTCTTACTAAGGAAATATCATATCTTTCTAATGACCATGATAATAAAAATGTTTATTTTGAATGTATTTAAGAAAATCTTGAGGAAGTAAATTCTGAGAAGGAAAAACGTTCTAATGATCTAGAAAATGTAATTTCTAAGAAAAATGTTTTCGAGCCTAACTCTAGTTTAAAATAAAATGTTTTGGAAGACAAGAACATAGTTATAAAACTAAAATCTAAAATTTTTTCCTTGAGTAAATTTTTGTCATACTTTACCTTAGGTAAAGAAAATTTTGATAAAATTTATTCTCAAATACGACCTCTAAAGAACAATTCTGGATTTGGTTATACTAGTTCTAAACCTGTTTTTAGAAACAATTATTTTCTCCTTCAAATTTCTCCATTCTGTACTAAGTGTCAGTGAGGTGGGAATTGGGTAAAAAAAGTTTTCCTTAAACAAAACTCAGTCTTTTAGATTTTATAAAGCCTATTTTTCTATGAAAATGTTTGTGCCTAATATTTTGATTTCTAAAATTTCTGTATCCAAGAAAGTTTGGATTCCAAAAACCTAACTCTTTTATTTTTGGGAAAATAGAGAAGGTACCAATAGAAATAAGTGGTACACGGATAGGGGATGTTCCCGAAATATGATTGGCAATAGAAACTAATTTGAAAATATTATCAAGATGAAAGGAGGAAAAGTAAAATTTGAAGATAATGGTCAAGGAGAAATTATTGGTATAGGTAACATCGTTCTTCATGGAAAAACATTGATTTAAAATGTTTTGTTTGTTAAGGTTCTTAAGAACAACCTCAATAGCATAATACAATTATGTGATGAGTGATACCTTGTGAATTTTCGGAATGAAAAGTGCTTAGTACACAATTCCAAGGAAGAGTTTATTCTTTTTGCCCATATTCAAGGGAATGTATACACACTAATCTTAGAAGACCTAAGTAGCCAAGTCTTACTTTTCCTTAGTGTAATGGAAGATTATTCTTTGTTATGGCATAGAAGGTTAGGTCACTTTAACCTTATGAACTTATTTAAACTATCGAATAAAATATTAGATAAGGATATACTAGAGCTTAGATTTGATTCTTCAAAAGTTTTTGATCCTTGTCAATATGGAAATCAATATAAATCAAGTTTTAAATCAATCGGTGAAGTCTCAACTACTGATGCACTACAGTTTGTGCATATGGATCTTTTTTGTCCTACAAAAATTTGAAGCATTAGAGGGAAGTATTGTGTATTTGTTTTTGTTGATGATTACACTAGATTTATGTGGGTCTATTTTCTAGCAAAGAAATCTGAATCATTTTCTTATTTAAAATGTTTTAGAGCCCCAGTAAAAAATGAGAAAAACCTTCGAATGAAAACTATTCATACTGATCATGGAGGAGAATTTCAAAATTCTGATTTTGAAACTTTTTGTAGTAGAAAATGCATTACTCATAACTTCTCATAAGCAAGAACTCGTCAACAGAATGGTGTTGTTGAAAGAAGAAATAGAATTATTCAAGAGATATCCAGAACCATGATGAGTGAGTATTCTATAGCTAATCATTTTTGGGATGAAGCTATAAGTACTGCTTGTTATACTATAAATAGATTTTTAATTAGACCTTTTCTTAAAAAAACTCTTTATGAGTTATTGAATAGTAGAAAACCTAGAATTTCCTAATTTAAGGTTTTTGGTTTCAAAGTATTCATCCTAAATACTAAATATAATCTTTATAAATTCACTCCAAACTCTAATGAAATAATTTTCATTGGCTACTCCATAACTTTTAAGGCTTATAGAGTTTTCAATAAAAACACTTGTACTGTTGAAGAGATAGTACATGTTAAATTTGATGAAACTGATCCTTTTATATTCAAACAAACCCAACCTACATCTTCGGATGTGTTTTCAAAAAAAGATTATCAACCTTGGTTAGAAGATCCTTCTGATAAGGAAAATGTCTAAGAAAATGTTTCTAAAGCATTTACCTCAGATGATTTATTCCCCTATGTTGATGAATAGGTTTAACAAAACCCAAATCAGTTTATTCTAATGAATCATCCCTGTGATTGTATCATTGGTGATGTTAATAAATCTGTAAGGACTAGATGTTCCTTAAGAAATTAAGTAGAACATCTAGAATTAATTTCCCAATAAGAACCAAAAAGCACTAATGAAGCTTTAGGTGATGATTATTGGATTAAAGCCATGCAAGATGAGCTAAACGAATTCGAAAAGAATAATGTCTAGACCTTGGTTGAAATACCTAAGGAAGCTAATGTTATTGGAGTAAAATGGGTCTTCAGAAATAAATGTGATGAAAATGGAATCATAGTTAGAAATAAATCTAGATTAGTTGCTAAAGTTTATAATCAACAAGAGGGAATAGACTATGAAGAAACCTGTGCTCTAGTAGCTAGACTTGAATCAATTCGTATCTTACTTGCCTTTACTGCATTCTTCAATTTCAAACTTTTTCAAATGAATGTGAAATGTGCTTTCCTTAACGTTTATGTTGAAGAGGAAGTTTTTGTTGAACAACCTCCTGGTTTTGAAGATACAAATCATCTTGATCATGTTTTTATACATACTAAAGCTTTGTACGGACTTAAGCAAGCCCCTCAAGCCTGGTATGATAGACTTACCGAATTTTTGCCTCAAAATAACTATGTTAGGGGAAATGAAGACCCAACCATGTTTTTAATAAAGATATGAAAATTGTTTTTATTCTTCAAATTTATGTTGATGACATTATATTTGTTTCAGCTTAGCAATATTTAGCTGATTCCTTTGTAGATCTAATGAAATCTAAGTTTGAAATGAGTATGATGAGTGAGTTAACATTTTTCCTTGGTTTTAAAATTTCTTAAAAACCAGAAGGAATATATATATACCAACATAATTATATTAATGATCTTATTAAAAGGTATGGATATGACAACACTAAGAGTGTAAGTACTTCAATCGGTATCTCAAACACACTTGATCTTGATGAAGCTGGGAAACCAGTAGATCAAACATATTTTAGAGGTATGATAAGAAGTTTACTTTACATGATAGCATGTCATCCAGACATATTGTTTTCAGTATTCTTATGTGCAAGATATAAATCAAATCCTAAGGAATCTCATTTAAATTAAGTGAAAAGAATTTTTCTTTACTTAAAGGGAACCACAGATTTAGGACTCTTTTATACTTCTGGAAATGATTTTGTTTTGAAAATTTTTTCAAATGCTGACATTGATGGATGTAGAATGGATAGAAAATCTACATCTGAAACGTGTAATTTCTTAGGAGATTCATTAGTTTCTTAGTCATGAAAGAATCAAAACATAGTAGCACTTTCTACTGCTGAAGCTGAATATGTAGCAGCTGGAATTTGTTGTGCTCAAGTGTTGTGGATGCAACATACACTCATAGACTATGGTATGAGTTTTACCAATTTTTTTTTATGATAATACAAGTTCCATTACCCTTAGTAAACACTATTCACATCACTCTCACGCAAAACATATAGATATTAGGCATAACTTTCTTAGGGATCACACAAAAAAAGAGATATCATTCTTCAATTTATCGGAATGCAAGATCAACTTGCTGATATTTTCACAAAATCATTACCCTCCGATAGACTTGAATACATTAATCCGAAGATAGGAATTATAACCATAAGTTAATCCCCCTTGTTAGCTTTCTGTTAAAACTAATCTCCTTATAGTAATAAACATATTTTCATAGGGGGTGTACATTTTATTGTGAGTTTTCAAATTTTTTGCAATTATGCTTTCAAAAAAAATTCTTAATGAAGTTTTAAATAAAATTGTAACGATGTATACAAAAAAATTTTGTAATGAAGTTTTCAAAAAAAAATTGTAATGATGTTTTTCAAGTTTTTCGTAATGATGTTTTTTAAAAATTTCTTAGTTAGAATTTTCAAATATTTTGTAATGAAAATTTTTTTAGTCTAAAATTTTCATACTCTAAATTTTTGTAATGATATTTTTTGTAATGAAAATTTTTGTAATGAAAATTTTATTAATGAACATTTTCGTAATGGAAATTTTCGTAATAAATATTTTTGTACTGAAAATTTTTGTAATGAAGGTTTTCGTAGTTTTTTTAAATCCAAAGTTCTTCAAGAAGATTATTAACTATTAAGAATAATATTCCTTACAATCTGAATGGTATGATTTCCTTTCCCATGTTTTTGTAGTAATTATTTACTTGCTGGTATTTTATCTTGTGTTTTAATTTTTTTGGATTCTATTTTCCTTAAATCTGACTATATTCCTTTAAAAACCTCAAAAGATCGAATTCTACCAAGATTTTCCTTCTAGCTATCATTTAAACTATCAAATCTAATCAGAAGTTTACAAACCTTTCGATTGTCTTTGGAAGATAAACTATCGCTTCTAAAACCTGTATAAAGGACCCCCGAAGGGTTATACCACACTGGATTTCAAGACTTTGCATGTCGAAGCTCTGCCCCCCTTTCAAAACCCCATTCTGAACCTTACATATTTTTCTCAAATCTGAATGTCTGGTGAATTTCCTTCTCAAGAGAAGTCAACTGTCAAGTTGATTTTGGAGTGGCAGATTTACAGAGAGAGGTTGGCGCTTCCTAATTTCATTGCCAAGTACGATTCCATTATATCCAAGAACATCAGATTGAATGGATGGGAAATAGTTTTCATATCAAAGCCAGGAGCTCAATATTTGGTGTATCTAGATCTCATAATTGAGTTCTATGAATCAGTTAACTTCTTTAATGAATAAGGAAGGGAGAATTTTTCCTTTAAAATCTATGGTAAGACCTATGACCTATCATTTACAAAGGCAGGCAGTTTGGTTGGAGTTCCATTTGATGGGGAAACACATTTATGTTCCCATAAATTGCCTAATGTACAAGGAATTTTTGTCAAAGTAAATGTTATGGAGTGTCTTGTACTTTCATATATCAAGGCTACAAATATTTCTCATTTGACCAAAAATAATCGGTCCTTGTATTATGGGTTTAGGGTTTTAACGTTTTGAGAAAAGGTGATAAGGACACCTTAAAGAAGAGTGACATGTTCATCTTAGATTTTCTGGTGAATCTGAGGAAGATTAACTTGATTAAAAATATTCTCATTACGATTGAGAATATCAATAATGAAAACTTGAATGAGTATATAATCTTGTATCCAGCAATCCTCTCTAAGTTAATTATTTGGTGCCTTGAATATTTAAAGATTCATTGCAGTTTCAAGCTGAGGAATTTCAAAGTCATGATGATTCGTGATGGTACCCTTAAAAGGATGAAGGTTGGTTTTTCTAAGGAATCATGAGAATTCTATGACTTACCAGAGGAAGAGGCTGGAGCTGTTCCGAAGGAACAAGATGTTCCTGAACCTTCAAATAAAGGAGTAAAGAAGAGGATGTTGAAAGAAGTGGAAGAAGAAGAAAAAACTTCTAAATCTAAGGAAGATCAATCCGTAACTCCAAATCCCAATAAGCAGAAATCCTATCCAAATGAGGTTTTAGCCAAGTGGAGGGAAGAAAAAAATAATCAGAAGGAAGTAGAGCCACAGTTTGGCTTGGATCCTTCTGAGGCCAAGGATTTTAAAGAGAAGACCATAGATGAGAATTAAAAGAAAACCAAGGAAAAGAATCAAAAGAAAAAGATATTCGAGACTGAGATTGTGCAATACCTTCTATGGGATACTGAAATAGCATCGAGAATATCCTAGTACTAAAATCATTCTTGGTTGAGGCTTTACATGAGACTCCGGGGAAGCAATTTTTCACTCCGGAAAAATACCACGAAAAGATTATTGAAGAAAAGTTAGTTGATGAAAAGGGAGAGGAAGAGGTTGAATTTAGTGGTGGCATTGAAGACCTTATAAAGAAAGTTGAAGATTATCATGAAAAGGTAACCCCATCCGAGAAACTTTCAATCTAAACTTCTGAAACAGAGTCTTCAATGTTCCCAACTCCTAGGAAGGATGAGGAAGGGGAAGATGAGAAGGGTGAAGAAGAAGTTAATAAATTGTCTAAGGAAGAATGTTTAAGCCATGACTTCATACACCCTAAAGATGTTGAGGATAGAGCTAATAAAAAGAATTTAGATGAAGATAATATTGTTCAGTTGTCTAATAGTGAACATGAGTATAGCATCCCATCTTTTTATAACATAAACCTTCATTAAATTACACGGAACTGAGGATCTTTAAGGTTTAGTGTCTCGGAAATCCGGAACATAATACATGAAAACAACATAAATCATTCTTCTTAAACACTTGAAAGGATTATCCTTAAGTTCATCCTAGGTTCATTACTGCACCTCATAACATGGGGAAATACATCAAAAGAAAGGGTGAGTAGAAGGCCCAATAAGGGAAACAAGAGAAACATTTTACATGTGGACTTGAGATACTTCAATAAGGTCATGAAAAGAACTTTAAGGCATGAGAAAGAAATCATGAGATATATCATAATAAAAATAACATTTTTGATACTTGAAGATGTTGCTGCAACATTTGATATTGACAATCATTTCATTTCAGCAAGGTCCATCCCCAATGTGTCATTAAAAATTACCAAGGTTATTCACTAAGGTATCAGTCTAAAAAGTCATCTCTATAGATTAAGTATTTACCCAATGCATTGAAGCGCTATCTGGGCGCACCCTGGACATGTCTTTATTATCATGTGAGCCACATATATCATCATAAATCATTTCATAAACATCCCATATAGGATAAAATAAATGGGTTTCATTTCATAATCATAACGTTTTAAAAATTTCTTTAAAGACATGATCTTTATGTCACTTTAAACCCACAAAAAAGGGAAAGCGGGTTTCATGTATGTAAATCACAGAATTTAAAATAGAAAATTTTGATATGTATGTGAATACCCCTATAGAAATAAGATCATTGAGTATTCACTTAATAACATAAAATAATTTTGAGATAAAGAGGGAGGCATTTTGAGACGAAAATTCTGCAGCATAACGGCTACGTTATAGGGCTTTAGAAAACGTTGAAAAGAGAGGGGGACATGGGTCACACACTCATAAATGATCTATAAAAATATTATAGGGACAGAATAAAAAGGATATGAATCATGGTAATGAAAATTTAAGGACATGCCATTTGAAATGAAAAACATGGAAGTAAGACAAAAATGAGATTTCTCTTATAAAAATTCGGTAGCCTACCGGTGTCACTTAAACATAAAAAAAATGATTTGACAAGATCAAATAGGGTCTCTCATCATATGATCATAAGAGATCACTATGATAGATATAGAGATCATACCCCAACATAATAAAATGGAACTTGAAAGACTTGACATGAAAATAGAACTTGAAAAATTAGAAGGGTGAAAGAATCCCTAAAAAATTCGGCAGCCCAACGCCATCACTTAAACATTCATAAAACGAAATGATGAGAGTAAGAGGGGATATCTCATCATATAAAAATGAAAAGGAAAGTAAGATGAATATAGAAGAACATACTCCAACATAAGAATATGGAGCATAAAATAAATGACATAAAAGAGATTACATGAAAAGAAAGAGAGAGGTCAGATCCCTTACCTTAAAAGAAACTCTTAAAACTCAATGTTTGGGACCTTGAGAGGCTTGAGGGCACCTTGGGAGGACTCCTTGGGAGGTAAGGAGACCAGAAATTCGTTGAGGATGGTTTTTGAGTCGAATGGATGAGAGGAGGGCTTGGTATTTATAGGGAAAGTGAGGGGACAAGGCATTAATGGCCAAGGGACACCTCACTAGTGCTTTTCTCAAAACCATGTGCTCTCCCATGGAATTTACCATGGAGTTAGGCCACATGGGGCCCCCAATACAATAATTCATCTCCTTAGGTCTTCCAACCCTTAAAATATCTCATTACATCACCATGACACAACTATGATGTCATTAAACATACCGAAACCCTAAAACTGCTCTTTTTTACTATTAACTGAAAATTCATTTTTCTCAGAAAAATCCCAAAATTTCACCATAATCAAATATCGATGCTATGATTACAAATATGAACTCTATTTTATAAAAATAATTTTCTAAATATTTTTAATTTAATTTTTAAATAAAAACACTATTCACCAAAAAATCATTTTTTTAGAAAAAACCCCAAAAATTACCATAACATAATATCGGTGCTCTGAGTTCAAAAATAAACTCCATTTTATGAAAATATTTTTCTAAATATTTTAATTTAATTTTTAATTAAAAAACACTATTCACCCCAAAAAACTAATACTTGACTAATAATTTATGAAACCGTTATTTACCCATTTTATTGAATCATATTACTTAATCTAGGTGTCTAAATTATATTAAAACTTCCTTTGAGTGAAATTAATAATCAATTTGGTCACATTACTAATCCTAAGCGTAAAATCACTATTCATAATTTATTATTCATCAAAAATTAAGTTGATCTTATTAGACTCCAAATTCCTTACTGAACACTTTTGTAGAAGACAATTTTTTGAAAATCATTACACATCATTAATTATTTAGGGTTTACAGAAATATTTTAAAATATCCTTTTTTTTCAAAATTCATAAATAAAATACATCCTAAAATTATCCATACATTTGAAATTTCACAAACATCACTAATGGAATAAATCTCAATTCATTCATCTCAAAGGATTACACAAATAAGCTATGGTCTCGTCACATAGCCCCTCATAACACCGACATATGACCTAAGTGTAAGGTGTGCTATGGTGAGAGAATCTGAGGGAGGCTCAGATAACATTGCCCTAGTAGTAATCTCTACTAACTTGAACTTCTCCCATAGGCGTTTCCGTTCAAGCTTGACTCGCTAGATTTCGGCTCGGGCTTGGTCCAAAGCGAAGCCCAAAGATGCCACCTCCTTCCCAAGCTCTGATAAGTGGGCTTCATAAGGTTAGAGTCTACTGGATGAAGCCATCGACTCCTCTTTCTGCATTAACCATTAACATCTCTATTAAATCATTAAGAGTAAGTTAATATACTACTCAAAAGATTGGGTCGTTACATTCTTCTCCCCTTAAGAAATTTCATCCCCGAAATTTAAACTTGAGGCCTAGTCGAAAAGGTGAGGGTACTTTTGCTTCATCGTTTCCTCAAGCCCCCAAGTCGCTTCTTCATGTTTATGATTCCTCCACAACACATTCACAAGGTGGGTACTCTTGTTTCGTAGAACCTTGTCTCTACGGTCTAAGATATCCACTGGCCGCTCCTCATAAGAGAGGTCATGTTCCAGTTGTACCACCTCTGGGTTCAGTACATGTGAAGGGTCGGGTATGTACTTCCTCAAGAGAGATACATGGAAGACATTGTGAACTTGAGCTAGGTTCGGTGGAAGTGCTAGACGATAGGCCACTGCTCCTATGTGATCAAGGATTTCATAGGGGCCAATGTACCTAGGGCTGAGCTTCCCTTTCTTCCCAAACCGCATGACTCTCTTCCATGGAGAAATTCGGAGGAAGACTTTGTCACCAACACCAAACTCCAAGTCCCTTCGACGATTGTCAGCATAGCTCTTCTGCCGACTCTGAGGAGACTTTATGTGTTGTTGGATGGAATGAACCTGTTCTATCATCTCTTGCACAAGATCAGGCCCAAGAAGCTTTCTCTCACCAGTTTCATCCCAACAAGTAGGAGTTCTACATCGCTTTCCATACAGAGCTTCATAGGGTGCCATCTGAATACTCGAATAAAAGCTGTTGTTATAGGAAAACTCAACTAATGGGTGGTGTTGATCCCATCCACCTTTAAATTCCATTGAACATAATCTCAGCATTTCTTCGAGTGTCTGAATAGTCCTTTCAGATTGGCCATCAGTTTGAGGATGATAGGCCGTACTAAAATTCAATTCAGTATTCAGAGCATGTTGAAGACTTCTCTATAATTTTGATGTGAATATTGGATCACAATCAGAAATGATGGATAGTGGTACCCCATGTAGCCTCACCAATTTCTTTACATAAATCTTGGCAAGTTGATCCAGAGAGAAATCTTCCTGAATAGAGATAAAATTGGCGGTCTTGGTGAGACGGTCCACAATAACCCATATCGCATTGTTTCCTTTGGATGTTTTCGGGAGACCAGTTACAAAGTCCATAGTGATATTATCCCACTTCCATACTGGTATGGGTAGTGGTTATAATACCCCCTTAGGAAGGTGTCATTCTTCCTTTACTTGCTGACACACTAGGCACCTTGTAGTGTAATCTGCAATCTCCGTCTTCATGTTATCCCACCAATAATAATCAAGAAGGTCTCTATACATTTCAGTGATTCCTAGATGTATAGAAAAAGTTGAGCTATGAGCTTCATCCATCAGTTCTTTCTTTATCTCTGGAATAGATGGAACACATAGTCTTGTACAAAATTTCAATACACCTTCTTGATCAATATTGAAATCAGGGAACTTCCCATCTCTTACAGCCTCCAACATCTCCTGTAGCAAAGGATATTATTTTTGAGCCTTCTTGATCTTCTCTAGTAATTAATGTTGAGAAATAATTTGAGATAGGGTTGATGATGTCCATTTCCTTCTAATTCCCATGTCCAGTTTTACTATATCTTTAATCAAGGTATCTCCTAGGATCCTCATTGTTTCCAGAACAACAAGGTATTTCCTGGTTAATGCATCTGCGATTTTGTTTCCTTTTCCAGGGTGATAATGAATTGAACAAACATAGTCTTTAATAAGCTCAAACCATATCCTTTGTCTCATGTTCAATTATTTCTGTGTGAAAATATACTTTAGACTTTGGTGGTAAGTTTATATATCACATTTCTCCCCATAAAGATAGTGCCTCCATATCTTTAGAGAAAAAACAACTGCCAGAAGATCTAGATCATGCGTAGGATAATTCTGCTCATGAATCTTCAACTGTCGAGATGCATAAGCAATTACATTGTCATTTTGAATAAGGACTCACCCAAGACCTTTCAGAGATGCATCGCTAAAAATAATGAATCCTTCTACGATAGAGGGAAGTGTTAACACAGGTGCAGTAACCAATCACTTCTTCAGCTCTTGGAAACTTTCCTCGTATTCTTTTGTCCAGATGAACTTAACCCCTTTTCGAGTCAACTTGGTTAGCGGAATAGAAATCCATGAAAAGTTTTTCTCAAACATCCTATAATATCCCGCTAAACAATGGAAATTACGAATCTCAGTTACTGTTGTGGGTTGAGGCCACTCCTCCACAACCATTGTCTTTTCAGGGTCAACCGAGATTCCTTCATTGGTTATGATGTGCCCCAAGAAATCCACTTGTTGTAACCAAAACTCACACTTGCTGAACTTTCCAAAGATCCTCTCCTTCCGCAGAGTTTTCAAAATGACCCTCATATGTTATTCATGCTCCTCAAAACTTTTTGAATATATCAAAATATCATCAATAAAAACTACCAAAATGTTATCAAGGTAATCCTTAAAGACTCTATTCATCAAATACATGAAAATAGCAGGAGCATTAGTCAAGACTAAGGGCATAACAGTAAACTCATAATTCCCATATCTTGATCGGAAGGCAGTCTTTGGAATATCTTCCTTCTTCACCCTTAGTTGATGATAACCAGATCGAAGGTCAATCTTGGAGAGGAATTGAGCCCCACGAAGTTGGTCAAATAAATCATCAAATCTTGGAAGAGGGTATCTGTTCTTCACTGTGATCCAATTCAGTTCTCTATAATCAATGCATAGCCGCATTGATCCATCCTTCTTCTTCACAAATAGAACTGGTGCCCCTCAAGGAGACAAACTCGGTTGGATAAACCCATTCTCCATCAAGTCTTGAAGTTTTTTCTTTACCTTTTCTAGCTCCACATTTTCCATTCTATATGGGGTATTTGATATCGGTTGAGATCCAGGTACGAGTTTAATTGAGAACTCTACCTCTCACTCTGGGGGAGGTCCAGGTAAAACCTCAGGAAATACATCCATGTATTCCTGAACAATCGGAACATCTTCAATTAGTATGCTCCCTTTTCCTTCTTCATCATCACTGATTAACTCCATAAGGAAAGCTATGGGAGGTTCTTCTAGATAGGGATCAGTTCGGGATATCCCTCCTTGGAAGATAACTGTAGGTCGTTTATTCAAGTCTACTAAGATTTCCTTACTTCTGCATTTGATCTTAGCATTATACTTTGAGAGCCAGTCCATCCCTAGTATAACATCAAATTCCAACATGGGAATGACTACTAGATTTGCGATAAGATTGTGCTCACTAAAGTAAACACTAGAGTCTCTAAACACTGTTGATGCATGGATAATCCCACTTGGAGTCTTGACTGACAACTCTACCTCAAGCAGTTCAGGGATTGATTCTATATTCTTTGCAAACTTGGAGGAAAAAAAGGAATGCGTAGAACCAGAATCAAACAAAGTAGTTGCTAGTTTTGAGAGGATAACAAGAGTACCTTCTACCACGTCATTCGGAGCTTCAACTTCAGTTGTTGTGATAGAAAAATCATGACCTTGATCCCCCGACCTTTGCGGAGGTTGATGGTGATTCCCCTCCACTGCCCTTGGATTTGGACAGAGATTAGCATAGTACCCAAGATGTCCACACTTGAAGAAATGGACTTCGGGTAAGGCCATAACCATCTTTCCTCTGTCGTTAGTGTTGGGGAGTTGAGGCTTCACATCACTACGACAATTCCGAGCAATATGGCCTCCTCCTCCACACTTGTAGCACTTGCCACTTCCGACCAAGCAGTTCCCCAGATGCTTCTTCCCACATTTATTGCATGTGGTAAGTTGCATTTTCTTTCCAAATCTTCCCTGATCAAAAGTCTTCCCTAAACTGGGCTCCAAAGATCTCTTCTTTTCATTTGATTTATGAGACCACTGTGTCTCACCAAGCTCTAGCTCGACTTTCATTGCACTCTGCACGATCTCTTTATAGCTATCGTAGTCCCGGTTGGCTAGATTCTTCCGCAGATGAGGTCTCAGTCCACTGAAAAATCTATCCACCTTCCCACTTGGATCCATGACAAAGCTAGAGGTATATCGTGAAAGTCAGGTGAAGTTCATCTCATAGCTTCTGACATATTCGTTCTCCTTCTGCTTCAGCTCGTGAAACTCTTTCTCTATTCTCGTTCTCATGGAACGAGGGAAATACTTATTAAAGAATATTCCCCGGAACTCTTCCCACTCCATAGCTTCCATCTATCCTCTAGGCTTCGTGTTTTTGACCAGTGACCACCACTGACCAGCTTCTCCCTCTAGGCGGTAAACAGAAAGGGTGACTTTTTCTTGTTCCAAACAAAGGAGTACAAAAAAGATCTTTTCAATGGAGCTTATCCATTGTTCTGAAACCAATGGGTCAGTAGATCCACTAAATGATGGTGGTCGTTGATGCATGAAGGACTCAACATAATGGTGTTCCCTTCATGGTGAGATCGGCCTCTCAGCTTGATTCAAGTTATTACTCATAACTTGAGTCAGTTGGTTGATCATTCACATGAATGTTTCCATTCCGGCTTCTACCGGAGGGCCGTCAGCACATGGTGCATTGCGGTCACCATCTTCACAGTTCCTCCTATTGCCCGCAATTTTCTAAAAGAATAAAACTTTAGTGAGAAACTTATTTCATTTATGAATCTTTTAACTAAGACTTCGTTCTTAGACAATTAAATTTCTCTATAATTCCTTCATAATGATTCATAAAAAGCTTGTGATTAACCCAACATATCCCCCGGGAGTGTCATAACCAAAAGTGCAGCAATGCCCGTTATCGTGCACCAGTTCCAATTCGAGTCTAGATCAAAGTGGTGTTTTCGGGTTTTAACCCTATGTACATCTGTGCCAGAGCCGCCTCTACCTTCTCGTATCCAGACAGGGATGTGTTTGTTTGATCAACCACTTACTCAATACTTACCAAAATACCAGGAAGTTTTCCTATATTTAAACTTTTCTATAGGGTTCTTCCTAAAGTTTTTATATCCTAATTTTCACAAATAACTAAACCATACATTGATACCAACTATAGAATCAAGTCTTTTTATAACATAAACTTTCATTACATTACACGGAACTGAGGATCTTTAAGGTTTAGTGTCTCGGAAACCAGGAACATAATACATGGAAACAACATAAATCATTCTTCTTAAACACTTGAAAGGATTCTCCTTAAGTTCATCCTAGGTTCATTACTGAATCTCATAACCTGGGGACATACATCAAAAGAAAGGGTGAGCAAAAGGCCCAGTAAGGGAAACAAGAGAAACATTTTACATGTGGACTTGAAATACTTCAATAAGGTCATGAAAAGAACTTTAAGGCATGAGAAAGAAATCATGAGATATATCATAACAAAAATAAAATTTTTCATACTTGAAGATGTGGCTTCAACATTTAATATTGACAATCATTTCGTTTCAGCAAGGTCCATCCCCATGGTGTCATTAAAAATTACCAAGGTTAATCACCAACGCATCAGTCTAAAAATTCATCTCTAGAGATTAAGTCTTTACCCAATGCATTGGAGCGCTATGTGGGAGCACCCTGGACATGTATTTATTATCATGTGAGCCACATATATCATCATCAATCATTTCATAAACAACCCATATAGCATAAAAGAAATGGGTTTCATTTCATAATCATAACGTTTTAAAA
This sequence comes from Viscum album, assembly GCA_963277665.1. NCBI lineage: Eukaryota > Viridiplantae > Streptophyta > Magnoliopsida > Santalales > Viscaceae > Viscum > Viscum album. The sequence continues at coordinate 2,041,068,794 of OY728161.1, read as the reverse complement.
TTTTCTTTAAATACATGATCTTTATGTCACTTTAAACCCACGAAAAAGGGAAAGCGGGTTTCATGTATGTAAATACCAGAATTTAAAATAGAAAATTTTGATATATATGTGAATACACCTATAGAAATAAGATCTTTGAGTATTCACTTAATAACATAAAATAATTTTGAGATAAAGAGGGAGGCATTTTGAGACGAAAATTCTGCAGCATAACTGCTACGTTATAGGGCTTTAGAAAACGTTGAAAAGAGAGGGGACATGGGTCACCCACTCATAAATGATCTATAAAAATAGTATAGGGACAGAATATAAAGGATATGAATCATGGTATTGAAATTTTAAGGACATACCATTTTAAATGAAAAACATGGAAGTAAGACAAAAATGAGATTTCTCTTATAAAAATTCGGCAGCCTAACGGCGTCACTTAAACTTCAATAAAAAGGATTTGACAAGATCAAATAGGGTCTCTCATCATATGATCATAATAGATCAGTATGATAGATATAGATATCATACCCCAACATAATAAAAAGGAACTTGAAAGACTTGACATGAAAATAGACCTTGAAAATGAGAAGGGTGAAAGAATCCCTTAAAAATTCGGCAGCCTAACAGCGTCACTTAAACTTTCATAAAACGAAATGACAAGAGTAATAGGGGATCTCTCATCATATAAACTTGAAAAGGGAATTAATATTAATATATAAGAACATCCTCCAACATAAGAACATGGAGCATAAAATAAATGACATAAAAGAGATTACTTGAAAAGAAAGAGAGAGGTCTGACCCCTTACCTTAAACGTAACTCTTAACACTCAATGGTTGGGACCTTGAGAGGCTTGAGGGCACCTTGGGAGGACTCCTTGGGAGGTAAGGAGACCATAACTTCGTTGAGGATGGGTTTTTGAGTCGAATGGATGAGAGGAGGGCTTGGAATTTATAGGGAAAGTGAGGGGACAAGGCATTAATGGCCAAGGGACACCTCAGTAGTGCTTTTCTCCAAACCATGTGCTCTCCCATGGCATTTACCATGGAGTTAGGCCACATGGGGCCCAAAATACAATAATTCATCACCTTATGTCATGCAACCCTTAAAATATCTCATGAAATCACCATGACACAACTATGATGTCATTAAACATACCGAAACCCTAAAACTGCTTTTTTTTAACTATTCACTGAAAATTCATCTTTCTCAGAAAAATCCCAAAATTTCACCTTAATCAAATATCGATTCTCTGATTACAAATATGAACTCAATTTTATAAAAATAATTTTCTAAATATTTTTAATTTAATTTTTAAATAAAAACACTAATCACCGAAAATTCATTTTTTTAGAAAAAAAACCCCAAAAATTACCATAACATAATATTGGTGCTCTGAGTTCAAAAATAAAGTTCATTTTATAAAATTATTTTTCTAAATATTTTTAATTTAATTTTTAATTAAAAAACACTATTCACCCCATAAAACTAATACTTGACTAATAATTTATGAAACCGTTATTTACCCATTTTATTGAATCACATTACTTAATCTAGGTGTCTAAGTTATATTAAAACTTTCCTTGAGTGAAATTACTAATCCATTTAGTCACATTACTAATCATAAGCGTAAAATAACTATTCATAATTTACTATTCATCAAAAATTATGTTGATCTTATTAGACTCCAAATTCCTTACTGAACAATTTTGTAGAAGACCATTTTTTGAAAATCATTACACATCATTAATTATTTAGGGTTTACATAAATATTTTAAAATATCCTTTTTTCAAAATTCATCAATAAAATACATCCTAAAATTATCTGGATATTTGAAATTTCACAAACATCACTAAAGGAAGAAATCTCAATTCATTCATCCCAATGGATTACAAATTGAAGCTAGGGTCTCGTCACATAGCCCCTTATAACACCGACATATGACCTAAGTGTAAGGTTTTCTATGGTGAGAGAATATGAGGGAGGCTCAGATAACATTTCCCTAGTAGTAATCTCTACTAACTTGAACTTCTCCCTTAGGCATTTCCATTCATGCTTGACACGCTGAAGTTCGGCTTGGGCTTGGTCCAAAGCGAATCCCAAAGATGCCACCTCTTTCCCAAGCTCTGATAAGTGGGCTTCATAAGGTTCGAGTCTACTGGATGAAGCCATCGACTCCTCTTTCTGCATTAACCATTAGCATCTCTATTAATTCATATGATTAAGTTAATATACTAATCAAAAAGATTGGGTTGTTGCAATGAGTGTCTGAATGAGGAAGTTGTTCCGAGAACTAATAATGGGAAACAGGTGGTTGTGGATACACCTATGAAAGAAATTTTAAGGAAGAAGGAAGCTGGTGGATCTTCAAAGAAGAAGCTTATTGAGATAGAGAAAGATCCCTTACCAAGAAAAATATTGGATTCAGAATCATCTTCTCTGGGACATGATTTCATATTCCAAACCTTGAAGAATCTTGTTGGGACCATTCCGATATTTCCAAGCATATATTCCAGATGCTATATGCTTCAACATTCTTTGAACCAAAAATTGGATTCAGTGTCCATGGTGATGGAAAACTGTGTCAAGCTGGAGGTAGACATCAAATCTTTCCTTATCAACTATGAATCCTGCAAAATATTGTGTGAGAAAATGGATATCTGGTCAAAGAATATAGTTGAAGTTTTGAGAGAGCTTGATGAATTTCAAGATGATGTTAAGGATTATTTTGATACTGAATATGATAAATTCAAATATCTCACGACTATATTTGAGCAAAAGCTAACTCTTGAGTAGAATACTCGGATTCAAGAGGTAAAATATCTGAATGGGAAATTGTACTCTGTGTCTAAAAGTTGGAAGAGGGAAAGGGATCTTCGGATCGAGATCAAAGAGAAGCTAGTCAAGCAAGATGAACTAATAAAGGCCCAGGCAGAGGCTCTAAAGGCTCAGGAAGAAAAGATCAAAATTTTAGACAAGAAAATAGAGGAATATCACAAGGAGCTAAAGAAGATAAAAACCATAGTGATGAAATTTATACCCAAGGAAATGGAAGGAAAATAGATCCAATACGATCTTTTGTTGTATTTTCTTTCCTTGTACAAATTCTTCCAATTTTAATGAAATTTTGTTTTCTTTTTTTTCATACGTTGTAATAATATTTTAGGTACTATAAATATTTTCCATTCCCTCAAATTATTTTTTAAAATCACAAAGGGGGATAAAGGATAAATAATACTAAGTGAAGAAGAAATATCACTAAGTAAGGCGGAGTTTATCTAAGGGGGAGTTTTCATTACAAAGATTTCTGTACTCAACATAATGAAAAATAACATTCCAAAAATCTAGAATATGATCCTTAGTGTTCCATAGCCTATTTTGGAGTTATTCATATTCATCTTTGTCTATATAAGAAGGGAGATAAGTTTTATTTTCAAAGTCTAGAATTTTTTTTTCTAAGTCCTTTTATTCTTTTTTGTAAGGATGTTTGTGCTTTCCAAAAAGGGGGAGATTGTTGAGTCAATAAGGGTTTCCTTATGATATTTCCATTCCTTTATAATTGGGGGAGTTTTTTGAGTCAATAAGGTTTACTTATGACTTCACCATTCCTTCTTTTTTCGAAAATCACATACACATTATCTCAAGGAAAATCTCATTTTACCATGGGTTTTACTTCTATAAGGAAAAATTTCATTCCCCAAGGAAAATTTATCCTTACCATGTTTTTAATTGTTCTTTATCGTGTCTAAGTGTGAAATTCGATATCATGCCTAAAATATTGGAATCATATAATACTTAGATAAAGAGCATTCTGTTTTATGACTTCGGATTCTGAATCTGAGTTCTCTGAATTCAGACTCTGAACTCTTCTGAGTTCGGACTCTAAATTCATAGAATTCTTGTTACAAACTATTCTGAGTTCTGACTCAGAATTCTCAGAATTCTGTTTACGAACTCTTCAGAGTTCTAACTCGGAATTCTCAGAATTCTCGTTATGAACTCTTCTGTGTTCTGACTCCGAATTCTCAGAATTCTGGTTACGAACTCTTCCGAATTCTGACTCTGAGTTCTCTGAATTCAGACTCCGAAATCTTCTCTATTCTGTCTCTGAATTCTCAGAATTCTAGTAATGAACTCTTCTGAGTACTGACTCTAAATTCTCCGAATTCTGATTACAAACTCTTTAAAGTTATGACTCCAAATTCTAAAGAATTCTGACTCCGAACATTGTAAGTTCATGTTCTGAATTCTTGAGAGTCCATATTCAGAATTTCCTTGAAATTCAGACTCGATAATTCTATAGTGTTCAAGTTCCGAATACTTTTGAAACCAGAATCCGAATATCCTTGTATTATTGACTCTGAATTCATCTTTGGTTAGACTCCGAAAATTTATATTCTTACATTCCGAATATTGGATTTTGTTTATATAACCATATGTTTTCTTAAACTTGTTTTTATTATAAAATTATGTTGTGAATTCAGTTACTAAATAACCGTTGTTGGAGTGACACATGTATAGGTCCCTCTGAAATTCTAGGAAAAATATGACCATTGGAGGAGGGAGCTGACCGTTGGTCTTGTGCCTATAAATAGGATCTCATTTGATGATCTCACTACTTTTGAAAACTATTATTTGACTATATAGATTACATGCTGTTGAAGTGATCTATAGAGGGATACTCTCAAGCTTAGTGCGTACTAAACATCTTGTTCATATTTGCTTTGTGTGACTCCGAATGTTGCTGATTACATTCGAGGGATTCCAGGGATAGGAAGACAGAGGTTCCGACAACCATGAAGTTGATGGATTCCTTGTTGATGAAGACATAAGTGCCGACTACCTTGATGTTGAGGGCTTGTGAGGATAGCAAGACAGATTCCAATCATCATATCGAGGGCTTACTCTGGTGTGTGTAGGATAGAATTTCTTGAAAGTATAAATCTAGGGACATTTATACAAGGTTGTTGGATACCCTTCTCTTTGGGTTCAAAAGATCTACTACGTGTTACTTGTTTTGTTAAAAGTTTTCCCCTACATTTTGTTTTTTGAGGAAAGTATAACTATCTTATACATCCTTATACATGTATACTCTGATTTAGTAAGATTCTATATGCTTTAAGGTATAATCTTTATCTTTTTAAACTTTTATTAAGTTTCATTTTCTGAAACCATCTATTCGGAATCACTTTATCGGAATCATATTTCTGGAATCTATCGAGTGAGTAGAACTGGGTTTTGTGAATTATCTTGTTTGACCTTGTTAAACATAACCATCTGTAAAATTTCCAAAGAAAGTTTTTAAAGAATACAATCCACCCCCCCCCCCCTCTTGTATTTTGAGAATCATTAGTGACTACATATAGTATCTATATTATTTCGATACTACATTTGGTATTATAGAGTATATCATACTCACATACCATCTCGACATCCGACCTAGTCCCTTTGCTAATATTAGAGTCCCCTAAAAAATGGACATTCACACCCTAAACATTTTAGGCCATGTTGGTGAAATTATGGGTTGTGCCCTTATGCAGGCCCAACTTACACCATTCAATACCGTCAATCGATCTATACATCAAACAAATCCATAAATACCATCATCGAAATCCCATGAAAAGTCTAAACAAAAAGGGATGTTATTGCTTAATCCCCATACCACACATTATTAGGAATCTTCTCCGTAATTGACCTCACTAAATGAATTTAAACTATATCATACCCAATAATTCAAGAATAGGATGCCTTATGGGTCAAATGTAAGATACCTCATGCCATGATCATGATATGACATTTAATAGTCATATTTACATGACTTTAAACATTAACATATCCTATAATTCATGAATTGGATTCCTTATGAATCAAGATTAAGATTGATCATTCCATGATCATGATATGAAATTCAATAGTACCTACATGATGTTAAATTGTATCCTACCCTACATGAAAAACATAATATTCATCTTGTGACAAACTTGATATTCCTTATTCCCCAAGAATAAAATTCTTCGTGCCATGATCGTGAGAGGAACACTGAGAAAACACATGGGCCTCCATATTAGGTGTAAGCCCCAACAATATTCATCAACCCATCTGCAAGTCATGATTCCATCCTCACCTAACATTAGGAAGAAACAATGGGAAGCTCAATGCATAAGCCTGACATACAACATCCATTCATATGATGTTAAACTGTAATATTACCCCATTAAATGAACATGTGATACCCTCATGACCAGAAATGATGATTCCTAAATGGAAAAATATCATGCTTAATCTCATTTTAAATCCTATCTCCTCTTAGAAGCACACGAGCATCTCCCATGTATGAGACCCAACCAAATCCTCACTGCTTCTAACAACACATGGGCTCTCCCATGTGTAATCCCCATCCAAATCCTCATTTATCCTACAAGCACATGTGAATCCCTCTTGGAGTAATCCACAATCTACATCATTAATGGGAAGATTCCATGCATAAGTCCCAACCACACAGTTATCCTTCTATGTGTATGTTCGAATCTTGTCCCCTAAAATGGACCTCCTATGTATGTGTAAACCCCAAACTTTCTAAACTATGTGGTCTTTGACTCCCATCCAACTTGGATACATTGGAATTCTCCCTGAGGTCCAAACCTAACAAACCAGCAACCAATAACTCTATCCTCTCCATCCACTCCATCCACCCAACCCTCTATCCACATACATCCTTATTTTCCTTGGGTTTCCACATCCCATTAATATCCTGCCACTCACATGGGAGTCAACATCTTCTACAGGTCCCTCAAGCAGCACCCATGTATAATCCCACCCAATCCATCCAATGGAAATACTCTTATGAAGGGAAGCTCCCATGTGTAAGCCCCAAAAAAACTAACCAAGAGAAATACTCTTACAAAGGGAAACATCATTGAGTAATACCCACACCACCCTCACTAAATTTTCTTTCATAGTGTGAGAATCCTTACCAAATGATGTTAAATTGCATTGACTGGTCCTATCACATGACCTTGAACTATGGTATCGAACTATGTTTTTTTATCCTTGTATTCTAGATAGTGTACGTAGGATTCCTCTTTGAGGTTCAATCCATACCAATGGTATATTTAGGTGCCCCACTCCTAGGGTTTCACCTCCCCGGTCAACCTATAGGGGAGTCCGGATCAGCCTTCATGATGTGAAACCTTATGTTTATGGGACCAAACTCCTACATATTCCTCCACGAGCATTATGATCCATCAATTAGTAAAACATTCAGGTGTTCTATCCTAGGGACACACCTATCAGGTACACCTCCATAGAGAATTATGATCCATCTATCAGTAAACCTTCTAGGAGTTCCCTCTTAGGGATACACCTCCTTGATCTGCCTTGATGAGATGTTTTGATCAATCAACTCTTTCTCCATAAGACATTAAACTCATGACCCCATGCATGTATCTCATTATAAATAAGGGATATCGGAGTTGAAACCCTTGTAAGACTTATTCCTTTTGTATCAGATACCTTGTGATAGAAACTGGATGCCTTGGGTTACAAACCTAAGACGTGTCACATGAGATACCCTCCCAAGAGGAATAATAATGGTTCCCAACACACCTAGTGTTTAGAGATACCTATAAATGCATCAAATTACAATCCACTCTGAAGAAATGCTGTTTCCCTGTCAAAAATAAGAGATATAATTAATAGGTGTCCACGAAGAGATGACACCAAGAATGAGTTTCAAAAACATGACTCAAATCTATGAGCGATAACCAGACTATTAAACATGTTCCAAGGAAGAACACATGGAAGTAAGAACCAACATCCCATAATCCTTTTTCAATCAAGGAGATAAAATCACTAACCATGCTGTTGGAGGCCGCCCATCTTCGAAAGTGGAAATGCAGGGAAACAGGTATGTGTCACCATGATGATGTGCACCCTAGTAAAAAAATAATTAGAAATAAAATGGTGAACTCGACATTAATCTCTTCTCCTTCAACTGTGAGTAGAGGAATGATGCCAAGGAAATAAAGGCATCACCCATGTGAATCCACTCTCGTTAATATGTAAGAGGATGAGTAAAATTGGGTGAGTGAAGACCAGAGATCATCATCTCCTCACCGACACTGCCACCCTCATGGGCCACACAGGGGGAAACCATCCCTTGAATCCATCGACTTATCGTTGACACTGTCATCCTCGTGGTCTGAACAAGGGGAAACCACCTCTCAACATAATCATCTCATTATAGACACCACTGACCTAATGGGTCACACATGGGTCAATCACCCCTCGAATCCATCAAATCCTCACCCACACTGCCATCCTTATAGGAAATGTGGGGGGAAATTACCTTTACTCCATCGAATACTCACCAAAACCTCCACTATCATGGGTCACACAGGGGAAAACCACCAACATTCCATTGGTGCCCCGCCAAAACTACCACCCTAATGGGTTCTATAGGGGGAAACCACCCCAACCCAATGTCGCATCACTAATACCACTAGTATCCATTGTGGGCTATCCCAGGACAAGGAAAACAAGATTGGAGGTCCTCCCCATTGCCATCAAAAAATGGCATGAAGGTCCTCTCCATCGCCTTCTACAACAGGCATGAAGGTCTTCCCCATCCACATTAGTAATAGGAAAGAAGGTACTCCCCATCACCATTATGAACATGCATTGAGGCCCTCCCCATCACCATCATTAACCAGTATAGAGGTCCTCCCAATCTCCATTAGTAATAGGATTGGAGGTCCTCCCCATCACCATAAGAAACCAGCACGAAGGTCATCCCTTTCACCATCATCCACCAAAATAGAGGTCCTCCTAGATGTTGTCACCCACAACTATAGTGGTCCTATCATAACTATAATAAATAGGAATGTGGTTCCTCTCTGTCACCATCAACAATGATTGTAGAGGTCCACTCCATTTCCATCATCACCAATTTTTGAGGTCCTCATCGCACTATAATCAACCAGAGTGGGGGTCCTCTCCATCCCCATAATCAAAAACTATGGAGGTCCACCCCACATTGCAATCGACTGAAATTGAGTTCCTCCTCATCACCATCATCAAAAACTAAAAAGGTCCTACCTATATTGAAATCAAATGAAACAGAGGTCCTCCCCATCCCCATCATCAACAAAATTAGAGGTCCTCCCTGCACTAAAATAAACCATCATAGCGGTCCAACCCATCGCCACCATCATCCATTGATAAGGTACTCCCCACAATCAAACCAACCAACATAGAGTCCCACCCCGTCTCTATTGTAATCCATTGAAAATGTCCTTCATACACTACAATAAATAGGCCCATATGTCCTCCCCATCTCTGTCATCATCCATTACAGAGGTCGTCCCTACACTCCAATCAACCAGCATGGAGGTCCACCCCATCACCATCACCAACCATTATCAAGTTCCTCCACAAAATGAAATCAACAGAAATATAGGTCATCCCTTTCACCATTATCAGTGATTATGGAGGTCCTCCCCACACTCCCATCAGCCGAAATAGAGTTCATCCCCATGGCCAAGACATCCCCTACTCCAGTTGACCCATTCCAATCTCTTAAGCACGAATCCTAGAGGTAGATCGATCATATCCCTACCCTCATTTTTATAATTTGTAAGATGTTATCAAATTTATAGGCTTACACATCATATCTACGTTCCAGGATTCCATGCATCCTCAGTTATATCACCCCTTTGTATCGAAACTCCAGGATTCCACACCCATTGGGTGTTATCACCCCTTAGTACTGATGTTATAGGCTTCCATACCTCCCAGGCACCATCACCCTATCATACTGATATTCTAGGCTTTCACATCTTCTAGGCTCCATCGACCCATCATACCAATGATCCAAGACTCAAAACCTTCCGAGATATATAAACCTGTCATTAAGATGTGTTGGGATTCCACACCTTCTAGGATCCATAAACTTATTACATCAACGCTTCAGGATTCCATGCCTCCTAAGATCTATCCCCCATCATACTGATGCACAAGGTTTTCAGGGATTCCAGGCTACATCTTCCCTCTATACTGATTATCTAGGCATCAATGTCTTATGTGCTCCATCACCCTATCGTACTGATTCTCTAGGATTCCATGCCTCCTAGTATCCATCACCCCATCATATCGATTCTTAAGGATTTCATGCCTTATGGGATCCATCACCTTGTTTTGATGACACTCCAGGCTTCCACAACATCCAAGATCCATCACCCCGTCCTACTAAAGTTCTAGGATTCAACGAATTATAAGATCTATCACCCCCATCGAACTAAATATTTAGGCGTCCACACCCCTCAATCTATATCTCCCCATCGAACTAAAATTCTAGGCTTCCATACATCATGGGATCTTAGGGACCATCAAACTAATGTTCCAGGCCTGGGAGCCTGTTGGGAACCATAGCCCCGCCAGACCGAGGGAATGCTATCAAGCCTACCATAGTTAACCTCACTTTAATAGCTCATGTGGTCCCATCCACCATTAAAGAATTTCATATCACTGATATTTCTACATGGGGAAGTCTTTTCATCCAAAAAATCTCTGATCGAGACCCCAACTATTTTTCAGGTGTGCCAAGTCAACTCTCCCTACTACATGTGCCAATAATAACAATAGAGGACCTCCAAACCACCCCTAAACTAGCCTATGGGAATATTCCTATGAAATAATATAATATTATACTTATAAAATATCCACACATATTATTGGGGGTAATTTGGGGTAATCCCATGTTCAGATTCTCCCCTGACCACTAAGAACCCCAAACCATTAGAATTGGGTAGAGAAAACCATCCCTATGCTGACAAAATCATTGTGGTACAACGTCCTAGTTGCGAGATGTTAAATTTCGCAACAACCAACATCTTGTTTACGCGATTTTAAACTATGGGACAACATCTTGTTCACATTTCCTCATAGTTTAAAATGTTTTAGTCAATGGTATATGACCTAAAACTTCTTCAACCATTGTAAAAGCTATGTGACTATAAACAACATCCACAAATTATAATAATCATGTGATGTTAAACTATAAAATGAACTATAATTACCATATAATGTTCAAATAACTATCTATAATCATCAATAAATGATTTTAAATAGTTTCCTTACCCTTTTTGTAGAAGATAGGATGCCTCATATGCTAAGTGTGAGATGAATCCACACCCCCATCACATGATGTAAAACTAAATAATTTCATGAGACCCCATATGATAGAGCACTCTACATTCAGTGTATATCTACTTCTAGCCCCCATTTAAGAACAAACTCAAAACCCCCATCGTTTATAAGGGGTTCGACTCCATCTTTTTGATATGCCCCTTTGATGTGCTCAAATGTGTTGTGGCATAAAATCTAGGGTGTTGTATTCTCCATGGAAATTTTCATAACAGATCCCCACAAATCACACCACACTTTATTTGAATATCCATCCTCTTTCAAATCATCAGGGACTCCAAAACAAAATGTTCTCATGTCACACTAGCTCAAATACCATTATGGGACAACTCCACAGAGGAATTTAGATGAAATTTTGAGATATGTCCCACATTTAGAACATGGTCAGGGGTTGACAGTCATTTGTTTTATACCCCATCCATGGTAACACGATTTGGAAGATGTGTTTCGAATAGGTTCGTCAGTTATCCTCCATCATCACGGAAAACTCATTGTATTCTAGATATCAGGCATCGTGATTCACACTTTCTAGATTTTAATGTTTTGGTGGAACTCTAACACCCTCGATGTCACCCCTCCATGTGTCAAAATCCACTGAGTACGTGGGTCTGTGTTATCAGGAAATCCTTGATACAAAATATTTTTCCCCCTATTATTTTCTTCTATATGGTAGGGAAATACCCTTACTACACTTTGTTTCCCTTGATTAGGATGACTCATGTGGGTTTAAGAGTCCTGGTGGGATGCAAAACCATATGGTTGAGATTTACTGATCCACAGTCCATTAAACATGGCCTTGAAATGATCACAAGGGTCCAAAATGTATAACATTTAACTGATAATCATTAGTCCATGTAAGAAAAACTTAAACATTATTCATAACTGAGGTCCTTTACCTTGATTTTAGCTATGTCTTTATCCACCCTCAATAACCCAATCCTTGAGGATAGGTCTAATCCCACTTCCTGATGTTCCCCGCTGACATGTTCAAATACGTTGTAGTGTGAATCATTGTGTGTTGGATTCCACATGGACACACCCCAAATCCTTCTTTGCACTTATAATCTTTCTTTGTCTGGATTACCATAATCTTCCAAGTCTAAAGGGTTCCCCTCATAGAAATGGCTCCTAGCCAAAATGGCCCAACTCTTATCTAGGGAAACCCCTGCATGAACATTTTGCGATGAATAATGGATCATGTGTTTTGAACATGTCCAAAAATAAATTATCCATTTTCTTTCCAATTACACAAATGGTTTTTTTTTGGATCCCATGTTTAGAATTCATTTAATAGTGGTCCCTTCCGATTAGTCTCCCATTTTATGATTTAAATCTCAGATGTCTTTACTTACATATTTTCCACCTCACTATGATTTGGTGGAATCCTAACATCATTAGTCCTAAACATCTGCACATTTTCACATATTGATTAAGAAGTTTTGTGTCACTGTGACATTCTCAATCCATATTTTCCTTTCCCCTGTTGTGTGATTCCATGTTTTAGGAAAATACTCACCACTCATTATTTCTCAAAATGATCATGAATCAGGTGGGATTAGAAGGCTTTGTGGGATGTGTACCAATGTGGTCAAGATGAACAATATCATGGTATAAAAAATATAACCTTAAACTAAGAGCCTCTCCATGCTCCAAACTCTATGACCATAAATTAGGAGCCCAAGTACAAGAATCGTGACATAAAACTATGTGCAGATCTTCCCTAGGAATGTGTTATGTGGAGTAGGCCTCTTTGGTCCTCATTCACATCATGGTGTTCCTATCATTCCAGGAATATCCCATAGGGAATAATCACCCCTATGTTCTAAATACCATAACCGTAAACTAATATCTTCTTTGGTCTAAACCCTATAAATCTAAACTAGGAGATAAAGTTAAAGAATAAATACTATAAACTATTTACAAGTCTTCTTAGGAACATATCGTGTGGCGCAGGGCTTCCTAGGCCCTCATTCAAATTTTTCTTTTCACTCTTCCACCCAATGTGTGTTCCCCTAAATCAATTCCCCTCTTTAGTCTGAACTCTATTACCATAAAATAAGATTCCCATTACAATCATCATGACTCTAAACAATGTTCAAGACATCTAGGATATTTTTGTTGTGTCATTAGGCCCCTTTGGTCCCTATTAACATCGTTTTTTCAATCCTCCACATCGTCTTACTTTTATAGATAATCCATTCCCCCATGGTCCAAAATCTCTGACCTTAAACTAAGATCTAATATGCTAGGATACATGACCTTAAACTATTTGTTGTAATTCAAGGAATTTTGACCTTAAACTATTTTAACCCCCTATGGTCTATGTTTTATGACTTTAAACTAAAAGTTCATTTCCAGGCATCACAAATTTAGAGTTGTTTAGGTTTTACTTGGGAGATAGTGGTATGGCTTTGGTCCTCCTAGCACCCCATTCACATCAGTTTGATGATTAGGTTCCATGAATGCCCCCTTGGAACAATTTACCACAATTTTCCCTATAACATGATGTTAATCTCTATTTATAATGCCTTATTCACAATATGATAAACTACATAGTACCAATTTCATTGTTTGATAATGAAAAACTACCTAAAAACCATCATTGAGGTCATACAGTGATAAACTAGACAACATTATAATTTTCTCACCTGAGAAGAAATTACCCTAGACATTTTTTCATATACCATTTCTTGCTCAAGAACTATCACTAGTAGAATACTAACCTATACCAACGGTTTGGAACCGTTGGTATAGCCTATACCAACGGTTTGGAGAACCGTTGCGAAGTAAGCCGTTGGGATAGGTCTATACCAACGGTTTTCCCAAAACTGTTGGTATAGACCTATCACAACGGTTTACAAAACCGTTGGTATAAGTAATATGAAAATCTATTCCAACGGATATAAAACAGTTGGTAAATGTATTTAAAGAAAAACATGTGCTGGGATTTGATCCCACGACCCCTTGTTTATAATCGAACGACTTAACCAGTAAGCTAACATCACTTTTGTAAACATAATTTCATAAATATATATAAGTATTATCATAATTATTTAAAATTTAGATTTATATAATGTTCTCGGGTAGCAAACCTGGAAGAAATGAAAGAATCTATCCCAACGGTTCTCAAAACCGTTGGGATAGACCTGCTGATCTTTCCCAACGGTTCTCCCAAACCGTTGGGAAAGGGGGGGGGGGGGGGGTCTTTCCCAACGGTTTGGGAGAACCGTTGGGAAAGGGGCCTCAAAACACCCCTTTCCCAAAACACCCCTTTCCCAACGGTTCTCCCAAACCGTTGGGAAAGACCCCCCCTTTCCCAACGGTTTGGGAGAACCGTTGGGAAAGGGTGTATATAAGTGTTGGGAAAGATCCGATTTCTAGTAGTGTATGTAAAAATTGATTCCTATCCACACATGATACATAGTGATGGGTGTATTCTATATCCTGGGTTTGCCAACCCAAAAAAATACCCCATCATTGTGTATGGGTCAGAACCATGAAGATAAATTTACTACAGAACTATATGTGGATTGTTTCCCATCCTCATGGGATACATAATGACACCCATACAATACATCTTTAGGTATATCTTCATGTTCTTCAAACCATTATCATATCGTAAATTGTATAGTCTATGAACCACATTATAAAAATGTATGAGATAAATTTTCTTGGATATGTTGTGCGTTGTTTCCCCCCTTTGTTCCTCATAAATTTCGGGTTATTCATAACACTACACTACACATACCAATTAGATACACTTACTATTTTCTTTGAACTATATAAACCTAAACTATGAGATACCATCCTCAATGCATGATGTTATTTTATGACCCCATCCATAACCAATTTTGGATTCCTCACGATAATCATGGGGCACCATAGTTCACTCAACAGGGAGGATTAATCCCACCAGTGTTAGTTTCTTTTCACGTTGTATTCAAGAACTACATGTGGCTTTATTCCCATCGTCATGAGATATTTAGCGACACATGGATGTTTTGACTTTAGGCCAAATAACATGTTTATCATCCTTTTATCTTCTTAGCCTTAGTCACAGTCTAAAAATTACGTCGTTAAACTATTTCAAGTTCATCTTAAGGTGGATATGTTCTATATGAGCCTCCTTATATCCATTCACGTCATATTTTACATCTTTCCTTTCATATATATACCCTTGGAGTGAATGTTTTCCCCATATTTCAAGCATCATGTATTTAAATTGTGTGAGAGTTATCTGGAGAATGTGTAGTGTTGTGTTGGAACCCTTGTTCCTCATTCACATTTGTTTTGTCTTGAAACTTCGCTACACATATCTACTTTGGAAAAATCCTGATTGGTTTGAATCCCACATTCTAATACATCCATTCCACACTTTTAGTCATTATATATTTATATTTTAACTATCCTTAAATATATATGAGCCTTCTAATGGTGATGGAATCATCCCATTTTGGATCACCTAAAATCATAGTCCAACATCCTAAAGGATCTTCGGTAGAAAACAACAGATTCTATCTCCCGAACATGGACAATGGTTGATCCAGAGTTTTTTCACCCCATTCTCTACTGGTATAGTTATGGACCCTATTGTTTGAAAATTGTAAATAGTTGATCCTTACACACCATTACCCCCTCATCCAGACCATTAAGGTCTCAGTTTAACTCATTTCAACTATCCTGTATCATGGTAGGATTCAACCCTTGGTATCACCCCTAATGTGTACTTCCACATGTCAGGTAGAACCCCTATATCTTTCCTTATTTCTCACACCAAGCATGGATTACATGAGATTACGAATTATGGTAGGGTGTGTTCTTTTGTGGTCAAGATACACAAGGGATTCACTATCCAAACTCTATACCCATTATCTAAGAGCCTTTATAGGAAAATGTGTGCCATGGAATTGAGCCTACAAGGTCAACATTCATGTTACGTTTATCATTCGGACACACCACACATGCCATATTCAGATACTCCCTTCTATTGGACCAAAATCATTGACCTGAAACTAGGATCCTATAGTCCATGCAACAAGACATTAAACTATTATCTAGGATCTAGGCAGTACGACCTTAAAATTTGTGCTACATTCTAGTCGCATGATGCTAAACATTGAGACATGTCCTGATCACACAAAGATAAACTATACCATGCATCATCATTAGTATTTTGTCTTAAACTAAATTTTTGACATCCAGACCATGCAATTTAAAACTATATTTCTGTTTTCCTCAGTTTCATGATGTAAAATTACAAAGCAGCCCAGGCCCTCACCTATGAGGTCCTCTTCCCTGATGCTGGTCATCTAACGCAATGTTCATATTTCCATATATGATTTGGTATCTAATATAACACCCCATATAAGATATTTTTAATCTCTTTTCATAATAATATACTCACACTAATGTGTTCTAATCCATGGTGGGGTAATTCTATGAATGTTATAATCAATTAAAAGATTCTATCAATTTATTTCCTTGCTTCGTGTTCCCCTTATTTGGATCTTCATACTCTTCCATGTATAAAGGGACCTCCTAATGGAATGGTATCATTCCTAAATTGATCCCTTATCATATTAGTATAATGCCTCATATGATTTTGGATGATAATATGACAAATATTCTGTGTTTCAAACAAGGTCAGCGGTCAACTCTCGTTTGTTTGTCCCCATTCCTGGATTATGGTACAAATGATTTGTTTATAACATTGTCAAAAATAATTTTATATCATCATGATACTCTCCTGGTGTTACATATTTTGGGTATTATGATTCAGAATCACCATTCCCATTTTTTGTTTAGAATTCAATGGCCCTGGATTCATCCCATTCATACACTAATACACATTGGAGAAGAAAGTCAGCTATTCAGAATTCAACTCACCAGCCAAGGTGTTCCTAGTCAGGACACTTTCAATGGTGATCAATTTACCAATCCAATCTAGAAACATTATCCACTATTTATAACTCTCATATAGTAATGTGATCAAGATAACTTAGACCCCAATTCAGGTGCTTTCCTCGGCGCTTTCATCAGAATGTGCTATGCCTCGCCCTCCTCGTCCACATTAGACCCCATTTTGAGCAGGGGGGGGGGGTTAGAATAATAAAAACATGTCCAAATAATGAAATAAATTCTTCAAAAATTAATCCAACAATGTACCCCATTCCACATGCTTCAATTTTTCTGGTTATAGATCCCGAACATAGTTAATGATCATATGTTATGATCATTTGACGTCAGGCTTCCAAAATGGTTTGCAAATCCTGTTCAGAGAGACCATTCATGGATCCCTTTAATTTTTTTTTGATTTTTTAAGCACCCCTTCATGACCAAGAAAAGGGTTGACATTGTGTTTCATGAGTCTAACACCACTTCAATATAGTCAAAGGATAAATAATGTGCTTCTTGAGTTCGACAGAGCTGCGCCCATTCATGAATCCCCCAGATTACTCCGTGATACACTTCCTAGCTTCATGAAACCCCTATACTATAAAAACACCACTCATTCCATCATTATAAAGAATAAATGTCAATAGTTTTTGGACCCATGCTCTCAATACATGAAGCTTCTGGGTTTCATTAGATCCTCTTCTATTAAGCGCCAAGGCATCACAAAACCACATCTCTGGCATTCTTGAGAGACTCCACCCAAAGTGGAGATGCCTTAAAAGATGTACTATGAAATTCATGAATTATGAAGGCTCTATGTGTAACTTGAGGCTTCATGAAGAATTTATCCTTCGTGAAGCACTCCCACTATGAATCTCTATCCTTCACGAGAACCTGAGCTCCATGAATCCCCATCGCAAGGCCCCTACAAGAATATCCTATCTCTGTACCCACTGGTCTATACCACATGGGATAAACTTATGCACCCCCACTCAAGATCCATGAATATCCTTGGTCCCATTCCTTTGGATTAGTCCCATCTCTAAAATCACTTCCCCCATGAAAAATGGTGAGTTTCACTATGAACTTTTCTGGTCAGGTCGATAACATTTTTGGTTGCACCCTTATGAGGCCCCAAATTCAACCATAGAATACCATGATTCGAGATAATCCTCTAAACTCCTTAAAACACCATTATTTAACATACTCCTCTTTGTCCCTTTCCCATGTTGTGATTTGATATTCCAATCATGGATTCCCCGACTACATTTAGTCGATGCATTCCTTAAAAAACCCCAAAACCCCATCACCTGAATCCCATGCCAGGTTATACCAGAAAGGGAATATCTTGTGTAAGTCCCAAACCGTCCATTATTAAGAATATTAAACCTAATATTCATCACTACATGATATTAAAATGTAGAATAACCTATCATTCATTAATAGGTTGCCTTATGCATCAAGCATAAGATTCCTCACACCATGATCATGAGATTATAATCAATAGTCTTCACTACATGACATTAAACTACTGTATACCCTATCATTCAAGAATAAGATGCCTTATGCATAAAAAAGAAGATTCATCATTCCATGATCTTGATATTACATTCAATAGTCCCTACATGAAATTAAACTATAGCCTACCCTACATGACCAATATAGGATGTCTCCAATGACAAACATGATATGACTTATACACCAAAAACAAAAAACCTCATGATATAATCTTGAAAGGACCCCTAGAAAACCACATGGGTCTCCATATTAGGTGTAATACCCAAAAATATTCCTTAACCCACCATCATGTTGATATGACCTCATCACCTGACATGCAGAAGAAACAATGGTAATCTCAATGTGTATTCCCTATATAGAACATACATTCACATGAAGTTAAACTATAATCTTACCCCATGAAATGGACATGGGATTCCCTTTTGACCTGACATGAGGATTAAGGAATGGTATTCCTTCATGTGTAACACCCAACCACATCATCGTTGTTCCAAGTAACACATTGGCCTCTCCCATGTGTAATTTCCAACAACATCCTTACTACTCCTAGTAGAACATAGGGTACTCCCATTTATAAGACCCAACAACATCCTCAGTTATACTAGATTCACATGGGAATCCATATTTGACTAATCTCCAGTATCCACCATGAATGGGAAGATTCCATGCATCAGCCCCATACAAATGGGCATCCTTCCTAGTGTAAGCCCCAATCATGTCCCCTAAAATGGGACTCCTCTATAGCTATAAGCCCCAAAATTTCTAAACTACTTGGGATGTGATTCCCAATTAACTAGGATATGTAGGAAGCCTCCCTGAGTTCCAAACCGAAAAAACCATCACTCCATACAATCCAAAATCTCCATTAACCAAACACTTCATCCACATCCATCCTAATTTTTCATAGGATGTGACATACTAGTAAGATAATTCCACTGACCGGGAGACCACATCCCCTCCATGTCCCTTGGGTATCTCCAATTCATAAGACCCACTAAATGAAACCAGGAGAAATCCTATTATGAATGGTAGATCCCATGCTTAATCCCCACAATAATACAACCAAGATAAATCCTCTTTCAAAGGGTAGATTCCATGCGTATTTCCAAGACCATCCTTTGTTGATTATCCTTTCAAGGCATTAGTGTCCTTATAACATGATTTTAAACTAAATGGACCAGTCTTGTCACACAACCATAAATTATGGTGTTGAACTGTGTGGGTTTTGATCACTGTATTCTAAATAGGTTATGTCAGATGCATCATTAAGATTCAATCCCAACTGATGGTAAACTCAGGTCCCCATCCTAGGGGTTCACCTCCTAGATCCACCTACATGGGTGTCTAGATCAGCCTTCATGGTGTGACATCTTCCCTTTAAGGGACACACCTCTCAGGTCTACCTCCATGGGTGTTGTGATCCATTCATCTGTAATCCTTTCAGGTGTTCCCTCCAAGGGACACACCTGCCGGGTCTGCCCCCACAGATCATTTTGATCCATTCATCGATAAACCATCCAAGTGCTCCCTCCTAGGGTGTGGATACTATGATCCCCCTCCATAATCCATTTTGATCAATCAAATTCCTCTCCACAAGATGTTAAACTTGTGATCCCATACACGTTCCTCATTATAAACTATGATTACAAAGGTACAAGCATTGGAAGACATAAAACATCAGCATTAGGTACCTCATGATCCATACAAGATGCCTTGGGTTCTAAACCTAAGATTCCTCACATGAGAATACCTCCAAATATGAAGAATACATATTCACAACACACCTAGTTTCTAGAGATACCCATACATACTTCACAATATCATTTATTCTGATCATAGGATGCTGACCTTTGAAACAGAATTAGTATAATTAATAGGTGTCCTAAAAAAGATAGAATATATAATGAGTTTCATTAACACAACTCAAGTCAATGATGGAGAACTAGACTAATAAACAATTCCCCAAGAAAAATCCAATGAACTAGGAGCCCAAATCCCATCATTCTGTTTTGATCAAAGATCTAAAATCACCAAACATGGTGGAAAAGGCATCCCACCATTAGAAAGTTGTAATTCAGGGCAACAAGTACGCATCACCATGATAATTCATTTCTATATGGTGTAAGAATCAGAAATATTATTCATGTAAGCCATCGGGGAACAAATGACCACAAGAGTGTTATGAAACACCTACATGTCTCTATTGGTCTTGTTGGAGAACTTCCCCTTGATTGTTAGGTGCATATATTCTCTATGTGGGGATGTGACACAAATATTGTGTCTGAAAATTTCTGTATTATCTGTTATATCCTCGGCTCATGTTCCATTAGCCCATGTTTCCTTAGTCAAGTATGGGGAACTCATACTTGAAGGAATATTCATAATTAGAGAAGGCATATTCCAATTTTATCATGTTAAAGGGAACTAGTGATTATTTCTAAATCTGATGAGGGCCCCATTTTTTGTGGTGGTTCCCATTTTTTTAATATTTTTGGGATGAAATATGAATGTGTCAGAGCTTGTGTTGGAGCTGAATATAAATCTTCCTATTCTGTATCTTCATATGTTTGATGGTGATTTTCACATTCAAGAGACATATTTGATGTCACCTATCTGGGTGGTGGAACTTTTATGGGTTTGTGAAGCTATACTCTTAAGGAGGTATGATCTTGGTCAAATTTCTTTCAAGTCATCCATTCTTTGAACTTCTATCCATTCCTGGATGGAACATTCTTCCAATCACCCTCTTCTTTAAACATAGAATTTTTTTTTATAAATCACCTATGCTAGGGAGTTATACCACATCACATTTTTGTATTCAACCGTGCTTTGTAGTATGTATTTAATGATGAATAAATAATGGATTTTAGGACCCAACCATCTATGGAAAGGGTAGTAGTCTGAAGGATTAGTGAGGTAGACCTCATCGGGCTTCCTATGATGTAGAATCTTGAGAAGGTTATTGCCTATGACTACAAGGAAATAACCAGGCACTTGTTTATTTTGTAAAGAGTATGTTTTATCCATCCCTTCCTAATATATCTGGAGACCTTGATCACTTTTTTCTTATGGATGAGGAAGATTTTGTTATTTTTTTTACTCTATAGGAGGTTTCAATCAATTTAGGGCCTACTTAGGAGGTTATATGGGAACATATATTAGTTTGAGGGTAATAATGGTAGTATTTTCCTTACTAAGAATTTTTCCCTTTGCTGAAGGAATCATTTGAGACTTACCTAAGGTCTGCATAATGGATTCTTCCAAAAAATATTCCATTTCAACAAATTCATGGAACCCACCTAGATACTTCATTAGGAATAGAGGGGTCTGCAACTCACCCCATAGAATTTAATCATATAGTTTCAAAAATTTATCCTACGGAAGAGGGATGATTAGTGAATAGGTTAAAAAAATTTCTATGGCTATGAATTCATACTCCCTCTCATTTTCACATTGATTGTGGTTTATTAGGTCAAAAATTATTTTCTTCCTCAGTGTAGAGTCGAACTAGTAAAGGAGTTGATAATGAGGTTCTTCCCATCTGAAAACTGATCCTACTAGAATACTATTACAGAAAATAAATTATAGACTTATCAAAGTCTAAAAAAATATCTTAGCTTGTTGGACCCATTATGATATTGATGGCCCAACATCAGATCACATAGGGACACAAATTTTATGAAATGTTTGTTCGTGTCTCCTACAACATCAAAAGTGGAGAAGGTGGGATGTAAAAAATTTTGTGAGGACAATGGTTCATCAACCCATTTGAGATATGACTTATTCTCAAGAGAAAAAAATTCATGTCACCCCTTTATGGATTCTATTCTAGTATCTAAGGGCTCAATGGAATTTAGTAGCTCTGGAAGCACCAATATCTGAGTTGCCTCACATTTATAGGGAGTGGGAAGGGCCAAATTAGGTGTCCATATTTTCTTCTCCAGCTGATTTCCAATTCATGACATGAATGAATTATTTCCCTTGATAGGGAGTGTGTGTCACCTTAATGGAGGGAATTCATAATTATTTACAACATTCACATTTATATTGACTGGATAGATATGATCTAAGGCTCAGATACATCTATTTAAGGTGGATCAACACTTTCCTGTCTTATGGGAGGAGGGATATTCATCTATGTTCGATGGAAAAACATTTGGGAATATTTTCATTTAGTATATCCTCAACCAGTTATCATATACCTTTCATCAAATTATCATATTATGTCAACATTCCTCCATATAATTAATATCAGTTATTCTTACTGTAATTGGAATGTATCCACAACATTCCCTTTATCATTTCAATTTTTCCACCATAGAGGTGGAAAATCGATATTTTGAGGTTCCAGGTTTTGGATCCTCCTCTCATTTTGAGTACATGCAACCTTAGTGGGTGCATCCAGATCCTTTTCTAGGGTTATATTTATGTATTTTGTCCCTATTAATCATCATATTGATCTCGTTTATCTATGTTATTGAAGGTAATGACATTTGAATAGGTGTATCGCTCAATGGTATTCATCCCATTACTCTCAATGCAACATAATTATTATGCACTACCATTAGTTGGGGTGTTTCTCATAAACATAGCCATATGGAGATGCTTTGGATTGAGACAATAGTCTAAAATGATTTCCTTCACCATATGTTCCTCCCACATTGATCTGTGAGTAGTGACCTTGAGGGAGTTTCTGATATTGATTTTTATATAGACCCCGAATAACTGAGTTTTTTCCTGTGAAGGGTGGAACAAATGGGATTCCAACCACCAATATTTAAATCCAAACCTAGAGAATGCAGATTCATTTTAAGATGATGATGATAATGAAAATTTCTTCATCCTAGTTGGATGGGTCTAATACGAGGCCACAATTGGTATTGGTTGATCATGTTGTTGAGTATTTAATTATTCATTTTGAGGATTTCATGACTAATGGGGAATATATTGAGATATAAATACCCCCAATCTAGTGGAATAAGATTAATTCAGAACCACCATTGATTTCCCCAGGACCCTCTCAGGGGATGGTGGTCCTAGTAATGACGATTGAGATATAAATTCCCCAATCCCACTGGGATGGGGTTTGTTTTTAAGGGATTTTGATATGTCCTAAATCCTCTCATGAATTTATGATTTTAGGGATGGAGGGGATGGTAAATATTCTCCCATACTAATGGGCTAGGTTCTCTCTTAGAAGACTATTATGGTAGCTACTATTTCAACCTATTTGATGTGGCATAATTGTTCTCATGTTTGAGCTAGCTGTAGTTGCATCCCATGAAATGAGTCACTTTATACGAGAATTTTTTGTTCTGAATGAGACTTTGTATTTCATGTTTGAAATGATTTCTCATTTTTCAAAGGGGCCTAGTAAAAATATATATGGTTTATCCCCTCCCGCCTTTCATGATGTATTAGAACCATTGAAGTAGGGAAATTCTATTTTAGTGACCAACTAGATCATTTATTACCCAATCACCGAGAGGATATGCGACTATATGAATTCATATATAGATAGTTATGCTATTATGGGGAAATATTTAAGTGAAATTATCCATATTTTTTTCCATCCTCAGAAATATATTTTTGAAAAAACTCTATAAATAAATCAATATACATTTTTCGTGATATGGAGAGAAACACTACATAGGTCATGGGAATGATCCTCCGTTCTTGGGTTCCAAGATTTGGAAAAGGAAGACATATCCAACTAACAACTAATTATATTGATTATCTGAATGTGATACTAATATCTTGGATTAGGGTGATGTACAGTATTATATCAGTGTTGAGTTTCCCACATATTTTTTCATAGGAAAGGAATGGAATCCTTCTCTAAATTTTTTGGGTCTCATAGTTATAAGTAGAAAGGGCCCAAAACATGGTGGAGATGTTTTTTTCAGATAACTATATCGATATGTCAATGTAGACTTCCTTTTCATTAGACTTTCACAACTCCATATTATCAGAACATAGAAAGTGATTCTAAGGGCCACCTACTAACTGTAGTAGAGTGTTTCTTGTAGTTGTTAGGGAACTATATATAATTTACCCTAGTGTTTCGATCACCTCACTATGGGAATGTGTATTTGTTTTTTTCCACCTCTCTATAAAGAGGTGTCTGGATAAGGGTAGGATTTCCTTGTCCATTGGGTATATCACTATAGGGATTTTGATCATGATAGATGTCAGGAGTATAGTCCCTATGATCCATCTCTACACTACCATGAAGAGGACTATCATGGTAATGACCCGATTCTACTTTGGTTTAATAGTTGACGAACCCTTGGGGTTTTGGGAATGTGTCTTTAACAACTTTTAAGAAACAATAATTAAGAAGATTAGGGATATGATCCCCATTCTCTATAGTGGTCATAAAAAGAATAACACCTCACAATCCATTTTTTTATATTATTGAAATTCCACTTTGAGGATTAGTGGGAACAAATAGAACATCCCCCAGTATTAAGTAACACCCTCACAACCACACATTACACATTACATAGTTAAAATTTCTAAATAACACATAACCCTTCTCCGATACAAGACAACTACACCCTGTTTCAAAATTCCAAAGATACCATCTACATAACAAATCAAACAAATCCGGCACTAATTGAGGAAACTGTGCTACCTGAGAAACCTACCATAGAGGACCACATATCCTCACTAACATCATCATATCACCAATAAATAACTGTCTCCATCAAAATTTCATCAATCACCAAGGTCACCCGCATATTCCAGTCATTGTTGGCCTCTCTCCGACGTCAACCACCTGAATCAAACAACATCATCGTCATCTTCACCTTCCATATTCAGGCTCACCAATGTCGCCATTGTGAGACACCATATCCAAAAACCATTATAAAATCCACCAAATACGCATCAACTGGATGACAACCACCAAGAACCACATGACCAAAAAAGACCTCGGACAATGAGTGGATCCAACAAATCCATCACCAACATTAACCTAGGTACAATGAAGATGAAAACACCAAGAGTAAAGACCACATGACCTCACATCCAAAAGCACTGGTAAGACCACCACGGAAATCCCCCTCGAAGAGAGCGGTGGATACCAGGAGGTAGAGAAGAAAAAACTGCATACATTGACCATGATGGAGCATATCTATGATACCCCCATAAACAGACCCAAAAAATAGATTGAAAACACGTGAAACATAACAATGAAACTGAAAATGAGTACAAATCATAAATGGAGAATCTGAAAACAAGGATGAAACCCTAAGGGAATCCATACCTGAGACCAAAGAAGATAAAATAGGGAATGAAACCCAAAAATAGAAGGCAAGAATATTAATAACATAATTTTAGGATTCTGTAGGGTTATGAGTCTATTCTATAATAGCTTCTAGAGTATTTTTATTACCATCTAGTGTTCTGAGAGTATGATCTCACTGTTGTGAAAATATTTGAATATTCCCAGTAGCTTCACTGATAGTAATATGAGACTATCCTGAGGCACGTGCCACTCTTACTTGGAGATCCTCGATCAGAGTGGAGATATGAGCCCAATCCTTAGCCTTTGGATTATATCACTGATCTTTTTCAAGAGGGGTTTGATCATATCCTAGATCATGTTCCACTCTCACCTGGTGAGCCCTAGTTGGAATGGGAATATAAGCCCAATGGGAATTTTCATTCTCAGTAGGAATATTTCAAAGATCCTCTAGAATTGGAGAAGCAATATGAGACTCCTCTTATATGGCCACAGAAGGATACTGGTGAAGTCATTAATTAGCATATGTAGGAATATGTGCCTATATTCGATGAAATACTAGAATATTACAAGTAGCTTCACTAAAAGTAATATGAGAATGCCCCAAGGAATGTTCCATTCTCACATAGTGAACTTATCTAGAATTATGATATGAGCATAATCCTAAGACTTTGGAGTATACCGTAGGTATTTGTGGATAGAAATATGATATTTTCTCAAGGCATGTTCCACTCTCACTTGGTGAGCCCCAGCTAGAACGGGGATATGAGCATGATAATGGGCCTCTATAATATGGATGTAGTCTTTTGCGACTGAAATATTATCCTATATAGAGGCATGTGTTTCTATCAATTTGTGAGACCCATTTGGAATGGGAATATGAGCATGGTCAAGTGCCACGTCCTTTTCCAGGAAATACCAATAATCCTCTCGGAGGAGAGAGAGAATATGTTCTTTCTCTAGGTAAAATTTTTTTCATACTAATTAGAGTGTTGTGATTCCAAGTCTAAAAGGGATAAGAATATTCACATGTCCCAATATATGTACCAGTGATGAAATATTTTGGAAGAGTTCTTCGACTATTTCTTATATTTAATGATATTTTAGAAAAGTTTATTCCCGAATGTAAGATTACACATTTATGTCTCCACCATATACTACAATTATAATACAATAAAAGAGAGGATATGATCCCACTTATGTCCTATTTGTGATATTGAATTATGTTGATAGAAATAATGCATGGGATAAGGGATATGTGCATCACCAAGATTGCTATAGGAATATACCTATATAATTCTTTCATGTGATCAAGGATATGACCCTACTCACTGGATATTTCCAGAATATGATGGTGATATTTTCCAGCATCAGTAGGGATATGATACCACTCTTGATTTTCTAGATCTTTCAAAAAACAATATGTCTTCTTTATTTCCCATTCATGGGTATCATAGGTGGAAGTGTTTCGGGTGGTATTTTCAACATGTGACGGAGGGGCACTAGTGGGATGGTGTTAGTGACAACGATTAATAGGAGCCCTCCTTAATGGCTCTTCAACAGGAATGGAGAAATATTTGACTCCTTGATCAACATTCATGAAATACTGGAGGTGGTGATTTTTACAATCTATGGATAAGCTTCAAAAGAGGTTTTTAGTGGTAACAAGTGCTTTGGATTGTCCAAAATTTTATTTAGACGATGCAGAATCGTCAGTTTTAGCAGTTAGAGACCCCCTTGAGTGGCCTCAAGAATGAAGATCATACCATGTTGATGGTACTCCTAGACCATATCATTCTGTACCCAACAATGAAGTTTTCATGTTGGTGAGGTCATTCTGTATCCCATAGGCGTTGCAGTGATGGATGAATTTCTTGAATGGTCATTGGATGAATACATTATCATAGGTCCGATGTAGTTTGTAAAAAAATTATTTTAGGTCAAAATTACAACAAGGAACAAGGTCATAGATTAGTGCATCATTATAGGCATGATACATTCCTAATCAGATATGCATGGGTAACACAATTGTGATTTCTTATTCCTGATTTTTCCATTCTGTTTGTATGTACTTTTTAGAATAAGGATGGATTTATTTTACAAAAACCATGTCTTTAAAGGATCAGATGATCATTTTCTTCATTTCAGAAATTCATTCTAGGTTCCCCAAATATTGTATGATGCATGGTAAACCCGTTATATTTAAAATTAAGAGACTCACATTAGGTTTGACATTTTTTTCATAAAATATTTAAAATATGTTTTGATGTATGGAAAACCATTCATTTTGTTTTTTGAGAGATTCACATTATTTTTTCAATTTTTGTTTTCATAAGATATAAAAACAAAATTGTCTGATGCATGGTCAACTAATCATTTTTTATTTGAGAGATTCATGTTGAGTTTACCATTTTTTTTCATCAGATGATATCGATGTCAAAGCCTAATGGTTTATTGTTTGGATTTCAATTCCTTTTACAATTATTCAAGTTACGTTTACTATTTTTTCTCTAATGGAAACTCCCAACAGACCCCACATCCATAACAAAGTACATAAATTCTTTCCAAAGTCAGTTTTTTCTTTGGTGTTTTAGAACCCAACGATGCATAGGGGATTAAAATAGTCGAGAGGATGGGATATTGGGCTCATCAAACCCTTTTTTGAGTAATTTTTACCTAAGATGGGACTCTCATATAAATTTACAATATGTTCTATAATTTTTTCCTAATCCCAATACAATAATGATTACCCAAACAAGGCGATCATGTTTTGAATCCCTATATGAGAAAATGGGGTCTACTAATAAATCTATCTATATATATATATGAGGTTCTTCAACCATTTCCAATTAATGGGTAGCTTCTTACTTGTTAAAGCTACATAACTAGTCACTCCAAAGGTTTTTGTATTATGATAAGGAGATTAATATTTCAGGGATGGGATTGAGCTATTATGAGGTGTCCTATTGTCCTTTTTATAATAGGATTCATAACCCACATAGTTCATTAAACCCATTCGATTTAATTTCAGGAATAAAGAACATATATGAGGTCAATTAGGAACCATGTATTAAGATCATTTCTCATGGAGGCATTTTATGTATCCTGGTTATGGTATGAACTAGAGTCATCATACTTTGATCATACCCTTAGGACTTACCCTGATGTAGATAACCTTGTATATGGGGAAGACATATTATTCCGTTGATCGGGGCTTACACACTAAAGATTTCCTATATGGTGGATATTTATGATGAAAATTATATGACCATTGAAAATACTTATGACCATGTGAGTCATTATTGATGTGATAAAGAAGGTATATAATGCAATTAGTCTCACTACATATGGATTTATGAATATGTGTTGGGACTACACTTTGGATGTCTAATATTGAGCTCAGGTCTTAGGAAGACATCCTATGTATTCTATATATAATTGGAATCAATGTTCTTTTAGTCCATTTTTCTTCTCGATATGATTTTTGATGAGGCGAAGTGATCAACCCATGGGATTTATTGGGTCCTGATGGATGAAATGTTGGAGAATTGGAGGGGTATAAATTGAGGTGGATTCCCATTTGATCTTGTGACTTGGGAAGGAATCCTTTTTATCCTTATTATTGAAGAAATCAAAGTTATTTTAGTTTACTTAATAGGTTCGTACACTCTATGGTTGCCTGAATATGTCCACCCAACAAGGTTATCATGCCATGGGGTGCTGGATTGACATGAGCTAATTGTCAGTTCGGATGCACCCATAAGTGGCTCCACTTTAGTATTTTCTCAACCCACAACCTTCTTCCTCATGCTTAATGGTGTTGATAGGAATTGTGTTCTTCTCTCAGTTTGGTCTGGTGTTAGGGTGAAAATTTTAAGTGATGTTTTTTCAGTTTTTTATTTTTTGAGCACCGTTTTATTATGTTTTAGTTCGTGTATTGGATTCAGTTTTTTGATTTGTGGTTGATCTATTTGGCTTTTAGAAAATGGCATGTTCTAGCAGTAGTGGGGATTTATGGTTGGGGGTTTTGGTGATTCTGACAGTGGTGGGAATCTCACATGGTGGTTTTTTGTTTGATTTGTATCTCTGAAGGTTTCGATTATTGTTTACTTTTAGTGGTGAAGGTGGAGGACCAGATTTCTGTGAATTGGTTTGGAAATTTTTTTGAGTGATGTTTTTAAGTAGTGGGTTTCTATTTGCAGATTTTTTTTCAGTGTGGACTTATGGTTTGTATTTAAAGTAATTTTCAACTAGTTCAACTATAAGGGGGTGCTCCAGTGGAGGTTCAGACTAGAGGTTTTCACTTGACATTTCTATTCAAATTTGGACATTTGATAGGGTATGACTTTCCCATCAGTTCTAGGCATGTGCAATCATGCACGAGACAACTTGAAGAGTGGTGATGAGTAGATTGAAGCTGATCTTCATTGTTATGATGCTTTTTAGGATAATTTATTTGTAGTTTTGAATGAGTTGTTTTTTCCTTGAACTAACTGTGGAGGCTTGGTTGTTGTTTAAGTCATGGTGTCATGTTGGGTTCCCCCCAACACTTAAAAGGTTGTCTTTAATAAAAAAATTAATTTTTAGTCAGACATGACCTAATTTTCTAATCGACATGTTCTGATTGCCTACCTGACAAGTTCAAAGATGTATGTACATGCCCTCATTTTTTATTGGACATGACTAAGGATAATCGAATGATCCGGCTGGCTTGCCTAAAGGATTCTCATTACCTGAATGAAATGTTTTCATAATACTACATGATCAAGGTTGACATTTTGGGAGGGTGTTACATGGCCTGGATGACATGTCTAGACAACATCGCATGAAACTAGTTGACATGTACAAAGTATTTTGCATTACCATGGATGACATGTCCTCATTTCATTGTGAGACCTAGCTAAATTTTCACGATTTCACAACATAACATGGGTGACGTGTTTAAAGGAAACCACAAGATTTAGGCTCAAAATTTCTAGATGACATCAAATGGCCCATGATGAAATTTTTGGGAGACATCACATGACCCAGGTGGACATATATGGGGGATGTTGTCTGATCTGGGCTAACATGTATGGGGGATGTCACATGATCCCTGCTGATATGTCTTCGTGTCAATGCAAGAACAAGCTTACTTCTCCTGGTGTCATTCCAGATCTTGGGTGACATGTATGGAAGAAAAAATAATATTTGTAATGAAATATAGAGGATGTCTCATGAACTACAATGGAAATACTAGGGAATTTTGCATGAACATGGCAAAAAATTATGGTGGATTTCAGATGATCTCAAATGACTTGTCCAGAGGACATCTCATGACCCATTATGACATGTTCAGAGGACATTGCATGACCTATTTTTACATGTATTGGTGTGAATGCAAGACTTAACTGACTTATCCTTCTGCTGTTGTATAACTTGAGTGACATGTTTGGAGGGAATCACAAGATTCAAGATGATAATGTCTGGAGGACATCACATGACCCAGGCTGACATGCCTGGGGGACATCGTATGACCTAGGAGGACATGTCTGGGGGACATTTTATGATCCAAGATGACATGTCTTGGGGATGTCACAAGATTTATGATGACATGTCTTGGTGTCAATGTGATACATAGCTTACTTGTCCTCGTGTCTTAACATATCTTAGATTAAATGTCTAGAGGAAATTTCAATATTTAGCTATCAATCGCAGATAAATTTTCAATCCTTGATACGCTTGGAGGGCATTGTGAGACTTCTATTTATATGTCCAAGGAAAATTGCATGATCCAAATATTATGTTGAAGGAGCATCACATGGTTTGAGAGACATGAAGTGGTGTTGTCACACGATTTTGTTCATTCATGTGAAGTGCATGAGGATAAGTGTATATGTTTCTCAAATAATTCTCTCATATTTTTTATCAATATTTCATCCTTTATTGCACATGTGCCTCCATTTTGTCAATTATTATCTCATTTTAGGTTTCACATGACCAAGTTGATATGTGGGACCTCCTTCACACAAACCACCTAATATGCTAAAAATCCTTCGCATGATTTATGAGTTATCATACAAAGTGCCTATAAATGTTGCATATTCCCATAAATCATTTCCCATATTTTTGTACCTGGCAGAAGACCATGAGATAACATGACTAGCTGCTCCATGAAGTCTGCTTCTTCACTCATGTGTGCTGAGGGGGTGGAATTTATAGTCCTCACCACCCTTTTTATATGAAACCATTCATGAAATATATCTTTTCGATTTAGTCTAGAGTCAGTAGAGGGAATTGGTGCCTCTTTATTTGCATGAACCTTTCATGGGTCATCGATGGTGTTGGATGATATTCATCAACCACAAGAATGTTCATACATTTCCATTTTTAATGGACCCAGGCTGATCAAATAGGTTTATCCTAACTATGTGGATATGTCAAGGGGATTTTACCAGGTTAGGATGACATGTATATGGGTATTTTCATGATCAGGATGCCTATAGAATAGCTTTAATGTGATTGAAGACGGCTTGGTAGGGGAATTTTGTGAGACAAAGGTGGATTTCCAAGGGCCCATTGTTAGAGAAGGTAGATATGTATAAGGGGCTTTATAAGATCATGTTTACCTATTAAGTAGAGGCCTAGTGTGATCGATTGTGACTACTCTGGTTATATGACTCATTTTGTGTGAAGGATTTCATATCCACACTCCACATAAAGACTCCATACTTTCTCCTTTTATTTATTTATTTATTTCTCAAGGGATGGGGATCTTGAAAATTTGTATGAGTGTTTTAAAAAAAATTACTCTTTCGGATTGTGATGCGTCATGTGACCAATAATAGGCCATGTGGTGATATGTGATCATTATCATGGGCACCCACATGTTTATATTTGGTTTTAAATAGATGTGTCAGAATCCTATCATGAGATGAAAGTGACACTATAATTCTATCGTGTGACAAGGCATACATGTGAATTGGGGCTTCATGGTGTCTTGTGAACCACATAAGTGAATCACATGAAAATTAAAGACCATAAAAGGATTCTTCCTTTGGAATATTTTAGTGCTTCGTTTTATAAGGTTTTGGACCATTTTGCATGGGTTTCTTATGAGGGCACCACATGATATATATCCAATCAATCAATGGCATGAAAATGTTGTCTAATTTAGTCACACTTCTCATCCATGGCACATAATGTGATTTATGTCGGTTCTTGTACCAACATGTGAGCATTTTCAAGGATAGATCCTCTGATTAATTTATGAAGCTATATGGGAAGTGCAGCACTGAATATCCATGTCTGATACCCTTCGCTTGAGGAAGGTTACATGTCATCATAATTTCATGAAATAAGGTTATTATGACATCGGGGCTTTGTGGTGTCTTACAGACTAAATTCTCGTGTCTCAAGAATATCAATGATCGCAAGAGGTTTCTATATTTTTTATATTTTTATCCTTTATAATAAGGAATTTTGGATGATTTTTAAGGGCCTACTGGCTGAAAGGTCAAGTGACTTAGAAGAACTCATTTGGTAGATGTCATGTGATTAGTAAGTTTATTGAATTCCTTTAAAAGAAAAAGGATTCTTGTCAAAGGGGATCCACATGATATCCAATAGATCATACATTGCACATGACCCATTCACTTGAACTTATGATTTTCATGAAATCGCATGTTCTTTTGAAGATCACACGATTCATATCTTTTATTTACCTTGCCTCCATTGTTTTATGGAGAAAATAATACCCATACATCATGTATTTCTTCCCTGATTGATTATATTATCCTAACTTGGTTGGCATCAACAATGAAATAAACGAGTATTTATAAACATATATATAGTGAAAAAATAATTGTATATGGACCCTAAATAATCTTTTAATACCCAATGAACCTCATGTCTAAATAATAATAATAATATTATTATTTTCTTGAAATTTTCTATACATGAGGATAGATAAATATCATTTTATTAAAGAACCAAATTAATATTTATCAAAATAATATTTGATATGTCATTTCTCACTGGACTATTAAACATGGTCCACTGGTTCTCCCCAATAAATATAAGACTCTGGACATTTTTTATTTATTTTAATAAATAAATTTGACTGCATTGTTTACCAATAAATAAATAAATATTTTATTACTTAAAATATAGAATAAATATTTATTTAATATTCACATAATCAAATAAATAAATATATGTTACATTGAGAATAAAAGAAATGTAAATACATATTTCTATAATTATGTGATTAAATAAATAACTACCTAATGAAAAAAATTATTTAAACATCTCACATAATATTCTATGGAAAATGTAGTGACTGAATATTTTTGATCTACCAATCATTAATATTTATTAAATAATTCATGGTAATAATATTTATTTAATATGGTAAGTTTGTATAGAATTAAAATGAGGTTATGGATACACTTAGTGTGTGACCGTCCATGCCCCTTTTTCAGTAACATTAGGAAACACCGCCTGAAGTTCAAGGTTACCTTCTAGAAACCTACCAAGGCACCCATATAGAAATATGTAAATGATGAAATTACATAAAACCTCATAAAAATGTACACTATATAATTTAATACTTTTTCATTGATATCTCTAACCAAGTAGGTTTCATAATGGTTTCATCAACCTATGTGCTCAATGTCTCTTTATTTTACATTCTGAAATTAAACATACTAATAATATACAATGGACATGGATTTAACCAGGAAGTTCCATTCATAAAAAATTCCTAAGATATACAATTACATTATAGAACATAAGGGATAAATACATTTATTATTCATTAATAAATTCCACTCATGATATACGCAATATCCTTAATTTCTGTGAACATATAGCACCACAGTTTTTGTTAGTACATCAAAGTACATAACTCATAATTTTAATTATTAATATTATTAATGTTTAAGGACCATTACACATGTATGTGTATTATAACATCCAATTATCCATATAAATGTAATTTCCTAGTAGTGTTTCATGTTCTCTTAATATCTACTTTTAATATTATTAAGGATGTACACCATGATAAAATGTCTTAAAGTCATATGAGTCTCTACCCCAGATAGCCTATATCAATTTTGTCATGTAAAATGAAGTCATCATTCCATATAACATATATTTAATAATATTATCAAACCACTTCTATGTTCTCATAATGATAGGTAACCGCCAAGACCTTTTAGTGTGGAATATACCGCAAGAACATTATCACATTCATTGTCACATAAAAATGATCAAGATATTATAAAATATTAGTTAATATTAAACACTATGAATATTCTGGTAATCAAATATACATAAGAGTTAGTTCTAGGGAACAAAATCCAATACAGAATACACATAAAATTACTTGACGAAAACATAATTTGTACATTGGTATATATATATTTTAGAGTTACCACTATAGGTTATCTAATCACATAGGCTAGTGTTGAAGATGTCCATTGGTATGAGAATGAGAAATACTTTTGTCAAAGGTGAGAGGGATGAAGTGAACTCATACCCCCCTAAATAATATCACACCATCATTATAATGCAATAATTTTCATTTGGTTTAAAATATTTGTGTGATTACCATGTAAGTATCAATTTGAATCATATGTGATGGGACCCATGAAATAATCAAGTAATAAAGGTTATATTGAATGGATTCACATGACCATGAAAACTTAATTTAACTTCCTTTAATTGTGAGATATATTTTTCCTCTAGAGGGGTATTTGGGCTCCTAGATCATGTAGTAAGTGATGCTCCAAAATATATTATATATATTTATTTCATTGAAATGTTCATTATTTATGGGTATTTATAGGAAAATTTGTATAAGCTTGAGTCGATTACATGATGTGTGATACATTATTGATCATATATACCGGCCAATGTTACATGATTACATAATTTGTGCCTTCAAATTTTTTTCAAATTTTTTTTCAAAAATATAAGAACTTATCCTTGACATATGAATCAATGGATCAACTATATTTTTAGCATTTAAAAGTTCCTACCACGAGATTTGTATACATCATGGACTAAAAAGATGAAGTTATTAGGAAAAGTGAAATATTTTGAAGAATTTTCTATATGTTTTGTAAAACCAACACCTATAACTGAACCTCCACCTTTATAAATAGTATGGGACAGACATAAGAGTATTTATATTGAATATTATGATAAAAAATAATTCTCAATTTTTTTAATATCCAAGGATTTCCCCTAGTTATAATTTGTATTCCTCCTTGTTCACATAATAATAGATCAAAGGATTTCACATGAAGGTTATGATAACTCACTATTATATTAGGTTTACATGAATTTAATTTCATGTTTTATACATAGTATAAATTCAATTTATAATTGTTTTCAAAAAAAATCTTAAACTTAATTCACATACCTTATATTTATAGAAAAGATGAACTATAATATTTATTTTCA
The DNA here is from genome assembly GCA_963277665.1 of Viscum album. Taxonomy (NCBI): domain Eukaryota; kingdom Viridiplantae; phylum Streptophyta; class Magnoliopsida; order Santalales; family Viscaceae; genus Viscum; species Viscum album. Next base: position 2,041,032,489 of record OY728161.1, on the reverse strand, counting down.
TCCTCAAATATTATGAATGAATGTTGGTTGTTCCTGGAAAATATTGTCAATCACACACAAAATCCCTCGATAAATCTACATCAGAAAGTTTTATAAACTATCTTTCTACTAAATATGATGAAGTAATATATATTTATATATATTCATCTACCAATGTATTCATTTAACGACCTTAGAAAATTTATTGTCCTATTAAATATCTTATTCCTTAGGAATTATTATGAAGAGGATTAAATTATACCTAGGTATATCATATAGTATTCCAAAATATACTGTAAGATAATTAACGAGCCATAGAGATTGAAATCTATATCTACTCTTCCTTCTCACGGATTTAAATTATTAACCATTAGAATTGATAGAGATCAAGAAGGGACTTATTCCAAGGTGGTGTATTTGGTTGAAATTGAGACTACGATTAAAGGGTTCTCAAAATCTATATTTATTTGAAGGTGTGATTAAAGGTTGTTAGAAGTTATAAGGTCATCTATCTAACATGCCTTTATGAATAAGACCATATATATCATTCTATATTTTTAATGTCATTGAATCCCATGTAGAAACACTTTTCACTTTTTCATTGTGAGGTAAGAATCTTATTGTGGGACATCTATATGATTAGAGGCAATCCTATAATGGCCCGAAGGCCTTCATTTTTATTGATTTTGATAATCCACCTTTCAAGGTGTGAGGTGGACCCCTTACAAGGCCCATAGGTGTAAGTAATACATGGCCTATAGACCATAGAGGAATTAATTTCCCGTAGGCTTAAACATTACATACAACCCCAACAAACTACTTGGAACTTCTCCTCTCCAGCTTCTTCATCGTGAAATCAGCTCTCCACCTTCGCAAGGCTATGCGACTAGGATTTACCATGCATTCACATGCTTTTCCCGATGGCAGTTTCCATACCCTCTAATTCTTGCAATCCATTTAGCTTATTATATGGTGATATATCCTTGCCCCTCCTCCTTCTAAAGCTTGTTCCTTGTAGGTTTTCTGGTTATTATCTGCACTTAAGGTGGCCTAAAGGCCTTGAGGTGGCATGAAGGCCTTACTGTCCTTAAGTCCATGGGTGGATCAAATGCCTTAAAGGACCGGGGGACCAAATCAGTGGCCTGAAGGCCCAAACAGGGGAATATTCCCAACTGCTATAGTGCAAAACAGTGCCTACTACAGTTCCCGCTACAGTACCTGCTATAGTTCTACACAGTTCCCACTACAGTACTGCTACAGTACCTGCTACCGTACCCGAAAATTAACCTCCACCTGGATTTGATCTTGGGTCTCCTGGATGCACATAAGGAGTCCTCACCAACTGGGTTGAGGCTCATGTGAAAGGGGATCCCATTTTAGGGTAAATGTATGAAGAGGTTATCCCTCCATCATCATCCTTAAAGGATAAGAATTTGGATCTCATTTGGGTATAAAAACTGTTGATAGCTATCCACTCTTCCCAGGTAAAGAATCACCCCATGTATTTTGATATCCCATTTGAAACATGGGTAGATAAATTCCTTGAGTGAAAAACAAAGAATCCAAAGTTCAAAAGATCAAGTGGGTGATCAAATCACCAAAACTAGAGCATAATTAAAGAATATTCTCCATCCATGTAAGGAGTAAATATAAATAGTATTATGGAAATGAAAGGAGTGTGTGGATAGATAGATTTACCATTTTAGTTTTTTAATGATGGAGATGAAAGGGTATTTCAACTACTCTACGACTTACGTCATGGGTAAATTCTTGAAACCTTAATTATGGATACCCATATTTGTCAAAGAAATATTATCATTATGAAAATAAAATATTTTGGAAAATAAATATATGAGGTTGTGGAATTTCAACTAGGGAAAAGAATCTTTCTATATCATTGGGTTATTACAATTTTTTTAGAGATGGATCACAGTTTATTTTCACTATCAAAAACTCCAAAACCCAAAATTGATTCCCCATTCCTAATTCAGTACCTTTATTCAATCTATATTGATGTTACTATTTAGGGATGGACTTTAATCTATAATGGTTTGAATCCACATTTGTGACTTTTAAACTAATTTATACTTATTATCCCTTCCATTTATTTACGTCTATCACTATTTATATTGAATGAATCACACTTTTTCTCCCTCTATCTCTCCTCACGTCACTATTTTCATATATCACAATATAACACACTCAAACAAACAATGTTAATAGTGATATAAAAGGTTGAAATTTTAAAATTAAAGGCCAATCCTTTGTGTGATAAGGATTATACTGAGATCAAACTATCCACTAGAATCATCTTGTGAGTCCAAATGAGTATATTTTAACATTGGAACTCATGTTTTCTTATAATATAATTATGATTTAGTTAATCCTAAACATATGTTCATCTAAAACATTACAATAATAATAGTTAAGGTAATTATAAGAAAATTCCTTCAAAAATATAGAACTCTATCGATTGTCAAGGAACTGTCTGGGTATTGTTTTCATCTAATTATACTTGTACAGTAGAATGTATGTATTTATTCTTCTTATAATGTATACAAAGGAATAAAAATGGCCAAATATTTTTTTCATATCATTGAACTATTTTTTTCTATTTCTTCCCTTCTATCAGTGTATACCTAAATCTAAAAAAATACTAATTCACCTTCCCTCTTTTTCTTTTTTTCTTTTACATCAGAGAAAAAAAATCATGATATTTCTTCTTCAATTTGAATTTGATTTTAGAGACCCATACCTTGACATAAATAATCATTATATTACTTTTGCGGAATACTTAATACATGATAAAAACAGACGCCCAAAGACCGTATTAGTTTAGTGTCTTTGGAAACATGGAACATAATCTTATAATCATGGTGAAATATCTTCAACATCTCCTATAAAGATCTTCCCCTTTGGTTTTCATTCCTAAAACCGTTCTTTATATCCAGGTGAAAGGAAAACACAAAAAGTGTGAGCTCAAATGCTCAGTAAGGGTAAACATAGAGAACTTAAAAACATTCCATAAACATTTGAACATAAAAACATGAAGATAAAACATCAAAATATTGAGAAATGACATAAATCATGGAAGTACATAAGTCATAGATCATAAAGGAACATTAATCTTGATAAAATAAAACATGTAATTATTGAAAACCATTAAGCACATGATATGATTTCCATAGTAGCCAAGGCATTGCTGCCAAGACCATCATAGTGGAAAACGTTTCTTACTGAATCGAGTTCACTCCTCGTTCTAGTCCTCTATCACTGAACCGGATTAACTTGCCATTCCATCCATGTCTATCTCATGAGATATAAATTTTTACCCAATGAATTGGATCGAGATATAGGTCCCACCCATCTCATGATGAAACCATTCTATTTGTGCCACAAAATTATAAATCATATATCATTGCATAACCCATGTAATAAAAATGGTATTCTTAAATATCATGCCATCATAACATAATACATATAAGATAAAAGGGCTTCATAAAAATAATTCCATCACAACATAATCAAATAAATGTAAAAATAGGGTTATAAATAGAACCATATATTATCTTATACGGAAAATAGTTTTGAAAAAACAGTTGAACTCCATTATTGAGGAAAATATCATTTCTAATTCAAAAAACTTTTTCCTTTGTTAAAATGTCATAAAATTTTAAACTAAAAGAATTTAATTAAAAATAAACTTGAAAACTTGTAAAGGAAGATTCCTGGAAATAAGGTTCTATGAAATCATAAAAATCCATTCATGCCGTATAAGTTAAAAAACATTCTTCTCGTACTTTCTCCGGAAACGTAAAAAAGTACCTCATACTGAAAATGACAAAAGATTCATTTATATATTTTACTAACTTTAAACAATAGATAAAATTGGATTTAAGAAATTTTAGGAGGATAGAAATAATATTACATATTGAGGAAACATGGATGTTGAGGTTAAATATGCCCCAGTAAATTCTGAAGTATAAACATTCTCGGATAAAAATTAGATTTTGGGATATTTCCTTACCTTAAGTATGATATGCTTCGTACGTATATGAAACTCATGTATAATAATTTAAATAATGTAATTGAATTATTACAGAATCATATTCATTGTTATGATATCATATATGGTCATATTCTTATCTTCTTATTAGTAATATTTCATTACTACTTGTTATTCAGGTGTTCATTGCTTTATGTTATTATGCATGTTTTGTCGAATAGATTCTTATTACTATTTTTAGGATATTGATACCTCATTTACTAAATGGTATTAGTGTAATATATATCATATTTATTGATTCAATTCATTTATATAATCATTATTCAATGAAGATCATGTAGAACGAGTCGCATCACATCTTGGAGATGGTAGGCCATACGTACACACGAGCGGTGATATCATTCCCATAATTATATGAATGTAATTGGAGTTGATGATATAATATTTAAGAATCATTGTAATGTTATAATAATCTTATATAGTTATTTTTTACACCATTGTACCCATCCAAATAAGGTGGTTGTGGAAAACATATTACACCACGGCGTAGAGACGGTAATCCGTAAGTACGCACGCGCGGTGAATTCGTTTTCCACAGGATGGATATAAGGTGAAATAGGGTTGTTTAATATTATTAATAACATATCGATATATGAGTGATACTGATGTTATTAATTTATAATGAAACAAATAAAGAAGAGGAAGTAGAAGAAGAAAGAAACTTGAAAGCATCGGTAGAAGAGATTACCTCTTCCTTGACGTTTCTCTTTTAAAATTCATTTTAGGGCACTAGAGTTGGTCTTTTGAGAAAACCAGAACCTCTATGATATAAATATAGATGTTGAGAAGATAAATGGGAAGGGTTTTTCCGAGCTTTAAGGATCAAAATTGTGTGAAGTGGAGAAGGAGGAGGTTCTCTTTTATAAGGGATGAGAGGGGCACCTTTGGAAACCTAAAAATATTATTATATAATATATTTATATTCGGTTTATAATGGCTCGAAATGACTTATATATAGGCTAGGGTGAAAATGGGTCTAAATACTTTCAACCAATAGGTTTTAGAAAAATTTAGGTTACCATTTTAACCTTATCATATAGATTTAACTCTACGTTAAATAGTTTAACTTTTACCATGTCTTCTTATATTCTTACACTATATGGTTAATAAACTTACTATAAACTTCCAATAGAACCTCAATTAGTTCATTAATGTCATATATAGTATTATATAAGTCTTTTGGATGAACCTTATATTTTTAGTAATAGAATATAAATTAATTATTTAATATTTTTTTTAAAACACCTTTATGTCAATTTTGACACTATTTGGTATTTTGTTTTTTATAAATTCATAAAAAAATTATTACATCAAAACAAATTCATCTAACCATCCAAAATATGTTATATTAACCTATAAAATTAATGTAGTTCATAAAAAGTCTCAAATTACATTTATTTGGGTATTTATAATATCAATTATGTTAATAATTCATTAATAAGTTAATTACTGCATCATCATTGTGTCATTAATAATTTAAATTATTTATTGTATAAAAATAATAAATAAAATACGATTATGTGGGAAATCTTTTTAGATTTATAATTAATATTTATAGTCTAATTTATCTTATGTATTACCCTATATTAAATTTTTTTACTTATTAAACTTTGATTTTAACTCTTTTAACTCTTCGTTGAATTAAATAATAATAAATGTCCTAATCTAATCCATGTGGACCTAAAGGCTAATATTTTATTCCTATGGTTGTTTTTGGTCAAATTACACTTATCCAATAGAATTAGGACATGTGTTAGGGTAATAATAATATCAATTTTACCCTTAATTACCCCTTTTAACCGTAGTAAATAAATGTAAAAGGTTTCTATTCACCAAAAAAAATTATCTTATTGAATAAGATTTTACTTACTGATATAATCTGTGTCTCTCGGATATTTGAAATTCCACTCACAGAAGCGGTAAAATTACGTTTTATGTAAATTTTCAAATTCTCCTTGGAGGTGGTTAAAGGACGGACAAAAGTTCAATAAAATTTTTATATATCTAAAATTATTATAAAATTAATCCAATGAATTACATTGATCTTATATATGTATTATGTATCTATTCTGACCAAAAATAAATTTAATTAAAATAAATGATTATTTAAATAAAAAGTCAGTTTTACCTAATAACTCATTATTTTCACTATTCATCAAAAACTGAATGTTTTCAAAAAATACAAAACAAATCACACTAGGATAATTTCGATATTCCAAATCCAAAAATGAAGTCCATTTTGAACGATAAAATTTATTAAATTTCAAAAAGTGGGTATTACTATTCATAACGAGTAGTTTATATAATATTTTAATAACATATCATTGTTTAGTGAAACCTGGTATTACGTACTATACATGCTATCGAGGAAGGTCGCGATTGCGTGCAATGCAAGCCATGTTAGGGATGCGTGTAGTGAAAGCTCCCTTTGGTGTTGCGTATAAAATAATCAAAAGTTATTTCATTTATACATTAAAAAAAATATATACTTAATGTTGCGTAGAATAATTTCCATAAAACAAACATGAAATTGTGTGTAACAAGAGTCAAGAATATTGTTGCATATACTGCAAGCTAATACGGTGTTGCGTATAGTAAAAACTAATCTTGTTGTTGTGTACAATAGAAGACATCAAAGAAATTAAAAAGAATATATCTCATAAAATCTCGGGGTGTTACATTCTACCCCCCTTAAAATGAATTTCGCTCTCAAACTTCGTCGGGGTTATAAATTGTTTACTACTTGAAATTTTTTTTCATAGAAACCCACATCATAAAAAGAAATACTAAAACATAATTTTAAAAAGTGAAGTATGAAATGTAACGATTACCCAAAATAACTCATCCCTGGGTTTCCACATAGGATAACATAGGTGAAAGTATGAATATGGAAGAGAAATCTAACCATCATGTTCTAATGGAGTGTGGTAGAGAACATGGCTATGAAAAATCCAACAATCACAAAGCCATAAATATGTGATGATATAATGTATCATCTAGGATAACATTTTTGGTTTTCAAGATTATTTCCCTAAATTTGAAAAATAATGGAATTAGAAGAAATGCTTAATTGATTTTGGCACAATCTCACCATTGGTAGTTCCTTGAACAATTTCCACTTCATCTCTTAAATAAATGAAGTTGAATTTGTCGTTCGTGAAGTGTTAGTAGATTATGGGATAGAATTATAGGTCATTCCATCTATCTCAAACAAAAGGTTAACAAAAGTTATTAAATATAGATAAGCCTATCTATTATGAGATTAATCATATATGGTTCATAAAATATACTTATACTTCATATATCATACCACTTAATAAAATAAAACTAATTTATACTAACCAGGGACTTCATGTAGGCCAGTTGTAGGTGATAAAGTCCTATAACACTTTAGTTGTGGGTTCTATTCCTGAAACCTTGTCTGATGCAATGGGTTGTCGCCCATCCTGAAAGTTGACCTTTTTCAAAAACTATACTATTATAACATTCCAAATATAATATCGAAAAAATAAGTTCTAGCCTTAATCAACAATATCTTATGTCCAACATAATCCATTCCAATACTTAGGCTTATCCAAAATACATCTATCCAATATCATAGTATAAAGAAAAAAATTACTCGAGAGGTCATTATCAAGCATGTGATTACCATCATTTATCCCCCATATATGATAAGATATATCTGGTTTTTCGTCACATTGAAAACATATGAATACCTTAATCATGTATTATCTTGAAAAATTAATACCCGTTAAACCTTAGTGAAAACATGAATGCTGTCAAAAGTTAACTCTTTCCACATACCAAAATACCAAAATTTCTATATACTCAAACCATGATATCACTTTTTCCTTATATCAGCGCTGAGCCCATTAATATTATCAAATATATTATTTTCTCCATATCAATTCAATATGCACATATAATATTTTTTCCAAAAATATATGAATAACCTTTCATGGTTACTGGTACCATTAAACATTTACTTTCAAATACTTTAGGAAAAAACAATAGTGTAACAATACTTAGATGTTTCTTTATACGATAGTACCATTAATATAACTCTAGATAAACATACAATCATTCCACTATCTTCTTAAAACATTGACCGAGATTCTTCATTTTATTTCTCAACACTTGTTTCATCTCATATATCATTTGTAGTCTCTTCATCATCATCAAGATAAATACTACTCATATGACCATGGTTATTCTGTTTAAGATATTTTCCCTTAGGGAATTGGTTTTCATAATTCCCATACATTCCAAATTTAAAACATTTAACCATTGTTGATGTCTTAGAAATACCATCATCCTTTTCCATGGTGTTAACTGAACCTTTTCCTTTGCACTTACTGGCTTTGTGTCCTTCTTTTCCACACCCAAATCATCTTCCAGTTCCTTTGAAACATTACCCCTGATTCCTCTTACCACATGATTTACATGATGGAAATTGAACTTTCTTTCCTCTATGATCATCATGAAACTCCATCTTTCTCTTATTAGCTGAGTCAGGAAACTTTCCAATGTTAAGATTATTGATCATATTATGAGATTTATGATTGGGCATAATAACGATGTTTTGACTTCCAAATCCCGTTACATTTGGTTTCTCAAGAAGAATATCATTCCACTTTCCATCATATCTTCCATCATCGTGATTCTTCATGTTTCCATCCATTTTCTAAAACCCAAAAAGAATAGTGTGAGAGGAAAAAATTGTTGTAAGAAAACAACATAATAAAGGGGGGGGGGGGGTACCCTAAATATGTAACATATTATGTTTAATTATATGATCATTACCATAATTATAGGACTATAACCTATACGTATACAATCCTTAGAAACATCCCTAGACATACCTTAGAAATATCTATAGGGATTTCACTAATGTTTTCGCATCCTAGTTTCCAAAGTTTAACTAAACCTTCACTCTGATACAAACTGTAGAGACCCATAGCTTGACGTACCTAGACATTACATTACTTTTGTGGAATACCTAATACATGATAAAAATAGAAGCTCAAAGACTGTATTAGTTTAGTGTCTTTGGAAACTCGAAACATAATCTTCTAATCATGATGAAAGATCTTCAACATCTACCATAATGATCTCCCACATTGGTTTTCTTACCTAAAACCTTTCTTTATTTCTTGGGGAAAAGAAAACATAAAAAGGGTGAGCTCAAATGCTTAGTAAGTGTAAACATGGAGAACATAAAAACTATCCATAAACATTTGAACATAAAAACATGAACATAAAACATCAAAATCTTGAGCAATGACATAAATATTGGCAGTACATAAGTCATAGATCATAAGGGAACATTAATCATGATAAAATAAAACATGTAATTATGGAAAAACATTAACCACATTATATGATTTCCATATTAGCAAAAGAATTACTGCCAAGACCATCATAGTGGACAAAGTCCCTTACTAAACCGAGTTCACTCCTCGTTCCAGTCATGTATCACTGAACCAGATTAACTTTCTGTTCCATCCATGTCTTTATCATGAAATATAAATCTTTACCCAATGAATTGGACGAAGATATAGGTCCCACCCATATCATAATGAAACCATTCTTATGTGTCCCACAAAATCATAAATCATATATCATAGCATAACCCATGTAATAAAAATGGGATTCTTAAACATCATGCCATCATAATAGTATCCATACAAGACAAAAGGACTTCATAAAAGTAATGCCATCATAACATAATCAAATTAATGTAAAAATAGGGATAAAAACAGAACCCTATATTATCTTAGATGGAAAATAATTTTTATAAAACACTTGAACTCCATTATTGAGGAAAATATCCTTTCTACTTCAAAAATATTTTTCCTTTATTAACATGTAATTAAATTTTAATCTAAAATAAGTTAATTAAAAAATAACTTGAAAACATGTAAAGGAAGATTCATGGAAATAATTTTCTATGAAATCATAAAAATCCATTCAGGCTGTATAAGTTAAAAAAACATTCTTCTCATACTCTGGACGGAAAAGTCAAAAAGAATCTCGTACTGAAAACGACAAAAGATTCTTTTCATATCATTTAATGAAATTCATAAATAGGTAAAATTGGATTTATAAAATTTTAGGAGGATAGAAATAATATTACATATTGAGGAAAAATGTATGTGGATGACAAATATGCCCCAGTAAATTCTGAAGTATAAACAATCTCAGATAAAAATGAGATTGTGAGATTTTCCCTTACCATAGGTCCGATATGCTTCGTACATATCCGAACCTCCTATATAATGATTTAATTAATGTCATTTAATTATTACATGAATCATATTCATTGTTATGATATTATATATGGTCATATTTTTATCTTCTTATTAGTAATATTTCATTACTACTTGTTATTCAGGTGTTCATTGATTTATGTTCTTATGTGTGTTTTTTTGAATAGATTCTTATTACTCTTTTAAGGATATAGATAACTCGTTTGAAGAATTTTATTAGTGTAATATATATCATATTTATTCATTCAATTAATTTATATAATCATTATTCAATTAAGATCATGTAGAACTAGTCGCATCACATCGTGGAGACAATAGGCCGTACATATGCACGAGAGATGATATCATTCCCATAATTATATGAATGGAATTTTAGTTGATCATATAATATTTCAAAATCATTATAATGTTATAATAATCATATATAGTTATTTTTACACCATTATACCCATCCACGTAAGGTGGTGGTGGAAAACAGATTACACCACGGCGTGGAGACGGTATTCCGTACGTACGCACGCGCGGTGATTTAGTTCTCCATCGGATGGATAGAAGGTGAAATAGGGTTGTTTCATATTTATAATAACATATAACTATATTAGTGATACATATGTTATTAATTTATAATGAAACAAATAAATAATAGGAAGTAAAAGAATAAATAAACTTGAAAGAATTGGTAAAAGAGATTACCTCTTCCTTGACGTGTCTCTTTTAAACATCCTCTTAGGGCATTGGAGTTAGTCTTTTGAGAAGACCAGAACCACTCTGATATAAGTAGAGATGTTGAGAAGAGAAATGGGAAGGGGTTGGCCAATCATGAAGGCTCAAAATTGTGTGAAGAGGATAGGGAGGAGGTTCTCTTTTATAAGGGAGGAGAGGGGCACCATTGAAAAATTACAAATATTAATTTATAATATATTCATATTCAGTTTATAATGGAACCAAAATGACTTATTTTGTGGCTAGGGTGTGGATGGGTCGCAATCCTCTCATCCAATAGATTTTAGACAAGTTTACGTTAAAATTTTAACCTTATCATTTAGATTTAACTCTAAGTTAAATAATTTAACTTTTACCATGTCTTCTTGTATTCTTACACAATATGGTAAATAAACATACTATAAACTTTCAATAGAACCCCAATTGGTTAATTAATGTCATATATATTATTATATAAGTATTTTTTCAGAACCATAGATTTTTAGGAATATAATATCAATTAATAATTTAATATTTGTTTAAAAAACTCTTTTATGTCAATTTTAACAATATTTGGTATTTTGTTTTTTCAAAATTCATAACAGCATTATTACTTCGAAAAAAATTCCCCTAACCAACCCTAATATGTTATATTAACCTAGAAAATTAGTTTAATTCATAAAAAGTCTCAAATTACATTTATTTGGGTATTTATAATATCAATTATGTTAATATTTCATTAATAAGGTAATTACTGCATCATCATTGTGTCATATATAAATTTAATTATTTAATGTCTAGAAATCATAAATAAAATACCATTATGTAGAAAATATTTTTAACTTTATAATGAAAATTTATAATCGAATTTATCTTATGTATATCCATATATTAAATTTTTTTTACTCATTAAACTTTGATTTTAACTCTTTTAACTCTTCTTTGAATTAAATAATAATAAGTGTCCAAATCTAATCCAAGTGGACCTAAAGGTTAATATTTTTTCCAAAGGTTTTTTCTGGTCGAATAAAACATATCCAATAGAATTGGGACATATTTTAGGGTAATAATAATATCATTTTTACCCTTTGTTACCCTCTTTACTTTTAACCGTGGTAAATAAAAGTAAAAAGTTACTATTCACCAAAAATTATTTTTATCTTATTGAACCACATTTTACTTACTGATATCAACTGTGTCTCTCAGATTTTTGAAATTCCACTCACATAAGTGGTAAAATTATGTTTTATGTAAAAATAAAAATTCTCCTAAGAGGTGGGTAAAAGACGGTCAGAATTTCAATAAAATTTTTATATATCTAAAATTATTATAAAATGGCTCCATTGAATTACATTGAACTTATATAGGTATTATGTATCTATTTTTACCATAAATAAATTTAATTAATATAAATTATTTTTAAATAAAATGTCAGTTTTAACCAATAACTCAGTGTTTTCACTATTCATAACAATTGATAGTTTTTAGAAAAATACCAAAAATTCACCCTAGGATAATTTCGATATTCTAAATCCAAAAATGAAGTCCATTTTGAAAGATATAATTTAAAAAATTTCAAGAATTGGGTATTAATATTCATAATGGCTAGTTTACATAATATTTTAATAACATATCGTTGTTTAGTGAAACCCGGTATTGCGTACTACACATGCTATTGAGGAAGGTCATGATTGCCTGAAATTCAATCCAATTCAGGGCTTCGTTTAGTGCAATCTCCCTTTGGTGTTGCGTATAACATAATCAAAACTTATTTAATTTATACATTAATCAAAATCTATACTTAATGTTGCGTAGAATAATTTCCACAAAACGAACATGAAATTGTGTGTAACACGAGCCAAGAATAGTGTTGCATATACTGCAAGATAATACGGTGTTGTGTATAGTACAAGCTAATCTTGGTGTAGTGTACAATATAAGACATCAACGAAATTAAAAATAATATATCTCATAAAATATAGGGGTGTTACCTTGATACACAAATGTTCTTCTAGATTATTTAATTTTATCATTTGTTTCAATTCAAAATATTGTATTCAAAGTAGAATAGCATCTGGTCACTTCATTTAAACATATAACCTAAAAAATATTCTCATTAGAATAATATTTCCAAAAATACTTTTTTTCTTGAACCTGTTAATGTATATGTGTAGAATAATATATATCGAGGCTGATTTCTTTTTTAATTGTTTATCACTTCACTATATTCACAATTCCACTCGAATAATGTATATATAAAAACCATAATTCTTGGTAATAAAAAATACCTAAAATCTTAGATCTATATTTCTCGTTTCACCTCATTCCATAAATTTCAGTAACTACATGTGATTATGAAAAAACTATTTTTATTTTCCTTATTCTTTGATATTGGAATCCTACCTATTTAATTAATTTAACTTACGCATCCTTCCTTAAATAATATTATATATATTTAGGATCATCATGTTTGCATGAAATAGTGAAAATTATTATCATAGTTGTCCACATATATCCAAAATAACTCACATGAATTCAGTATTTCATATTCATGAATGTGATTGTGGTTATGGAATCTCCATTCACTACATAGAGTGATCCCTTCAATATTTATTCCGCAATTTTCATAATTCATTTCTAACTGAATAATAAAAAACAATCGTTATATTTGTTTTTCATTAAATAATAGAAAATAAGGCATAATCTGAATTAATTCCTTGATTCAAACCAAATATATTTATTTGAGGAGATTCATTAAATTCTGACTAAAATTAAATCATGGTGTGGTGTCACTCAGCGTTTCCAATAGGTTATACCTTAAATAAATTCGCTATGTAAAACACTCATTTTGATGATTCTCTCCCCATTTTTAATGATTTAAAAAATTACCAACTTGATTCTTACATAATATCTGAACTACCTATAAATAGGTAGTGAAAACCCTCCATTACCTTTATACTGCCTTCAAGATGTTTGAGTTACCTTGAAAATAATTTTGTTGATCAATAAGAAACTCAATGTAATGGATCAATAATAAATTTCAACTATATTTAAAATCTAAATAGATTGATTACAATTTCAGTCAATGGAATACAAGGATCAACCACATGTATGAACTTAGTAGATTAACCACATGTACAATTAAATGATCATTATGACTGACTACATGTACAATCTATCAACCACGTAGATCTATCAGGTAAAGAAGGACAAGTAACTATGTCAATGGATAAATTGCGTGTGCAAACTATCACCTGGGAAGGTCACCCATGTTAACCATATATGAGACTGAAAATTTTCTACTCTCAGTTTAAAAATAACATATTTTCTCACATTGAATTATGGACTCCTAAAACTATCTCCATAAACATCCAACACTGCAAATAACTCTGAAATATACTCATAATCATCACCTAGTCATCTATATATGGAAACTCTAATACATAGAATGTTATGGATTGTTCCTTCTCAATTTATTCACTTTTAAAAATAACTCCAAACTATCCTTTTCAAATATATATAGGAATCTTCATTATAAATTATCTATGGAATTCAAATCTTCAAAAAAAAATTTCATTCAATAATAAATGATTCTCCCAATACTCCAAAAGAAAAAAAATACTCCTTTATTCATTTAAATTATGATAAGTGACTTCAAAAAAATATTGATACGTCTTCTCCAACAAGTTTCGATTCATCCAAAAAAACATTCAAGAACTTCAACTTCACAATTATTATTCATGTATTATTTATGATATTAACATCAATCATCAATTATAATCTATGTTTATTAATAACCATTGAAACCAAAATGCAAAATAAATTGGTTCAACAAATATATAGAGTTTTGATAATGTTAATGGATACTACCTATATTATGGAAATTCATAGGAATCACTCACTTTTTTCATTCTCTCAATATAAAGATGTGTTGAATAGGGTTATACTTGAAAATTACTTTTTAATCTTTGAAGAGAGGTCGAATAATATTTATTTTAGAGATTTTGTGTTGGAATCTTGTGTAAATGGAATGATAATTTATACATAATATGTATTGTACTAATTGTCTTTAAATAAAAATTTATTGATATTAATATAAGAATTTACTTATTAATCTTGAGTAACATAATATTCCATGGAAATGTTTTAACTATGGTTGATGTTGATTTATGTGGAAATGAATTCCTATATCACCTTTCCATTAGTGGAATCTATGGTTGAATGTTTTCATGTATATAAAAATCCACGGGTTCATTATTACCCGTATGTAATATAGAGTAAAATGGTGTCTTAAAATAAATAAGTATTTCTCACAAAGATGAATGGTCTGAAAGAGAGGATATGGAAAAAGAGAATAGGGTAGTTAGGGAAAGGAGAAAGTCTAGGATAAAATTTAGTATATGGTGTATGGTAATAGAATAGGCCCAACTGAAGAAATTCATGAGGCACAATGCGTTATATTTCTTCTTCATGTACATATATAAAGTCTAATTTTGACCTTCATAAACTAGATATCCTGAGGTGTGGAGAAATTTGAATACCTAAAGGGACTATATTTCTTTATAGAACCATTTTAACTCCTTTATATAGAAGTCGAGATCCCATGAATTGGGTATATCATGAATGATCCAACGATGTTCAGGCCTATATTCAATGTCAGGGTTCACTCGGTGGGTGACTAGGATCACATAATTGAGAATTGTTTCATCCCTTTATGTGATTTATGCAGTATGGGTGAGAAATATCTTCCAATTAATAATCATATGATGTAACTTCATGATTATTAAATCCTGGTTTTCATAAATTTATTTTCACTCATTACTAATATTACCTAATTATAGGATTCTAATGATATTTCGTCAATGTTTCAGTCCCCTATGTAAAACATAGGTAGTGAGTCAATGAGGTCTAAGTGGAATTAGGGGAAAAATGATTTTATTGGTAATACTAGTCGAATGTGGGGGTAGGTGGAACTGAACACCATTCCATTATGGGTCTTACCTATTTCGATTCGGGTAAGATAAAATGCACCCCCATTAGGTCACAAAAAAAAAGAATAAAATTCTTTTCCACTCATGAGGAAACTTCTCTTTTCAATAAATGGACTTTGAGTTTATAATTTTTTATTTTTTAGATTTATTTTACCCAATAAACACTAATATCCTCTATTATTTATATCTAATTCACTTTTATTTTATATTATTGTATTTTGGTTTGGACCTACTCACAAATCTAGTGGAAAACAAAGAAGAAATTGAAGATATAATCGTATACATCATTAAGGAATATAATCCACCATCTATCACACTACTAGATAAATATTCGTAAACAATTAATAATAATAAATATGATCACTCCACATAACATGATGGGGATCAAAAAGTTGAATAAAATTTGTATCATATACTATCTTGTGAAAAACCTACTAAAGATGTAGATTCGGTGAGGTAAACTAAATATGAGCCTTTGGTATTAGTTACCCAACTATCAGATCTAGAATCCAAGTTCATAGTTCACTCTCTCAAATATATTCCTCTTATTATACTCATAGATCCCAAAAAAAATCAATGTTACTTGAGGTGTCATCTAAATCTGTGATTGATGACCCATCATTTTGGACATAATGTCTAATGAAGACAACAAATGGGAATTAAAATCATCTGATTCATTTAGTCCTAGAATATGAGGAGGTTCTTGAATATGATTCCAAATCATACCTGAAATCACTTTTTTCTAGTTTACTAGAAAAAATATGTGGTTTAGCATACACACCAAGATTATCAAGTATTCATTAAAGGACTTGGAAAATTTCATAGGAAACCTCACTGAATTTTATACATTCCTTGTAGCTAGTTTATTTTAAAATAACATCTTTTATATGACTATAAAGTTGATATTTGATACAAAAAAACAAATGAAGTCATGGTTACTAGATCACACTAAAGTGAAAAATGGGGCCCAATTCATCATGTCTCATGTATTGACCCTCTATGAGATTATACAAAAAGAGGTTGGAAATTCTAAAATTCAATAATTAATTTATAATGAAATTGATGTTTTCCATTAAAAAATTGAATTTGTAGATATTAATGTCAAAAATATATATTGATCCTAAATTATTGATAATTCTATGAGGTGAGAGGTCATCCTTGATGTATATATTGTTTAACTATGGTCAATGGTCGATGTTGAAATCATATAACTGATAGAGTTGCATCATGTATTTTATTATTATAAAAAATTATTGATTGGAATGAGGTTATCAATAGAATATCTATTATTGTATATTTTTCAGATCATATTACCCATCTCTTTTGTATATCCACATAACTTCTGGGGAAATTCTAAGTTGTTGATACCCCCACCTTCTTATTAGATCTATAAAATAACACTTTTGGAGAAAAAAATTTCTTAACAGACTACTATACACACTCATTAATTTCATAAGTCGTTGGGAGTGAAATCCATCATTGGAATACATTTTATACAACAAACATATGGTTTCCTCAAAAAATATAATCCTTTATAGTTCCATGTGGGAATTCATTCTGGAAAATAGTAAAATGCATAATGAGAAACACCTAATGTGACAGAACACATATGAACCAAAAGAAAAATAAATTTTATAAATCAAGATTTAACATGATTGAGTTGATGATGGTAAGTATTTAAATAAAAAAAAATCTATTAAATGTGTATTCTCATATGGGTATAAGAATGTCATATAGGGGTTCATGTGTTATCTATAGAAATAGAGGCTACTCGGTTAAATTACCAGTGTAAATTTGATCGCCTCCTCGAAATATTCACTTGAATGGATATGGATGAGAAATATTGGTGGTGAATATTTCAATAATAAGAGGAAATGTTAATATATTTAGAAAATTCTGAAAATAATATAGAATCTCTTGGTATATCTTCACTATGAAAGATATAATCAGTTAAATGGGATTCATTTTTATCTTCATAATCCATGTTTGGTTTATTTAGATATATAAATTGGTGTTAAGACTCAATGTAGTTGAAATAATAAAGGATGCATGGTTAAATAATTTATTTCAACATGGGTGGGGTATATTGGGTTACAAAATTATTCCTTTAGAAAACCACAAAAGTAAATTCATATGAGAAATAATTAGGTGGTTTTATTTTTTCTAAGATCCTTGTAATAAGAATGCATTAATTTAATTTTTTATAGGGTAAAATATAACTCCTACAAACTTTAAGATTATTTTTTGTCTATTTTCCCCTTATTTAAAAAGGGTTGGGATAATTTAGATATGACATGAATTTATATCAATATTTCCTCTGTGATTTTTTTCCGGAAAAGTTGTATGCATTCTTATATACGAATTAAGGTTTTAAATTTGGAATAAATGGCTATTTATAGCTTCTGTTAGCATATATTTTAATGAAAATTGTTTTTTAATGTCACATAGCATAGAATAAGGGTCACATTTTTTACTTACAACATGGATCATTTTAAAGAGAAATTAAGAACTCTCATTTTGTGGTAGTTTTCTCAATTTCAATGAAACTAATAAAACAGAAATGATGTATAATTCTTGTGTAATCAACATGGGTATTAGAAGAGGGGGTAATCATGCTCGAAAAAATGGTTCTTGGAATCATAAGTCCATAAAACATGGACCAAAATGGATAAATCTATGTTTATATTCATAGAACATAGAAAACAATTGATGGATCCTTGTTTAAGTTCCTAAGAATCTTACTAAAATAGTGCTTTTAGATTATATATATTTTTGAATTACTCTTGATAATAATTTATTCACCTAATATGTTATAACACTAGCCTAATGTAATTGAGTAGAAGTTTTGTTTAATTATGAAAAACTATCCTTGATGGAGAGAGAAGTGGGTGAGGTTCTGTTGTCATGCGTGAGTAGTGAGTCTCTATATGATCCATGTACAAATATTCTTTAATATAATGTGTAACAACTAGGGCATACAATTCGGATTTAGATTAGAATAATTTGAATATGAGGAGGTTTTACGAGGTAAATAATGAAATTGAATGTTTGATTCATGAATCATAAGTGAAAAAATCAACTAGGATGGTTTTTAACCACATTTTAATGATAGGCTAGTCACTATTCAACTAGAATGGTATAATAAGAATGATTTTTTTCATGTTTGAAAATCAGATTCCACTACAATCCTTTTGAAGGCATATAGAATTATAGGTATTTTTTATTTAGGAAAATTATATTCCCTTAGATAGATTTTGTCGACATATATATAATTTCAAAAAATTTATATTTAAGGGGTTATATTTTTATGATTCACTCTTTAGAAATAGTTTAAAGGAATTTAGGGTGATTAAATCATCCAAAACATAAAGTAGGTTAAATGGAAATGGAAATTCACAAAACAATGTTTAGAATATACAGGAGTCATAACATTATGTATTGGGAAACATATTTTGGTAGACATGGTATAAAACATATATAATTGAGAAATTAAAAATAACTAGATATAATAGTGGTAAATTAGACCATAAATGAATATAAATAGGTCCTTGTGGTGGAATTAGGTCCCACTGAAATTACGTGACAAATCCATCTATGAAATGATATTTAATACAGGGGTGTAAGTGATGTCAATCCCATCCTGAGTTAATGGATGTATAGACACTAGGGTACTATAGAGTATGGACTAAAAAAGAAAAATGTGGATAAACAGAGGGTATTAAGAGAAATAATTACTAGTATTATTTAAGAATAAAAATCATTCCAAATATAATTCTTGGAATATATCTCACTATAAAATAAAAGAAATAGGGGAAAGCACTCTTTCAAGGATGAGAAATTGTAGAATCCACATGAATAAATGGATACCCAATTCCAATGTGAGATGTGGGATGAGATAAATAATAATTTTGGTTGGTCCTTTAATTAGAGATTTGGTGTAAAACCCATAATATTTAATGCCACCAATTAAATTAAATTTTTACTAAAATTTATGTTTTTTGGGATTTTTGGTTATTGGAGGTGTTTTCAAGGGTCTAGTGGATTGTTTTCAAAAGACTGGACTAGTGTACAAGGTTTATATTTTATGATATATAACAACATGAACTCGATGGACCTAAGTGTAGGGGTGGTTCAGTAATGGAAATTGGGCTTTTAGTTCCCCTAGATATGGTACCTAGTGGATGTTAGGTGGAAAACTCATGGTTACCTATGTGTTTTTTAAAAACAATACACCAAATTAAACTAAAGGATATAAGTTTTAAAACCTAAATAACCCACCATTTTCTCATTTTCACTAACCTCATACCTTCTGTCATGTTTCACTAATTCATTCTTCCCAGGGATTGATTCCCACTTTTTGAACATGTACTATTCATATCATCAATCCTAGGGTGTTTCCCCAATTCATTATATCACTCCACATATTTCTAATAATTATTTTTCTTAGTATTGTAGTTTTTTTTCACTTGATAACCCTAATTTTATGTCTTATTATTGATTTTTTGATTTCTTCCATCTAAGGTCGGATGAGCTGGTGATATTTTGTGAGTGGAAACCTGTTAGGTCTTGGTAGGTGGAACATTACCATCCCATCATTTTATAATATTTTAATGTATTTTATGAAACATGGGTTATTAAAAACAATTTTTCATGCCCAAAAATATTTTCTTGGGTTTTTATAGCACATGTGAGACTAGCTGCGGCCATGAGCAGTCCCCTATAAGTCGTGAATTGAAACCACAATCACTGATGGTAAGGATCCTTCAATGAATATTTGTATAAAAGCAACTTAAGACCCACGAGGGGAATATATTATTATAATTCATGACCATAGGATCCTTTTAAGGTGTCCTATACCATTCCAAAAGATAATAAATTTTTATTATGATTGATATTAAGGGAATTGTTCCATGTCCTACGAGTTTTCTTGAATTAGGATAAATCGATCAAAAAATATGCATAGTTAGTGATATATCATTCACATTAATTTTTTAAAAATATTTTGAATTATTTGATATTTATTTTTTGTGTTGTGGTAATTTATCATTAACCTATGATGATTGGTTAGTTACATGTTAATACCACCTATGTGGGCTAGAATTATTTTAGTGGTGACACATCTAACTTAGTGACTGTAATGATGGCATGTCTTACACAAATAATTATTGATTTATTGATGGATACTTCGCCTTGGAGACCCATCAAGAAGGTGAAATCTCTACTAGGAGGGCATCATTTTAGGATACATAATCTAACAATGTATATTTAGTAGTGATTCATTATTTACTAGGTTATACCTCATTCAACCTTGTAGATAGTGATACATTATTCACCATGATTATGTGAGGGTGGTGAATCAACTACCAAAGACATGTCTTTGTGACAATTCATTAACCAAGTTGTCATGATGGTGATATATCAATTACTAAAGAATATTTAATATGGTGATAACTCATTCACCATAACATATGTGATGAGAGGTGATATACTATTAACCCTCGAGCCATGTTCAGACCATGGGTACACTGCCACATTTATAAGATAGAAAAGAAAAGTATAATTATTATTGGTTTGGAATGTAAACACTCTACTATGTGATGATATGTTTATTTACTTGACTTTTTAGTATATCAAACTGAGCATCACCTTGTATTTTTTGGATTTGTTAAGTGATGAAATTGTTGGTGGCCTACTGTGTTGTACGAATAGTTTAATCTGGCACCCTAGTACCCAATAAAACATCATAGTCATAAAAACGGGTTCGATAAAAGGCATCTTAATATATGGATCATGATTAGAGATATGTTATAGGATCAGGTGGGGATTTGAGACCCAATTCTGCATTATTTTCCTCTATTTTTCTTATTTTTGGATTACCTTAAATATAGTCAATCTATGGGCTACCCCACTTTTTATAGATGCTCATGTGACATTATAGTGTACATTGTTTTGTTAAAAAATGTGTTGATTTCTTATATATGGTGAGAATATAACTATAATATTCACATATATTTCTTATTGTTATTGACTATTATTTATATTGCATCTGTTATGATTTATATTTATCTAAACCTGTCGGTATTATTTCCCCACTCATTATACACTGACCTTAACTACTAGTCTGTATAATCTAGTATATATATAACAATTAATAAGATCCCATGGTGAATCCTTCCCAACTACCATTTAGGAAAGGAAGGTCAGAATAATACAAATTTGTGTTAGACACCAATTTATTTATTTATTTATTATTATTATTATTTTTCCTATTTGGGAAAGGAAGTTATAGATATGCTATTTTCAAAACATGGGATAGATCATATGCTTATGAATATAATATTCTTATATAATAGAAGTCCAATTTACTATGGATGGGATTGGTGTTCTTGGTTTTTGGATTATTTCAATTTATTGATTTATAAGAAACATGATATACGATTTTTTGGTTCTTTTTTTACTCTTTTTCAATAGTGGAAAGAGGGAATGTGTTCCTACATTATATTTACAACATTTATTCCCATTTAATTTTTTTCTGGAGATTGATAATATGGTTATTATGTTTGGTTTTATTATTTAAAGTGTCAACAATAACTTATATAGAGCTATATTAAATAAATTCGTTGTGGAAGTATACTTTATTAGACCATGGATATTTTATTGTAATTCTAACATATGATGATTAGTCATATGGACCTATCTATAATCATACCTCACCAGAGGGTGGGTACGTTGGGCTGAGCATAAGATGAGATTATTAGACCCTTGTACTATATGGTGTGTGATAGATAGAGGATTAGGGTTAGAAGACTGGTAATGTTGGAAATCATGAATGGGATGAACCTTTGGATTCTGGAATGTGTAGGAGATCAGACCCCACTGTGAATCATTAATGTTATATTGGGAATAAGTATGTATTTCATCTATGTTCTCCTCAACGAATTTGATCACTCAAATTGTGTGGTGTATTTAGGGTATCTTGACCCAAAGAGAAACTTTTCAGATGTTGTAAAGGTAGTTTTGAATGTATATTTCTATGAATTTTGAGTTCCCTCTCCATTGAGAGTTATTAAGAAATGTAAAATGCAAAGGTTCATCCAATTCGGATGTTATGGAATAGAGGACTAATTTGTAAAAATAATCCATTATTGTGCAGGTCATATTTCCAAGGGGGAGAAGTTTTTAATAATTAATGATATTACTAGTAGAAGTTTTTTTATATGTGGCTTTGATGAATGGAGGATGACCGCTATAGTAAGGGGCTAGTTTCATATAGTCTTTCCCTCTGATGAAAACAAGAGGAAAGTGTAGAGTTTTTTTTCATTCCTTTGAAACCTACAATAATCATTATAGAAGAGTGTTACCATAATTTTGACCCTAGTAATGTAAGTAATATCTATACTAAGTTTTGGATTCAAACTTTTAAGGTGAATTGGCTAGACTTGAATCCCAAGATTCTATGGGACGTTGCCTCATTAGTTGGAAACTTAATCAGGGTGGATTAAAACACTGATAATTTTAGATTTTAGAACTCTAAAAGAGTCGAAATTGAGGTTTACATGGCTTCCACCCTATTTTAATAAGTGATTCTCACCACCAAGAAATATATACTAACTCTACAAAACCATTTTTAATGAAAACTGAAGTTATGTAAGGAATTAATTTTTTTGACATCTTGATTTTGAATATAACAGATCCATATTTTGTAACTTATGTAATATAAATGGACATGAAGAATTATTTTGTAAGATAAATAACGATAATCTTAAGAAGAAGGTTTAACAACCCTCCACTTTCAATGCCATTCCCACTATAGTGTATCTAAAGGACACCAAGTCTTACATGGATGAGGGTTGAGAGACTATGATTTGGCATCGATAGTGATATGATTTCCATTTTTTGAATTATAGTGGTGGAGGAGGTGATAAATTAATTCCCTATAAAAATTATGCATGTTTCAATCAATTAATGTGGTCGGAATATTTGGAGAAACTTTTGTTTGATGGAGATGTGATGGATATGGCTAGTGATAATTCCGAGGAGACATCCATTACTGTTAATCTGGGAATGGTTGATAGCTAGAAATCATAGGTTTGAATCTAGAATCATCCTCAGTAGCAGAATTCATCCCTTATCGACTCTCAAGATCGGAAACTAGTGACTCCACATGATGCAATACAAGAGTTTTTGAAGAATATAATGTCATCCGTTTAATCTTACCACTTCAAAAATAGGTGACCCCTTTCAACACTTGTCCATGGGGATGGAGGATTTGGATAAAGACAAGGAGGAGGTCATAATGAAGCTACATCAGGATCCAAACTCCAGTCCAAAAATAATGTTTTACCTAGATAATACATTTAATGAGGAAGATGATGTCCCCTCAATCATCACTTATCCTTTTTTCAGGATACATAATAAGGAAAATATAATATCTAAAAAAATAGGAGGGCACTCTAGAGGTCTCCGAATATGGTAAGATCAATCAGTATGAGGAGTATGAACATTTCATACAAGTTCACCAAGGGAATTCTAACAAGATAATTCGGAATGCGGATCCTTCCATGGGAATTTAGCAGTATACCAAATAAGGTTACTCCTATTGGTGGGATTATTTGGGATGATGAAATAAAAGTCAAACAATTAATATATGATAGTAATTAAACTTTGTGGATCTATGAGGGTGTGGGGAACTATGATATAATGGAAAAAAACATAGAAAATGGAACGAATTAAAAAATGGAAGTTTCGAAGAATGAGAGGCCCAAAACCTGGGGTAGTTTAACACTCAATAAACGAAGATCCTATTTTCTAAAGATCATGGTATGAGGGAAAACCCCATAGTAACAACCCGTATGCATTTAATTTTTCCCATAAAACCCATGGTAATTGGTCCTATTGAACAAAAAATGAGGTTTGATAAATAAAATTCCTTCAACTGGTCCTTTATTGTCTACTCCATTGTTTCACAAAACAAGAAAGAAAGAGGTTTGTAAACCCTATGGATTCTATATCATTACAACACCCTTCTTCATTATTGCATCAGTAAACATCAATTTGTTACTGTCTTTATGGGCATGAAAGGTACTGTAATCTCTTTATCATTTTTCATAACATCCATATACTACATATAAAGACGAGACCATTATATGTATTTTGAGAGACTATCTGAATAGATGTCTCAGAGATGTGTCATCTTGGGAGATTTAAATATTATATTGAATCATTAGTATAATACTATAGAATACATAAAAAGATTGACATCCCATGAATTCTCTTATTGGATAAATAAATGAAACCTGGATGATGTCCCTATTGGTGTAGATAAGTTTACATGGAGTATATACACACTAAATGGGTGAAAAGATAGAAAATTGGATAGATTATAGGTTTAATTGGATTCTTGGAATGATCATACATGAATCTCTAGACACACTCTCCCCAAGATCCACTATAACCATAATCCTCAACTTTTTGATAGTTTTTTTTACAAAATGAGGTCATCACCTCTCCCTCTCATGTTTAACAATTCATGACCAATTAAATAATGGAGTAGGATATTATTTTTCTTTTTCGAGCATCATTTTTTCTCTGGTTGAATATTATATATGTTTTTGTCTAAATGGACTTTTAATGCTAGTATTTAGAATAAAATTAATGTTGGAAGGGGTTTTGTTTTTCCTTTACATATTCTATACACTAATGATATCATTATATTTGGGAAAGCTAATAGAATCACAATTATTTACATTAAAGATATCTCTCAGTGTTATGAAGATGTTTTTATCTAGATAATTATCTGGAACAAATCTCTTGTGTTATTTGGGGAGCATGTCTCTATCACCATGAAAATAAAGCGGACTAGAGACCTTGGAGTTATGATAGGATCCCTACCCTTTACCTATCTTGGGCCACCCCTATTATTGGGTAATGTCAAAAGGTGATATTCAGAGAAAATTTTCTATATAATTTTTTCTCTGATGGAAACTTATAAATGGAAACTATGTCTCAGTTAGGGAGAATCTGTCTGGTCCATTATATGGTAACCTCTATGTTTTTTATACCCTATAAATGTACATGTGTATTATAAATCTGATTAAAGGGATTTACATTTTTATTATAAACTTTTTATTTAATGGTGCCATTCATGAAATGAAAATTGTTACTATGTCATAGAAATATTTAATAAATCCCATTGATACGGGAGACTTGGTTATAAAGGATAATCATCATTTTAGGGAGTATTTTCTCAATATACTTACATGGAATATTCTCACTACTAATGAATTATAACTTGAATTCATCTATAAAAGGTTCATTATAGAACATTCCTAATGGGTACTCTCTTTACATTCCCTTCTCTGTTCATTCATTTATCAAAAAATTCAAACTGAGAACTCATGTAATGTTAAAAGTGGATTATGTGAAAAAAATAAAATCTTAACTCTTTAAGTGTACCATGGATGTCCAATCCAATTTATGAGGATGTTATTGTTCCATAGGCTTTGAAGGATAGTATAATTTATGATAAACACTTTAATACAACTTCACTTGGTTTTCTTCATCCTCACCTCAGTATCAAGGTTCTAAATTATGAATATATTGATAGGGACAATCTTATATGAAATCCATTAAATAAGAGTCGGATCACTATTAGGGGGTCTTATAGGAACATTTCTGATGGTACCATAATGATTCCCTCATGGATGGTGAATTTTAGAATGCCTTTCATTCCACAATCTTCAATGCTGATGTTATGGAAAATATGAATGAGAATTTTTCCACATCAAAGCTCGATTCAAAGTGAAGGGATTCAAATTGAACATGTATGTTACATATGTCTTAATTAAGGTAAGATTCTCAATAACCTATTTTTTTCATTCCATTTTACATGAAGGTTATGGAATTATCTTCATGATTTGTGTGTAAACATGATGGTTGTGAACAAAATTGATGATCTGAGGAATTCCATTACCAATGTATGATGTAGTAATCAGGTCCAAGTAGTGAATCTCACTACAGTATAAAATATTGCCTCATACACCAAGAAATTATTAAATGATCATTATTTTGAGAACCATATTCCCACCTTGAAAATAGGGATCAATGAAGTACACAAAGAGTTTATGTCTACTACCAAGATTCAAATAGGGACAATGGATAATGACATTACTGACCGTGTTGTTCAGAATTTTTTGGTGGTACTAGAAGGTTAAATAAACCAATGATGGTGAATTTCATTAGATGGATTCATCTGATCCCAAATTTCCATTTAGTGAATGTGGATGAGGTTCCTTCAGGTTTACCTATACCCAGGGGTGGTGGTGGTGCTGTTTGTACCCATTAATGCCTTGTTAAAGGCTTCTTCTACCATTTCATTAAGAATAGATGAATTGTTAAATAAATATTATAGGTTATGATAATTAATTTAAAATATACTATGAAACATGGATATAGTTCCCTTGGGATGGAATCAGATTCAACATTGGATGCGGGAATTTTAAAGACCCTATCCGAGAATGTTCATAGAAAATGATTCCATTAAAAATTGAATTACTTTAACTTATTGAACATATCATAATAGATGTTACACATGTCTATAGGGAAGCCATCCAAGTTGGTGATTCTCTCTCAAATGGAAAAATTGCATAGGTCAGATCGAGTTCATCTTTTTTGACACCAAAATTTTGTTCCCTATTTATTAAGGCAGATTCACATGGAAACATAGATACTCACCTTTATAAAACATCATGTGATTCCTTGATCTATACTTTTCTTATAAATTTTTATAGAAATAAGTTCGCCTGCTTCATAAAACATTCAATTATCATTGGTTTTTTATATATAGAGTATCACATCTCTTTTTCAGTTACGTTTTTCCAAAACATGGATATTAGGGCACTTGATAGTCTTTTTTTGAGTTATGCACTTAGAATTATATAGATATGCCATAGTGATACCCTCTCATTAGGAACCAATAGGGTACGTATGAGAATACCCCATCATTATTATATTTTCCACCATTTATTCTTTATATACCTCCAATTAATTAGTATATCTACGGTAACCCACTATACATTATATAGTTTATGGGACATGGTGCACTGAGAGTTGGGTTGTCCTTTTCCAACATGATCTTAGTGTTCTAATTTAATCATCCATCTCTCTTCATAAGTGAGGGGATAATTAGGTGTTGAGTTCAAGATTGATTCTATAAATACCATTTTCATTAAAATCATAAAATTTTAAATTATAGGGTAAATTTCAATGATTTCATGATTCATGTACTAGACAAGAACTTGAAGGATGTTCATATTTAGGCCACTCTACATTTGGTATTGATAGGGAAAGAATTACAAGATCATTTATTGAAGATTTTTTTTCAATAAGTATATGAGGGACGATAGGGATAGATATTTCATTTATATGTTTCATGACGACATTTCAGTTATCATATAAACCACTATTTTTACTGATCTTTTGTTTTTTTCTCTTATGTTGGTAGTTGATGGCACTAATAGTGTTTGGTTCTTCAAGGATAAGAAGAGGAATTATATTCGATCATAGGTGAATATTTTCTCCTAACCTATTTTTTTTAGTTTTATAACTATTCCCTTATTTATTGGATAAACCATGTATAAGGGTGATCATCTAAGAAATTATCTTATTTTATCCGGACGGGGGGTAGTAGGTCATGTAGTAGGAATTGAAGGCATGAGGAGTATCCCTAGAGTGGTAAAAGGTATACCAACTAGGGTGGGGGCCTATATCTTCATTAATAAGGGAGAACTTCTATAGTGAGTCATAATTAGGGGAAACTATGGAATATAAATCCTGATTATGATAGGTCATCAAAGAAGTATCATTATTGTAAAAAGATAGAGAGTTATAGAGGTTTTGTGGTATTATGTCATGATCAGTTGGTGGGAATAGTTAAATCCAAATATATAGTTCTATATTAGTTCCAAGAGTGTATTAATAGTTTATGAGTTAGGGTTCCTATTTATTTTTATGACATGGAGGTGCACATGGTGCCCATGGGTAAGGGAATTTGAACTCGTAAGGTGATATCCATCAGGTGAGTTTTGAAATAGGATATAAAGTCCAAGGATTAGGATAGATTATTGCTATCAAGTGGACTCATGCTTATTTAGGTGAAGGTATATCTACATTTTTTTGGTATGATATTTCTAGAATATATCCTTTCATCTATTCTATTTTATGAGAGCGCATCACTCTCATTTATATCATATATATTTTTCTGGTGATATGGGAAATGAAATATAGTATCTGTATAGGCTTGATGTACATTATTTTTATGGGGATTGATATAGAGTATATATAGAGGAATATACCCTTGCATCTATTTTATTTTATATGGGTGCGTCATAGTAGTTTATATATCCTCAATTTTTTAGTGATATAGGGCTCCCAATAGAGTATTTATATGGGGTGATGTCTAGTGATATACCCTAAGGTGTGAGATCCAAGGGTTTTTGGACATGTTTAGAGTGTGTTTATCATTATCAATGGATGTACGATTATTTGGACGTTAACCATGTTAAAATATTTACAAGTTTAATTTGATCCTTATAATGAATTAAATGACTTTTCATTGAGTACACATCGACTATTTTCACTAATGGGTATCTTTTATTCCTATAAAGGCTGATTGTTATCCCAACTACGAGGAGTGGGATTAACAAGAAGGTCATTCATAACATAACAATAGTTTTCTGGTGTTTATCTCAAACTATCTTACCATTTTTTTGGGGATATGGTGAGACAGGTCAATAAATATTTCCTCCAATATTTCACTAGTTTCGGGAAGTTTTTCTTAATGACTTCCTGAGGTTTCCACCAAAGTGAGAAATTGATTTTACAATTGTGTTTATTCTACACTCATATGTCATATAAAATTTCCATATAGGATGGATATTGTATAGCTTGTAGAGATAAAGGATTAGTTATAGGACCTTGTGGTAAATGGGTTTATTCAACTGAGGACGTCCCCTTGGGGTGTTCTTATCTTACTTAATGAGAAAGATAATTTTTTATGTTTGAATGTGAATTAATAAAATTTGAAACAGGTGATGGTCAAGAACTAGTATAATATTCCTCATATATATGACTTTTTAAACTAATTTAGAGGATCTGGATGGGTATCAAAGATTAACATGATGTTGGGTTACCACTAGTTTTTTTGTTGGGTCCTTTTGGTATTCCTTATACTTATTTCAAGAGAAGGTATGAACTATATGTGTATATGTTCATTTCCTTTGGATTGATTAAATTATTTGTTTTATTAATGGACCAAATATATAATTTATTTCATTAATATTTGAATTATTTTGTTGTTTTTTATTTTTCAATGATATTTTGGTATACACATAATCATTGAAAGACCATGTTTACCACAATGAGATAATTTTGAGAACACTGAGAGTGTTCCACCTATATGTAAAACTCTTAATGTTTCAGTTCTAGATCAGTGAAATGTGATAATTTTGGATTGTGACATTTGAGGAGGAAATTATTATACACCATAATTTATTCTTGATCATGGTTTATTAATAAATACTCAAACATCTTTGATATCTATAGTTTCCTAGGGATGGTAAGTCACTACCATTGATTCATCTAATAATTTTTATGGTTGGAATAATAGATAATTTACATAAACAAGATGGGGGTGATGTTTGTGAGTTTTAATCCTTATTAAAGATACTTCTAAGAACTAAAAGAGAGATGGATTTCTACAGAAAATCTGACCTTATCTAATTTGGGTAAGGAGTATAAATTGTCTTTTGATATGTCAAGATTTGGTATTAAAGAATTTATAAGGAGGTATATAAATCTGAGGCCAGATGATTGGAATTACTTGATGCATAATATATAGTTTTTTATTCTTGTTCATGTGTTGAGATATAGGCATCACTACCTGTTGGGAGCGATGATCAAGGTTTATACTGACTATAAGAGGCTAAATTGTGTATTCTAACAATGAAACGTGATCCTTTGGATAGGGGATAGATTAAGTATCTATAGTCCTTAAACGTTGATATTTAATATACCTCTAGTAATAGAAATATCAAATATGATACACTAGGTATGAAGACTCATGCTCAGAGGGTGAAGAAGGATATCAATAGGTGGTTGATGATGAGAATCATTACAGAAATTAACCTTGATTTCCAATAGTATCAATGAATACATATTATTACTACCTCAAAATGTGTTTTTCAACCATGGATTACCAAGACGACCATAATATATGGACAAAATATTAATGCTTTGGATGAATAAGGACATAGCGAGGTTTGTTTTGTGGTGATTTACCTTTCAGTGAGTGAAAAACAAGAATTAGATATCTACATGTTTTGTTTAAACCCTACCCATTTCTAATTGGATATTAGATGACAAGATTATAGAATTAATATGAGATTATTGGGGTGACCTCACAGAAACAATGATGTATGGGTAGTAATGGAATAATTTATAAAGGTCATTCATTACCTACTGATCATGGTTGCCTATCTCAACGATGATTTGAGAAAGCTTTATGATTATGAAATTTTGCATCTAGATGGTGTTCCTTAGAGCATAGTTTATGATAAAGATTAATAATTTACATATTTATTCAGTTAGGGTATTTATATGGTGATTTATATTCAATTTCATTTGATCATAACATGCCATCCTCAAACAAAAGAGACATTGGAGCATACCATACAGGTTTTGGAGGACGTGTTGCAGGTATGTGTCCTTTATTTCAGTGGTTTATGAGAGTAGCATAAATCAATTTATGATTTTTATTATAAAAAATATTATCAACCATCTGTTAAGATATAATTATTTGAGGATGTTAATGTATGGTCATGTTGATCACCTCTCTATTGGATAGTGGTAGGAGATTCTTCTATCATTGGGATACGTATTAAGTTGTAGACATGATAGAAAATTTAGATGATTCATAATCTATTATTAAGTTATCAGTGTATGAAGTGATCATATTACAATAAAACATTTATGCCTATAGATATTGAGGTTAGAAACTAGGTATTCTTACGAGTGTCTCCTTGGTTTTTACACAATCATATCCTGAGGTAGTAAATCTAGCACCCGGGTTTATAGGGTTGTTCATGGTTTTTGAGATGGTAAATCCAATTGTATATAAATTGTCACTTAATTTTAAATATAGTACTATTCATGACATATTCCATGTATCTTATCATTGTAGATACCAAACTAATTCTTATCACCTGATTACAATTGATGATTTCAAGATTTTTTTAATGCATTATTTGTGGACCAAGTGGTTTATATCATAGATAAAAGTGAGAATATCCATTGGAAGAAGATGGAACCTCTAATAAGTGTGTAGTGAAATCAGAGTTATATTTTGGTGGAGATTTGTGAGTTGGATTCTGAAATGTTCTAGTAGTGGCCAATGATTTAACAGATGATATTTGAATATTCTTAGTGAGGAAACAATGGGATGAGATTCCTCGTGGGGGGTTATTTATAACACCTCATATAATTTTAGGTATGAATTCAATTAAATTATTTATAAACCTCATTCGTGTATGGGATTTTTGGTTATTTAAGATTTTGTTAGGGGATTAGGGGAAAGATTCTAGAAAACGGACCTCAAACGAGAGGTTTTCTTTTGTGAAAGATGAAATTGGGTACTTTGTGATCTTATAATAGTTTCCCATTGGGACTAGGTGAAGAGGGTGGATCTATAAGGTACATCATGTGGCTAGTTACCTTATAATGGGTACCTAGTGGGTACCATGTTCTTGATGGATTTTGGGAGGGTACTCAATATGTACCTTGGAGGTTTTTAATACAAATTAAATCTAATTAATATAAAGGTTAAAATATTTATAACCAAAGTAACACTTTAAATCCATCAGTTTCACAAAATATATGACCCCCTCTATTATTTATATCATTCTCCCTTCCTAAGTTTTTATTCCCTTCAATTGAGCTTACTTTTTTCATGTCTGTTGTCACTGGGAGTTACCTCAAGTATGTGTATCCCTCTTTATCCTTTAAATCTCTATTTTCTCATAGTTATATCGTTTTACACAATATATCTGTAATTTTTGTACCTATTTTAGGTTTTTTAATTTCATCTATCTAAGATAAAATCAAGGAGTCATATCTGATTAGAATGACCTTACTAAGTCAATATAGGTGGTCTCTAGATATCTAATCATTTTTATGATAATTTTTTGTGTTGTATAAAACTTGGGTAATATTAACTATGTGTTCATGTATAACATTAATTTTGAAATATTTTCATGGGTTTTTATGGTACACGTGACACTATCTAGGGTCATGGTTGATCACTTATGATCCATGAAATGAAACCACGATCCTATATAACAATGCTCCTTGTATAAATTATTATGGAACCATGATTAAGACCCATAATGGGTGTCTAGAATTAATTTATTTTGACATTAGTATCCTTTTAATGTTTCATACACCATTTATTAGGAGTGTGAAACTTAAGGATGATTAAGAATAAAAAAATGCATTCTTTTCCAAACCCCTGATACATCAATTGCCTTAGATACATAGTCAGTGATATGTTATTCACCTAAATCTTTTTTAATATTTTCTATTGTTGAAAGTATACTATTTTATATTAGTGATAAATATTTTACATTTGATACTTGGTTTGTGATGTGTTGACACCAACTTGGTGGTCTAAAATTCTTTTGGTTGTGCCTCACCCACCTCAGTGAGTGTATTGAAAATATATTATCCTTGAATATTTTTATATAGTGATGGATCATTTTATTTAAAGACCATTCAATGTGGTGAAACCTCTGTTTGAAGGTCTTGATTTGGAGATATATTATTCAAAAATATATTCTTAGCGGTGATGCATCATTCATCAGGTGATACCTCATTCTATCCTTTCATTTTAATAGTGATAAATCACTTATTAATATTATGTGAGGGTAGAAAATAATTCATGAAAGATACAGTTGTGGGATACTTCATTCACTGGATGATACCACATTCGCCCTTTATTTCTAGTTGAACACCTTGAGTATAAAAGATTGAATTATTGAGGTCACATGGTTTTTCTGGTATAACTACCATTTGGTTGATATTTTGTGAGATATTACATGATAATCAACGATTATTTTGTTTAAATAAAAATTAAGATGTATGTGACTCTTTAAATGGGGTATTTTTTTATATATTAGGTGAACCTTGACATTGTTTAAAGAAATTTATGATATTAACATGGACACCATCTCTCTTCAAAATTGAATCATATTCATATAAAGCTCTATATAAGGATGGTCACATAATTTTTAGTCAATATAATGTTAAAACACCAGGTATTTTAACATCATATGAGAATAATGATGGATGAAAATGATAAATGGATTTGGTGGGGTTTTATCTAATTATTTCTAATAAGCACGGACCTAATAAGCATAAATTGATCTCTTTAGAAATATGTGTTTGTCTCTACAATATTTTTTATTTTTGTATTTTATAATTCAATTTTTTCCTAACACCTTAAGATAATGGGGATAGTGATAATATACAAAATTTATTCTCAATACACCCTTTATATGCTTTTACCCTAAAAAGGTTTATGTATCCTTAATAACTCATAATCTAGGAATAAAAATAATATTGATTGCATATAGTCTATATCTACACAAACAAATAAAATAATACTGTATAGTTTATGTTCATAGAGCATAGACCAAAATTTTCCATAAAATATATCTCTTATGGTGCGTAACAATAGTAAATTGGAAGTCCATTCATTAAATTTGTGATGGAACTGACCAGATGTGAATAATGATTGAATAATAGTAGTGTATATGACCATTTGGGGAAATGGTTGTATCCTTAACCTATAAAACCATAAATCAATGAACCATAGGTTGAATCATTAGAGTTTAATTATGAAAAAGGGGGAAATGAATTTCTTGTTAGGCCCATGATAGGAAATTTTAGCATCACTCAATTCCATTGGGAATAGGAATTAATCCTGACATAGTTCATGAAAAGGGAGATCTCTCTAGTATTAGAGGGGTATGATTAACTATTCATGAAATATATATGGAACCAATCATCATGTTGATTAAAATAAATTAATACTATCCTGAAAAACCCAATATAAATGGTCTAAAGGATGAAATTTGTAATATTTGTGGTTAAAGTTATTAGATATTCTTGAACAAGATGACCTTAAAGATTCAATGGCTCATTTTATTCTTAGTTTTGAAAATCAAACAACATTAATGTGTTTATTTAATTATATTTTATAGGATTTTTTAATGTGTATTTGGTGTGAATTATATTAAAATTTGTGTCCTTATTTCTTGTATATTTCATTTCAAAATTTAATAGATTTGATTTTACTTCATAGATTACTTTTACCAGATGTCTTGGCACTTTAACAAAATTTGGATAAATTAAATAGAAGATATAAGGTATTTTTGAGTTCATTAGAGGATGATGAATCTACTTATGATATTATTATAACTGTACCTGAAAAATAGGATATTCAAATATTGGATTTTGTTACAACATCATATATAAATGGGACCAAAACTTTGTGTATTGAAATGATTCGACATGATCATAATAAATATCTTATCTTGATTACTTGAATTCATGTAACTACTTTTCACTATGATAACTTCTGATTATTATAATTTTTATTTATAATTTTTTTAAAAGTACTAATTTGTGAGGATTTTATTATAAATTCCATAGTAGTTTTTTTGTATTCAATAATAATTTTATTAGGTTTAATGAGGGATTATGTATGTAATAAAATGAAATGATTCTTGTTTATAGAAGTATGCAAACTTTCTGATAGGTTTTGGTGAGGGATTATTTTATATTAGAAGACATACCTTTTTACAAGATAATGTTAAGGTTATATTTAATCATGTTTATTATTCCCCCTTTTCATTAGGTTAAAATAGTGATTTATAATTTCCTTTAACATGTAGTCAATTTTAAATCTATTCTATGTGTTTTTTATTCTATAGTGTTTATAAGTTTGTCATATTTTTATTTTTTTGTTATGCCTACTACAACATGTTCTTATTTTATTTTCACTATTTAAATTATTTTATCAATAGTGGTATTAATTATAATTGTTTAAATTATACCATGATTATGAAATTTATATTCATTTAATATATTTTTGGGTTTACCAAAACACTGTATTTATGATATTAGAAAACCTTTTTGTTTTTAAAACCTCTTATAGGTTTAGTTATTTGTGTGTTTCGGACAACATTTGGAATCAAATAAATTCTCAACATTTTAGATAGAACATATTATTACATATTTTTTATTAGATCATAATTTTTTCAATTTCATTATAACTAATTATTTTTTTATATAAATTATATTAGTTATTTTTAGTATAAAAGTAATACATGTCAACACGATAAAAAATAAAAATCCGAAAATACCACTTATTTTTTATAAGAATGATAATGAATATTGGATAGATCTAATGAATTTTTTTTATTAATACGAGAGTTAATTTTATTATAATATTGACCAAAATTTAGAAAATTATAGTTAAAATAGATTTAACATTTCTTACAGAAGTTAATAATTAATTTCAATTTATATTTTGAGTTCAAAAAACTATTTTGCGTTCTACTTTGAAAAATATATCTAGTCGAATATATTTAGGTAGGACTTCCACTATAATATAGAAATTTTTTAGAAGATACACACTTTAGAACTTAAAAGTTTTTTATGACTAAATGATCTATGCTCAAATCATATTATTAAACAATTTATTTTATCATTAGTGAAATAGTTTCCCAAATACATTAATGGTTGAAAAAAAATTCAGAGGATTATTATCTCTTGTGGAGAAACAACTATCGGATAATAAACTTATTTCAAAAACTTATTGATATACTTATAAATTATTGGGAATATAAATTAACTTTTATTAATGATATGAAGATCATAACTAAGATAAGTCTTGATTAATAGATCAAAACATTAATTCAATATGAAATTTTCTAAAAAATATATGTATTAAAATAAATAAAGATCATTATGAATTCTTTTACTTATATATCAGGAACTTTGAAATCTGGAAAAAATATTTCTAGAATATATTTTAATAATTTTTTTAGTGATAGGGGTATTGAACCTATATAAGGATATCTTAAAAATATGTAAAGGATAATGTTTAAGAATACATATTTCCATAGAGTTTACTTGAAAGATAGAAAATGTAGAAAATATATTCATGGAATGAATGATTCTATTAAACTATTCTACTATGAATATAAAAATCCTTGTCATATTTAACAAATTATCGAAAAATAAAAAGATAGAGAAAGTAATTCTTCAAATATGTATTATAATAGAAAATTAAAAAATATATTTAAAATAATATATACTTGGGGTGCTAGTGAAAAATTCACAACTTCTAATATTTCATCAATAGATAGTGACAATATATGGAAAATCATAGGCTTCAGTGGTAATATTATGAATATTGAAAAACAATTATGGGTATGTTAACTACAAATGATCCTAAAAACGTACCTATAGATTAAAAACAATTTTATACTTTTGAATATAAAAGGGATAATGATATTTTAAATTATTCTGATGTTGAATAAATATTTCCTAAAACATATATTGAATTGAAAGCCTATATGTTAGAATGTAAAGACCTATATCAAACACATCACAATAAATATTCTGATCTAAAGTATGATGTTGCTGAGAGAATGAAAAGTTTTGTTAATATTGAATTAATTTTTAATAGAGAATGTAATTAAAAGTTAATATTATATTAAAATTTAATAATTTGGAAATTCAAGTAAAAATGTTAATCTCATAGAAGAAATTAAAGAATTATATTTTAAAAAATAATTAGAATGCTAATGTAAATGGAATAGTGGATGATAAGGATATAATATTGAGTGATATTAATGAAGCTAATAAATAAATTTTAAAATTTAATATGAAGTATAAAGGTAAATTAATTTTTTTTTGCATTAGGAGATCATACTAAGATAGTTGATCAAAAGATAAAGAAGAGAACAAAGGTTAATAAAAATAAAATCCAGGTTGTCAAAATAATATTTGAATTTTCATGCTTGAAGATGTTTTTAAATAACATCACTAGTAGATATAAAATAATTTTAAAATATATACAACTTCCTAAGGATAAAAATAACTATATGTAGACATGAATGTAAAACCACCAGATGTTTTTTATAACAAAAAATTACTTTTTTTGAGCGATGTTCTTTTTCACCATGAGTTAAAGATAAGTAAATTGAAAAAAAATTGATCACTCAACAAATATAAATACATTGAAAAACCTTAATAATTTATCTCAAGGGAAATGTCTTCTTATGATCACCAGAATACCAAGAAGATTTGGGTGATGAAAAATCCCTTTGGAGATAGTAATCGACCCCAAAAGATCCATCTCCCATAAACATATTTTGTAAATATATAAATTCATTTTTAACACAAGCTGATACATATATCTAGAACATTGTAACACTATTTTTTAACTTTTATAAAAAAATATTTTAAACTTATTATTCATGGTTTTTATAATATTTTGAAATTTTTTCTACATATGACAAACTCTCTTATTGAGGGGGTCTATTTTATCTAACTTTTCAGTATATTGAATTTATTCTATTTTATGTTAATTCTAATAGATGTTATGAAATATTTTAATTTCTAAACCCATATTTAAAATATAAATATATTTCAATAAACATGGTAGTTACTATTTTGAAAATTGTTTTAAAAAGTTATGATCCTTAACTGTAATTATTTTGAGATAATATATTTTTTAGATTTTAGAGGTATCTTTTCATGAATGAGTTATTATAGACCATTTTATGTCTGTAACAATATCAATGATCAGTGATAGATGATTATCCTATAAATACCCATATGGATATAGAGTTATTTTTCTTTTCATGAAAAGTGTTGATATCTTCAAAATAGTTTTTTTTTCTAAACATCAATTTTATAATTCTACTATTTATATGTAATCATCCAAGGAAATTTCAGTTGAGAAATCATCAAAAAAATAATGGTTTATTGTGTTTGGTTTTATCATCTTGATTATTTGTTAAAATAATTTTCCATTTATAAGGTAATGAGGATATTGTTTTTATAAGAGAATATCATGAGATTTTATACCCTCATTTCATCCATGATTATTATTCAACTCTTTTTTATAAGGTCAATGGTAGTCAATAATGTGATATCCCATGGAAAGGAAATTAAATTTCTAATGGTTCTGAATGTTGATTAGATAATTGAGTTTGATGTGCTAGATTTTTCTTCATCAAGGAAAATGGGATACATAAATTGTAATGAATTTGAAGTAATACAAATGGATGTTTTAAGATCATGAGAGATATATATCATCCTAAAAAATAAAGTAATCAAAAGAAGAATTTGATTACTGGGTAGTTGTAATCAATAATGGAGAAGCATGAAAGGAATAAAAAATTCTTGAGAAGATAATATAAAAAACTCCAAAATATTACGCTATTATAACCAAATCATGATATTGTAAACAGAAATTCATTCATTTTGAAAAATATTTTATTGAATGATGGTCATTTTTCATAAAATTTATTCTATATTTGTCCCAAAAAATCTATTTTCCATTACTAGTTGAAATTCTACTACTCATTATATTTTTGATAATCCATTAAAATGAAAAATCATATTGATTAAACATGAAATGTCTATTGATTTGTTCAAATTATATTTAATTTTTATTTTAAATATCTAAAAATCTATTTTATGGTTTTTTTCTATCAAATACATACTGTGAAACATACATTAATGTCATGGTATACATCAATGTACATTTTATAAGTCTAAATAATATAAAGGGATATAAAGGTATTTTTTTCTATTTCACAAACCCATTTCAAAAATTTTAACGGGTAGAAATTTTTAAAAACTATATTATCAGAATAATGGAATTTTCATTAATGAAAATATAATCAATATTACATGGGGATATTCCCTTAACAAATATGATTTTTTTTAAAATCATAAATTGGGGATGTTTTTTAAAAAATGGATTTTTTTAAAAGGATAGATAAATTTACTTTACAAATGAAGAGATATTTAAGAAATTTTGTTTTTTCTAACAGGAAGTTACAAATTATAATATTCCATATTATTCAAGAGGGGGTATTTTTACATTCTTATAGGGGAGATATATTTTTACAATTTTTTTAAAAAGAGGAAGGTTGTTTAAAAAAACATTATTTCATTTTATTTATTTATAAAAGGGGATATTATTGATTCAAAGGCGTATTCGATACTTAGTTTTCAAAACCAAAATACACACAACATTTTTTCATTCTGACTTGATGGTTTGTGTTTAAGTGTTTTTTGTGTGCAGGATTATAAATTAGGTAACCATTTTTTTATTATATTTTGGTGTTAAATTATATATATGTGAGTATACATAACATATTACATTTACATGATGTTTCAAAATTATATTAGAGCAAGTATAACTTCATTAGACGATGTGAAGTGATGTCAAGTTCATCAAAAGATAAAGAAGATACTTTTGATGTTGTTACAATGGATTCTAATTAATATATAACTTGAACACCAGATTTTATTACAACTCCAACTATAAATTAAACTACAACTTCAAAGAATAAAATAATGTGACACAGACTTAAGAAATATCTTTCATTGATCACTTGATTTCATGAAACCACTTCTTTCTATAATAGATTCGAAACAATGTAATTTTTATTCCTATGTCTTTTTTATAAGGAAATATTTTTTAGTCTTTAATTATAAATTCTATAGTATATTAATTTTATTCACTATGTTTCTGATCTAGATAATTTAGTTATTCCA
The DNA here is from genome assembly GCA_963277665.1 of Viscum album. Lineage (NCBI taxonomy): Eukaryota > Viridiplantae > Streptophyta > Magnoliopsida > Santalales > Viscaceae > Viscum > Viscum album. The sequence continues at coordinate 2,040,991,564 of OY728161.1, read as the reverse complement.
TTGGGAAGATAGATATTAGATTCTAGTTCTTAAAAGTAAGGTTTGTTATTAATCAGGATGATCTAGGGTATTAATGAGGAAGAAAGAGAGAAGATTATGCTTGGTAGAAGAATAAATAATTTTGAACAATAATTTTTTAAGACATACTTTGGAATTTAATGTGGTCTTTTCGATAGGTTAAATTCATGTATACCTTGAATCGGGTTTATGATTCCACTAATTCATGGGTTTAAAAGAGTACTTTATAATATACTTAAGAAGTAGTTGGTTTGTATGTAATTACCCTGTTGTTTTTTATACCCTTTTGTTTGTAAGTTAATATTTTTTTTATTTATGATGTTCCCAATACTTCATGTAGTTATTTTATTTCCACTGTGTATATTGTTTTTATTATAAATTATATTAATTATAATTATTTAAATTCTTCTATATTTATATAATTTACCTTGATTTATTTGGATTGTTTGGGGAGTTATCAGAACTACATTTTTTCGAAAGTTAAAAAAATTGAGTTAGAGATAAATAATTTAATATTTTATATAAACTATTATTCACCCTCTCTGGTAGGTTAACCGTTATATGTGTCTATAAAAATATAACCATGTATCAGGATTAAAATTTTCAAGGATCTCTACATGAATCATACACATACATAGGAAGAGAGAGGTTCTATAGTTTAACATCATATAGAATTGAGGTTATGTAATGAATTTTATGGTATTATGATAAGGAACTTTAATTATACATTTTAAATTACATGAAACAATGACCACTTGATACAATTTAACATCATGCAAAACATACTATAATCTATGCAGTTTACGTTCATGCATAAGGGACCATATTGTATAGTTTAGGGTCATTTGGAAAGGAATGTGTAGAGAAATAATGAATTTTTATGTGATGTTTTCATGTGTAATTTTGTATTGGTGTGTGAAATAATGTACTTTCCACCTATAATAATCAATCAGTGCACATAATTATAGTATACCTTATGTATGATTTAAATACCTTCCCATTTAGGCTTTAATTTTAGAGGCTTAATCCCTTGTATTATTAGCTCTTTCAATAAAAACACCAAATATCATTGGATGAATTACCATAAGAAAAATTTCTTGTTTAATACACTGATCAAATATTTTTAGAAAAGGTCATGGTCAAAAAAGGTCTATAATATCCTCTCAATAACATTTCAAAGAACATTTAGGTAATATGTTCACCATAGGTTATTAATTTATTGATTTTAACTAATTATTTGAAGTGATGGTAATTATTACTCTATGAGAAAAATCGCCTTATTCCAATACACAAAGGAATAAAGAGTCACCTAGGTAAGGGTTCGTGGTAATCCCATAAGATGTTGAAGAGTTTTACAAGTCAAAACATTAGGACTGTTTCAACCATCTAAAATATTATTTTTAAAAATTTTCTTATTTAATTCATTTATCTGTCCATTGGTTGTTGTTTAAAAGTGGGCAGAATGTTTATACTAAATCTTATATTTTGAATACAATTTTCTCAAGTCATATACACAAAATTTTGTGATATTATTCATAAGAATGGTATGAGGAACTATAAACCAATGAATTATGTTATATTTAATGATGGTAATAAAGGAATTCATCTTGGAAACCTTTTAGAGAATCATTTCATCCATATTTGATAAGAATTCAGTGATAGTAGTGATGAACTTAAATTTCCAAATAGTATCTATAGGTTATATATCCATGATATATATTCACCATATAGAAAATGGCTAGTATTACCTTGTTTCATGTAGTTAATCTAGGGTTATATGTATTAATTGATTATGAATTTGAATGAATTAATATTCTTTCCAAAACCTATGTATTTATGAATTAATGAAGTAATGAAGTTACCACATCTCTTAATATGAAGGAAGTTCTTTGTTCTTATTAAATGGGTGTTAAACATGCTAACATTTACTACTTCAATAACGTTGATTTTCTCTAATTATTTCATGTACTTAAGGCAGGGCCCATCAAAATGTATATTTTTATTCATTCATATTAAATTTGGGTCACTAAAAATGAAGAAATATATTTATCATATATAGACATGCTCCCTTTTTTCTTCTCTCAGTGGAAAGGTTGTAATCTATAAATATTCCACTATTAGGGATATCCAGCTGACCATTTTGATCAACTCATGTAGATAAAGGATATACCTTAATAAAGGTAACATTAACTTCTATTATTTATTCTATTTCTTTGTTTATAAAGGGAGATAACACTCATTGATATGCTATATATGTGATAATTTCTTCCAGATTTTGGCTAGTGAGAGTAAAAAGTAGGTTGTCTGGTGTATCTACATAGATATGTTTTATCTACAATACATAGTTGTGGAGCTAATTATTTGTATAATGTTTCATTATCACTCATGTATATTCAAGAATGAGATTCATTTTTCATTTTTAATGGTATATTCTCTACTAATTTATTTGGTTTCCAAATCTGAGTTTAATTTATTGTTAATCTAAGAATTTTTAATTTATAGGAAAAACTCAAGGACTATAATATGATCCTAGTATTCTAGATCATTTTTTATAACCCTTTGTGAGAAAAAATTAGTATGGATAGAGTGACTTTGATATAAATGACTCTTATTATGACCCGATTGAGTTTTGATTCATTTATCCTTTTCCTAGTTGGAATTCAAGATACACCATCATAGTATATATCCCATATTTAAGAGGTACCAGAAAGGTAGAATATCCCCTATATAGAAATTATATGTTCTGATGTAGTTCCTACATAGTTTTATGGGTGATTAGAAGACTTCAAGAACCTACCATTTAGTTTCCTTCAGTAATTTGAACTAGATATTTAACTAACGAAGGATGGAATCCCATCTCTAGTACCACTAAGTCTTCATGGAGTTATTATTATTATAATTTAACATATCAATGTTAGAGGCTAAGTTGATCTCAATGTGATATAGATAATGATACAGATTTGAAACTATAATGGTTGGAGGAGAAAACGTTTTCTTATTTTGGATATATATATTTTCTACCCTCAACATCATATAGATAATATAAAAAAAACTATCCTATTTACCCTTATATTATTTGTAGAAACCCTGAACCCAGTAGGCTGGATCCAGTTCTATAATTCATTACATTGGCATAATATACAAGGAATCCAATCCCAAATGACCAAATATTTTAGTAGTATTTCTAAATGAGATAAATATATGATTTCCATATTTCAATGTAAAATAAAAAATAAAACATAATTTTTTTCATTAATAAATTTATTTCATATAGAATTTTCATTAATATCTTTCATAGTACACTTTAGGGATTTTGATGGAAAGGAAAAAAATAATGGTGATCTCAAATATTAAAAAAGATGAAGTATAGTGGAGGAATTCATGAATCAATAAAAATAATCAATATGACAGGGTAAATAACTAAACACACATTCCATTTAAATAATAACATGTATATCATAATTGTATAAATAATAATCAATATGTCATGGTAAATAATTGAAAACAAATTCCAATTAATCTATAAACTGTTAATGAAATGACACCAAAGATATTTTCATAGTAAAAACATGACAAATAGCTGCAACTAAATATTGAATGAAGGATGTTTTTACAAATTTTATTTATTTTTTCCTAGGTGCATGATACCTTTACCATCAAGAATGTTAAAAATATAGTTTAAAACATATCGAGTGAAAACCCACATAACTAAGTCTAGAAAACTAATTTTTCCTTTGAGTCTACCGATGCATTGAGAGGATATCGATAATAAGGTCCTTCCTATTTTAGAAATATCCAAATAATTCCCTTCATATCAAATAATTGATTTAATTAATAAATTATGTGCCTTAATGAATATCTGTATTAAATAAAGAATACAGATTTATCAATATTTCCTGAGTTAATCATATAACATTCAAAGTGATAAACCATATATAGAAATGGAATATGGTATATGAAAACGAGATATCCAAGATAAAAAATATGTACATATAGGATAAATTTAATGTCTAATCATCATAAGAAATTGATAATTTTATGGTAATGTTATGGATAATAAAATGGATTAAAGGAGTGAATATCAATACTTTCATTAGTCAAAATGATCACAAACCATCCATAGGAAGAGTAATGATGGTATAAATATAACACATTCCCATTGAAGTAACAATAAATGATTTTATTCATAGATGAATATAAATTCCATAAAAGTATCTATAAAATCATTCTTGACAAAAATATCCTTTTCATTTGGAAAAACATTGTCAAAATCCTTTTATTTGAAAATAAAATTTAAAAACACTGTATTTAAAAATATTCTTGAAAAAATAAAAATTAAGATCAAAATAGCTAATTTTCATGATGGTGGTTAATTTCAAACATTCCATAAATGTAAAAAAATAACATTCATTTTTCATTGTAAAAAGGTTAGGAAATTTTCTTGTTCCGAAAACATCAAGAATATTCTTTTCACATTTTCATTAAAATAAAAAATGGACATTATTGTGAAAATGACATAAGATTAATATGAAAAAAAATTATAAATAGTAATAACAGGTGAAAATTTCTTTTATAAATCATTTTTAAAATGTTTAAAACATTTTTAAAAACATGGTTTTCCAAGAGAATATATTTACAAAAAGAATCAAATCGGATTTTGTTAAAAGAAATTATAACAGATTTTTTGTACCAAAGAGCGTAAATGGCAATATTATTTTTAAATATCATTATAAATAGTTGGATAAGGAATATAATGGTTCTATTTAACATTGATCAAGTAACTCCATTTAAAATATATTCAAGGATAAACAATATCTATTGAAATGAGACTATGAAATAAACCCTTAAAATTTTAATAACTTCAATGTGAGAATTAATCAATTAAACCATAATTTTTATCAAAGATGGATCCAAATAAAAACTTTTAAATATAAAAATATATATTAAAAATTTATTATACACAAAATCAAATAATATCAATGAATATGTAATAGAACCTAATGAAAGGAAATTGAGTTTTGAAATTCATAACAACATTATATATTTTATTTCAAATAAAAATATATAAAATAATCCAAATTGAAACATGAAATAACATGAATAATGAATTATTCATTACAATACATGTCAAACGTGTTTTATATACTTCATATAATATAAACCATGTGAATAAAATTACAATATGCCTCAATTAATGAAATTGAGTTGAAATCTCTTACCTTATGCTCTTTTTTGGTTGAACTTTCTTTAATCTCATGGATAGTGTTTTTTAACATGTTATTAACTTATTAAAAAATAATACTAATATCTATAATATCATATATTTTCCTTTTATAACATCTTATCATCCATTTTGTAATAATCTTTCATTATTTTCATTGTTTTGGGTGTCCATTACCTTGTTTTCTGATGCGCATTTCATCACGACAAATCAAGTTCGTATGCATATTTTACCATCAAAACATATAAAAATGAATAATCATTAAATAATAATCATATATAAATATAAATTATACTATTAAAACCAAACATTAAAGATGGTTATGAAATATGAAGTATGCAATGATCATGTAGAAAGTAGGTCATAAGTACGCATATGTACAATTTCTATTTTTGACAATCATTGTGGAAAGGCAGAAATTAATATATTAACTTTATATAATGATCATGATATCTTAAATATCATATTATATATTTAAATATAAAAATATATATTTTTTATATGGTGTGGTAATGAAAATAGAGTGACATCACTTCATGAAGGTGATAGTTCACTTGTACACAAATGATGTTATTATATTAAGTGTAAAGTAAAATAAAAAGGATATATTATATTTATATAATTGTTATTATTTCATGAATTTAATAATTATTTAATGTATATATAATATAATTATTAAAATTATTTCCTATCATATTTTATGTAAACCATTAGTAAAAGACGAATCACATCGCTTCGTGAAAAGGTAGTCTATCGTACACATGAATGATGATTCTGTATTCTATTTGATGGATGTGGATAAAGTTTTAGGTCATTAAATTATTATCAAAAAATAATTTTATGTGAAATATATTGATATTATTATATAATAATTTTGTTAATAATAATTTATGGGGGTGGAGAAAGAAATAACATAAAGACACTTATTGAAGTACATTACCTATTCTTTGGGTATTCTCTTTAGGTTTTTAATAAAAACTGAAATGTTTTTTATGAAAAAATTTAGTATTGAAAGATTATGGGAGGTAATTTTTGAAGTTATTTTTAGGTCTTGGATGAAAAAAAAAATTTAATGCGTAAAGATGGTCAGAGAGGGCGTGTCCTTTTATATGTGGTAGAGAGGTCACACTAGGTAATTTTGAAAAGCATTGACTGCTCCCACGTTTTTCACAAGACACAAGGGTAAAAAACCTACCACTATAGATAATTAGAGGTTTAATGGTATAAATAGTTCCATACAATGTATTTTAGACATGTTTATATGACATTTATACCCTTATCTTTTGGTTTTACCCTTCGTAAATCAGTTTTTACCTTAATCGTAGTAATAAATTTTTACTGCATTCACTATTCATTTTGGTAAAACATTTAGATGAAATTATTAGATATTATAAATAATTATGATTAAAAATATGTAATACATTTTCCCAAATTCAATTAATAAAATTCTCAAAATTTAATTAAAATTTTATCCCATAGATGTAATAAGAAAGTGGGGTTTTAATGTGAAAAGTTTCAAAAGATTGCAATTTTTTTATATATAAATTCCATAGAAAATGATTATAAAAACCATAATTATATTAATATATTTATTACGGAACTAAATTTATTTTAATAACAATTCAAAATATAATTTAATGTTATAAATTATTTAAACGAAAAGGAAATTTTCAATTAAAATTTAGTATTTTTTATTATTCCTCAAAATATGAAAATTCTAAGAAAAATTCTAAATATTGACCCTAATATAAATTTGGTATTCTTATTGAAAAAAATAATTTCATTTTTTCAATTTTTTTTAATTTTATAAAAAATAATTTTTAAATATTTATGCTAAGCATGACTAAACTGTCTATTAAGAAAATATAGTTTTTTCAAAAGCATTTTATTTTATTTTAAATGAACATTAATACAATTTATAATAAATAAATAAAAAATAAAAATGAAAAATCTATATATTTTAAAATTTTATTTAATCTAAATCATACCCCACATTCCAACGACAATGTGATAAGTATTATAATAAATAATATTATTAATAGTATATTGTTGTTTGGTAAAACACAAACGACACTCAGAATTGTATGCATTCAAGATATAAAATATATTAATTTTTTTAAAATAGTAAATATAATATAAATTATCAGGTTTTTATATTGATTTCTGTTCATTGTGTTTTATTTCATACATGCTACCGAATATGATGATCATATTTTGAAATTTATAGATTTTACAGTATCCCTACCATAAGTAAATTATTTCCCTTCAATTTAAACATGATCTCAGTAATCAAGGGTTTGAAATTTGGAAATACCATATTTGAAAACAAAACCCATTTTAGAAAATGGTTAGAAAAATATCCCCTTAATAAGAGATAATGATAAGTATAAAGGTTACATGTAATAACACATAACTAAGATTTAATATAGGAGAACATTGGTGGAATGTGATGATATTGAAATTAAGTAAAATCATAAATAATTTTAGAGAGTGATTGAGGTCATTGATTGAAAGAAAATTGATGATCAATAGAAAATTGAGGGCCTAAAATCCATAAGTATGTGACAATTTAAAAAACCATTGGTTCAACCTAAATGAAGGTATTAGGATAACATTTTTATTTCAAGATCATTTTCTTAATGTTGTGTAATTATTTTTCATCTTAAGAATATAATTAAATATACATGAAATATTCCTATTTCACAAACACAATTTCATTATTAGGTTTTACATTAATTAATTTACTATTTATCCCTTTACTCCAAGAAATGAATATAAAAAAAATGAATTTATCTTTTCCCGAAGCACTAAAATTCACATTTTACATATCATAATATCCAAAAGGGAGAAAAGTCTTTTTGTCTATCTCTAAATACTTTCCAAAAACAATATAATTAATATAATTTATCCATTAATATCTAAACTACAAAAATAATACAAATGGTTCATCATTAATATTTGTTCATCCAATATTTTGATTAAAAACAATGTCATATTAACCGGGACATCTTGTACGATAGTGGTAGATAGGAAACCATTATCAACCTTTAGTCATTGGTTCAATCCCCATGGCCTTTTAAGAAATTATTTCTTGTCACCCAAGATGAATTTTTTCTTTTTTCCAAACCATATTTATATAATTACTATAACATTCCCTAAAAATGATGGACATCCTTGAAATAAAATTAATAATTAAATAAACTTTTTATTATGGTTTTCAATACAACTTATTTTTTACAATTTCTACTAATATTATTTGTCTATTATTAAAATTTAATTATTGGTCATAATAACTATAATGATTATCAATAACATTTAACTTATAAGATATAAATTAATTATTCCTCAAAAAACATTTCTACTAAAACATCCACTAATCTAATTGGTTGTGTTACTATAAATTTCTATCAAAATATCATTACTCTTATTATAATCTAATCACATAAAACCAAAAAAATATGTTTTTTAAACTATGAAATTATGATCAATCTGATACTCATTTACCTATGATGGTGTCAATAACTCTTATGTTAATAAATACACAAGTTCTTAAAAAATTTACACAATCCTTAAATGTTTAAATATTCTAATAACTAAATTATCATTGCTAAAAATAATTATACAATTTAATTTTTCAATAAAAATACTCAAATACTTCATTTGTTTTATTTAAACATAGTTCCTTACTTGTTCTAAGGGTTTAACCAATGACATTCATGGTCATTATCTATTCTAATCCCCTATGTCAATTATCCTAAGCATATCCTCAAGGATTTTCAAACCAGGTTCAAAATAATATCCATTGTCATATACCATGTAATGCTCAATTCAAGCCAAATGCTTCCTTTTTAGAGTAATTATCCCTATTTATATCTTTAACAAAATTATGTCCAATTGAATTATCCACATTGGGATTTATTTTATGGAAAAACCACATAATCTCTACCTTACCAAAACATTGGGAAATTCTCCTATAATTATCCTCAAAGTTTATCATAGGTTTATTTTACGTAATATACTATTTCCTAAATCATGTTTCCATGTTTTCAACTACACCTGGCCCTGATACCCATTGTAGAAATCCCAAACCTAGTATCCTGGATCTGGTGCCATAATTAATTATATTAGAATAAGATACAAGGAATGACATCCCAATGGACCAAATAGATTAATTTTACTGGTAAAATTGATACAAACATGATTTCTATATTATATTGTAAAATACAAAATAGAAGATATTTTTTTTAAAATAATAACTTTTTTCAATCAAGAATATTATTTCATATATTTTTTAGTATTCTTCATGGATTCCAGTGGAATGGAAACAAAATAATTCTAAAAAAAATGCTTATTAAGTTTCAAGTACAATTGAATAATTCATGAATCAATAATCAAAATGAATATTTAATTGTAAATATATGAAACAAATTACATTTAAATAATTACATGACTACCATAATTGGATAAAGAGGAATAAACATGGAAAGGTAAATAACTAAGAACACATTTTTTTAATTCAATAAACTGATAATTAAATTAATCAAGTGATAATGTCATAGTGAAAAAATCTAGGATAATAGAAACTAAATAGTAAATTAAGGAAAATATTAATTATTGGATTTCATGTTTCCCATTTACAAGATACCTTAACCCTCAAGACCTTTATCAATATCATTTAAAATATACTGGTTGAACACACACTTATAAGTTTATCCAGATAATTCATCCCATGATACTACTAATCCGTCATTGGGATATCTATAACCATGCACCACCCATGTCATTCCTATCCAAATAATTCCCTATATATCAAATAATTGAATTAATTTATAAATAATGTTCCATATCGAATATCTATATTGATTAATGAATAATAATTTATCAATATTCCCTAGTTAATCAAATAACTTTAAAAGTACTAAACAATATGTAGGAGTGATATATTTTTTAATAAAAAGACAAATACAAGATAAATAATATGGATATTTAGGGTAAATTTAATGTCAAATTATCATAAGAAAGTAAACATTTTAGGGGAATGTTATTGACTAAAAAATGGATGAAGGGAGTGAATTTCAATACTTTCCTTACTCAGAATGATCATAAAACATACAGATGAATAATAAATATGGTATCAATATAACATATACCTATTAGAGTTATAATAAATGGTTTTTTTATTGATGAATATAAATAACCTATAAAAATATTTAAAAGCATTCCTGAGGAAAATATCATTTTCATTTTGAAAAAAAAATTTCTTAGAAAATCACATTTAAAAAAATTTACTTTTAAAATATCATTTTAAAAATATAATGGAAGATTCAATGAAATTCCATTCATGACAGGGGTAATTCTATACATGCCTTAAATGTTAAACAAACGTTAATTTTTATCTTTAAAAGGTTATGAATGATCCTTGTTTAGAAAAAGATAAGAATATTCCTTTCACATTTTTAGAACAAATCCAAATAACATTATTTTGAAAACTAAATTATATTCCTTTTATTTTTTCTAAAGAGTAATAATTGGAAAAAATTCCTTTGGTAAATCATTTTTAAAATTTTGAAAATAATTTTGAATTTTTTTACAAAAAATGGCTTTAGAATGAAACATATTTCCAACCCAAGAGGGTAATGAAGTCTTATTTTCAATAAAAATTCTGAAATAATTTAAGTAATAAAGAGTGGAGAAATTGTACTATTACATGGAAATATCCTAACTAACCAAAGGATAATAAAAATAAATGTTTTATTAAATTATTATTATAAAATTCCCACTAGTGGGTATTCAAGAATAAATAATCTGGATTAAAATGAGATTGTGATACAAACTCTTAAAATGATCATAAATTTGAATGAGAATTAATTAATTAATAGATTATGTGTGTCAACTATAAATAAAAAAAATGTAGAAATACAATAATAGACAACAAAATGTAATCATACATATAATCATATAATGTCAATGATGATGTAATATAACCAAATAAATGGAAATTGTGTTATGAAATTCTTTACCACGTGGTAAATTTTAATTCAAATCCCAATTGATGAAATTATTCAAAATGAAACTTAAAATACCATAAAAAATAATTATTCATGATAACACATTTCAAATAGTATTTATAAATTCTATATAAAAGAATCTTGGTGTACAACATTACAATATATGTCATTGAATGAAATTGAGAATAAATCCCTAACCTAATGCTCCATTTTGGATGAAAATTATTTAAAATATTGTATAGTGTTTTTAAACATATTATTAACTTATAAAAAATCATATTAATATCGATAATATCATATATAATATTTTATTAACATTTCATCACCCATTTGATAATAATGTTTTATTATTTTCATTATTTCAGGAGTTAATTACCTTGTTTTCTCATGAATGTTTCATCATGAAAAAAAATGATCCTACGCATATTATATTGTTTATTAATCTATAAAATAATAATTAAATTGTTATAATATTTATAAATCATGTATATTTTTAAAACAAATCAAGAAATATGGTTGTGAAAAATGAATTACGTTATGATCATCGAGAAGGTAGGTCGTACGCATGCGTGAGTAACATTTCAATTTTTCAACAATTATTATGAAAAGATGGTATGTAATATATTAAATTTATAGAATAATAATGATATATTATTTACCATATTATTTATTTATGTATGCATATATATTTATATATATCATTCATGGGGTGGGGTGATGAAAAAAGAGTCATATCGCTTTGTGAAGGCGGTAGTCCATATGTACACAAATGATGTTGTCATCATTAAGTGTAAAAATATAAAATCCTATATTATAATTATAGTATGATGTATATTTTATAAATATTACAATTATTTCATGAATATAACAGATATTCATTAAAATTATTCTTTATAACCTTCCATGTAAAGTGTTATTGATAAAATCATATCATTTTGCGAGGCGGTAGACTGCGGTACACACGAATAAGGATTTTTAAACTCATTTTTTGGATAGGGAGAAGGTATAATTCATTCCATTTTTATAAAAACATACTAGTATACGGTAGATATTTAGTTAATTATATAATCATGGTCTATCATGTATTTAATAAGGTTGATAAAAAAATTAAATAATGACAATCATTGAAGAACGTTACCTCTTCTTCAGTTATTATCCTTAGGTTTGGACTAAATCCATCAAATGATTGGATTTATACCAAATATAAGTCTTCTAAGATGATTATAGGAAATTTATAATGTTTTTTGGGATTGTATTGAAAAAAGTGGTTTTTATGTGTAATTAATGGAGGTGAGGGGTTTCCTTTTATAACTGGGGGAGAGTAGACACATGGAATTTTTTAAAATAAGTGAGTGATCCCATGTTTTTCACATGAAAAAACGGTAAAACAATTTCCTTTATAAAACATTAGAGGTTTAATTTCCTAAATATTTATATAAAATAGTTTTTAGATAGGTTTATTGGTCGTTTATACCCATATCATTTTATTTTAACCCCCGAAAAATCATTTTTACCAAAACCATGGTAATTAATTTTTACTACATTAAATATTTATTTGGTCAAAATTAAATATATAAAACCCCAATATTTTATGTTACATACATATTTATGTAAATTTAATTTACTCTATATCTTATGTTACAAAAAACACAAAGCTTAAATAAACCGTGATATTATATTAAATAGTAATAAGACCATCAGAATTGTAATATGACCATTAGGAATAATAAATATGCCAATATAATAATAACCTCTCCTATGAATGTATAAATAAAATTTTGGTATCTTATTAATGAAAATATGATATATTTATATCATGTAATAAGGAAATAAATTTTTTAAAAATGATTAATTACGTATTGGTATTTTTGAGAATCATATATGTTTATTTACAATTTTATAATTAATATAATGATTTAAAAGAAACATAATTTTCAAAATATATATTAATGAATTAATTTTTATTTTATTATGATTATAAGATAATTTTATGAGGTGTTAATAAATTTTTCATGTGTCATAAAATTAGTTATAATTTTAAAATCAGTATTTCTTTATAAATTGATGATTTTAATTAAAAATTTAAATTATAATATTTAGAAAATTATTTTAATTAAATTGGTTTAATTTATAAATTCAATAGTTGATAAATGGTTATGGTGATTTTTTTAGAAATTTATTAAATTGTTGAATTTTCAGTGAATAGTAAAATATTATATTTTACGGTATACAACATTATAAGATAAGACACCATTTATTAAGTAATTTAGGATATAAGAAGCATAATATCAAACTATCCTTAATTATTAAATATATTTCCAGAAAAAATTCAATACTATTGATAGTCTTTATCCAAAATAATAAATTAATGAATAAAATAACAAAAACACACCCCTCTCCTCCACTATAAATACCACCCCTCACAACCTCCTCCCCTCACACCTTACAAGCCTTTAATATTGTGTAATTTTGGACCAATAATCTTCCCATGTCTCTCACCCATGTCTAGTATCCTATGGTCTTGAAAAAAGATCCAATTTCTCCAAGGAGGTTCTCAAGGAGAAGCATCCAAGAGGTAAAATACTCTTGGGTTTTCAATTATCTTCTTTTCATTTGTTTTTATTTTATTATAATCATCTCATATACCATAATTTAAGTTTAATAATAACTCCAGTATATTATATGTACTATAATTTTATCATTTTAATGTAATATTCATCATCAAAACCCATTCTTCACTCCATTTTATTCAAAAAATGAAAACATTGTTTGAGAGGTGTCGATTCACAATCTTCGGGGATGATGGTTTTTATATTCCTAATGCCTCTATAAATGATAGTCCAAAAACCATTATAATTGTTATAAAATGTTATAAAATGTTTATTTCAACTTATTTAGTGTCTTGGAACCAATAATATACATAATATTAATTAATAAAACAAAACTAGTTCGTGATGATCAAATAAACGCCAAAAATAATCTAGATGGCTACCACTAATGTTTTATCTAATAAATCATCATCATATCTAGAACAAAATTATATATAAGTAAATATAGACTTTTTAAATTTTATATTTGAAAAATAATTTCAATTAGAGATAACTTTTCATATATTATATGAAATTCCATACTTGTATACAACTGAAGTGATCATGAAAACCACGAAAATGAACACTCCTGAATAATTAAATTAAATATTATAACTCATCAAAAAGTCTATAAATGTACTTACTAAAATTATAATAAATAAAATAAAATTCTAATAGGTTATGAATTAAATTATGAATTAATCTAATATCATTATCGGGGTCATTAATTGTAAGTGCATAACACTTTCAGACATAAGTTAATGGTTTTTCTCATCTAACCTTTATTTTGATGAGATATGCCTTATTCACCACTATATCTTATATGTGGTCTATGTGTACAACCATTTTATGTGTCATATCATGAAACTATTTCACTTTATGTAATTCAATGTTTTATTTGAGGATCATTAATTGTATTAGGTCATACAGTTTGATTGTTTGGAAATTAGAAAAGGATTATGTCTAAGCCCCCATTTTTCCTTGATGTTTTATTTTCTCTCTTTTTATCCCAATTTAATTATTAATTATTTTTATAAAATTATTTTGTGTTCTATGTATATATTCCAAAATTATATATCCAGATCAATTTAACCATCACTTATGAGGAAATACATGTTTTTATAAGGTTGCTTTTTCAATTCCTCCCGACGTGAAAGCCTGATTAATGGGAACTTCCCAATTTATTACCCATTTTTGAGAACACTCCATAATCTATTTTAAACCACAATTATTTTTCTAAAATACCACATCTTAAAATTAAAAAAAAATATTTATTCATTTCTATTTTTAGAGAAACAATTATTATTTCTCACTTTTGAAAGACTCATAAATACTTTTCGTTAAACAGCAATGAAATGGATCATTTTTAATGTCTCTTAAACACTATTTTTTACATGTTTTACTTCATTTGGAAATAATTTATCATGATTTATTACTATTTTACATAATAAATTTCCAATTATGATTTAAATCTATTATTTCATTGACACCATTATGACATTCCCTTTAGGTGATTCCTTATTCACAACCTATTCCTTATTTATGGTGTATGCATACTTCCCTTTTATTTATGATCATCATTAAGTGAATATTTAATGAAATACCCATATTTAGTTTATAAGGGATATTACTATTATCATATTCATATAACATTTTTACATACAATATTTTCTTTGATGACTGTTTTAACTGGGGAAATATTCATAAATCTATATTTTATACTCAATAAGAATATTTTGATAAGTCATATTGTTAATCAATTAAATATATGTATGAAAAATGATTTGGAATTGCAATGATTGGTGGGGCCTGATATTACATATCCCCTTGTAAAATCAAAAGGTCTCATGAGACAAAAAATTTTGTGACAAATCCTTCATGTTTATTTCCAAGTAGAATCATACAGATTTATACCTACCGACTTAAACCATTGTAAGATTCCGGATTTCCTCGTAAGTTATGTTTTAATTATGTTTCTATTTGATCCCTTTATTTTAGTTAATTAAGTGCTCTAAAAAATACTTGAGGAGGATCAGGGGTGTTCTGGGGGTTCGAGACACAGAAAAAATGTGTGATGTGAGTTTTTTGGGCAAGCCGCACAGTATGAGAATTATTTGTGCTGACCATGCGGGCAACCTAGGAAACCCGTGAAAGAGACGTTTTTGGAATAGTAGCCTCCACACGGTTTGCGCATAGTTTGGAAAACCGTTTGGGTAAACTATGTGAGGGCTCTTTATTGTGACAGAAGCATTCACACGGTTTGCACACGGTTTGGCAGACTATGTGGGTACACCACGCGGCCTAGAATAATTTAAAAAATTACAAAAAATCCACACTATGATTTCATAACCCAGTTGGTATTTTCCTCCTTATCCTCTCATTTAACCCTAGGAACTATCCAAAGTGACTAAGAGATCCAAAGGATTAATCTCCTTCGATTATATGCCATTTGAAGCGCCGTCAGTTGCTGATTGAAGATCCGGGTAAGGCTAATCTCCCTCTTTCCTTTCTTTTTTAGGGTTTCTTTTTCATTCCCCTCTCAATATGAAGCTATAGAACCTTACTTTTTCTTTTATTTTAGGTTAAACCTTCAAGGGTTGGTTGAATTAAGAACAAATGATTCGATTGGGAGTGTGTTCACCAACAAATTCAAGGCAGGTGGTCTACAATTTATATCCCTTGGGTTTTGTGTAGATTTGAGCATGTAGGGTTTTAATTCTTTCCCTCTTTTGAAGTGTTCTTTGTTCCAATGACACGAGGTGATGTAGTGCTGTATAAAAGGTTAATTGAACACTTCTTGATCCCCATGGGATGCAAGGTGGATGACTCGAAAAAATTAGGGCCACCTGAGGGCGTGCCGATATTTCCCTAGACTTAGAGTTAGTTAAGTAAGTACATGCCATTGTAAAAAATGTAGAGCCCTTGATTATTATGTTAATATGAATAAATTAATTGCAATTGGTGACTAGTAATACACCTCGGTTGGGTAATTACCCAAGAGGTTGTTTGGTTGGCACGAAAAAGGGTTAAATGGATAAAGGGAAAAATTCATGGGATTACCTTTACACTTGTATATGCTTAGTGAGATTGGAAAGGAAAATGGGAATGGGGCTAAAGGGGTAAAGTAATATGAACAATGAACATGTTAATGGATTGAGGAAAAAATATAAATTCCTATTTATTGAGATTATTTTGATTACGGTAAATTATGTTCACTATGTTGTTGTGATATGGTGTTTTGTGGTGAATGATAAATAAGAATGTTCACATGGATTGGTTGAGTGGGGTATTGACCTAAGGTTCTACACCCACTGGTTGAGTGGGATTGAGGATCTAGCTCTTCCCCTAAATGAACAGGTTAGGGAAGGGGACGAAGATCTATTCCCCTAACGGCTGCATTCCACCCAGACTGAGGCTTCAAGGTGAGGATATTGGGAATTTTTATATTGTGGTTCCTAGTGATATAGTGCTTGATTTTACTTTTATATGCTTGAGAACACTGAATATTCCAAATCCATTGAACACATAGAAAGGGGATATTTAATAATGAAATTATTAAGTAGTGTACCCAAATTCATTGGTAGTATAAATAAAATGAACATAGTTTAGAATGACATAATGAACTATCTACCTGAACGTGCATTTGTTTATCATTTTCATGCACTATCTGCCTTGATGGATATTTTGTAGACACCGTTGGTGGTGGCCTACTGAGTTATAATCACACCCTACTCGGGCATACATTAGGTACCCGAGTAGAGTTCATGCTTGAGGGTTAGGACAACGGAAGGGGACCTATGATAGGGAGATGAGTAGGACATGGAACATGTTTGAGTGAGGTTATAGACATGGAGTCCAGATCATTTGGGGATTTTACCATTTTCATTATGTTAGGTTTTTTTCACTTGACACTATAGCATGGAATGACATATTTATTGTTGTTCATGATTGTACCCGGTTTTGGGATTTGGTTATTATGCATGTTATGGATTATCTATTGTATTTCCACTATTTTAATTATTATCTATTGTGGATTACTCTAGTATTGAGGTTATAGTCTCCCTACTAGACCTATTGGACCATCAATTACAGTTGGAAACCTCTGGAATATAGGGAGGTGCACTTGGGGCCATGTAACTACTTGGCTTGGGGCACCGGTTTAGTGGTACCCGGGTCAGGGACATTATAAAGTTGTATCAAAGGAGTTATTTTCTCTTTCATGATATTTGGGGGTGGTAGATAGATGATTAGGAATGTTTTGGGCCTTGGTAATGAGATAGTGGTTGGGATTAGCTAACCCATGTACAGGGGAAAACCCAAGTCACCATTGGAGGGGATTGTTGTTCTAGTTGTGTATTGTTACGTTTGACGATATTTCACCATTGGGTGATGCACTTGTTGTGTGATTTTATGGTTTTATGATATTTCGATCATGACCAAAAAGGTACAAGGTTGTGCATTCATGCATCATTCTAGGAACCTATATATTAAGTGACATGCATCATGATAAGAACACACACAAGATGAGTGTGTGGGATGTAAAGGGTAGGATGCATATGTTCTCTTAAATGTAAAGAAGTATTCCTAATAAGATGTTATGAATGAGTAGAAAGGGAAAGTTAAAATTTCAAGTAGTAATAAGAAAATGGTTCTTTATAAAGAAGTAAAAGTGGAATAATTTATTATATGGGTAAATTGGAATATGAAAATGGTTCGAATGGGAGTAAAAGATAAGGCTTGTTACCATGATAATTAGATGTTTTATTGACCATACACTTAGGGAGATGTCCAAGGGTAGTGACCCAGTCGTGAGTAGGCTTCTTTGGTTAGTGTATGAAAACCATTTTGGTTATTACAAGTGAAGAGACTATCTATATCGCTTACACCTCATAAAAACTTTATGGTTTCATTCTAAAGTTCTTATTTGGAATTGTAGAGAAATTCCACCTTGAAGACATGTACCAGTTGGGAAACATGAGGAAGTTGTGGAGAACACTCCTCCAGAAGTGGAGTAGGTGAAAGCAGCGGTCGATGGAGATAAGGAAGAGAATTTCAATGAAAAATTTTCTTGTTTTATGCAGATGATGGAACGAGACCCAAGGCAGGTTGCACCGAGAATATTTGAGCTGACCAGGGAACTTAAACTCCAACACCCTCCGACCTTTACTAAAGTGGGTGGGCCAGAAGTAGCATAATTATGGATGGTGTCTATAAAAAATATTATAGGCCACATTATGACTCCTCTTGAGGTGTGAGTCAAGTTAAAATCTTATATGTTTAGGGGGAAGAAAAACATTGATGGGACACTATGGTTTAGACATAGTAGGCTAAGGGGATTATGTAGAAGGATTTTTAGGAGAAGCTTCTTGAGAACTTATATCCAGAAAACTTGAGGCATGTGAAGAATACATATTTTATGATGTTGAATCAAGGGAAAATATTGTTGATGGACTGTGCTATCAATTTTACTAATTTGAGATGCTTCATTCCCATGTTGATTGGAGATGAGGTAGGTATGGTGAAATGCTTCCAGATAGGCTGAGACATGAGAACAAATCTCAACTGAATATGTTTCTTCTAAAATGGTTTTCTGAATTGGTTTATCAAGACCTTATCTCAGAAGTAAACATGAAGGGAGAATCAGGTAGTGAATTTGTGGAACCAACTAGGGGATAAAGTGGTGCAACTTCTAATAATAGGAAACACAACTCTAGAACCTTTTCGCAGGGTCGAAGAATGAAGAGCGGTCAGAAGTGGGGGTTGACTTCTCCTGGTGGTGACCATGTCTTCTATTTTCAGTGTGGAAGGCCGGGGCACAAGCACAACTAGTGTCCCTGCCCACTGATTGTGTATCGAGCATGTAGTAGTCTTGGACAAATGAAAAGATTATACAGGAACCCGCATCAGTCGTATAATGAGGGAGGTCAGAGGAAGATGCGGAGTGCAAGTAGGGGGTCGGTTACCCCATATCAGGTAGGCCGTCGGGGCTCCACGAGCAATACTAGTAGGGGCGGTGGATGTGGGACTCTGAGGTGATACCACCCTTACCAACAGAGCATTGCAGTGCAGGGTACTCAGGCAGGGGCCTAGGGTAGTGGGGCATGTCATCTCCAAGCATTTTAGGTTACACCTAGGGGTGGTGAGGCAAGACCGTCTACTATTTGAGGTATGAATCTTGTAGCTTCCAAATTTTATAGTTCTTTATTTGATAATGGTGATACACATTACTTCATTTCTGCTCATTTTGTAGTTGGTTTGGGCCTAACCATAGATATTTCATGTGGGGTAATGTCGCTTGATACTCCTCTAGGGGTGCGAGTTGAGGACATCGAGCAGTGTAAGGGTTGTGTTTTGGAGGTTACTGGGTATCATTTTCTGTGGGACCTATTTTCCCTAGAGATGTCAGTTTTTGACTTAATATTGGGAATGGATTGGTTGGTGTTATATCTAGCCCATATCAACTGTTACCGATGCTGGGTAACATTCACATCTCTCGATTGGACTCATCTCCTTCATGGTGAGTGGGATACATGAGCGGGCCAAGAAGGGATGATACATCATTAGATGGGGGATCTCATAGCCCAAGTGGCATGACATATGATAGATGATTTGGAGAAAGGATAACCAGTATTCACTTTTGTTGTGGACCAGTTTTAGGATGTGTTTCCTGAGGACTTCCTCGGGTTACCATCCTATAGAGATATTTAGTTTACGATCAAATTGTTGCCTAGAGAAGAGATAGTTTTCAATCCACCTTACCAAAATGTGCCAATAGATAATCAAAAACTAAAGATTCATCTGGATTAATTGGATAGTAAGGGGTTTATATGCCATAGTACATGACCTTGGGAATTTTCTGTGCGTTTTTCTAAGAAGGATGATGGATCACTAAGGTTGTGTGTCGATTATTGGAAGTTTAACAGGATGACAGTTAAGAACTGATACCCTCTTCCTATAATTGATGACCTTCTTGATTAGATTAGAGGTGCCTCAGTTTTTTCCAATATCAATTTGATATTGGGGTACCATCAATTGGGGGTGAAAACTTCTAACATACCCCAGACGGTTTTTTAAGTTTTTAAGGGTTGTATTAATTCTTGGTAATGACGTTTGGGTTGACCAATGAACCAAATGTGTTCATGGAATTGATGAAATAAATATTCCACCTGTATCTAGATCAGTTTGTAGTTGTCTCCGTTGATGAAATCATGGTGTACTCTAGAACTTATGGTGATCATGCCAAACATCTTGACATCGTCTTGAGTACATTAAGAGAGCATAGGCTTTAATCCACGATATCCAAATGTCAGTTTTGGATTGATGAGTTTCACTTTTTGGGACATATCATATCTAATTCAGGTGTATTGGTGGATCCTAAAAAGGTGCAGGTTGTGGTGTCTTGGGAACAACCCAAGAACGTCTCTGATATTCAGAGTTTTCTAGGTTTTGCTGGTTATTACGAAAGGCTTATTAGGGATTTCTCATGTTTGGCAGTGCCTCTGATAGGCCCAAACAAGAATGTGGTTAATTTAGATTGGTCTGAGGCTTGTGAGGATGATTTCTAGGAGCTGAAGAAGTGTTTTTCCACTGCACCGATTTTGGTCTTACCCAAACCAAGTAAGAGGTACAGCTTGTTCTGCGATGCGTCTAGTGTTGAACTTGGGGTAGTTTTGATTAAGGATGATCAAGTCATATCTTACGGGTCGAGGATGTTGAGGCCACATGAAATAAATTATCTTACTCATGACCTGGGGCTAGCCACTATGGTTCATGCCTTAATGTATTGGAGGCATTATTTTTTGGGAGAATCCTTTAAGATTCTTACCGACCATAAAACACTCAAGTACATCTTCTAAAAGTGGGATTTCAATCTTCTATAGCGACAATGGATCGAGTACCTGCAGTCAATTGATTTTGAATTTGTTTATACAATTGGAAAAGGGAACAGTTTTGTAGACGCTCTGAGTCAGAGGACTTAGAATCAAGTAGTTCAAGAATCTAGTTAAGAGTGGGTGATGATGTCCTTGTTTATGGAGATGCCTTTTGAGCTACAGGAGGGGCACAAGTAGATGGACCCTGCATCTATAGCAGTTGATTCCACACTTTTTAGACGAGTTAAAGAGATACAGTTGGTAGATCTAGAGTGTTTGGCTATGAAGGAAAGTCTTAAAGGTGGGGAGTCACCTTTTTGTTTGAACTTCAACACTGATGGAGTTTCTTATGTTCATGGTCATCTAGTGGTGCCAACAGATTTAAGAGAATATTTGATGTATTAATTCCACACATCAAAGTGGGTAGTGCGTACAGGCTTCACCAAGATGTAACGCAACCTACGTAGGCAGTTATGGTGGCCAAGAATGAAGAAGGAAGTGGCATGTTTTGTGGTACGATGCCTCACCTTTCTGTAGGTGAAGGATTAAAATCAGCACCCATTTCAGTTGTTGCAGTCATTACCTATTCCATTGTGGAAATATAATGACGTCACGATTGACTTCATAGTGGGACTTCTGGGGACACCTTGGAAGAATGATACCGTTTGGGTGGTGGAAGATCAACTGACCAAAGTGGCCCATGTAATGCTTATTTAGGAGACCTATATAGTCAAACAATTGGGGGAGTTTTATGTTTCTGAAATTGTATGGTTTCATGGTGTGCCGAGAACCATAGTTTTAGATCATGAGCAGTGTTTCCCCTCTCATTTCTAGAAAGGACTATAGAAGGCACTTGGTACCTTGGTGTTTCTGAGTACGGATTACCACCCACAGACTGATTGGATGTTGTAGCATAAAATTAATGTATTAGAAGAAATTTTGAGAGCATATGTTTTGGGTTTCGGTGGTTTGTGGGAAAAGAATATGTCACTTGTTGATTTTTCATATAATAATAATTTTTAGGTTACAGTTCAGATAGAACCTTTTGAGTAACTTTATGGGAGACCTTGTAGATCACCATTATGATGTTTAGAGGCCCAAGAGTCAGAACTCTTAGGGTCGTGTCTTGTTCAGGAGACATTAGATAATGTTCATTTGATTAAAAAGTGTATGGTGATAGCTCATAGAAGGAAGAATTCATATGCAGATCGGCATCGTAGACCTCTTGAGTTAATGGTGGGTGATAGTGTGTTTCTTTTGGTGTTTCCAAGGTCAGGTCATCAACGAATTTGGAAACAGGGAATGTTTGCGCCTAGATATGTGGGTCCATTTGAGATTATAGAGAGAATCAGATAGGTGTCTTATTTATTGGCTCTTCCACAATATTATAGTGGGATGAATGACGTTCCCCAATGTTCACAACTCTTACAGTATCAACTAGACCAATATCATGTGATAAATGCTGAGGATTTTGAGCTTGAGGATGATGTGTCCTTTGAGGATCACCCGGTTCATATTTTAGATCATAGTGAGAATGTTTTTTAGGGAAATTTGTGCCCCTGGTTCGTGTTCTATGGAAAAATGGAATTGTTTAGGAGGAAACTCAGTAGCAGGAATTTGATATGTGGGTCCAGTGGCCTGATCTATTTCCTTTACAAACTCAGTGATGCTCGAGAAGAGTGGCTCGAAGATGAGCTGTTATAAGGTGTGGAGCTAATAATATCCCAAATTTCTATATAAGGTATGTTTTACTTACATTTCAGTTTACTCCAATTATATTAGTTAATTGAGTGCTCTATAATGTCCTTGAGGAGGCTTGAAGGTGTTCTGGGGGTTTGGGACATGGAAAAGGGTGGAAAATTAGTTTTATGGGATCTCTTCATGGTCTGCACATAGTTAGTGACAACCGTTTAGGAAACCCAGGTAAACCGTGAAAGAGGATGTTTTTCGGATAGTAGGCTATGCATGGTTTGTGCACGGTTTGGAAAAATGTGTGGGTAAACTTTGTGAGGGGGATCTTTTGGGATTGAAGTATCTTCACAGTTTGCGCATGGTTTGGAAAACCGTGTGGCCAAGAAACCTTTAAAAAATAACCAAAATGCCACGCCGGGATTTTATAAACCACTCAGGATTTTCCTCTTTCTCCTCTCCTGGAACACTAAGAATGAACAAAAGGGACCAAGAGCTCCCAAAGATCAATCTCCATCATTTCTAATCTGTTTGGAGAACTTTCAGTTGCAGATTGAAGATCAGGGTAAGGATAATATCCCTCTTTCCTTTATTGTACATTTAGGGTTTATATTTCTTTTCCCTCTCCATCTCAAGCTCTCAAACCCTACTTCATTAGTGAGTTTTAGGGTCAAGAATTAAGGGTTGGTTTAATTGAGAACTAAGGCTTCAATTGAGAGTGTGATCACCAACTGATTCAAGGTAGATGGCCTAAAATTTATATCCCTTGGTTTTTCTATAGATTTATACATGTAGGGTTTTTATTCCTGCCCTCTTTTTAAGAGTTCTTGGTGCCACCCGAGGGGCGTACCGATATATCCTTAGAATTAGAGATATCCAAGTAAGTGGAGGTCATTGTGTAAGAATGTAGAGACTTTGATGATTATGTTAATATGCTTAAAGGAATTGAAATTGGTGTCTTGTAAAAAACTTAGGTTGGGTAATTACCCAAGAGGTTGTTTGGTTGGCATGAAAAAGGGTTAAATGGATAAATGGGAAAATGATAGGGATTAGATTTATTCATGAATATACATAGTGGGATTGGATTGGAAAATGGGAATAGAGCTAAAGGGGATAAGTAATATGAACAATTAAAGTGTTAATGTATTGAGGCAAAAATGTAAATTCCCATTTATTGATATTACTGTGATGATTGAAAATGATGTTGTCTTTGTTGTTGTGATATGGTGTTTTGTGGTGAATGATAAATAGGCATCTGCACATGGATTGGCTATTTGGGGTATTGACTTGAGGTTCTACACCCATGGTTCTGGTTGGACTGAGGTTCTTACTTTTACACTAAATGCATGGGTTAGGGAAGGGGACATAGATCTAGTCCCCTAACGGTTTCATTCCACCAAGGTTGAGGCTTCGAGGTGAGGATATTTGGAATTTTTACATTTTGATACCTAATGAGATATGGATTGATTGTGTTTCCATATTATTGAAAACACTGAATATGCCTAATTCATTGGAACATATAAAGGGGAGATTGAATAATGAAATTCCATAGTAGTGAACCCTAATTCATTGGTAGTATAAATAAAATTAATATAGTTTAGAAAGAAATATTAAACTATTTAGCTTTAAATTTACATTATGCATCATTTTCATGCACTATCTTCCTTTATGTATATTTTTTAGACACAGTTGGGGGTGGCCTACTGAGTTATACTCACAGTATACTCGGGCCTTCGTTGGGTACCCGAGCAGACTTCATGATTGTAGGTCAGAAAAATGGAAAGGGACCTATGCTAGGGAGGTGAGTTGGACATAGGACATGTTTGGGTGAGGTTTTAGACATGGATTCCGGACCATTTCGAGGATTATACCATTTTATTTCTTTCAGGTATTTTCCACTTGACACTATAGCATGACATGACATATTTATTGTTGTTTATGATTGTACCCAGAATTGGGGTTTGGTTATTATGAATGTTATGGATTGTCTCTTATGTTTCTACTATTTCAAATGTTATCTATTGTGGATCACTCTTTTATTGAGGGTATAGTCTCCCCACATGACCTATTGGACCCTCACTGTTAGTCGACAACCTATGGAATTTGTGGAGGCGTGCTTTAGGTCATATAACTGCCCGGCTCGTGGAACAAGTTTAGTGGCACCCAGGTCGGGGCCATTACAATTGTCTTGATGAAATAGTGGTTTATGTTCTAGATACATGATATCCAATGATAACACATTTTTCTTATTCATTTTTCCTTTATTACTTTCCATCATATTTTCACTTTTAAAAATCTATGGACGCATTTTTAATTCTCATTTTATTGATGGCATGTGTTCTTTTGATTATTTAGCTTGCCATAATGATTTTGAATTATTCATATTGCTTCACTTATTATTGATTCATGTTACCCTTGTAGAGAATTTGACGTCACCATTTTGTTGTTTTCCTTCCCTAGTTTATGAAGATGAAATCCTAGAATAAGTGGCAAGGAAGAATTTCATTTTCCTTTGATATATTCTATGACTATTTATCAATATAACAATAGAACCATGTATATATCATGTTCTTAAAGATTACTAAAATGATCAATCTTTTGTGATGTGATTTCTTTCATGTTTTCTACTATAATAGAATATCCACCGAATTTGGGTTACTAGTGTTGGGGCTGTTACAGTTGGTATCAAAGAATATTTAATAAAAACCTTGAGAACTAGATGTTAAGTAAACATGAGAATTATAATATTTTCTTATAGTTAATTTTTGGATCAATAATCTTGATTATTATGAGATAACATAGTGTGTTCCATTATTTAGTGATGGATCTTAATGGAAGAAAGGGAATCAATACCATCAAACTATGTAGGGATTTCCCTAATGATAAAGTCACCACAATTAGTGTTGGATATTTTCATATTATAACCATATTTGGATATTTTACTGTGGTTATGATGAATAAACACACTGCACCTATGTTGGATTGTTTTATATGGTGGAATCCCCCATCTTTTGGTGGGACTCGTAATCCTATGGTAGCTGAGAAATAGATCAAGTCGCTTGAAAATATATTTCTAGCATTGGGATGAAATGAAAATGGAAAGGTAGTACTGAAAAATATTTTCTAATGGGATATGCTAATCAGTGGTGGTCATTGATTTAGAATACTATAGAGTAAGATGAAATAGAATACATGTAATGGAGAAATTTTAAACAAACATTCATTAAAAAATATTTTCTTAATGTGAAATTAACTAAAATAAAGTGAAAATTTATTATCCTAAATAAAAAAGAAGAATAGAGTGTTGTAGAATATGAGGATAAATTTACAAGAGTAGCCATGTATGTTATATATTACATAAGTGATTTTGAATTCATGATTGATCATTTCATTCAATGTATTATGCCAAGTCTTTGATGTGGATTGGATTCTGAATCATTTTAATCATATAATGAAATGGTATTATGTGCCACCAAAATAGAGAAGTAATTTTATAGATACTATATGTTCAATTGAAATAAATAAAATAATATGTCTTCTAGAAACCATGGAAAATGCGAATCATCCAAGAAGAATAGGGGAATGAAGTAATTTCCATTATATGAAAATTGTGGAACAATCCATCCAGGGAAATTCTTGAAAGGCATGGGGGTTTGTTATAAGTTTGGATAAAAGGGTCATCATGATAATGAATTAAATGGTAAGAAAAAAATAAATGATGTTCAATTCTTCAACTAAAATGAAATAGGCCATTATTAATTCTATTGTCTCAATCCACCAATTAATCTACCACAGAAGAGGCCAAGGGGAGATGACTAAGATTATTTGATCACCACAGTTTATGTAGAAGTACCCAATCATGTGGTGGCAGGTACAATTATCCCATATTCAAATTTACCACTGCTTCATTTGATTATAGATCATCTAACTATTTTATATCTACAAAATTTTCCATGAAAATTAGATATTTTTCTTTTGATTTAATATGGGAGTTTTCAATCAAATTTGTTAAGTGATGTCTCATTAAAACCAAAAATGTGGCAGGTAGTTCTGATTATGGCATATAAGTGTGCTTCATTTTCTAACATTATCACCATACCTATGGTTTAATTTTATATAATCCTAGGCAAGGACTGTATTTCAAAATATTATATGGTAATTTATTTTATGAGGAAGGAAATTACAATTTTTGTGGAAGATTTAGAATCCCATATCTTTAGAATAGAAACTTAATCATCTTATTCTTACCAGGATCTACTCCCAGTTTCTCTATTTAATGAAATTATTGGGGAGGAAGATAAAACAACATTTAGGGATGAGAAAGGTCAAATTCAAATTTGGAATGTACCTATTTTATAAGAATATATTCATGTATTTCCTAGGGAATTACATGGACACCCCCAGATTGTGAAGTTGAGTTTACCATTAATTTAAACACTGATGCAAGACCAATCTCAAAGACTCCTTATAGAATGTCTATTTTGGAATTTGGGGAGCTGAAGAAATAACTATAGGAGTTTAGTAATAAGGTATTTTTCTCCCTAGTGTTTCTCCAAAGGGATTCCCCATTCTCTTTGTTAAGAAGATATATATA
This sequence comes from Viscum album, assembly GCA_963277665.1. Classification (NCBI taxonomy): domain Eukaryota; kingdom Viridiplantae; phylum Streptophyta; class Magnoliopsida; order Santalales; family Viscaceae; genus Viscum; species Viscum album. Next base: position 2,040,963,575 of record OY728161.1, on the reverse strand, counting down.
TCCTTAAGGATTTTCATTGACTATAGAAAAATAAATTCTATTATAATAAATAATTATTATCCTCTGCCTTAAATTGATGATTTATATGATCAACTTCATGGAGATAAATATTATTTATTATATTTACCTTTATCATAGGTATCATGTTTTCTGATTAAAGAAGGAATACATTCAAAATATAAATTTTAAAATGAGGTATGGAAATTACATGTTTACAGTAATGCATTCGGATTAACTAATGAAAACTCCATTTTTATTGATATAATGAATAGAGTATTCAATGAATATCTTGATGATTTTTTATAGTACTCAATGATGATATTAAAATGTATTATAAAAGATATGAATATTGTTAGAATACCTTGTGGATTATTCTTGAGACTATTAGAAGGAAAGAGTTACATGGTTAATTTAGTAAGTGTGAATTTTGGAATTAAGAAATTTCATTTCTTGGTCACATTGTCCTTGAATATGGAATCTCAATTGATCCTGCGAAGACAAAGGCAATCCAATAACGGCCTATGCCATTGAATATAACTAAAGTATGTAGTTTCATTTTTTTATTAGGATACTATCAGGGATTCAATAGGAATGTTTCCTAATTGGATAACCAATTAACCAAGCACACACGTAAAGGGGTTAAGTTCGTATGAAAAAAAGAATGTTCAGAATGTTTTTTAATAATTTAATAAATGATTTTTCAATAATAAAATACTGAATTTTCTATTTGGAAATTATGGGTTTTTAATATAAATTGATACATCAAAGAAAGGACTGGGTTTCTTCTATACGAAAAATGATAAATTTATTATTTATCCATCAAGGTTGTTGAAGATTTATGAACAAAATTATCCAAATTAGAATCTTTAGTTAGTATCTATAATTTTCTATGAGGATACTAAGAAACTATATCTATTGTTAATGATGTGATATATATGCAAATCAAAAGAGTTTTAAATACATCTTTGAATATAAAGAACTCGATATAAGATAAAGACGATTGCTTGAGTTACACATAGATTATGATTTCTCAATACACTACCACCTATGAAAATAAAATAAGGTAGTATATGAATTGAGAAAGAAATATCATGGTATTCTATGCTATGTGAGGAATGAGAAAGATTCTATATTCATGGATTTAGTAAATATAGATATGGGAATTGTTAAGTAAGGGTAAACTCCACTCATTTTTCAAATGATTTCTAAACAATATTTACTAGAAAGGACAAAATGTTCACATTTTTATGATTAAAATTTTCAATATGAAATTAAAGCAGTTAATGATAGAAGATTAGCGAACTTCATTTATGAGGACGAAATTATAAAATTTGGAATGATATTATGCATTCCTTCAATACATGAGCTAAAATGGAACAATTAGATGATTCTCATAGATTAAATTTCTCTATACACCCAGATAGTACCAAGATGTATATATATCTAAAAGAATATTTTTTTGTGATAATATGAAGTGGTAAACTGTTAACTACATGTCATGATTACTAGTTTGTAAAAAAGTGAAGCTTGAGAGAAAAAATCATAGAGGATTCATGAAACCTCTAGTTATTCTTATATAAAAGTTGGATGACATTATAATGTAATGTTTCATTGTACTACCAAGTAATCTTATAAGGAATTATGTGACATGGGTTATTAATGACATTCTTATAAAACATGGAAATTTTCTTGATATAAGATAATATTAACTCTTTATCACATTGAAAGACTTTATATTAATTACGTTTTAAGACATATTGGTGAACCTCTATCATTTTTGTCTAATTGACAAGGCTATTTGACATCACAATTATAGGAGAGTATTCAAAAGGATTTGGATACTAGGCTTTATCTGAGTATTGATTGTCACCCTCAAACCGAATGACATTCCAAAATGAATATTCAAACATTAAAATACATGTTTATATCATGATCCCTTGATAATCAGGGTATGTGGGATCTGTATTTATCTTTGGTTGAATTTTTATGTAATAATAGTTTTCATTATATTATTAAATGACTCCATATGAAGCATTATATATAAAGATATGTCATACACTAACTTATTGGGATGAAGTTGGTTGAAGGAAACATATATACCTCTATGTTATTGATGGGAAAATGATAAAGATAAATAAAATTAATTCTAATATGAAAGAATATCAATGTATGAAATAGAGTTATGATGAAAAACAGAGAAAGGATTTTGAATTTCAAGTTGGAAATCATGTCTTTCTAAAAGTATCTTCCTGGAAGGGTGTCATAAGGTTCTCCAAGAATGGGAAACTCATCCCCAGGTACATCATACCATTCAAAATTCTAGGAACAAATTGGAGTTTTAGATTATTAATTAGAAATTATTCCATGTCTCCCCAACGTTTTTGACATGGTCCACATATAATTGTTAAAAAATTAAAGACCATTCCCAATGAATGTATTCACATACGAATTAATAGATCTGGAACCTGATTTTTCTTCCTATAAAGAACCAATTAGGATTGTTAACACAAGAGATAAATTATTGAGAAATAAGATGAGTCCACTAGTAAAATTTCATTGTATAAACCATAAAATGGAATAATCAGCATATGAACCTAAGGATTTTATGAATAAGAACCATCATCAACTATTTATAAGGTAATATTAATGAAAAATATCAGGGATTAAATTTACAAATGAGGGAATAATTTAACAACATAAGTTTTTATGGTATATACCACATTAAATAATGTCAATTTATTCCATAGATATTGTTCAAAGAAACACCAAGCTTAAATGTACCATGATATTATATTAAAGAGTAACTTTAACTTTAGATTAGTATTATGACCATTAAGATTAGTAAACCAGAAAATAGAATAGTAAAGTATCCTATAAAACTATAAATAAAATGTAGGAATCTTATGAATGGGAATATGATATATTTTTACCATGGAAAACGTAAATAATATTTTTAAAAAAGATAAATTAAGTGTAAGTATTTTTTAGATAAAAAAATGTTTATCTACAATTTTATAATTAATATAATGATTTAAAAGATTATTTATTTTCATATAATATATTCATAAATTAATATTATTTGATGATTATAATAAAATTTTATGACATGGTAATTAAATTTTAAACTGTCATAAAATCATTTATAATTTTTAAATCGGTATTTTTTAAATAAATGATGATTTTAATTAAAATTAAAATTTATCACATTTAGAAAATTATTTTAATAAAATTGTGTCCATTTTTTAATAATAAACATTGATAAATGGTTAGGATTATTTTTTTGTATCTTTCTAATATAGTTTAATTTTTGGCGAATAGTAAAATATGACAATTTACTGTATATAGAATTATAAATTAAATAAAATATTTCTTGAGACATTGAGAATTTAAGATCCCTAGTGTAGATATATTATATATTATTTAATATATTTAGTGATAAGGTTATATATTTTTTATATTATTGATAAAAAATAATGAACCAATAAAAAAATAATCCAAAAACACCCATCACCTACACTGTAAATACTACCCCTCAACACCTATTATCCTCGCACCTTAAAAGGCTTGATGTTTGGAAAATATATTTCCCATACTTTTAGAATTCTCTTATCCAAGTATAAGAGACTTTAGTCTCAATATAAGACCATATTAAATTTCCCAACATAGGTTTTCAAGGAGAATAATTCAAGAGGTAAAATCCTCTTTTGTTTTCCTTTATCTTTTTTTTTTCAATTTCCTTTATTTTACTATCATATCCTAAAGTTACCCCATCCAAGTGGAATGATAACTCTAGTATATTATATGTAGTATAATTTTATTATTTTAATGATATATCCATCCTCAAATCCCTTTACCTTGCCCTTTTATTCAACAATTGAGACATCGTCCTAGAGGTGTCGATTCACCACCTTCGTGGATGATGATTTTTCTTTTTATAACACCACCTTAAAATATGGTAATAAAATCATTATAAAGGTTATATAAAATTGAATGTTTTTTATTAAAACTTATTTATTTTATATGTATACCGTAATATACATAATATAAATTAATAAAAAAAACAAGTTTGGGTTGAACAAAAAAATGCCGAAATATTCTAAACAGTCATCATAAATATTTTATCCAATGAATCATCCTAATATATAGAGAAAAAAATGATATTTAATACCATTTCATATTATATAATTTCATTAATAACATATATTTTATATTCGAGATAAATATTTCTATTTTACCTGAACCTACACACTTATATACAAGCGAACTAATCATGTAAACCATGAAAACTAACACTCCAGAATGACGAAATTGGATCTTATAACTCACAAACAATACATAATAGAACTTAATAGAATTATACCAAATCAATAAAAACTTTAATAGGTTATGAATTAAATTATTAATGAATCTAATTTCAATATTTATAACATTATTCTCAAGTGGAGAACACTTTGGAACATAAGGTAATGGTTTTTCACATCTCACCTTTATTTTTGTGAGATATGGATTATTCACCACTATTTATTTTGTGTGGAGTATTTATATAGAAATTTAATGTATACTATCATGAATATATTTATCTTCATGTTATTCAATGTTTCATTTTATGATCCCTAATTTTATCAGGGCACATGATTTGACTATTTTCAAAGTGGTAAGGAATTTTATCAGAACCCCCATTTTTTCATGATGTTTTACTTTCTATCTATTTAAGCTAATGAAATTATTATCTATTTTTTATAGTCTACTTATAAATTATATTTATATATTACAAAATTATATATCCAAATCAATTAATCTTTCATTTATGGTGAAATACATGTTTTTATATGGCTCCCTTTTCAATTCATCTAGATGAGAAAGCCTAATTAAAAATACATCCTAATTTCATACCCATTTTCCATTACAATTCATAATATGTTTTAAACCAATATTATTTATTTAAAATAAATCATATTGTCATTAAAAACTATATTTTTTTTGGTTGTTTACAAACAATAATGCATTTTTCCGTATAAAAGTATCTTAAATATTTTCCCTTAAACTACACTACAACAACTCATTTATAATGTTAATTAAACACTATTTTTAAATTTTTTTACTTCATTTAGACATAATTTATCAATATTTATTCAAAATTTCCCTCATAAATTTCTATGTATGATTGAAATCCATTCTTTCATTGACACCATCATGATATGCCCTTTTGGTTATGCCTTATTCAAAACTTATTTCTTCTATTTGGTGTATGTATACTTACCATTTATTTATGATCATTATTCAATGAATATTTCAGTAAATATAAATATTTATGGTATCATGGATTTTATAATTATCTTATTTGTATTACTTTTTTTAATATTGTTCTTTCTTTTATTGTTTTTTAATTAGGAAAATATTGATAAATCCATATTTTCTACTCAATACATGTAATTTGATAAGTCATACTATTAATGAATAAAATATATGTATAAAGAATTATTTGACTTGCAGAGATGGGTGGGGAATGGTATTATAAATCCCTTCAATGCATCGATAGGTATCATGAGACAAAACTTTTGGCAAAAAATCCTTTAGGTTTTTTTGCTATAATAATCAGATGGCTTTCTACCCACAGACTTAAACCCTCTTGACGGTATAATGGTTCATATTCCAGATAAATTATTTCCAATGATTAAGTATTGTTTCATTTAGTATTCAAAAATTACATTCCATGAGGTTTTCACTATAACAAAATTTATGGAAGGATTTTTCATTATTAGTATATTAATGGAATTTTTTTTAGTTAGTTACCTTTCCATAATGATTATATCTTATTGAATTTTATTCAATTTTTATTGATTAATCTAACCCTTACAAAGTGTTTGAGTTCTCCCTTTTATTTTTTCCTTCCCCAGGTGATGAAGATGAAATTATAGAATTAGTGTTAAGGAAGAAATTTATTTTCCTTTTTTATGTTCTATAATCATTTATCAAGGTAATATGAGAACCATTTATGTATATAGTTCTTCAAGAATACTAAATTTATATATCCTTAGTGATATTATCTATTGTATATTCCATTTTAATAAAATAACCACCGACTTTGGGATACTAGGGTAGGGGTTTTTACATAATTTTACAATATTCTAAATTAGAAATTTCATTGATTATAAATATGGAATCCATTTTTCCAAAATCAATTCAAATACGTGGACAATTTTAATTTCATATTAATCCCAAGGATGTGATGATAAAATTAGATTTTATAGGAAAAAAGATCAAATATTTACAATGTTTTTATATATAAAATATATATGAGATTGATTAAAGTGACATAAATTGGATTAATTGATTTATAATTGAACTAATTTCACTTCAAAACAAATTAAAAATATAATTTATCATAATAAATTATTTTAAAAAGGTAACATTCAATTAAAATTTAGTATTTTTCAATATTCATTGATAAATTAAACTTCTCAAAAAAAAAAATTAGTCCCTCATATAATTTTGGTATTATGATTTCAAAAATACAGATATTTTTTTACAAATTAATTTCCTAAATTTTTTGAAAATTAATTATCAATAATGTGTTGAAAGCATGACTAAACCCTCTTTTATGAAGATATAGGTTTTTTAAATATTTTTTTAAATGAGTATTTTTATTTAAAATAAATAAATAACCAATAAATAAGTGTAAACGATATTTTTTATAATTTAGTTAATATTTTTCATTCCCTCAATTCTTATAACAATAATATTAAATAATAATTAAAAAAATATTTTTATTTGGTAAAACGTAAGTTAAACTTACTGTTGTGTTCATTGGAAGCTAAAAAATATATTGAATTTATTTAAAATAGTAAATATATCATAAAATATAAGGAATTTTTATTCCTTTCTATGATTAGTGTTTCATGCAAAGCACACTATAGAATACAATGTTCATATTTTAAAATTTCAGGGATTTACAATGCTTATGGGATAAAATATCATTAAAGGATTTCTATAAGGTATAAATATAAATAATTAGTTGTTTTACTTCTTTGAGTAGGATCGAGACTCTTGTGTGTGAAAGTTACCACTTGATGATGTTAAAATAACATAAGAAATCATTATCCTACTAATAATTTACACTTTCCCTCATCAATCTTAGGAATTGTGGAAACCTACTAGTTAGGTTCATGATGAAATTCCAAATATAAAAGGTACTTCCAAAGAATCCTCTCAATTCTCAATGGTTTAATAGAGGAGGTGTATCATGTATTTCCTTGGTTTTCTAAAGTCGAAACTCAATGCCTCTTTATAATTTCAAAAAATTCATGAAATTTCATGGATCTGACTCTAAATACACTTTTTAATTTATTCATATTCAATATCTATTTTCATTTATAGGGAAATTCCACCTCAATATAGGTAAAATGGTCACAATAATAGTGTGATTTTACTACCGATTCATCAAAAAAACTCCAACAATTTTAATAGGATGAATTTAAATATGTAATAAATTACCCATTGATAGTTTTCCCCTAAAATTCTAAAACAAACAGAATCATCTTAATGTATTACACTTTTTGGGGTGGGTTAAAGGATATGGGATATTCATCTTCAAATTCCATTAAAATTTATTATATCCTGAATATCCATCCAAGATAGAGAGGTCTTAAAAGAATTCTCCAATAACTATGAATAGTTTTATGATTGGGAATGGGAAATTATATTTCGATCATTGGAATTTTATGTCTCATAAGTAGATATAAGATTTTTTATGTTTTTAAATATTTTTTATGGGGACAATGTTTTCCATTGATTTAGGGTTGGACCTTTCATATGATGTATGAGATAACCTAGACCTCCACTTCTGAGTCCAGTGAAAAAACACATATTCATTTATTTTTGGATTCGATACGAAGTGAGAATACCTAAGATAAAATTTCAAAAATTTCACATTGTTTATAGAATTTGAGCATTTCATCTCACATATAATCTCACTACCCCACGAATCTAAGGTTTAGTGTATTTATAGATTAAATACATAAAAAATATCATTTCATATAATTAGGAACATTTCTCTATATCCACACCATACTATATCCCATTTTAAACATATCCTAGGTGATACTCATCTTATTAACCTATGTAATGGAAAACATAATAAATGGGTATGGTAAAATTATCAACATGGCAAAAACTTATCAATGATTTATAAAGGGTTTGATCATAATAATATAAGAAACTTTGAGTATAAGATAGAAAAGTAATTAAAAAGATCATAAATTTATATGAGATAATAAAAATCAATGATATAATATCATATATCTTGAATGCAATAATATTATCATAAAACGACATCCAAGGAAGCACATATAGGAATATAACATAAAAAGGTAGAATAAAAATAGTAAATAATAACAATATAACTATGTATAAATGAAAAATATCCTACATATAACATTTTTAGGGTTGGGCTAACAACCTGTGTTCCTTATTAGGATAGTATTACCCCCCATGTACCCATAGGGTTGGGATTAAAACTCACATACCATTAGTATTAGGATTCCATCTTTCACAACTTTTTGAGTTCATGAGAAATAAAATTTAAAAATTAATTATAAGGATTTAACAAACCCAGCCCATAACATAATGATAATATATATAAGTACACCACCCAAAATCAATCCTATATAATATCTTGAATAAATCATTAAATTAAAATGGGTTTCGTATCATTTCAAAATGTTGTCATGTAATATGACATTAATAATTAGATTAGTTGATAGAAAAATTCAATCACTGAAAATTAATTTTTATAATATCGTTTAGAGGGATATTAATGAAAAATTACTACGTAATAGATATATATTTTTGAGATAAATAGGAGATTTTATGAAAACCCATGAAAGATGATTTCAAAGTTCAAGTTAATATTTTTATAAAATATGAACTTATGAGTCACATTAAAAAATTATTTTCAACAATATAACATGATTGTTTTTATAAAATACAATAAAAATCCCCTATAGTGGAACCTTAAAAGCATATAAAGGTTAATTTAAATAATTTAAAGTGGTAAAAATGTATGGTCATGTAAAAAATTCTTTTTTAATATTTTAAAATATCTTTCTTGAAACCCATATCATTTGAAAGATTGATAAAGGTTTTTTTTAAAAGAGGTAAAAGTAAATATAAAGGTCGCATGGAATAATGCATATTTTGGTATCAAAATTATAAAGGAAAATATTTATGTAATGAAATAATATGGACATCAATGAGAATGAGTTGATAAAGAGGGTATTAATTATTCTTAACAATATCACATTTTTATGAAGAAATAAAATCATTAAAGAATAACTTGATGTAAAAATTTAAATTACCAAAAAAATAAAGAGGAAATGAAAAAAAATATATTCATAGGATATAATAAGCCAATATTATAATAATGGAGTTAAAGAAGAATGATTAAAACTAAATGAAAGGGAATTGAGATTAAAAAATCCATTTTGGTTTTGGTAACTTTGGAATAATAACCCATCAATAGAGCAAAAAAGGAATGAAACATTAATTATAATGATTAAATTAAAATAAATATTTAATATTACACATTGGTAGTATATACTCTATATAAACAAAAAATTGGTGTATAATAAAAAACTTTCCTCAAAGAAGAAATTTTGAGATGAAAACCCCTTACAATATCGGTGTCTATTGAATTAAAATCCTATGAAATAAATAAATTGAGATGGATTTCTAAATCCATTAAATTGAATTAATGGTATGATATAAACATACCTTGGAAATTATATACAATATACAAAATAAAAAAAGTTTTTAATGTGGCATGTATCTTAGAAAAATAACAAAGAGATGAGAACCCCTTGAGGCTGTGGAAAACTTTTAATCCAATAATTGTGAAAGAGTGAACATAAAAAAGGAACTTTAAATACAATTAATATAAAAATAATAATGATTTAATATGTCAAATTGATAGTATATACACCCTTAAAATTAAAATAGATGGAAAATATGATGCCTATCACAAGGAAAGAAAATTCAGATGAAAAACCCTTACATTGGATTCTTACTGGGTCAGATGCATTCTAACTTCTAGTATAATAACCATAGAATCAATAACCCTTCATTACAGAACCTATTTCATTTTTTACATTTTTTAATAGTCTCTTACATTCATTAAGAACATAATTATTACTTATTTCAATTAATATTAATTATTGGTAGTTAGTGGTGTTCATCATTCCGTGTTTTTTATAATAATGGTTTCAGTTTTCACTCCATGTATATAAATTTTTAATATCTAAAATAGAAAATACACTATAAATATAAGTTCTAAAATGTTTTAGTATGTTCTATGTTCATTCCATGATCTTTGAGGTATAATTCATAAAGATGGAATTTAAAACGAGTCTGTTTTTGTAAATTTTTTCAAATTAAAGGATGTTTATTAATATAGAGTTTAATATTAAAATTTACATTAAATAAATAAATAATAATAATTTATAAATATTAATACCATATATTTATATAAATTACGATTCTGTAACTATCCATGATAAAAAATTGTACCATCTTTCATTGAATTAAAGGTATGATAAAAAAATTATTATTATATAATATTAGAATTATTTAATATTTCATAATCATTTATGATATAATCATTATAACACTATTCATATTGGTGGTAACATGGACCCAAAAAAGAGCATATTATATAAACAGAATAAATTAGAAAATGATATTATAAAATGATATTATTAATTTTAAAAAATGTTAATTATTAAAAAATTAAAATGGTAGTAAATAATATTCAAGAAGAGGTAGTAGAATAATATATTAAATAATTATTTGAGAGACGAAAATACTCACATTGAAAATTTTAATTTCTTTTGGAAATATTCTTGATTTAGAAGGTATTTGGGGAATATCTATGGACCATAATCTCAAGAACATGGGATTTGATTATTTTTATATAAAATTAGATAGATTATATGGGAAAATTAAAATGTTATATTATTTTTAAAGGGGTGGTGGAATGTTGATTTTATGTATTAGGGGAGCATTATTCTTGTAATTATTTAACATTTAATATAACAATAATTTCATATTTTGAGGCATTTGGATCCCACTATGGATAATAATGAATACGATATTAGGTGAGATCTATAAATTATTAATCCAATCATTTAAGGATATTTTTTATGATATTTTGGGTTTTTACCCTTTATTTACCACTTTTACTGTATTTATGATATTTTAGGTTTTTAATGGATTATTTTTTAAATAATTATTCAAATTAATTCTAAAATAATAAATTTATGACCTAATAAAAATATGTTTTAGAAAAAATATATTTTTTCAGAATACAAAAGAGTTTAGAATAAAATTATAGAGGCTAACAGTTTTCTTGAAATTAATTCGTTTGTTATAAAACAATGGAGAGTTATTTTCCTTTCATACCAATCCAAAACTTAATTTTACCTTACGAATACTTAATAGAAATAAAAATTCCAAAAATAAATTTTTATTAGTTTAAAATACATGTTTTTTTCAATATTTCTATCATATGTTTTTAGTTCCAAGGTAATATTTTTAAATGCATTGTTTTAATATATAAATAAAAACATAGTTTAGAAGAATGTTTTATCTAATTAAACAATGTTCTTACTTCATAATAATGTCATAAAACCCACAATATTTGTAAAATCCATGTTTTTCACTATTTATAATAAAATCAACAATTTTAGAAATTTTAAAAAAGAAACCCAATAAAATTGTGAAATTATGGATTCAAAAATAGAATTCATTATATTAGATTAAAATTCTAAATTGACAAAATTTACTTTCAAAATAAAAATAAATAATGTTGAAAAAATAATTATAGAAAAATTATTTTTATGTATTAAATGGATTTAGTATTAATCATCACCAACAAAAAATAATTACATTAATATTAATTTTTTTTTTATATATTATGAATTTCAATAAAATATTTTATTAGCAATGATTAGTTTTTTATACTAAGAAAAAATACCCAAAACATTAAGAAACAAATATTCTTGAAATTATTTTTAACATTACATGATATTAATCATGTAATATTAATCATTCAACATTTAGTTATTAAATTTCTTTAATTAAATGATATTATTTCATATCAATTAATTTATTCTAAAAAATACTAAAAATATATTAGGAATTATAGTACTTGATTTTATAAAAAAAACTTTTATTTATTAATTCTTATATTTTTTACTTACTTGATGCTTTGAACTTGTAATTTTCTTAATGAAGTTTTACATTATATTATAACAATTTATTAGTGTTTATATTACATTGTAATATTTTATCTTATTAAAATATTTTTTGGTTCATTTTAGTTCAGGGTTTCATGTAACACAAAGTATTGAACATAGTATTAAACTAAAGAAAAATACGTACTAAAATCGAATGGTGTTAAATTATACCCCCTTAAATAAATTACATCCTCAAAATTTTAATAATAATATACTTATGTAAATAGATAAGGGTATATTGTGGATAGTCATTACTCAAGATATATTTTCTATAAATATATCAACCTCCCAATGTTAGGTAATACAAGGAAACACATATTTTCATGCATAAATGGGAGATATATTATGATTTTCATTTTTATTGGTCATTTATACCATATATGCTTCCCTAGGTTCTTATATAATCTTATAGGGACATATTTTCATAGAAATTTTTTTTTCCTTATTCCTATTTGAAAACAGATAATAGAAAAAATATTTAGGATAATTGCCAATAAATATATGAAAAATCAATCATATGTAACTTACTCTATGAAGAAATTATTTCAAACAAAGATTGATTTGATTCCCTAATTCTACTAGTTAAACCTACATTTCCTTAAGTTTTAACCACTTTGCTTCAATAACTTAATTCCCCAAAATTATCAGGACCTCAATTTCTATATTCTAAATAATATGACCAATGAAGTCTACCGCCCATAATTTTTGTTAATATTTACCATATACTAATCCACATTACCTTAATCATATATATTCCACAAAATATATTAATATTTTCCTAAATCACCATTTCACAAAATCACCCTTTAACCCCAAGGATATTTATACAAATCAAATTAAATTCCCAACATCAATAAACCCATTTTCATAATTAACCATTATTACTCTAATATTAAATCGAAAAAAACGTATTGAAATCCTTCATAATGGTTTGTATTGAGAATGTAATTTAACCATTGAACATCCATTGGGAGTGTCAAACTAGGGGTTCAGTTGGGATTCCTTATCCTGAACTGAGTGATGATTATGTTAATTCCCAAAAAAACATTTTTAGGGTTATTAACCATAGTTGAATATGTTCTAGAGCATATATCCACTAGTTTCCAGATAGGGATTTCATTTCCAGGAAACTACACACCATTATTTACAAAAATATTGTAATTTTTCCTATATTTATATATATGAAAAGGGTTATCTCTAATGTTTTCTTATCATAATACAAAAAATAAATAAAACCTGCTATGATACCAGCAATAATGCCCTTTAAGGGACCCAGGAACACCCTAAGAGGGGAGGGGTGAATCAGGGTGTCAACTATTTCTTTTTAAAGTTCTGGATCTTATTCCCATGATGGTAGAAAATTGTTCAATCTATCAAACAAATGAAAGAAGGAGATGGCACATCACTTTTACCTGGTTCACCACTAAGGGCTACGTCCAAAGAGGAAACCCCGATAAGTTTTTCATCGTACCTAATTCCACTAAACTTGACTAGCTATGGACTACAAGGTTCAGGTACATTTCCTATGTCCCAGGAACACTACCATTACAGAGGTTTAGGGATAGCCCACTACTTTCTTAAGGTCACTCCCATTGACTCCCCCAAGCTCTCTGCCTCAGGTGTCCTCCCACACAGTTTATAGACATAAAGGTATGTTAAATATATTTTCATTGAAGTCTTTGTCTCTATTCAGCATGAGAAACTAATTGCATTAACGTCTTGGATTGATTCACTTCAAAGCAGTGATCACACACACCAGATATTCAAAAGCCTTTCAGAATCCTAACACCACACTTGCATTCAAAACCCCAACATGCACTCAATATTTGTGAATTGTCACGAAAGGTGTCTTTAGTGCAACACCTACTTTCTGTGCAACCATTATCTTTCAAGAAACTGCACCAAAGGGTTCACATGGGCTTTTCAGACTAATGTAACTCCTCACACGCAAGATTGAAAATCGTCATATCATTCGCACGACTGATTAAAAAAATTTAATTGGAAATTTATTATGTATTCCTTGGGGGTAGCCTTATATTTTTAGTCCCTTGAAGACCGTGCATGAAATATTCTGAAATGTCTTTGTCAATGCGTTTAAGTTTTACCCTAAGCGCGCATAACCCCTTTTGATTTCGCATTAGACGTGAAAACCTTTTCACGCAACATCATATTCTGTGCACTCCATGAATTTTCTATTTTTTAACATTCTGATCTTGAAACATGTCTTGTGTGAAAGTTCCAAAAACACCTTCAATCATGCATGCAAAATACAATATTTCACAAACACTTCAAATCCTTTTTGCACACATCAAATATTTCTCACACCTTACTTTTCCAAAAACACGTTTCTCCATTTTATGATTTTAAGCCCCAAAAAGTTGGCAAACACTGGAGAACGACGCCACCTTCAATACTACTCTTAGATCCAACTATATGACCCATTCCATGTAATATCCCTGATCTTCTATGAATATTTTTGATGATAAAAAATCCCAACCATGATCAATCCAAATTATGTTGACAACAAACACAAACACAAACCGAACTCTTTTTCCAGCAAAGAACAAACATTGTTCCAACACCCTTTACCTACACTCCCATGTATTGTGATAAAAACTCATTTACTTATTTTTTGTTTTAATACCAATTGAGATATCCAAATATAAACTTTTATATACTTCAGATTTTTCTCAATGTTTAAAAATTTCGAATCATAAATAATCTCACAAACCTGAGAATCGAAGGTTTGGTGTATTGGGAGACTAGCTATATAAAAATCACATTTCACATAGTTGTGAAAATTTCTCTATAATTGCACCATACCAGATCCCATTCTAGATATATTCTACTTTATTAACATATTCATAACCTAGGGAATGATAAAACTAAGACTGGGGTGAGAAAAAATGTTCAGTAAGGAAGAAATTATAAATAATTAATAAAGGGTTAGATCATAATAAAATAGGAAACATGAGAATGAGAGAAAAATATAATTAATAATATCATAGATTTATTTTAGATAAACAAAATTTATGATATAACATCATAGATCATGGAATGAGATCATATGACCGTAAAATACCATAATTAAATCATAAAAAATACATATAACTTTGAAATAGGGAATAAGTATAGGAAATCATAAAAATTTTAATGTTTAAAAATGAAAACATGCCCTTATATAACATCAGAAATATTATACTGACCACCCATATAACTTATTAGGCTTGGTATTTCCACCCATGTACCCTTAGGCTTTGGTCTACCACCAGTGTACTCTTAGGTGTGGTATAACCTATTTTGTAACCTTTTTATCCCATGAGATGTAAATATTACTAATGAATTATAGGGATTTAATAGGCTGAAATAATATCAAAATGATATTCCATATGCATGTGTTCCACACAAAAAACTATCGTATAGAATATCTTGAATAACACATGGAAATAAAATGGGTTCTGTAATGTTTTCAAATGTTTTCACATAAATGACTTCAATAATTAGATCATTTGATACAAATAATTCAACCAAAAAATGGTTTTTTTTATAAGATCCATTAGAGGGTCTTTCATGGAACATAAATTTATAGAAGGCAGATCTTTTAAAAAAAATTAGATAATTTAGGGAAAATTATGAAATTATATTTCAAAACTCATCTCAATATTTTCATTAAATATGATGTTATGAGTCACTTTAAAAAATAATTTGCAATAAGTTAACTCGATTTTTTAAAAAAATATAATAGAATTAAAAATAAATAAATGTTGAAAGGAATTAAATATTACCTTATGAAATGTGGAGTAGAATAGAAAATATAAGATCCTGAAAATAAATTCTCTATTAATATTTTAAAATATATTAATTATAAACATGTAATTTAAAATAGCGACAAGATTTTTTTTAAATATGGTAAAGATAAATATAAATGTCACATGAAATAATACATATTTTGGGTTCAAAATAATAAAGTAATTTTTTTTGGAAAGAAATAATATGGACATGGAAGAAAACGAGTTGTTAAGAAGAATGTGAATTATTCTTAACAACCACGCATTTTTATGAAGACAAAAATTAATCAAGGAAGTGTATTTTAACGTGAAAATGTAAATTTCCAAAAAAATAAGTTATAAATTAAAAATAACATCAATATAGAATATAATAAATCAATATTATAAGAATGGAGTTCAAGTAAAAGGATTACAACTCAACAAAAGGGAATTGAGTTTAATAATTTCCTTACTTCTTATAAAACATTTAAATCATAAAAAAATTAAAATATGAAACAAGAAATGAAACATTAAATACCATTAATAAATTATAATAGTGATAAAATAATACACAAAGGTAGTATATACATCATAAAAAAATAGGTGCATAATATGAAAAATGTCTAAAAGATGGAAGTTTGAGGTAAAACCCTCATTACAACATTTGAATCATATAAATTTACATCACAAAAAATTTATAACATGAGATTGATTTTTGAATCCATATAATTTCCTATGAATTATGATAAAAAAATAAATATTTTTTTTATACACCACACAAAATTAAATAATGTGGTGAATATGGAATATGTCTCAATGAAAGAAAAGTGAGACGAGAAACCATATCGATTTGGAAAAAAGTTAATTAAATGATTTTTTAATATATTACATAAAACATAACATTAATTAAAATTAATATAAATATAATCATGATATAATATGTAGAAGAGTTATTATATACATCCTAAAAAGTAAAAGTTTTACAAAATACAAATATTTTCTAGAAGAAGGGAAATTTATACAAAAACCCCTACCTTGTATTCAAGTTTTCTCATCACATTAAAACTTCTTTTAAAATTACCATAGAATAATTAACCATCATTTCCATAACCTCTTTCATATTTATTAACTTTTTTATTAATATTTTATTTTCATTCGTTACAAATTTATTAATTTTTTAGTTAATATTAATTGTTGTTAGTTTATGGTTTAAACCATTATGTGTTTATTTTGTCATTGATTTTCTATATTTTAATCTGTGATTATAAGTTGTGAATCTCCAAAATGGTCAAGGTACTCAAAATTTATGTTTGGTGTCCATTCCATGGAACTTTGAGTTATGATTCATGAAGATGAAATATAAAATGACTTCGTTTTGGGATATTTTAATGAATGAATGGTTGTTTAATAATATTGAGATAATATTAATAAAAAAAATAAAAAAATATAAAACATTATTTATATATTAACATAATATAATTATATAAATTAATCTTCCATATCCATCCATGATAAAAATTTATTGCATCTCTTATATAGGTGATTAAATCGTTCTTAACAAGAATATGCTAGGAATAATAAAAACACATTGATTATGAAATGATTTTATTAAAGTATAATCATTCTATAATTATTAAAAAATCAAAAATTATTCTTCAAAGTATAATATTTTTAATATTTAATATTTATTAATCATTCTCGATATAATTATTCTGACATTATTCATGTAGGTGGTAAAACTAACCCAAATATGATTTTGTAATGCTGATTAAATTATTAACAATGTGTTATTATATATTTTTAATATTATTTTCAAATTAGATTTATGATTTAAGAAACATGATAATATAGTTATAAATAAAATATTAAGTGGTATAAGAAGTTGATATGGAATAATTATTATAGATAATAAAATACTTTCCAAGAATAATTTAATTTCTTTTTCCGAATCTTCTTGATTTAGAAAAATATTTTTTAATCATATAGGTAAAAAATCATAATGACATAAGATAGGAATATTTTGGAAGTAAATTTGATAAAATAAATGGTATAATTATAATTTTTAGTGTTTCTTTGATGTTTTGGTAGAAGAATCCTTCTTAAGTGAGAGGAGTTTTATACTGATGATTAATAAAAAAATATTATCAAAATAAAGTTTTTGAGGATCATGGTTCTAAAAACAATTTAGAATGTATAAAATGTGATGAAATGTTAATAAAATCATCATAAACAAATTTTAGGATTATATTTATGATATTCTATGTATTTAGCCTTGATTTAGTACAGGTACCATTTTTAGCCTTTATTGTAGTAACAAACATTAACTTGGTAATTAATTTTTTTTATAATAAAGATGAAGTGGAATATTTAATAAAATATAGAAATTATGGTCCCAAATATGAAATCCATTTTAATGGATTAATTGTACGAATGTTATTAAAATTAATTTTAAAATAAATAATGTATAACTCATTTAAAAATGTTTTTTGAAAATCAATTTTAAAACCTAAAAATGATTTTAGGATAAAATTATAAAGGTAAATGATATTAAAAAAATACATTTATTTATTACTAACCAATAGGGAGTTATGAAACTTTTTGATCAATCATAAAATGTTATTCTACCATGTGAATATTTAATTAAAATAAAATGACCAATAAATATTTTTATTAGGGTAAAATATTACTTTATGTTTCAAAATTTAAATCATATAATTTCATTTCCAAAATAATATTTTAAACAAATTATTTTAATTATTAAATAAATATTTTTTTGATAATTTTTTCATAAATTTTATGTCATGATTAAATCCTTATAATATCATAAAAACTATGGTATTAGTGAAAACTGTATTTTTCACTATCATCCTAAACATCAACCATTCCGAAAAATTACCAAAAACTCACCATAAAATTTTATGACATGATTAATTTAAAATTTTCATTTAATTTTCAATATTAAAATTCTATAGGTGTTAAAAATTTATTTTAATATAAAAACACATAATGCATAAAAACAATTTATGGAAAAAATGTATTTTCGAACAAAAAATAAATTTGATCATATTCATCCCCATGTAAATATCATTAGATGAATATTATTTTTTTTAATTTATAATAAATTTTATTACCAAAATTAATTAACAACTATTAAATTAATTTATTAAGAAAATATACACAACATTGTAAGAATCTATTCATTGAAAAATATCCCCTTTTAAAATTGAATGAATTTAATTGTATCACATTAATTATTTGTCCTTTAATAATTATCCATTAAAATTCATTGGTATTAGAAAATATAAATTCATTATTTAAAAATAATAATAATAATTTATAAGGAATTATAATATATGTTTTTAAAATAATCTATTTTTATTAATTATTATCTGTTTATTTTCTTGAGGTTTTACACATCTTATAATTTTCTTCATGATGTCTCTCAATTTATTCTCATAATGTATTAATGTTTATCTTAATTTTTAATATTTTATATTTATTAAAATAATGTTTCTATTTCAGTATTGTGTTTCTTGTAACCTGAGTTATCAAACATAGTATTAATTTAATAGAAAATACATACTTAAATCTTAGGGTATTACACTATACCTGACATAAATTAATTACATTCTCCAAATATTAATTATTTATTACTAGTGAGAATAGAAAAGGGTTTCTATTAGATAGTAATCACTCAATATATAATTTCTATAGAAGTATCAACCACACTATGTTAATTAATACTAGTAAACTAATATTTTCCTACATAATAGGCACATATATTGAGATTTTCATTTATCTCAATTGTTTATACCAAATATGCTTACACAATAGCTTATAGGATTTTCATGGGAATACCATTCATAGACACATTTTTTCAAGATATTACTTCCAAAAAATACTAAAGCAGTAATAATTTTTATAATTATTGATAAATATATGAAAAAATAATCATATGTAACTTATTCATTGAAACTTTCATTTCAACCCAACATACAATCGGTTATATAACTATATTAGTTTAACCAAGATTTCCTTAATTTTATCCTGTTAATTTCAATAACCTAATTCTCCAAAGTAATCAATAGC
Organism: Viscum album; assembly: GCA_963277665.1. NCBI lineage: Eukaryota > Viridiplantae > Streptophyta > Magnoliopsida > Santalales > Viscaceae > Viscum > Viscum album. The sequence continues at coordinate 2,040,943,429 of OY728161.1, read as the reverse complement.
TCTCTTAAAATATACCAAACCTAAAAATAATGGGAATCAATGAACCCTAAATTCACCATAATATCTATCATCTACAAATCTATATATTCCTTTATTATATATACTCCTGGAAATATATTAATATTTTCCTGAATTAATTTTACAAAAAATAAGATTTTTACCCCAATATATTTATACTGATCAACTTATATTCGCTATAAAAATTATCCCATTTTCCTCATTAACCATAATTAAACCAACATAAAATCAATAACAAAACATTCAAGTCCTTTATAATGGTTTATAGAGTGCAGTGTAAATTAACTAAATAATATATATTGGGAGTGTTGAATTAGGTGCTCTTTTAGGCATTCATCGTGCACCAACTGAATATCATGATAATAACTAACTGACCTTTTTTAGGGTCATTACCCCTAGGTGCATATGCATCAGAGAATGCATAAACTTACTTGTATACAAATAGTGAAGTTGTTGATATGAAACTACACACTCTATAATTTACCAAAAAATTACAATATTTATTATATTGAAAATTTTCCATAAGGTTTTCAGAAAATTTTTATAATCATAGTCCCCAAAATCAGCTTAAACTGTCATTGGTACAAACTAGAATTCCTCAGACCTGCACCAATGGTTCTGGTTCTAAAAACATATTTTTTAACTTCATTTATCAATACCATGTGAGACAACCATAACTAAAAATGCATATATTTATAACTTCTCATAGAATTTAAACATTTCATATTATTAATAATATCACATCCCCAATAATCTATAATTTAGTTTATTTAGGGATTAAAAAAATATAAAACTATTATTTTACATAATTTTGATTATTTATCCATAATCACTCCATACTAGATCCCCTTCTATAAATCTCTTTGGTTATACTCATCTTCACAACTTAGGTAAATGGAATCATAAAAAAGGGGTTAGAAATATTCTTCATTAAGGAAAATATTATCAATGAGTTATGAAGGGTTGTGTCATAATAACATAATAAATATGATTATGGGAGAAAATTTTGATTAATAAGATCATGGATTCATAGAGCTAATCAAAATAAATTATAGAACATATTATATCATGGAATGTTATCATAAGATCATAAAAACCCAATATAGAAGCATAACATGGGAATATATCTTATAAAGGTAGAACAAATATGGGAAATCATAACATTTTTTACTTTTCAAAACATAAAAATTTCCACATATACCACTTCTAGGCTTAGGATAACCATCTATGTACTTTATTGGGCTTGGTCTTAGCACCTGTGTACCATTGGGCTTAGGATAACCTCTTGTGTACACTTTTGAGCTCCTCAAATATAAACATTACAAATTCAATAGAGGGATTTAACAGACCCAAATCATCTCATAATGAAATTATATAAGGGTCGGTTCCTTAAAAAATAAATCCTATATCATATCATGAATGACCCATGGAAAAAATGGTTTTTGTAACATTTTTGAATGTTGTCGCATAAAATGACTTCAATAATTAGATCTATATATACAAATAATTCAATCCCTTAAAGTATTTCTTTTCAAAAAATCATAATAAGTGTGATTCATGGAATATAAGTCTATAGGAGATTGATCCTTTGGAGATAAAGAGGTGAATGTATGAGAATCCATGAAAATATATTTGAAAATACATATTAATATTTTTCTTAAAATAATTTTTTTTGAGTCCATTAGAAAAAAAATTTCAATAAGGTAACATGAAAATTAGTAAAGCACAACTTTAAAATAAATCTACATAAATGAACAATGAATGTAAATACATTTAAATTCAACAAAGGTGGAGCAGAAGACAAAATATACAATCATGAAAAGAAATTACGTTTAAAAATCATAAAATATACTTATTGAAACCCAATTTAATTAAAAGGGTGATAAATATTCTATTTTAAAATAGGTAAATATTAATATTACGGTCAAATGAAATAATACTTTTATTGGTTTCAAAATAATAAAATAAAACAGTTTTGATGAAATAATTTGAAAATTGAAGAGAATGTGTCATTAAAGGGGATGTGAATTATTCCAAATAGTATAACATTTTTAAAAATAATGAAATTCATAAAAGAAAAATGAATTTGCTTTTAAAATGTTAATTTACCAAAAAATTAGGATTAAATTTAAAAACTCATTTATATGATAGAAGAAATAATTATTATAATAATGGTGTTTAAGAATAAGTATTACAACATAAAAAAGTGATTTGAGTTTACAAAAATCACTTATGAATTTGGTAAATTTTTAATAAAAACCCTTTGGAAGATAAAATTAGATATAAAACATTATTTACCATGAATAAAGTATAATAATGATAAAATATTACACATTATTAATATATACACTATATAAAAAATTGATGCGTAACATGAAACATGTCACAAATAATTAAGTTTGAGATTAAAAACAATTAAAAATCAGTATCTCTTGAATCGAAAGCACAATAAATATATAAATTTCGATAGATTTGTTTAAAAGATTAATTTTATGAAAATTATGATCAATATATTCATAGGTAAGTATTTAAACTACACATATTGAAACAAGTGGTGAATATTACATATGTCTCAATGAAAGAAAAATGAGACAAGAAAGCCTTATGACTTTGGAAACATATTAATTGAATGATATTGAATGAATAAAATTCAAATAGAAATTTTAAATAACATTAATATAGAAATACTCATGATATAATATGTCAAATAAGAATTATATAAACCCTATAAATGAAAATATATTCAACGTACAAATCATATATTAAATAATGGAAATTAAGATGAAAACCCATATCTTGGAATTCTTCTCAGTCGGATGAATTATAACATCCTATATAATAAACATAGAATCATTAAATATATATTAAAAACCTAATTTTCATTGGATACAATTTTTATTAACATTTTATGATCCTAAATTACATAATTTTTTCTTTCTTTTACTTAATTTTGATTATTGGGGATTAATGGATTTAACAACTCCATATTTGTTTTGGTATAATGCTTCTGGTTGTCATTACATGTTCATATGTTATTCATATCCCTAATGTTAATGGTAACATAAATATAATTTCCATAATGTTTTTTTAAGTTCCATGTAAATTCCATCGAAATTTCAGGTATGATTCGTAAAGATGAAATTTAAAATGAGTACGTTACAATAACTTTTATCGAAAAAAAGTGTGTTCCATAATATTTAGTTATGCATTATTTTTAACATTCAATGTATAAAAAATTATTTATATATTAAAATCATATCATTAAAGAAATTATGTTTCTATAACTATCCCTCATGAAAATTCATATCGTCAATCATACAAGAGGTCAAATGGATATAAACCAGAACACGTTAGAATTAATCAGATAAATAATAATATAGAAGGGTTTTTATTATAGTTTAATTTTTCCATAACTATTGGAAAAAACGAAATTATAACTTATTATATAAAATTATTTGTATTTTAGATTTTTTATTTATTTATGATAAAATCATTAAAATATCATTTCTACAAGTTATAATATGGGCCCAAATAAGAGCGTGTTATAACAACAAAATAATTAAGAATATGATATTATATAATGATAATTTTACTTTTAGAAAAGAATAATGATCTTGGATAAATTTTAATATAGTGATAAATAATAATTAATAAAATTTATAAAAATAATATATTGAATAATGATTACAGAGATAAAAATACGTATGTAGAAGAATTTAACATATTCTTATAAATCTTCTTGATTTACAAGGGATCTGGGTTATATATAGAGACTAGAATTTAAATAATGTGGGATAGTATTATTTAGGCAATAAATTTGGAATATTATACTGGATAATTATAATTTTTATATTTTATTTTATGGGGTTGTGTAAGAATCCTTTTATAAGTGAAGGGAGTGGAATTCTTGTAATTAATTAAAAATTAATATAAAAATAAATTCAAATTTAGAGGTAAGTTGATCCAAACATGAATAATAAAAAATGATATATGATTTGAGTTTTAGAAATTATTCATCCACAAATTTGAAGATATTATTTTTATATATTTTAGTTTTTTACCCTTAATTTAACACTTTTACTACTTTTATCCTTTAACACAATCATTAACATTCACCTAGGAAATTTTTTTGACTAAAAATGAAATAGAAAATTTAAAATAATTTTAAAATTATGATTCAAAATATGAAATAAAATTTAATGGATCAATTTATACAATTTAATATAATTAATTAAAAAATAAAAAGTATATGACACATTAAAAACAGTTTTTAGGTAAAAGTATTTTTAGCTATAAAAATGATTTTATGATAAAATTATGGGGATTAATAATTTTCCTGAAATAAGTTTGTTAATTATTAACCAATGGAGGTTTATTTTTCTTTAAAATTAATTCAAAACTTAGTTTCACTTCTAAATACTTACATTAAAGAAAATAACCAAAAATAAAGTTTTTGGATACCATATTATTTTAGGTTTCAAAATTTCAATGATAGGTATTTAGGTTTAACATAATATTTTTAAATTAAATACTTTAAAACATAAATATTTGTTTGGTCAAGAAAATGTTTTATGATTTTATAATTCATGTTGGAATCGTGATAATTTCCTAAAATCTGCAATATCGGTAAAAACTGTATTTTTGCTTTTCAGCTAAAAATCAATCTTTTTAGAAAATTCCATAAATTCACTATCATATATTTTAAACATGACGGACTAATAAATGAAATTTCTTTTATTAGAATAAAATAATAAATTTGAAGAAAATTATACTTAATCTGAAGACACAGTATGTGAAAAAATAGTTTGCATAATATAGTTTTTTAAGAATAAATTGAATTTAATCTTATTAATCACCAATTAAAAAACATTAAATAAAATTTAATTTAGTTTTTTATATATAATAAATTTTATTAAAATAATTTATTTTTAAGGATGAATTTAATTAATTAAAATATATTTCAAATCAATTTAAAAAACACTTCAATGAAAAATACACCATTAAAACATTAAAGGCTTTTAACCATATCATATTAATTATTTATCCTTTAATCATTAAATTTCATCACTTAATTTGTATTAGAACATATAAAATCATAATTTAAAAATAATAAATATTAATATATGAAGAATATTAATATGTTTTTTAAAATAAATCATTTTAATTGATTATTATCTTTTTTATGGTTTTGTGCTTAATTTAATTATTTTAATGATGTTTCACGTTGTATTCTAAAAATTTATTAATTTTTATTTTAGATTGAAATATTTTATCATTATAAAATATATTAGTTTTCATTTTATTTCGGTGTTGTGTGTAGACTATGTTTTTGAAAATACTATTAATTTAATGAAAAATACATACTAAAATATTAATGTGTTATAAAGTGGGCCTTGATTAGATTGTCCAATTTATATTACACCATGAAACCATGAGATATATACATCATTCTCACTAAATATTTTTAACCATGGTGGTTAGATATTAGTCCATGATGATTGAAATCCACCAAGGATTACAATCCTAAAATCTTCTTCTAATTCCATTAAAAAATATCCTAGTGTTTCTAGAGAAATGAAACATAATACCCTAATTAATCAAGATTCATGGTTAATTGATTAACAATGGTTATATCAAATCTTTAATAAAAATAGTATCTTAGAAAATCTCATCAATGATCACTAAAATTACTTCTTCAAAGGAAGGATATGTGTTACCAAGCACCTCTTCATCGCATTAAGAGAGGTGAACGACTGATCACCCTTTCTTGTACTATGTGATTGAGTGAGGTTATCAACATTATTTTAATGTGCATGATTATCAGAGATAGTTTTATGGACCTGACACTTATAATGTACCATATGAATAGTGACTGAGGTTCCAAAACTCTAATGAACTAACCCAATCCACCCATAATTCTATCACTTGAGTCACCTTGTGATATACTTGAGTGTCATTCCCAATCCCCTGTGATTCCAATGGGAACCAAGATATCAATTGACTACCAATGAGAATGATTCACCTAAAGAAGAAATATAAACAAGGGGTACCCACTAGAGAATCTATCAAATCCATTCCATAGGTTTTATGAACACATAACACAATAATCATTTAAACAACGAATGTGTAACCATATAATACCAAAATAAGTAAATAAAAAATCACACCACCAATAAATAAAATGTATAAAAATAAAACCATCCAAATATAATTACATAACGATACAATATACAGAAAAAACAACATAAATTCGAGTAATCTGATACATTAAATATACTAAAAGATATAAAAAGGACTCAATCCTCCCTTACTATCACCATGAATCGAGTGAAATACTTTCAATAGGAACTATCTATAATCAAACTAAATTCCAAAAGTCAATTTTGTAACCTACTGGAACCTAATGGGTTATAAAATGAGGTGGAAACATATTATAGAGGGTCGTTTTGGAAATTGAGCTATATAGTAGTGTAAAATATAACACACATAAAATAGTTCCATGGGAACATAGGATCAAGGGGGACCATATAGGATACAAAAAACATAAATAATATAAATAAATATACTTGTTAGACACCAAATAACCTACCATAACACCCGATATTACCATCAGTAAAATGAATAAGTGGAATAATAAAATAATTAGTAATATTTGTATATTAGGGACTTTATCCATTTCATGGTCATAAAATAGTGTAACAGGTGTCCTTATAATTCCCACCTTATTACAAATAGCTTCCCATGACCTTAAAATGGTTGAAAGTATAAGAAATAATCATATATATACATATAATATACATCACAAGAATGTAATACCCTCACCACTGATTCCCTTATAATAAAAAACATCAATAAACTCATGAAAATTAATAAAAATACATAATACCATTCATAGGGAACATTGCAATAAATGAAATTAATAAAAATTAATTTCCAAAATACATGGGTTATTTTAGTGGTTGTTTTGATTTTTTAAATAAGTGGTTTGAAAGTGTCAACCATGATTTACCACCATCCTTTTATATTGACTCATATTTATATCATAATTTTAAACTAAATTACATGAACTCTCTCTAGTTTTCTAATCCTTAAAGAATATATATTTTGAAAACCTTAAAATACTATTTTTATTTAAAAATTACCTTGAATCCCATTTTAAATTCAACTACGAATTTAAAAGATGAAATTGGTAATTTATATGAATACTAAGAATGCGTAGATTACCAAAACACAGTTTTTTACATTGAAACAAAAGATAAATCCCATTCACATTTCATTTAGTTCAAAGAGAAACAAAACACCTTTAACAAAATTGACTAATATACTTGATAAATTTTTTTAAGACTTATAAAACATTCATTTTGAATAATAAGAAATCGTAGTTAAATGTATAAAAATCTATGAAAGGGACCACCTACCGTAAATAATGATTATTTTCTAACCATCATGTGAATACACTACAAACAAGTTCCCATAAACCGTATGAGACCAAGAATAATAAATAAAAACACTAAAAACACTATCCCCCCCAAATGAAAATCCTGGTAGCGACAACCCTATTATTCCTAGACCATCGTAGGGAAAGAACAAGAAATAAATAGGAAAAAATGAATTAAAGAGAGATAATATATATTACCACAATAAATCTAGAATAATCCCTAAATAATTCAATGGATTCACCGAGGGGATGAGAAAAGAATAGGCGGAATAATCATGGGGGTCTTGTGAGACAAATGGGAGAGTAGATGTTATAATTTTGGGTAAAAACCTAATTGGGTAAAAGTTGTAAAATAAAAATTTTAATAAACTAGAAATTGTGGATGGTTTAGACACACGATTTTCCAAGTCATATTCAAACCATGAAAAGTATACTTAGAACCTAGAGCCTAATTCTTGGGTAGGAAACACTGTTTGACAACTATACACCACCCATGAAATTTGAAACTTTCACAATTCCAATATTTTTTCATAGTTTTCCAAACTATTAGTGATCATCATGCACTAGCTATGTGAAAGTATATACATGATCTAAACTCACAAACTCAAGTAAATTCAACCTTAAAGGGGAGGGAAATTAATGTTACCCAATAATAAATAAAAAATATAGTAAAGAGATTTCACGTGTGATAATTTTCCCCACTATAACGCTTTTCCCTAGAAATAACCATGGGAATCAGTAGGTCAACATGAAAACCCATGGTTTATCTCCCTTGTGAAGGGAAAATTTTAGAGTTCAATATTAAGGAAATAAGTTAATATCCTAAAATAAACTGATTATTCAGCAGAAATAGAAACATGAGTAAATCTAATCCACTCAATTTATAGATGTAATATTTATCCCTAAACTAGAATCCATAATATTAATGGTGATATAACTAAAAAGGTAGCAAGATAAAAAAAAGGAAAGATTATATCCCTCACATGTTGTCTCCAAAATAATGAGAACTACAAACCATGGATAGATAATCCTAAAAGGAACTGTTGTGGTATGCTCAAAATTTCTAGGATAATCTATAATAGAATTTACAATTCAATTTTAGCCAAATGGATAAAATAGTTGTCAGGTTGGGTGGGGGAAAGGGACTAACCAAATGACCAGATACCAAATCCCAATAAGAAATAAAATGAGGAACACAAAAGGGGATCATCAAGAGATTCATATATGGTGTTATCCACACCTTATTAATAATGATCCTTGAATCCAAACATTTAAAATTATATTCACTATATGAAATTACAATGAGAGGCAAGAGTATAAATAAAGAAGAATGGAACAAGAACTACAATACACCATAATCAAAATTCAGAAATAATGACAAGGAATATATAACATTAAATATTCCCAAAATTTCACAAAAAATCACTATAAAAAACAATATAAAGTTAAGTGTAACAATATTAGAAAATAGAGAATTAAATGGAAAACCATAATCAGTCATCCCATCGATGCCAGGTACAATATATTAAACATGGATATCTTTAAAATAAGTTCATCTAGATCCATAAATTTTGATAGTGACCCCTACGCAGAACATTTACAGTCATCCTAGATGACCAGAACCATGAAATATATTAAGATTCCCCTAACATAATGAATAATAGTTCCCATACTTCTTGTACTGATGGAACAGTCGTGGATTTATTCCAGAATAATTTGATGTGAAGAAATTGGATGGCCACTTAATGCCACAACAAGGATACTAAGACATGGTTGGATTCACCTTCCCGTGATTAATGATTCCCCCACTACTCTTAGGGATATATAAAACATAAACCACATTTTTCATCCCTATGAAACTAACCTCAATCCTCATAACATACTTCAGAACATCTTTATAAGTGTTGTGGCCAAGAGGTTACAATACTGATAGAAGACCTGGTTGAATACCTGTATGGAAATACAAATCTGTTAAAGATTCATCTATAGAAAAATCAGTATTGAAAGTAACCTATATAGTGAAATCACCATTATATTCCAATACAGATCAATCACATTTTTGGAAGCCACAATATCCCATTAAATTTGATATTTTCATGGATTTGGAAAATTAAAATTTAATGGAAAATGATTTAAAACCATACCAGGCATGGCCCTTCTATAGCCTAGTCTAGATAATAAACTTTTACCACTTCTAACATATAACATCCAATATAAATTTTGAAAACATAATATTGAGAGACATGTAAATCTCAAGTTAAAAATCAATCATCTTGATATGATGTATCCAAAAATATTCCCTGTTGGAGTCTTGTTTTCTGAGGAAATTAAGAGGATTAAAATTTCATAACTCAAAAACATGATCATAGTATTGAAAAAGAAGAAGACGAATACATGCCTTAGTGCCCAGATAATATGAAATAATTAGCTATAATGGATCTTGTTAATCCAAGGGTGCGTCTATGGTGAACCACACATATATCTATAATGAAAATCCATACATACTAATAGGGGAACACCATAAAATAATAAGAAACATGAAACATAATAAAAAAAATTGAAAACCTCAAAAATTAAAACATATAATAATATATCAACTTCAAAATACAAAAAATAGCTAACACCAAACTCATAAGATTTTATAAAAACTGATTATAAAAGTATTCTTATAATTTTAAATCACATTCATTAACACAGTTTATATTTTTTTGGAAACCTCTCAAGCCACCCTCTAAAAATATTTCACAATTATTTTCTTTAAAGAGAAATATTGAATATTCTCTCATAAAACAACATAAAAACCTCAAATATTTATCACAACATTTTTTTATAAAATTAATGAATTTATTAAAACATATTTCATTTCAATTTCAAACCAGTTATAAAAATCCATTTTATCTTTCAAAAATATAACTACCATTTAAACAAAACTAAATATTTTTTTATATAAATCCAAATAAAATTTATCAAAATACCAACAATAATATATAATAACATACAAATTCATCTGAAATCAATAGAAATAATGATAAAAGTAAGTTCCAACCATAAAAAATAATGACTAAAAAATCATTATGTAGTAATAACTGTGAAAAAATTGGAAACATGGCTTGGATACATGATTTGGATAACCATTTTCAAACTGTGTAAATCTCATTGAATTTCATCTAGACCCAGATTTCATATTGTTCACACAAATTTCCAAACCATGAAAAACGACCATACACCCTCTAAATTCTTTCTATATTACACCCTAATGGTTAAAGTATCTTAAAATAAATCGTGAATTCCAAAAATGATAATGAATCATTCAAATAAAGGATAAAATACTGAAAACATCTATGAATGAAACTCAGATTGAAGATAAACCCATCCTAGACAACCTTGGTAAGTCAATAGTCAACCCAAGAATTAGTGATTAGGATCCTTACTCATGAATAGCCACTTGAATCCTAACGAACTTATCTTTTTTCCTTGAAGACAGCCAAAATATCAAGGGTGAATTGGGACCTAGTTTATATCATGAACAGTTTTCAAGGGGTTTGAATTTTCTAATGAATTCATTTTAATTTTCCAATTGGTCATTACAATATATTTTTTTAAAATCTATTCATATTTATATAAAAATTTTAATACAAATCACACAACCTCTCTCAAGTGTTCCAGTCAAAAAATAACTTAATTATTTTTAAATCTAAAACACAGCCTTAAAAATTTTAAATAAACATGAAACCCCTTTAGAATACAACTACATATTTCAAAGATCTAACCAAGCATTTATATAAACACTAGGCATGTGCGAATTCACAAAAAAAAATTCACATTGAAAACAAAGGGAAATACCAATCACATTTAATTAAATTTAATGAAAAAAAATGTCACAACCATGATTTTTTTAATTCATTACTCATTTAATTTCCATTCCCGATTTTTTGGGGGTTTACCACTCATTTTGTTGAAAATGGTGGGTTTTGAAAATTTGGGCCAAACCGTGAGCCCAAATCCAGATTTAAAAACAAAATTTGATTCTTCTATAACTCCTTCAATTTTTACTATTTTATACTCATTACACTTCCCAATTGGAATAACCTAATATATTAAAATAACCATATCTTTTTGAACCACATAGAATTCCAAAATCATGATGGATTTGGGTTTTTAATTAAGGTAATGAGCCTGCCCGTAAGCCCATTTCCTGCTTTAAATTATTATTTTTAAATTTTAATATCTCATTCGTTTTTTACTGTTTTTCAGTAATTAAACCTCCCACTCGAAGACAAAAACCTCAGACTCACCCCCTGTATCGTGGTTTCCTCTTTAGAGCTCATATACCCCGCGTATTTGGACGATCTTTCTCAATCTTTCTCAACTCGACCAGATTTGATGAGGTAAAATGAATCTTTCATAACTCCTTCAATTTTCATCCTTTCTCCACCATTTCAGCCCCACATGCCCTAATATGAATCCTTCGGACCTCCATATCAGTTTTGGGTACTTGGAGATTCATATATTGGTGAATTGGGTCTTATTTCTTCAAGATATTTCAAGTAAGGGAATTCCTTCTTGGTTCTTTCCATCCTCTTTTAGTTTTTATTCCACTTTATTGAATTTCCTCATGTCCAGAAGTTGGCGTTAGATCCTAATATCTGATTTGGTATCTTTTGGGTCAATTTTTGGTGGTCTAGGTCTGGATTTATATTTCTTATTGTGCGGCGGTGGTGCGCTTAAGGTTTCGCACCATGTTTTGAGAGTTTCGACTCAAAAGGTAGGTGATTCCATGTGTAACCATTTTGTGATGAGTTAGATTGCATGGTTTATTAATTAAGTGTGTTTATAATCTGTTTTTTGTGGTTTGAAAACTGTTTTTGATGAATTTGGTTAAACATTTAATTTTTAGTTGAATTTTAGCTTGAAATTGGGTACTTTTCATGGGTGACTCTTGGGGTAATGTTTGGGTTTAGTTTATAACATATGAAAGTGATTTATTAGTCTTGAAAAAGGATTCCAATTCTGTTTTGTTAATTCCTTATTGTCATGTGGGCCTTGAAAAGATGTTTTTGAATGAGTTTAAGGTGTAAAACCGTGTTGTACTTTTTGAAGGTGATTTATGAAAACGTGTGTTTTTCATGTGTATCTTTGGGGTATTATTTGATGTATTTTTATAACATTTGGGGGTGGTTTAATAATTGTTTTAGGGCTGAAAAATTCTTTTTTGCATTGGTATTGTTATTATTTTGGTTTTGAATGAGGGTTTTGAAATGGGTTTAGTGTGCAAACAATGGTTATACCTCTTGGGTTTGTTTTATAAAAATTGAAAATGTTTTATTTGGTTAAACAAAGTTGGGAAAGGGTGTATATGTACTGTTTAGGTGAGTGTGTTCACCTAATGTGGGATTTTTAATGGAAAAGTGGTGATTTGAGATGTTAAAAAATTTTAGAATTTTTTTACAAATTGCCGAAATGTTTTACTAAATTGTGTTTTTTGTGTGAAACACTGGTGTGGGATATTTCATGTGAGCTTATTTATAAAATGAATTGTGAAGGTGAGAAGGGTATTTTGTGACATGTGTGTGGGATGTTATGTGAGTTTAATATCTGGTAATGGTTTTATAAATTTTTTTAATGGATTTGTGGAAGTGCTAAAGAAATGTAAAAAGTTGTGCAGGCAATTTGGAGTGAGTTTGATTTCAAAATGAATTTGAATGAAAATTGGAATTTGTGACTTTAGTGATGTACATGGGGCTGTTTGGTTAATGTGTGATGTGGAAGTGATATTTGCATGTGAAAACTATATTTCTTGGATTGTGAACTTGTTTGAGCACAATGAGAAAACCCGTGTATCTAGGTGGGAGGACGTGTACTAGAATGCTAGTGAATCCGTGGGGTTTGGCCTCAGTTTCACTTAGCATGATTGACGCTTACAACTCTAACTAAACTATTATGATGATGATTGGGGACCAATAGGTTATGGGTATGATCCCTATTAGTGGATCATGCACGAGAACGGATACTTTTTTGTGGTTACTCTCACCGAGATACGAGGTACCTGGGAACCACAGTTAGCTAGTGCCCAGGGGTTATTTCCTATTACTTGTGCTCATTAGATCCTTTGTACTTACCGTCGGTATACAGTATTGTTGGATTGAAAATTCAGTAGCTTTGTTAGTTATTTTAAAATTGTTGGTCCTTTAAAATTAGCCCACATGAAAACTGTTTTCATTTATTATTTCCTCCTTTAGAAAATTGTAACAAGCATTTCTTATTTACAAAACTTGCAATGATTTTTTTCATGAAATGTTTATCACATGGAATATCATAGTAGTGGTATCCTACTGGGATTTCTCTCACACCCTACTAACACCTTTGGGTGTAAGTAGACTTGCTTATTTTATGTCACATGTTTGGGTACATGTTTTATGCCTTTGGTTCTAGTTTTTAGTGGTCCATTGTGATGCAGTTTCATGGAGATGGCTTGAGGGCGGTGCCTCTTTCCATGTGGAGGTTCTTGGGATATCTTTTCATGGGTTTGTCCTTTGTAATGGTATTTAAAAATTGTTTAAAATTATGTAATTCAGTTCTGAATTTTATTAAAAGATGTTTTTGTTTGAAAAATACAGATTTGATTTCCTGGATTTGTTTGTCGTTTTAAGTATACAAACTTGGGTAAATCGTTCCCAATTTTCAGTTTTTGATACCCAGGAACTTCTTCCATCCCGTGGGGATCGGGAACGCCCTTTAGGCCTTGTCACGGGCTGGCTTTGGTGCCAGTTTTGGTGGTGATCAGATTCGGTTCGTGACAAACAATCATATTTTAATAAAATCATCATGTAATACATGATAGAATTTATAATACTTATAAAAAATGAATTTAAAATAATAATAAATCATAGTTATATAATTAAAAACCTATGAAAGATACCACCTACATTTAATATTGTTGCTTATCCAACCATGGTGTTAATCCACCAAAACAAGGTCCAGAGAAAATTAATGGATAAATAAGAATTTTTAAATACCTAAAAATATGAAAACTCATAAATAAAAATAGACCTTATCCCAACACTAGGATTAGAAAACCATGGAAAGGAATGAAAAAGGGAGAGAAATAAAAAAAATAAAGGAAACAGTGATAGAAGATATTACCATAAGAAATCAATCTTAAAACTGGATGAAATCCATGGATAAGTAGGGGTATGAAATGGAACCAAGGGTGGAGGTCTGGGGTCGCATGATCCAAATGTTATATGAGAGGGTTTAATTTTGTGTAAAAACGAAGAGGGGTAAAGTGGTAAAATAATACCTTTAATGAACTCGACACTACACATGGTTTGGATGAACAGTTAGTCAAACTGAGTCCGAACCATGTGCCTTAAAAAGGAAACCAAGATTACTAAAAATGGTTAGGTTACATGGTTAATCTAACCATGATCCAAATATGTAATTTAGAAATATTAAAACTAGAGTCATTTAACATGGGTTTCCACATGGTTAGTACTAACCATGTGCTAATGGTTCATCAATCACAACATGCCCAAGACACTAAATCTCAAAGAAAAGTTTTCTAGAAATGAAATGGAAATAAAATACACTCAATAATAATTAAAAAATATAGATAATATAGGTTCAGGTATAACATGATCCTTCAATTTCTTACCTGTGATGTTATTTTTTGTTGTCGAAGTTCCCTGGTTGGGTTATCAAAATTTCATTTTGAATAATATTTCAATGAACTAACTATATTTTGGCATTGGTGAGAATGATTATTATAGGATCAGCCATTTCTTTTCCATGGATGTGGTGGTAAAAATTTTGTGTCTTCTTATCCATCATAGGAAAAGACGCTTTATTGGTTGTCTTTCACCATATCAAAAATGATGGGATAACTCCTAAAATAAAAATTTTTCACTTCAATGAGATGCATAAGAAGTATGAAAATCTCATTCTCATCATGTTATTGGTTAGAAAGGGTCTATTATAGTATAGTAATGGTTATCACATGTATTGATTACTCATATTAATGTAGGTTTCATTCAATATTATAGAACTCAATATTAATATATTGGACTTCTAATGAGTCAAAGGGGTAGTTACCACTCTAAAACACTTCTCGTTTCCTTCTAACATAGTCTTTAATTTTTATGTTTGAAAGATCCAATTAAAATTCCATGAATACAAGGTGGAATATGGCTTGTGATGTAATTATATTTATTCTATAGTCATTATCTACAAAAAAATCAATGGAGATCTATAATTTTTTGATGAGTAAATACATAGATGGTTCTAATTTTCCCTTATACCATTACCCTCAGGTCTTGTTTTGAGACAGAAATTGTTGAATTTACTCTTGGAATGGTATGAATATACTATAGTTCCTTCTTTAACCATGAATTAATACATAATATTTTTAGTGTACTGAGTACTCTCCTACCATGTGTCTACACTAATGTTTAAGGTGTTGAGGGTTTAGGTAGACATGAGGATGATTTTCTTAGAGTATAATGTTATGGTGCCTTTTGGTATTATAAATAGAAAAATTAGTATCCAATAAACTATAAAATGGAGTGATTTAATTCCATTAATATAGTCTTCTAATTGTAAAACCTGGGTAGGCTAAGTGATGGAAGATCCTAGAACAAACTATCACTCCTGTTAATATCTTGGGATTTCCTTTATCCTAGTTTTTTTCATATATGATGTTTTTATGGATGTATCCTTGAATCCAAGTCCAACATAGGACATGAATTCGTCTACCGTGACCACCTACATAGAAATTTATGGTAAATTATAACCCATAAAACACTTTTTGGTTAACCCACATGTCTATCAATCATATGGAATTGAAAAATATAAACTAAGGTCTTTTATTAAAACTGGGTTCTATTTTCACGGGTGGTTCAATAACTATTTGTGTTTGGGGAATTATATCCATTAGAGTTTGGACATACTTGAGGGGTATTAAGAGATCATCTTCTTACTCTTTTAAACATCAGTGTTTGTTGAATACGCTTTTGTGAGGATATAATATTAAGTGTATTTCCATTACAAAAGTTGTAGATGGAATAGGAGGAAATTCCTCATTTTTTAATCATTTCCTAATGATCATTTTTATTGGGTAACTAACATATATATGATATAGTGTTAAAAAATTACATTCTTGTTTATAACTTCTTTTTATTAACTTTATTCTATAGGAATGTTGGTACACACACAAGTTACTTGGGGCCTGGAATTATCTATATCCACTTTACTTCATCTACAATTCTTTATAGTAGTTACTTAAAAAATTGTCTTTAAATAAGTGACCTATAATTTTAAGGTAATGTTTGTAATTGGGATAATCTTTTAGACCTACCTCATCATGACTATTAGTCTCTATACACTCATTCACATTGTGTTTTATAGACAAAATTAAATACCTATTATCTTATTCAGGATTAAAAGAGTATGATTTATTCTTCCTTATTTCAAATTCATTTCACCTATACTACCTATAAACATATTATATGTTTTTATTTTTCCATTTTTTCCTTTTCATTTATATGGTACTGGTAGTTCTATGTAAAATCCAATCGTCAGGAGGCCCAAATCCATTGCTATTTATATCTTGTGGGTGATATTAGAATTTTCTTATTCATGGGACTTCTATTTTATACTAGTGAAGAATATCAGGATCACATATTTTTTTAATGAATAGAATCCTATCAAATTTTCATTGTTTCAATTAATTCATGGAATACTCAAGGGAACATCAATGGGATCAGTATACTAATTTCAAACACTTTATCCCAGTGAATTTTTATGTCTTACGAATGTGTCATACCCTTATATCATGTGATGAAGCAAGTTTTCCTATCATTTTACCAATTCTATAAATTTGAGATGTTAAAATTTATCATCCACATTAGTGTAGAGTTAAAATGGTAGATAATTTTATAATAAATACTTTCTTAAATATTGATTAATTCAACTTACTGATCATTATACCGAATGAATGTATAGCCTTTCGGTTTTTGGAAAAAACATTTGATCTTAGTTACAGTCTATTTTATAAGGGTCTTTATTAGTTGGTGATGTTGGATAGAAAATTTGGTCAGATGTTTCTTTAGTTTTCTTATTCTTTTAAATGATGATACTATGGAACTTTATTAGTTCTATGGTCGGTGAGTCAAATAAACCCACTCAGGATGTGGATAATTTTTACGATAAAGTGGTGTAAAATGATATTTGATAACATCAAATAGAATTATGAAGACTTAAAGTATATTACTATATTATTTGGTTTCTTATATTGAGTTATTCCCTAGGTGGGACATTTGAATTGGGAATTGGTGATGATTTATTAGAGTAAAATCTGAATATTCTACTAGAGGAGTGGTTAACCAAACGATATGGTGTTTTTATGGATTTTCCAAATAGGTAGGTTCTACTTATATAGGTTAGATGGATCCTTATTTTTGAGGTGGATCAATCAGTAGAGGAAATTCATTGACCTAAGATCTATGATCACAAAGAATCTACCCTTATAGTAACATAGTGTTAACTCACTAAAGGTTTTGGATTTATTAGTTTAATGGGGTAATTTCTTCATTGTCATATATTGTTTAAGAAACATAATGTAACTAATTGGACGGAGAAATGGGAATTACTTTTCACCTAGTATTAATAGATTAATTTTTGGGAATTTGGTAATGGTATATGGGGTTATTGTCACAATTCTTGATATTTTCTATAGAATATGGTTTTCGCTCTTTCATGACATTTTTTACAAAGAAGGGATTGTTTAAATTATAAGAAAACAAAATTTTCATAATATACCCATTGTTATAAGGAATAAAAAAGATTATTTGGGTGGATATTTAATAATATATACCAAACAGAGACTAAATAGTCATGTAAATATAACAAATATGGGGATTTATCAGGATAAGAGTAATAATTTCAGGAATGGTCATAGTCAACTCTGATAACATTCCTATTTGAGGGGATTATGGCTTAACAATCCATATGGAATTTCGCAATAGTGTTCTAATAAAATCTCTAATGTAAAATATATGGTTCCTTATAGTAGCTGATATTGAATGAATTTCCCCTTATTTCTGGAAAATATAATCCAAGAAGGTCAATTGTCTAACAGAATGTTTATGGGGCTACTCCTACCCTTGTGAATTTTTATTTCCTTATATTAGGTACCATAATGAATTAATCTACTATGGGTTTGGTCAACAGTTTAGGAGATAGTTGTTAAGATAACAATTCATCCATCCTTGTAGGTTTTTTCTATCCTAATGATCCTTCCATGATAATTTTCACTCATTATACATCCCAATATTATATTCTAATTATTGTTAGATCCAAATCACTTTTTATTATTTTCACCCTTGGCTTTTTTGATGTCGGATAAAAGGAAAATTTATGGTTGTGGTCTTTTCTTGAGGGAATTATCCCTTTTGGATTTGGTAGAAATATTTTCTCTCTGAACTTCTTCATGAATAATTTGGTTGATTTTTCAATATCATTGGGCATGTATATTTTTTTATCATGGATATAGGGTTATCTTTTGGTGAAAATTTAATGCTGTTATCATATCTCAAATTCAGGTTACCACCAAGAATTATAGTGTTACAAACTTCCTTTAGTGATTATTTCAATAAAGGATTTATGGATAAACACACAAAATACTCATATAAATAAACTATAGGGATAATATATAGTTCTACATATCTCATATAGCCCCTAATGTATATGTAATGAAGCATCTTCAATTATACAATTGATTTATATAAGTCTATCAGTAAAATAATGATGTGTTCTAACTATGTGGTGGAGTTAGGGTTTCAAAATATTGGTTTTTTAGTGGGATCAAATTCCTAGCATTAACCATCAAATATCTTGAGGTATTTTTGAAAAATAGGGGTATGATATGTTATATTAACCAGGGCGGTTGAATCTCATCCACATTTTGTTGTAGAGGCATAACATATATTACTCCTTAATTATATCAATTAAAATATATTTATGGGTGATGAGAGGTATGTACATAACTAGTATATTATCTCACATAAAGCCATCCCATAGATCATCGAATTTAACTTCATTTATAACACTCAAATTTTTAGGTTTTTATGACTGTATAGGACATTTTAGACCACTTTCTATGTAGGGGTAAACATTATTAGGTATTAAAAACTACTCTTAGATTCAAACTATCCATTATTATAGTTAATAATTATCATTACCTCAGTGTGTCTATCAATTATGTTAGAATATCACTAACAAATAAAGGGTCATCTGATGGAGGTCTATATGGTTTCATGATAATTTCCCTTTAATAGGGTTTTATTTCCATGATTTAAATACCCTCTCGAATATGGGTATTTAGCATCCCGATTTCAAAATATAAGTCTCTAGGGATAGATGAATAAATAGTGGAAATTGGAATCGTATATCTCATATAAATATACTTATGGAGGGACTTTGGGATTTTATGTATCTCCTCCTCTAGTATGAATAGTCCTATTTAAATAGAAAATAACTCCAACATAATAGGAAATTGTCCCAACTAAAGAACATAGGTATCATCAGGGGAAGGAAATCTATGGTAATTTCTTTCATAGTCATGGGGAGAAACTCTATGGTGGATAATTATTTAACTATTTATAGGATTTAAATATTGGATGGACAATTTTTCATGGGGATAATATCTATAGAAGATACTGATATTTATATGGTAAACATATCCATGGTGTATACTATCTCTATTAACACAAGGAAGAACTGTATTTTGGCTAAAAACCCAATGACGAGAGAGTTAGGGGGGAATATATAGAGGACGGTTGGGAATTTGACTCAAAGTGACTTAGATATCTACTTTGGTAATTGTCTAAAAATCGGGACATTATAAAATGGTCATGGATGTTGTGAGAGGATTATGCTTCCTCTAAATTGACGTTATGGATTGATGTTGGTGATATATCCTTCTGGGAGTCCATGATTGAATAAAAAAATCAGATTTTCCTTAATAACCTTTTGGGGAATTTGGGATTATGTGGCACAGATAATTTCAACAATGTGAGAGATCCTTACTGGGTTACCTCTAAGTGTCTAGTTAAAAGTATGTAATGTATTGACATAACACCTTATGCTAACAAAATAATGTGTTGTCTCACTTGGGGGAAATTGTACTAAATTTGTTGGTAATATATTGATGTGTACCTACCACATATTGGCACATCTATGTGAAGATAGCTAATATAGACATTTTCGATTAAATGTTTTCCACACTGTTAAGAGCATCAGTATCATTAACTCGATATATACACTCATATAATTTTATTGGCCATTTAGAATTAAAAATACAATGTTACATAAATAAGGTGTTTCTAACATGGGGTTAAAGTGATCATAATAATAATTTTGGTTTGAATATGTTGAATTTCTAAATGGAATTTTTATAATTGAAGAGGTTTTAATGACTACTTGGTTATTCACATGTTGGTCAGCATCAATGGAACATATTTTTTTAGTATAGGACATGCATTGGATTTTATGGGACATCATGAAAAAAACCAAGAAAGGAAATATCATAGGTAAATATGTATGGTCAATTGATCTCTTTAATTGGTAAAGGATTTCATGCATGGTTTCCATTTCATTTTTATGATGTTTTCATCCCCTCCTTATCTCTCCAATAAATTGGGTTATTATAACATGTTAGGATATAAGTGGTATAACTAAGATGATGAGTGTTATTATAATCCCATAAATAATATTATTTAATATTTCAAGAACATATAATATATTTAATAAATTTTAAAGTAATACATCCTAGTAATAATACAACTTAATTACTCTACTTTAAACCATATAGGGAATACAAACATTTATGTATGGCATTGGTTGATTTTGATTCATTTAGGGACACTGCAGAAAAATTAAATCATCCCATGCTCATATAATATATCATCTTATGCTTAGTTCATGAGGAAGGGTTTATATGACATAGTTTGAAGTATTATATAAATGAAATCTAGAGTTTAATTTAATACAATAATTAATATGGATTACATTAGATTTTAAAGTAATCTTGGAATACATAAAGGTTGTGATAGAGTTTAATACCATCTAGGAAGGTAGATGGGTTATGATGGAATTATAGGTCATCAAAGAAGACTTAAGGGTTTTCACTAATTTTTATGTTTTCTAATATGTAAATTGGGATTAAATTGGAGTTTAAATTCATATAAAAATATTCATATGTTATGATGGAGTTATTTATTATCTTAGAATACCAATGGTGTATGCTAGAGTTTTTGGAATTTTAGGAAAAAGAAAATGTTATGTAGGAGTTTAATGTTATCCAGGAGGACTATAAAATGGGCTAAATTATAGGGTTTATTATTTTAGTTAGTGTAGTTTAAAACCCCTAATAAATACATTAGTGATTATTATAGACAACTATCACTAATATGGTAATCTACATTGATTAGTGGTGGGTTTTATTTGTTTTTATATGTTAGAAATATTACTTGTGGTTAAAACCACCACCACTTTTTAAAATTATTTTTTTAACAAAATAATTCATTAAAGGAAATAATTATCGAAAATAATTATAAGTAGTTTAAAATCACAACTAATTTAATACAATCTCATGGATTTCTTCACCTACCATAACCTTGTTTTATATGTTTCTTAAAAATCCATGTTGTAACTTTCCTTTCTCTTCACAACCTACCTTTTTGAAACACATCATCCCCAACACCCTTTACACTACACCCTCACAACTAAAACAAAATGTCATAATACTCTCTCTATAATGTTTTTCCCAAAATATATTTTAAATTCATATAAGATATTTTATTCCACAACTCCCCATCCATAGCATTAGTCCAAAAGTTTATTATTCTCACATATATATATATATATCAATATATATATATATTATATATATTATAAATATTATATATATTATATATATTTATGAATGTGTGTGAATATAAGTACCAAGAATTGTTCCATAATATTTACCTTAAAGGCCAGGATATGATATTCACTCGTATAACATGGTTTGAGTTTCAACTCAAAGATTACCCCACTCCATGAAAGAAAATGAAAATGAGAACTTTATGTGATTTAAAAATTCTCACACATTTAAGATTATAAATTCATAAAAAGAAATTCCTAATGGAGTGGTGTTGGGTACCACCTATTAGAAGCAGTCCTTGTATTCCACATATCGATTTATAATTAATTTTTAATGTCTTCCATGCCGATTTTATTCTTATGAAACAAATTTTATTGTATATCTTGATATTTTGGGAAAAATAATCCAGTTCACTTCAATATGAAATCTTTTGGAGCTAAAATAAACTCTTGGATTAAAAATTTATACCCATTTAAAGATGGGAATTTTATAAAATATTTTATCAAATTTGTAAAGGTTAGTGTACGACATGAAGGCCGAGTGTGTTCAAAATATATAATTATAAGTCCACTCACTATCCATGTTTATTGCATTCTTTACTCTAGGGGGATTTTATATTCCTTATTTGTGTTAGATCACTTACACTGAATGAAGGCTTGGGTAATAAAGACAATTGTTCATATAAAAAGACTATTTGGCTTCCACATTATACATAGAGGGGATGTAGGACTACTTGTTTGAACATGAGAGATAAAACACAAATTTGACTATTTAATAACTCAATGAACTCTTTAAAGTGATTTTTGAATAAAATATTGATCAAAAGAGAAAAAAATTGGTAAAATTTAGTTTTTTGAAGGTTCCATGTATAGAACCTTCATTAAATACCACTTTTACACGGTCTTAAAACTAGAAATTGGTGAAGGAAATCCTATAATCATTACATAATATGGAATCATCGAGACATGCCAACCATGGATCTACCCTTCACCTGAGATGATTACCTTGGTAAAACACTTTCATTTTACCTAGGTACTTCCACTAAACATGATATAATAATTTTTCTATGGTCATTATTATATAAATACCGTTATTTATATAACTTTACATATAAAAATAGAACAATCATGACTGAGTTGTTTCCTTTATTCAAGAAGCCTTAATGATCTTGTATCCATTTGATAATGTGGATGTTGTATCCTATAAAAGATATCCCTCATATATTTCATATTCCAACCAAATATCCTTAAAGGATGATCAATCATATATCCATTTTATAAAAATAATCCCTCATATAATGGGATATTTGGAACACAGACAACCTTAAATTCAAGAATAGATTTTTAGGAAAAGTTCTATATTTGTGGGATACATATTTGGTGTAAGCCCTACACTTTTATCTCGCTTATCAATGTTCTATGATTATATTTTTGAGTGATTAGTTCCCTTATTTAATTTGAATATCAATATTGTTACCCTTAATTATTGTCAGAATTTCATCATCCTATGTTCCCTAAACAATAATTACTAAATATTTAATTGTAAAATATTCAGGTCATTAATTTAAAAGTCCCATACTTAAGCCATTGTTGGGAACCTTTCAGTTGGTGGTCTTAGTCGTATAACTCTAAAATTTTAGGAGAATTATTATTTGATGAAAAAACAAAAAATACACCCCATTGGTAACATTTTAAAACTTTAAAATTATAAATTTTCTAATGAAATAACATAGGATAATAGTTTTAGTCTAATATATTGCATATCTTCAGGCACATCTCCACATATTCTAGAGGTTTCCAACTAGTGGCGAGGTCCATTTCCACAAAATGGGAAGAATAACCTCTAAATATCATGGAAAATCAGTAAATAAAATTTTAAAATCATTAGATAACATCTTACATAATATGGAATCATCGAGACATGCCAACCATGATAATAAAATCTCATGTAACAACTAAATGAATCCATGAGAGTTACAAAACAGTAGTCAAAATAATTATCTCCACTGGTGGTGGATCATGTAAAATAGGATAGAAAACTAACAAAAAATATAGGAGGCGCTTATATAAAATGATCCGTGAGTATATCCTAACACCTCCTCCATCTCTATTCCCTGATTTTCAATTCTTGGACAGCTGATATAGGAGCTTACCCCTTCCTGGGATACTAAACAGTTAAATATGTACTCCAACTATGGTACATGTGTAGGGTGTGAGTAAGAAACCCTATATAATGCGAACAAAGATCCCTCAACCTAAACATATGAATCTGTGTGTGTATGAAATGATTACTAAAAAATAAATAGTAAATAACAACCCATGTCAGGTCATCATGTGCTAACATAGCCATCATAAATCTTGGAATTACCAACTTTGGCCAATGCCAATGGATGTATCCATCATATACCAGGATAGTATATGATACACCATGATAATAAATTAACATAAAATATGAAAACCAATGAAAAAGTTTAGAATAAAAATAATTTGAATGTCCTAACACATCTAATCCCTCAAGAAATAATTATACAAGTTATGAGAATGAGTATGGGGATAAAAAAATTCTTTAAAATTGGTGTGTATATGAATATAAACGTTGAGGAAGGAATATTACATCCATCCATTTAGGAAAGTAGTCATTGGGGAGAAACATGTTCAACTTTTCCATTCCCCTATATCCATTATAATGGGAACTCAATAATAACACTTATGAGAGCTTAACATATTCATAATCTTTAGAAAAAACAATGATGGTTGCTTCTTTTGGAGAGCAGGATACGACTTCTCTTCCGTCTCCCCCAGTGAGGAAGGGTGCTCCCTTGCCGGTGGGTCCTTCTCAGTCGTGTGGTGCCAGCCTGAGGGATGGGGATTCTCCTCGGACTATGTCCAAGGACAAAGGCTTGTCCTTCAAAAATGTTCTCTACGGCTCTGCGTTGGTGACCGTCGGTGATGTGGGACCTCCCCCGGTTTCCATCTCCAGGCGCATTCCTCCTATTCTGATGGAGCCAAGGGTCGCGGCAATGGTGGATGGGGCCACTTCGGTGGAGTTCTCAGCGCTGGAATTCAAGGAGGCTTCCGCTTTCCACAACCTCACCTTGGTGGAAAGATTTGGTCACATCAAACCTCCTCTCGGCTTCTTCAGGGAAATTGTTGAGTCCAGGGAGCTGAGCATTCCAGCGGCAGTTTCAGAGCTGTCTAGGGTGGCGTTCTCCATCCATCTGTTCTCTAGGGAGGATCTTGTGAAGGCTTGGGCTAGGGAGGAGCGGTGGTGTGGTTCATGGTGGTTTTCTATGTTGCGGTAGTCATGGGACTGCCACTTCGGGAAGGAGTCTCCCTCGACGGTGGTTTGTGTCTCCTTACCAGGTCTCCCGTTGCCGTTCCAGAACCCGGAGTTTTTGAAGGTGATAGGCGACTCCTTGGGTACCTTCCTATGCTCGGATGTTCCAACTGCGTGTCTCTTAGCTTCTACAAATCTGTGCATTTGCGTGGAAGTTGATATCTCGGTGGGTTTACCTTCACGCTTATTGCTTCGATCCGAGGACGACCCCTCGTGGTGGAAGAGGCTCTTCTTCAAAGGCTCCCCAAGGTTTTGTGTGTCATGCGGTCTTCACGGCCATTCAGAGGCGGACTGTCGCTGGGGGAAGGTGGGGTTCTGGGCTCCCGGTTCTAATCGCCATGGCCCTCGCCTGACCGGTCCGGACGTTCCGGCCCCCGAGCTGGTGAAGGTAGTCGTTGGGGGATCTTCTCCTATTTCAAATTGTGGGAAGGGTCCGCATGCGCCGCCTGGCATTTCGGACATCACTAGTACATATGAGGTGGGTGACTACGCCATAGGTCTTGTGATTCCTGCATCAGACCTGATTTCTCTGTTTCCTGTCCCCCAAGGTGGGGACATGGGCCCCCATTTGGCCGCCCCCACTATGATGGCCCCTTCGGATCCCTGGGAGCTCTGCGGGTTTTCATTTATGGCGTCGCCGGCGCCTCCTAGGTCTCATTCCCCACTCTCTCTGGTTATGCGGATTTCGAACCAGCTTGTTCTGGACTATCTTCAACACTCTTTGAGTAGCGATCTAGCTGCTGCGTTCAAGGATTCTTCTCCGGGTGCTGCTGTCGGAAAATTTGGGGTAGGGGGCGTTTTTATTTCTTTTTTATGAAAATGGGTTACCCATTTTGTTTTCTAAGAAAATGGGTCAGTCTAGCGCCACTTGAATTGGTGCTCATGGCAAAAAATGCCATAGCGCCATTTCAAGTGGCGCTAACCGGGAAACCTGTAATTATTGCTCAGCGCCACTTGAAGTGGCGCTGATCTCCACCCACAACTGTAAAAACCCCCTCCCCCTCCTCCTCTCCACATTCCCTCCACTCCACTCCTCTCCTCATTCTCCCTATTCCCTCTCTTCATTCTCCCTCCTCCCTCTCCCTCATCCTCATCCAACCAAGGACCTTTTTGAAAATTCGAAGTTCTGCAAATTCGAGGTAAGTTTTTATTTACATTTCTTTAATATTTTAAATTGTTTATTTAATTGTTTAGTAAATGTAATTAGATTGTGGAATTTTTTTTATTAATTTATTTTTTTACTTTATAGAATTAGTTTAAAACCTAATTATGTATTAGTAGTTAATAATTAATTATAATAGTGAATTAATTATTTTTAACTAGCAAATTATTTAATTGTAATTTGTTATTTAATACATTCTAATTAGTAAATAGTAGTTAAATATTTGTAAGTAATTAAATAATTAATTGTAATTAGTTAATTAATCAATTTTAATTAGTTAATTTATAGTAAGTAGTTAAGTAATTGTAATTAGTTAATTGTAATTAGTAAGTAGTTAATTTTAATTAGTTAATTGTAATTAGTAATTAGTTAAATGTAATTAGTAATTAGTTAATTGTAATTAGTAATTAGTTAATTGTAATTAGTAATTATTTAATTGTAATTAGTTAATTGTAATTAGTAATTAGTTAATTGTAGTTAGTTAAATGTAATTAGTTAATTAGTTTCTTGTAATTAGTTAATTAATGAATTCTAATTAGTTAATTAATGAATTATAATTAGTTAATTAATGAATTCTAAATAGTTAATTAATGATTTCTAATTAGTTAATTAATGATTTCGAATTAGTTAATTGATGATTTCTAATTAGTTAATTAAAGATTTCTAATTATCAAATTAATGATTTCTAATTAGTGAATTAATTAATTATAATTAGTTAAATAATTAATTATAATTAGTTAATTAATGATTTGTAATTAAATAATTAATGATTTGTAATTAGGTAATTAAGTAATTATAATTAGTTAATTAAGTAATTCTATTTAGATAATTAATTATAATTAGTGAATTAATTAATTATAATTAGCTACTTAATGATTTCTAAATAGCTAATTAATCATTTCTAAGTAGCTAATTAATGATTTCTAATTAGTTAATTGATTAATTATAATTAGTTGGTTAAATAATTATAATTAGTGAATTAATTAAATATAATTATTGAATTAATTAATTATAATTAGTGAATTAATTAATTATAATTAGTGAATTAATTAATTATAATTAGTGAAATAATTAATTCTAATTAGCTAATTAATGATTTCTAAGTAGCTAATTAATGATTTCTAATTAGGTAACTAATTAATTATAATTAGCTAAATAATTAATTATAATTAGTGAATTAATTAATTGTAATTAGTGAATTAATTAATTGTAATTAGATAATTAATTAAATTAATTAGCTAATTAATAAATTATAATTAGCTAATTAATGATAATTAGTTAATTAATGATTTATATTTAGTTAATTATTTTTAATTAGTTAATTAAGTAATTGTAATTATGTAGTTAATTAGTTGAACTTAATTAAGCAGTTCTAATTAATGCTAATTAATCAATTCTAATTCGGATTAAACAATCAATTCTAATTTATCTTAATTAATCAAATCTAATTCAAATTAATAAATCAATTATAATTGATTAGTTGTAATTAGTCAATTAATAATTTCTAATTTATTAATTAATGAATTCTAATTAGTTAATTAATCAATTATAATTAGTTAATCAAGAAATTCTATTTAGGTAATTATTTATAATTGGTTAATTAAGTAATTCTAATTAGTTAATTAATGAATTCAAATTATGTAGTTAATTAATTCAAATTATGTAGTTTATTAATTCAACTTAATTAATCAATTCTAATTCGACTTAATTAATCAATTATAATTCAACTTAATTAATCAATTATATTTCAACTTAATTAATCAATTTTATTTCAACTTAATTAATCAATTATAAGTCAACATAATTAATCAATTCTAATTAGTTATTTAAGTAATTTAAATTAGGAAATTAATAAACACTAATTATGAAATTAATGAACACTAATTAGGTAATTAAATAAATTTCAGTAGGTAGTTAATTAAATCTACTTAGGTAGTTAATTAAATCTACTTAGGTAGTTAATTAAATCTACTTAGGTAGTTAATTAAATCTAATTAGGTAATCAATGAAATCTAATTGGGTAATCAATGAAATCTAATTGGACAGTCAATAAAATCCAATTGGGTAGTTAATGAAATCTAATTAGGTACATAATGAAATTAAAAAATGTAGTTAATGAAATCTAATTAGATAATTAATAAAGTATAACTAGCGAAATAGTTTCAGTAATTAGCGAAGTAGTTACAGTAATTAGAGAACTAGTTACAGTAGTTATCAAAGTAGTTACAGTAATTAGCGAAGTAGTTACCGTAATTAGCGAAGTAGTTAAGTAATTAGAGAAGTAGTTACAGTAATTAGCGAATTAGTTATAATAATTAGCAAAGTAGTTATATTAAGAATTGTTTATATAATATATATTTTAATTCCATTCTAAGTATGATAATTTATTTAGTTTGTCATCTACCTTGACCTCGATTTGTAATTGTAATTATGAACTTGAATTTAGTGGTTTAATATATTTTTACATATTAAGTGTTAGAGTTGTCATGAACTGAAATTCTTCCTTTAGTAAAGTATTTCCGGATAGAGGGGCTTTGGGTCGGACCACCTACTTTCCTGGAGGCTTGCATTGTCTTGGAAGGTGGATGGGGTTGTCTATCTGTCGCTCTGGGCTTATTCATGTTGTGTTTTTCAAGTTCAGATAACTCTTTGCTTTTACATGACGTGTTCAGGTACCTCATCCATATGATGGATGTGGATATGTATGAATATGTTTGAATTAATATTTTTAGGGTAAATAACACAAACTTGTGGGTTGTGTAAAGCGGGTTACACATCAATATGGTTTGAACATATTGATTTGGTGGAGGGACTAGGATTCCAACATAAATTACATTAATTCTAAAAGCATGCCGACATAATTAGATTGTTTGATCATATGTGATTAATAATGAAGGTTTATTTTAGATAAAAAAATGGCTGCTTATATTTATTGCAACGGACAAATAATTGAGATAGAACAAGGATGTAGTTATAGTACACAACTAGAAGCTCTTATAATGCTTGGAAGCTGTACAACTTTGGGAACTCTTCAAAGAAAAATTCATCGAAAGTAGAAACTGATGAGTAACCAATCGATAGAATCTATCATATACAGACATCTACAATATGTTGATAGATTGTGGCATGTGGCCTATCAGATAACTAATAATGAAGAATGGGAATACATACTATTATTGGTTAAGTTTCTACCTGCCAATCAAATGATGGAGTTATATGTGACCATATCTACAATGGATATCCCATCGACATTGGAAGTTGGGTCATCACAATTTCAGGAGACAATGTCATCTTGTCCTTTTACAACACATCAAGAAGTTCCATCAGCATTGGTACCATCATTTGCCTTGGCCACAATTTCAATAGATAGTCCCCCACATACTATAGATGCGTTGGTTGATAATTTTGAGGACGATGACAATTTAGAAGAAGAAGATGAAGAGGAAGCTCAAGATGATGAGGAAGCGCATGCGGAGGAATAGCCAGTGCCAACTCATGTGAGGTTTAACCGACCGTTGAACCACCCCCCACCATTGAGTTCATGGTCGACGGAAGGCATGAATCGCTTGTCAGAATTCAATTGGTCAGTTATTACTCCTACTTCAGAATTTCCAGGAATCATTGGGGGCACAGATCGAGTGACAGATAAATGTGTTCTGTATATTGGAAGAGAGTTTGACAGTAAATATGAAATGAAAAATGTGATAAAACAATATCACATTGTCAGACATTACTCTTATATTGTAGAAGAGTCAAAAAAGATCTTATTATTTGATCCTTTGCGACAAATATGATTCAAACTGTTAAATGTGTATGCGAGCTATAATTGATAGCACTTTTCACAGATGGCGCATCACAAGATTTACTCCACACACATGTGTGAACC
Organism: Viscum album; assembly: GCA_963277665.1. Classification (NCBI taxonomy): domain Eukaryota; kingdom Viridiplantae; phylum Streptophyta; class Magnoliopsida; order Santalales; family Viscaceae; genus Viscum; species Viscum album. The sequence continues at coordinate 2,040,912,669 of OY728161.1, read as the reverse complement.
CAAGTTTGGCATAGGAACATTCTTCATTAGACGTTGGATTTGTTTCAACAGTTATTGTTGAAATGATTAGAGCTTTTCAAGATGTTTCTGTTGTTCTAGTGATGGAGTGAATCAAACAACTTTTGGGGTATCAGATCTCTTATTGGAAGGCATGGGAAGCACGTCAAAAGGCTATTGTGAGAGTGTATGGTGATTGGGATGACTCTTATCGAGTTTTACCACAACTTTTGGAGCTTTTACGCCACAAAAATCAAGTGATCTATCAGTTAAATACTATTGAATATGTTAACCAATACAACCAAGTTGTCCAGTCAATGGTTGTTTTTTGATAGATTGTTTTGGACATTTTTACCATGTGTGGATGGTTTTAGGAATTTCATGCAGTTTATACAAATATATGGCACATTTCCGTATGGAAAGTATACATGATCTTTATTGATTGCTTCCACACAAGATGGAAATAAAGACCCTCTACCTTTGGCGTTTTCAATTGTGGAGAAATAGAACTTCTCGTCCTGGAGTTGGTTTCTCGCATGTCTTCGTGAGTTTGTTATGGGCGAGGAAGGGATTTTCCTTATCTCAGATCGTCACCGTGCAATCAAAGAGGCAGTACAATCTGAGGGAATTTCATGGAGACCACCTTATTCCTATCATAAATATGGTATTCGACACATTTCTAGCAATTTACGAAAGAGATTCAAGAATTTGTCGATGAAGAATGAAATCTTGAAAATTGGTATGAAAATAATTTTTTGTATTAACCAATCCTATCATAGTTATGATCATTATTTGTTCAAATTTCTTCTTGTATGATAACATACGAGCCTCAACAACAAATGATGGAGCATCGTCTTCAAGATCTTCAAAGAGTTAATCAAGAAGTTTATGATTATATGATGCAAATTCCAAAATAGAAATGGTCATTGGCATATGATGATGGGAGGAGATATGGTCATATGACTACCAATATCGTAGAATGCATAAATGGGGTTTTCAAGGGAGTTCGAAAATTACCAATCACAGGTAAATATGAATATATAATTATATATTGATCAGAAAAACATAATTACAGTATACTAATAGTATAATGACTTAAATCTAAATTGTAGGTTTGGTACAACAGACCTTCTATCGTAGTGTCAAGTATTTTCTGGAACGGGGAAAGCAAGATGACGAGGGATTGAACAGAGGTTTGCATTACAGACACTATTTCCAACATGATTTAGATACAGTTCTTCAGGAAGCTGCAACTTATCGTGTCACCGTATTTAATCATCCAGAGCAACAATTTGAGGTCACTGAGCCCGGTGATGTTGTGCCTTGTAGGAATGGTCGGATCCGAATTGTTTTACTGGAGAAGTGTTACTGTGAATGTGGCAAGTTTCAAGCATTGAGATATCCTTGTGGACATGTGATTGTAGCCTGTGGTTACGTACACGTATCTTGGGAGCAGATTGTGGATCCAGTTTATCGACTTGACAGTATCAACTCATGCTACAATACTCTGTGGATGCCAATCGGAGAATATCATAATTTTCAGCTCTCTGATGACACACCCACGCTTCTACCAAACATCAGTATACTTCGACCTAAAGGGAGGCCAAAGTTGACTCGTATTCGGAATGAGATGGATTGTCTTACTGAACAAGCACCTGGACGAAGGTGCAGCATATGCCGCCAGGAGGGTCATACGAAGACACATTGCCCTTGACACATAGGGAAATCATCTAATGGTTAAAATGATTTTTGTACTCCATCAGTTACTGTATACATATTGTACGTGTAATAATATTTTTCAAGGCTGGCAGTTCTAATCGCCATGGCCCTGGCCCAACCTGTCCGGACGTTCCGGCCCCCAATCCGGTGAAGGTAGCCGTTGGGGGATCTTCTCCTATTTCAAATTGTGGGAAGGGTCCACATGCACCAACTGAAATTTCTGACATCGCTGGCACGTCTGAGCTGGGGGACTACGCCATAGGTCTTGCAATTCCTGCCTCGGACCTTATTTCTCTATTGCCTGTCCCCCTGGGTGGGGACATGGCCCCCCCTTTCACCGCCCCCGCTATGATGGCCCCTTCAGATCCCTGGGAGCTCTGCGGGTTTTCATTTATGTCATCGTCGGTGCCTCCTAGGTCTCTTTCCCCACTCTCTATGTTTATGTCGATTTCGAACCAGCTGGTTCTGGACTATCTTCAACACTCTTTGAGTAGCGATCTAGCTGCTCCGTTCAAGGCTTCTTCTCCAGGTGCTGCTTTCGGAAAATTTGGGGTAGGGGGCGTTTTTATTTTTTTTATGAAATTGGGTTACCCATTTTCTTTTTTCAGAAAATGGGTCAGTCTAGCGCCACTTGAATTGGCGCTAATGGCAAAAACATGCCATAACGCCACTTCAAGTGGCGCTAACCGGGAAACCGGAAATTATTGCTCAGGACCACTTGAAGTGGCGCTGATACCTTAAGGATAAACGGATCAGCGCCACTTGAAGTGGCGCTGATCTTCACCCACAACTATAAAACCCCCCTCCTCCTCTCCTCATTCCCTCCACTCCACTCCTCTCTTCATTCTCCATCTTCCCTCTCTTCATTCTCCCTCCTCCATCTCCCTCATCCTCATCCATCCGAGGAACTTTTTGCAAATTTGAAGTTCTGCAAATTCGTGGTAAGTTTTTATTTACATTTCTTTAATATTTTAAATTTTTTATTTAATTGTTTAGTTAATGTAATTAGATTATGGAATTTGTTTATTAATTTATATGTTTACTTTATAAAATTAGTTTAAAACCGAATTCTGTATTAGTAGTTAATAATTAATTATAATAGTGAATTAATTATTTTTAAGTAGCAAATTATTTAATTGTAATTTTTTATTTAATACGTTCTAATTAGTTAATAGTAGTTAAATATTTTTAAGTAATTAAATAATTAATTGTAATTATTTAATTATTCAATTTTAATTAGTTAATTAATAGTAAGTAGTTAAGTAATTTTAATTAGTTAATTGTAATTAGTAAGTAGTTAATATTAATTAGTTAATTGTAATTAGTAATTAGTTAAATGTAATTAGTAATTAGTTAATTGTAATTAGTAATTAGTTAATTGTAATTAGTAATTAGTTAATTGTAATTAGTTAATTGTAATTAGTAATTAGTTAATTATAGTTAGTTAAATGTAATTAGTTAATAAGTTAATTGTAATTAGTTAATTAATGAATTCTAATTAGTTTATTAATGCATTCTAATTATTTAATTAATGATTTCTAATTAGTTAATTAATGATTTCTAATTAGTTAATTAATGATTTCTAATTAGTTAATTAATGATTTCTAATTATTTAATTAATTAATTATAATTAGTGAATTAATTAATTATAATTAGTGAATTAATTAATTATAATTAGTTAAATAATTAATTTTAATTAGTTAATTAATGATTTGTAATTAGTTAATTAATGATTTCTAATTAGGTAATTAATTAATTATAATTAGTTAATTAAGTAATACTATTTAGTTAATTAATTATAATTAGTTAATTAATTAATTATAATTAGCTACTTTATGATTTCTAATTAGCTAATTAATGATTTCTAATTAGCTAATTACTGATTTCCAATTAGTTAATTAATTAATTATAATTAGTTAGTTAATTAATTATAATTAGTGAATTATTTAATTATAATTATTGAATTAATTAATAATAATTAGTGAATTAATTGATTATAATTAGTGAATTAATTAATTATAATTAGTAAATTAATTAATTATAATTAGTGAATTAATTAATTATAATTAGTGAAATAAATAATTCTAATTAGATAATTAATGATTTCTAAGTAGCTAATTAATGATTTATGTTTAGCTAATTAATTAATTATAATTAGCTAATTAATTATAATTAGTGAATTAATTAATTGTAATTAGTGAATTAATTAATTGTAATTAGATAATTAATTAATTATAATTAGCTAATTAATTAATTATAATTAGCTAATTAATTATTATTAGTTAATTAATGATTTCTATTTAGTTAATTATTTTTAATTAGTTAATTAAGTAATTGTAATTATGTAGTTAATCAGTTGAACTTAATTAAGCAGTTCTAATTAAACCTAATTAATCAATTCTAATTCGGCTTAAATAATCAATTCTAATTTAACTTAATTAATCAAATCTAATTCAACATAATTAATCAATTATAATTAATTAACTGTAATTAGTCAATTAATTATTTCTAATTTATTAATTAATGAATTCTAATTAGTTAATTAATGAATTATAATTAGTTAATTAATCAATTATAACTAGTTAATTAAGAAATTCTATTTAGGTAATTATTTATAATTAGTTAATTAAGTAATTCTAATTAGTTAATCAATGAATTCAAATTATGTAGTTAATTAATTAGAATTATGTAGTTTATTAATTCAACTTAATTCATCAATTCTAATTCAACTTAATTAATCAATTCTAATTCAACTTAATTAATCAACTATATTTCAACGTAATTAATCAATTATATTTCAACTTAATTAATCAATTATAAGTCAACATAATTAATCAATTCTAACTAGTTAATTAAGTAATTTTAATTAAGAAATTAATGAACACTAATTTTTTAATTACTGAACACTAATTAGGTAATTATCTAAATTTAAGTAGGTAGTTAATTAAATCTACTTAGGTGGTTAATTAAATCTACATAGGTAGTTAATTAAATCTATATAGGTAGTTAATTAAATCTACCTAAGTAGTTAATTAAATCTAATTAGGTAATCAATGAAATCTAATTGGGTAATCAATGAAATCTAATTTGGTAGTCGATAAAATCTAAATGGGTTGTTAATGAAATCCAATTAGGTACATAATGAAATTAAAAAAGGTAGTTAATGAGATCTAATTAGTTAATTAATGAATTATAACTAGCGAAGTAGTTTCAGTAATTAGCAAAGTAGTTACAGTAATTAGTGAAGTAGTTACAGTAATTAGAAAAGTAGTTACAATAATTCGCGAAGTAGTTACAGTAATTAGCGAAGTAGTTAAGTAAATAGTGATGTAGTTACAGTAATTAGCGAAGTAGTTACAGTAATTAGAAAAGTAGTTATATTAAGAATTGTTTATATAATATATATTTGCATTCCTTTCTAAGTATGATAATTTATTTAGTTTTTCATCTACCTTGACCTCGGTTTGTAATTGTAGTTATGAACTTGAATTTAGTAGTTTAATATATTTTTTACATATTAAGTGTTAGATTTGTCATGAACTGAAATTATTGCTTGAGGAAAGTATCCTCGAATAGAGGGGCTTTGGGTCGGACCACCTACTTTCCTGGAGGATTGCCTTGTCTAGAAAAGTGAATGGGGTTGGCTATCTGTCGCTCTGGCTTATTCATGTTGAGTTTTTCAAGTTCAGATACCTCTATGATTTTACATGACGTGTTCATGTACCTCATCCATATGATTGATGTGGATATGTATGAATATGTTTGACTTACTATTTTGGGTAAATAACACAAACTTGTGGGTTGTGTAAAGCGAGTTACACATCAATATGGTTTGAACATATTGATTTGGTGGATGGACTAGGATTCCAACATAAATTACATAAATTCTAAAAGCATACAGACATAATTAGATTGTTTGATCATATGTGATTAATAACGAAGGTTTATTTTAGATAAAAAAGATGGCTGCTTATATTTATGGCAACAGAAAAATAATTGAGATGGAACAAGGATGTAGTTATAGTACACAACCAGAAGCTGTTGTAATGCTTGGAGGTTGTACAACATTGGGAACTCTTCAAAGGAAAATTCATCGAAAGTTGAAACTGACGAGTAACCAAGCGATAAAATCTATCATATACAGACATCTACAATCTGTTGATAGATATTGGCATGTGCCCTATCCGATAACTGATGATGAAGAATGGGAATATGTACTGTCATTGGTTAAGTTTCTACCTTCCAATCAAATGATGGAGTTGTATGTGACCATATCTACAATGGAGATCCCATCGACATTGGAAGTTGGCTCATCCCAATTTCACGAGACAATGTTATCTTCTCCTTTCAGAACACATCAAGAAGTTCCATCAGCATTGGTACCATCATTTCCCTTGGCCACAATTTCAATAGATAGTCCCCCACATACCATAGATGTGTTGGTTGATAATTTTGAGGATGATGACAATTTAGAAGAAGAAGAGGAAGAGGAAGCTGAAGATGAAGATGAAGCGCATGCAGAAGAACAGCCAGTGCCTACTCATGTGAGGTTTAACCGACCATTGAACCACCCCCCACCATTGAGTTTATGGTCGACGGAAGGCATGAATCGCTTGCCAGAATTCAATTGGTCAGTTATTACTCCTACTTCAGAATTTCCAGGAATCATTGGGGGCATAGATCGAGTGGCAGATGAAGGTGTTCTGTATATTGGAAGAGAGTTTAACAGTAATAATGCAATGAAAAATGTGATAAAACAATATCACATTGACAGAAATTACTATTATGTTGTATAAGAGTCTACAAGATCTTATTATTTGATCTGTTGCGACAAATGTGATTCAAACTGTCAAATACGTATGCGAGCTATAATTGATAACACTTTTCACAGCTGGCGCATCACAAGATTTTCTCCACACACATGTGTGAACCCAAGATTGTCACATGAACATTCTTCATTATATGTTGACATTGTTTCAACAGTTATTGTTGAAATTATTAGATCTTGTCAAGATGTTCCTGTTGTTCTTGTGATGGAGCGAATCAAACAACTTTTTTGTGTATCAGGTCTCTTATTGGATGGCATGCGTAGCACGTCAAAAGGCTATTTTGAATGTGTATGGTGATTGGGATTACTCTTATCGAGTTTTACCTTTGGCATTTGCAATTGTGGAGAAAGATAACTTCTCGTCATGGAGCTGGTTTCTCGCATGTCTTCGTGAGTTTGTTACGGGCGAGGGAGGGATTTTCCTTATCTCAGATCGTCACCGTGCAATCAAAGAGGCAGTACAATTTGAGTGACTTTCATGGAGACCACCGTATTCTCATCATCGATACTGTATTTGACACATTGCTATGAATTTACTAAAGAGATTCAAGAATGAGTCGATGAAGAAAGAAATCATGAAAATTGGTATGAAAATCATTTTTTGTATTAACAAATACTATCATAGTTATGATCATTATTAGTTCAGCTTTTTTCTTGTATGATAGCACACGAGCCTCAACAAAAAAGAATGGAGGAGAGACTTCAAGATATTCAAAGAGTAAATCTGGAAGTTTATGATTATATGATGCAAATTCCAAAATAGAAATGGTCATTGGCATATGATAATGGGAGGAGATATGGTCATATGACTACCAACATCGTAGAATGTATAAATGGGGTTTTCAAGGGAGTTTTAAAATTACCAATCACAGGTAAATATGAATATTTAATTATATATTGATCAGAAAAACATAATTATAATATAATATAATATAATGACTTAAATCTAAATTGTAGGTTTGTTACAAGAGACCTTATATCGTAGTGTCAAGTATTTTCTGGAACGGGGAAAGCAATTTGAAGAGGGATTGAACGGAGGGATGCATTATGGACACCATTTCCAACACGATTTAGATACAGTTCTTTAGGAAGCTGCAACTTATCATGTCACTACATTTAATCGTCCATAGCAACGATTTGAGGTCGCTGAGCTCGGTGATGCTGTGGCTTGTAGCAACGGTCGGATCCGAATTGTTTTACTGGAGAAGCATTACTGTGAATGTGGCAAGTTTCAAGCATTGAGATATCTTTGTGGCCAAGTGATTGAAGCTTGTGGTTACGTACACGTATCTTGGGAGCAGTTTGTTGATCCAGTTTATCAACTTGACAATATCAACTCATGCTACAATACGTCATGGATGCCAATAGGAGAATATCAGAATTTTTAGCTCTCTGATGACACACCCACGCTTCTACTGAACATCAGTAGTCTTTGACCTAAAGGGAGGAAAAAGTCGACTCATATTCGGAATGAGATGGATTTGCCTACTGAATAGGAACCAGGATGAAGGTGCAGCATATGCCGCCAGGAGGGTCATACGAAGACACGTTGCCCTAGATACATAGGGCAATCATCTAATGGTTAAAATGATTTTTGTACTCCATCAGTTACTGTAAACATATTTTATGTGTAATCAATATTTTTTCGGGCTCCCAGTTCTAATCGCCATGGACCTGGCCCGACCGATCTGGTCGTTCCGGCCCCCGAGCCAATGAAGGTACCCGTTGGGGGATCTTCTCCTATTTCAAATTGTGGGAAGGGTCCGCATCCGCCGCCTGACATTTCTGACATCGCTGGCACGTTTGGGGTGGGGGACTACGCCATAGGTCTTGCGATTCATGCCTTGGACCTGATTTCTCTGTTTCATGTCCCCCTGGGTGGGGACATGGGCCCCCCTTTCGCCGCCCCCGCTATGATGGCCCCGTCGGATCCCTGGGAGCTCTGCGGGTTTTAATTTATGGCATCGCCGACGCCTCCTAGGTCTCTTTCCCCACTCTCTCTGGTTATACGGATTTTGAGCCAGCTGGTTCCGGACTATCTTCAACACTCTTTGAGTAGCGATCTTGCTGCTGCGTTCAAGGCTTCTTCTCCGGGTGCTGCTGTCCGAAAATTTGGCGTAGGGGGGTGTTTTTATTTTTTGTATGAAAATGGGTTACCCATTTTCTTTTTTAAGAAAATGGGTCAGTCTAGCGCCACTTGAATTGGCGCTAATGGCAAACAACGCCATAGCGCCACTTCAAGTGGCGCTGACCGGGAAACCGATAATTATTGCTCAGGGCCACTTGAAGTGGCGCTGACCTCCACCCACAACTGTAAAACCCCCCTCCCCCCTCCTCCTCTCCACATTCCCTCCACTCCACTCCTCTCCTCATTCTCCCTCTCCCCTCTCTTCATTCTCCCTCCTCCCTCTCCCTCATCCTCATCCAACCGAGGACCTCTTTGCAAATTCGAAGTTCTGCAAATTTGAGGTAAGTTTTTATGTACATTTCTTTAATATATTAAATTGTTTATTTAATTGTTTAGTAAATGCAATTAGATTATGGAATTTTTATATTAATTTATTTGTTTACTTTATAGAATTATTTTAAAACCTAATTATGTATTAGTAGTTAATAATTAATTATAATAGGGAATTAATTATTTTTAAGTAGCAAATTATTTAATTGTAATTTGTTATTTAATACATTCAAATTAGTTAATAGTAGTTAAATATTTGTAAGTAATTAAATAATCAATTGTAATTAGTTAATTAATCAATTTTAATTAATTAATTAATAGTAAGTAGTTATGTAATTGTAATTAGTTAATTGTAATTAGTAAGTAGTTAATTTTAATAAGTTAATTGAAATTAGTAATTAGTTAAAAGTAATTAGTAATTAGTTAATTGTAATTAGTAATTATTTAATTGTAATTAGTACTTAGTTAATTGTAATTAGTAATTAGTTAATTGTAGTTAGTTAAATGTAATTAGTTAATTAGTTAATTGTAATTACTTAATTAATTAATTCTAATTAGTTAATTAATGAATTCTAATTAGTTAATTAATGAATTCTTAATTAGTTAATTAATGATTTCTAATTAGTTAATTAATGATTTCTAATTAGTTAATTAATGATTTCTAATTAGTTAATTAATGATTTTCAATTAGTTAATTAATTATATCTAATTAGTGAATTAATTAATTATAATTAGTGAATTAATTAATTATATTTAGTTATATAATTAATTATAATTAGTTAATTAATGATTTGTAATTAGTTAATTAATGATTTGTAATTAGGTAATTAATTAATTATAATTAGTTAATTAATTAATTCTATTTAGTTAATTAATTATAATTAGTGAATTAATTAATTATAATTAACTACTTAATGATATCTAATTAGCTAATTAATGATTTCTAATTAGCTAATTAATGATTTCTAATTAGCTAATTAATTAATTATAATTATCTAATTAATTAATTATAATTAGTGAATTAATTAATTGTAATTAGTGAATTAATTAATTGTAATTAGCTAATTAATTAATTATAATTAGCTAATTAATTAATTATAATTATCTAATTAATGATTATTAGTTAATTAATGATTTCTATTTAGTTAATTATTTCTAATTAGTTAATTAAGTAATTGTAATTATGTAGTTAATCAGTTGAACTTAATTAAGCAGTTCTAATTAAACCTAATTAATCAATTCTAATTTGGCTTAAATTATCAATACTAATTTAACTTAATTAATCAAATCTAATTCAACTTAATTAATCAATTATAATTAATTAACCGTAATTAGTTAATTAATCATTTCTAATTTATTAATTAATGAATTGTAATTAGTTAATTAATGAATTCTAATTAGTTAATTAATCAACTATAATTAGATAATTAATAAATTCTATTTATGTAATTATTTATAAATAGTTAAATAAGTAATTCTAATTAGTTAATTAATGAATTCAAATTATCTAGTTAATTAATTCAAATTATGTAGTTTATTAATTAAACTTAATTAATAAATTCTAATTCAACTAAATTAATCAATTATCATTCATCTTAATTAATCAATTATATTTCATCTTAATTAATCAATTATATTTCAACTTAATTAATCAATTATAAATCAAATTAATTAATCAATTCTAATTAGTTAATTAAGTAATTTTAATTAGGAAATTAATGAACACTAATTATGTAATTAATGAACACTAATTAGGTAATTAACTAAATTTAAGTAGCTAGTTAATTAAATCTACTTAGGTAGTTAATTAAATCTACTTAGGTAGTTAATTAAATCTATTTAAGTAGTTAATTAAATCTACTTAGGTAGTTAATTAAATCTAATTAGGTAATAAATTAAATCTAATTGGGTAATCAATGAAATCTAATTGGGTAGTCGATAAAATCCAATTGGGTAGTCAATGATATCTAATTAGGTACATAATGAAATTAAAAAAGGTAGTTAATGAAATTTAATTAGTTAATTAATGAAGTATAACTACCGAAGTAGTTTCAGTAATTAGCGAAGTAGTTACAATAATTAGCGAAGTAGATACAGTAATTAGCGAAGTAGTTAAAATAATTAGCAATGTAGTTACAGTAATTCGCGAAGTAGTTAAGTAATTAGCGAAGTAGTTACAGTAATTAGCGAAGTAGTTACATTAATTAGAAAAGTAGTTATATTAATAATTTTTCGTATAATATATATTTACATTCCATTATAAGTATGATAATTTATTTAGTTTGTCATCTACCTTGACCTCGGTTTGTAATTGTAGTTATGAACTTGAATTTAGTGGTTCAATATATTTTTTACATATTAAGTGTTAGAATTGTCATGAACTGAAATTCTTGCTTGAGTAAAGTATCCCCGGATAGAGGGGCTTTGGGTCGGACCACCTACTTTCCTGGAGGCTTGCCTTATCTAGGAAAGTGAATGGGGTTGGCAATCTGTCGCTCCGGGCTTATTCATGTTGAGTTTTTCAAGTTCAGATAACTCTATGCTTTTACATGACGTGTTCATGTACCTCATTCATATGATGGATGTGGATATGTATGAATATGTTTGACTTTCTATTCTTGGGTAAATAACACAAACTTGTGGGTTTTGTAAAGCGAGTTACACATCAATATGGTTTGAACATATTGATTTGGTGGAGGGACTAGGATTCAAACATAAATTACATAAATTCTAAAATCATGCAGACATAATTAGATTGTTTGATCATATGTGATTAATAACGAAGGTTTATTTTAGATAAAAAATATGGCTTCTTATATTTATTTCAATGGACAAATAATTGAGACGAAACAAGGATGTAGTTATAGTATACAACCAGAAGCTGTTGTAATGCTTGGAGGTAGTACAACATTGGGAACTCTTCAAAGGAAAATTCATTGATGTTTGAAACTGATGAGTAACCAAGTGATAGAATCTATCATATACAGACATCTGCAATATGTTGATAGATTTTGGCATTTGGTCTATCTGAAAACTGATGATAAAGAATGACAATACGTACTGTCATCGGTTAAGTTTCTACCTGCCAGTCAAATGATGGAGTTGTATGTGACCATATCTACAATGGATATCCCATCGACATTGGAAGTTGGGTCATCACAATTTCACGAGACAATGTCATCTGCTCCTTTTAGAACACATCAAGAAGTTCCATCAGCATTGGTACCATCATTTCCCTCAGCCACAATTTCAATTGATAGTCCCCCACATACTATAGATGTGTTGGTTGATAATTTTGAGGACGATGACAATTTAGAAGAAGAAGATGAAGAGGAAGCTGAAGATGAAGAGGAAGTGCATGCGGAAGAACAGCCAGTGCCTACTCATGTGATGTTTAACCGACCGTTGAACCACCCCCACCATTGAGTTCATGGTCGACGGAAGGCATAAATCGCTTGCTAGAATTTAATTGGTCAGTTATTACTCGTACTTCAGAATTTCCAAGAATCATTGGGGGCACAGATCGAGTGGCAGATAAAGGATTTCTGTATATTGGAAGAGATTTTGATAGTAAAGATGCAATAAAAAATGTGATAAAACAATATCACATTGACATACATTACTCTTATGTTGTAGAAGTGTAAAAAAGATCTTATTATTTGATCTGTTGCGACAAATATGATTCTAACTGTAAAATGCGTATGTGAGCTATAATTGATAACACTTTTCACAGCTGGCGCATCACAAGATTTACTACACACACATGTGTGAACCCAAGCTTGTCACAGGAACATTCTTCATTATATGTTGACTATGTTTCAATAGTTATTGTTGAAATGATTAGATCTTGTCAAGATGTTCCTGTTGTTCTTCTGATGGATCGAATCAAACAAATTTTTGGGTATCAGATCTCTTATTGGATTGCATGGGAAGCACGTCAAAAGGCTATTGTGAAAGTGTATGATGATTGCGATGACTCTTATCGAGTTTTACCATAACTTTTGGAGCTTTTATGCCACAATAATCAAGTTATCTATCAGTTAAATACTATTGAATATGTTATCCAATACAACCAAGTTGACTAGTCAATGGTTGTTTTTGATATATTGTTTTGGAAAATTTTACCATGTGTGGCTGCTTTTAGGAATTTCAAGCAGTTTATACAAATAGATGGCACATTTCTGTATGGAAGGTATACATGAAATTTATTGATTACTGCCACACAATATGGAAATAGAGCCCCTCTACCTTTGACATTTGCAATTGTGGATAAAGAGAACTTCTCGTCAAGGAGTTGGTTTCTTGCATATCTTTGTGAGTTTGTTACGGGCGAGGAAGGGATTTGCCTTATCTCAGATCATCACCATGAAATCAAAGAGGCAGTACAATTTGAGGGACGTTCATAGAGACCACCTTATGCCCATCATCGATACTGTATTCGACACATTGCTAGTAATTTACGAAAGAGATTCAAGAATTAGTCGATGAAGACAGCAATCTTGAAAATTGGTATGAAAATCATTTTTTGTATTAACAAATCCTATAATAGTTATGATCATTATTTGTTAAGATTTTTTCTTGTATGATAGCATACGAGTCTCAACAACAAAGAATGGAGGAGGGTCTTCAAGATATTCAAAGAGTTAATCCGTAAGTTTATGATTATATGATGCAAATTCCAAAACAGAAATGGTCGTTGGCATATGATGATTGGAGGAGATATGGTCAAATAACTACCAACATCGTAGAATGCATAAATGGGGTTTTCAAGGCTGTTCGAAAATTACCAATCACAGGTAAATATGAATATTTAATTATATGTTGATCAGAAAAACATAATTATAATATACTATTAGTATAATGACTTAAATCTAAATTGTAGGTTTGGTATAAGAGTCCTTCTATCATAGTGTCAGGTATTCTCTGGAACGAGGAAAGCAAGATGAAGAGGGCTTGAACAGATGGATGCGTTATGACACCATTTCCAACGTGATTTAGATATAGTTTTTCAGGAAGCTGCAACATTTCATGTCACTGAATTTAATCATCCAGAGCAACGATTTGAGGTCGCTGAGCCCGGTGATACTGTGGCTTGTAGCAATGTTTAGATCCTAATTGTTTTACTGGATAAGCGTTACTTTGAATGTGGCAAGTTTCAAGCATTGAGAAATCCTTGTGGCCATGTGATTGCAGCCTGCGGTTACGTACACGTATCTTGGGAGCAGTATGTTGATCCAGTTTATCGACTTGACAGTATCAACCCAAGCTACAATACTCCGTGGATGCCAATCAGAGAATATCAGAATTTTCAGCTCTCTGATGACACACCCACGCTTCTACCGAACATCAGTAGACTTCGACCTAAAGGGAGGCCAAAGTCGACTCCTATTCGGAATGAGATGGATTGGCCTACTGAACAGGCACCTGGACCAAGGTGCAACATATGCCGCTAGGAGGGTCATACGAAGACACGTTTCCCTAGACACATAGGGCAATCATCTAATGGTTAAAATGATTTTTGTACTCCATGAGTTACTGTAAATATATTGTACATGTAATCAATATTTTTTCGGGCTCCTGGTTCTAATCGCCATGGCCCTGGCCTGACCGGTCCGGAGGTTCGGGCCCCTGAGCTAGTGAAGGTAGCCATTGGGGGATCTTCTCCTATTTCAAATTGTGGGAAGGGTCCGCATGTGCCGCCTGACATTTCTGACATCGCTGGAACGTTTGAGGTGGGGGACTACGCCATAGGTCTTGCGATTCCTACCTCAGACCTGATTTCTCTGTTGCTTGTCCCCCTGGCTGGGGACATGGGCCCCCCTTTGGCCGCCCCCACTATGATGGCCCCGTTGAATCCATGGAAGCTCTGCGGGTTTTCATTTATGGAATCGTCGGCGCCTCCTAGGTCCCTTTCCCCACTCTCTCTGGTTATGCAGATTTCGAACCAGCTGGTTCCAGACTATCTTCAACACTCATTGAGTATCGATCTACCTGTTGCGTTCAAGGCTTCTTCTCCGGGTGCTTCTGTCGGAAAATTTGGGGTAGGGGGTGTTTTTTTTATGAAAATGAGTTACCCATTTTCTTTTTTAAGAAAATGGGTTAGTCTAGCGCCACTTGAATTGGCGCTAATGGGAAAAAATGCCCTAGCGCCACTTCAAGTGGCGCTAACCGGGAAACCTGTAATTATTGCTCAGTGCCACATAAAGTGGCGCTCATCTCCACCCACAACTATAAAACCCCCCCCCCCCTCCGCCTCTCTTCATTCCCTCCACTCCACTCCTCTCCTCATTCTCCCTCTTCCCTCTCTTCATTCTCCATCCTCCCTCTCCTTCATCCTCATCCAACCGAGGACCTTTTTGCAAATTCGAATTTCTGCAAATTCGAGGTAAGTTTTTATTTACATTTCATTAATATTTTATATTGTTTATTTAATTTTTTAGTTAATGTAATTAGATTATGGAATTTTTTTATTAATTTATTTGTTTACTTTATAGAATTATTTTAAAACCTAATTATGTATTAGTAGTTAATAATTAATTATAATAGTGAATTAATTATTTTTAAGTAACAAATTATTAAATTGTAATTTGTTATTTAATACATTCTAATTAGATAATAGTAGTTAAATATTTGAAATTAATTAAATAATTAATTGTAATTAGTTAATTAATCAATTTTAATTAGCTAATTAATAGTAAGTAGTTAAGTAATTTTAATTAGTTAATTGTAATTAGTAAGTAGTTAATTTTAATTAGTTAATTGTAATTTGTAATTAGTTAAATGTAACTAGTAATTAGTTAATTGTAATTAGTAATTAGTTAATTGTAATTAGTAATTATTTAATTGTAATTAGTAATTAGTTAATTGTAGTTAGTTAAATGTAATTAGTTAATTAGTAAATTTTAATTAGTTAATTAATGAATTCTAATTAGTTAATTAATGAATTCTAATTTGTTAATTAATAAATTCTAATTAGTTAATTAATGAATTCTAATTAGTTAATTAATGAATTCTAATTAGTTAATTAATGAATTCTAATTAGTTAATTAATGATTTCTAATTAGTTAATTAATGATTTCTAATTAATTAATTAATGATTTATAATTATTTAATTAATGATTTCTAATTAGCCAATTAATGATTTCTAATTAGTGAATTAATTAATTATAATTAGTGAATTAATTAATTATATTTAGTTAAATAATTAATTATAATTTGTTAATTAATGATTTGTAATTAGTTAATTAATGATTTGTAATTAGGTAATTAATTAATTATAATTAGTTAATTAAGTAATTCTATTTAGTTAATTAATTATAATTAGTTAATTGATTAATTATAATTAGCTACTTAGTAATTTCTAATTAGTTAATTAATGATTTTTAATTAGCTAATTAATGATTTCTAATTAGTTAATTAATCAATTATAATTAATTAGTTAATTAAATATAATTAGTTAATTAATTAATTATAATTACTGAATAATTTAATTATAATTAGTGAATTAATTAATTATAATTAGTGAATTAATTAATTATAATTAGTGAATTAATTAATTATAATTAGTGATTTAATTAATTATAATTAGTTAATTAAATAATTATAATTAGTGAATTAATTAATTATAATTAGTGAAATAACAAATTCTAATTAGCTAATTAATGATTTATAAGTAGTTAATTAATTAATTATAATTATCTAATTAATTAATTATAATTAGTGAATTAATTAATTGTAATTAGTGAATTAATTAATTGTAATTAGCTAATTAATTAATTATAATTACGTAATTAATTTATTATAATTATCTAATTAATGATTATTAGTTAATTAATGATTTCAATTTAGTTAATTATTTCTAATTAGTTAATTATGTAATTTTAATTATGTAGTTAATCAGTTGAACTTAATTAAGCAGTTCTAATTAAACCTAATTAATCAATTCTAATTCGGATTAAATAATCAATTCTAATTTAACTTTATTTATCAAATATAATTCAACTTAATTAATCAATTATAATTAATTAACTGTAATTTGTCAATTATTCATTTCTAATTTATTAATTAATGAATTCTAATTAGTTAATTAATGAATTCTAATTAGTTAATTAATCAATTATAATTAGTTAATTAAGAAATTCTATTTAGGTAATTATTTATAATTAGTTAATTAAGTAATTATAATTAGTTAATTAATGAATTCAAATTATGTAGTTAATTAATTCAAATTATGTAGTCTATTAATTCAACTTAATTAATCAATTCTAATTCAACTTAATTAATCAATTCTAATTCAACTTAATTAATCAATTATATTTAAACTTAATTAATCAATTATATTTCAACTTAATTAATCAATTATAATTCTACTTAATTAATCAATTCTAATTAGTTAATTAAGTAATTTTAATTAGGAAATTAACGAACACTAATTATGTAATTAATGAACACTAATTAGGTAATTAACTAAATTTAAGTAGGGAGTTAATTAAATCTACTTAGGTAGTTAATTAAATCTACTTATGTAGTTAATTAAATCTACTTAGGTAGTTAATTAAATCTACTTAGGTAGTTAATTAAATCTAATTAGGTAATCAATGAAATCTAATTGGGTAATCAATGAAATCTGATTGGGTAGTCGATAAAATCCAATTGGGTAGTTAATGAAATATAATTAGGTACATAATGAAATTAAAAAAGGTAGTTAATGAAATATAATTAGTTAATTAATGAAGTATAACTAGTGAAGTAGTTTCAGTAATTAGCAAAGTAGTTACAGTAATTAGCGAACTAGTTACAGTAATTAGCGAAGTAGTTATAGTAATTAGCGAAGTAGTTATAGTAATTAGCGAAGTAGTTAAGTAATTAGCCAAGTAGTTATAGTAATTAGTGAAGTAGTTACAGTAATTAGTAAAGTAGTTATATTAATAATTTTTTATCTCATATATATTTTCATTCCATTATATGTATGATAATTTATTTAGTTTTTCATCTACGTTGACCTCGGTTTGTAATTGTAGTTATGAACATGAATTTAGTAGTTTAAAATATTTTTTACATTTTAAGTGTTAGAGTTGTCATGAACTGAAATTCTTGCTTGAGTAAAGTATCCCCGGATAGAGGGGCTTTGGGTCGGACGACCTACTTTCCAGGATGCTTTCCTTGTCTAGGAAAGTGAATGGGGTTGGATATCTGTCACTCCAGGCTTATTCATGTTGAGTTTTTCAAGTTCAGATAACTCTATGCTTTTACATGATGTGTTCATGTACCTCATCCATATGATGGATGTAAATATGTATGAATATGTTTGAATTACTATTTTTGGGTAAATAACACAAACTTGTGGGTTGTGTAAAGCGAGTTACACATCAATATGGTTTGAACATATTGATTTGGTGGAGGGACTAGGATTTGAACATAAATTACCTAAATTCTAAAAGCATGGAGACATAATTAGATTGTTTGATCATATGTGATTAATAAAGATGGTTTATTTTAGATAAAAAAGATGGCTACTAATATTTATTGCAACAGAATAATAATTGAGAAAGAACAAGGATGTAGTTATAGTATACAACCAGAAGCTGTTGTAATGCATGGAGGACGTACAACTTTGGGAACTCTTCAAAGGAAAATTCATCGAAAGTTGAAACTGATGAGTAACCAAATGATATAATCTATCATATACAGACATCTACAATATGTTGAAAGATTTTGGCATGTGGCCTATCCAATAAATGATGATGAAGAATGGGAATACGTACAATCATGGGTTAATTTTCTACCTGCCAATCAAATGATGGAGTTGTATGTGACCATATCTACAATGGAGATCCCATCGACATTGGAAGTTGGGTCATCACAATTTCACGAGACAATGTCATATGCTCCTTTTAGAACACATCAAGAAGTTCCATCAGCATTGGTACCATCATTTCCCTCAGCCACAATTTCAATAGATAGTCCCCCACATACTATAGATGCGTTGGTTGATAATTTTGAGGACGATGACAATTTAGAAGAAGAAGATGAAGAGGAAGCTGAAGATGAAGAGGAAGCGCATGCGGAAGAACAGCCAGTTCCTACTCATGTGAGGTTTAATCGACTGTTGAACCACCCCCCACCATTGTGTTCATGGTCGATGGAAGGCATGAATCGCTTTCCAGAATTCAATTGGTCAATTATTACTCCTACTTTAGAATTTCCAGGAATCATTGGGGGCACAGATCGAGTGGAAGATGAAGATGTTCTGTATATTGGAAGAGAGTTTGACAGTAAAGATGCAGTGAAAAATGTGATAAAACAATATCACATTGAAAGACATTACTCTTATGTTGTAGAAGAGTCAAAAAGATCTTATTATTTTATATGTTGCGACAAATATGATTCGAACAGTCAAATGTGTATGCGAGCTATAATTGATAACACTTTTCACAGTTGGCGCATCACAAGAATTGCTCCACACACATGTGTGAACCCAAGCTTGTCATAGGAACATTCTTCATTAGATGTTTACTTTTTTTCTATAGTTATTGTTGAAATGATTAGCGCTTGTCAAGATGTTTCTATTGTTATTGTGATGGAGCGAATCAAACAACTTTTTGGGTATCAGATCTCTTATTGGAAGGCATGGGCAGCATGTCAAAAGGCTATTGTGAAAGTGTATGGTGATTGGGATGATTCTTATGGAGTTTAATCACAACTTTTGGAGCTTATACGCCACAAAAATCAAGTGATATATCAGTTAAATACTATTGAATATGTTAACCAGTACAACTAAGTTGACCAGTAAATGGTTGTTTTTGATAGATTTTGTGGACATTTTTACCATGTGTGGCTGCTTTTAGGCATTACAAGCAGTTTATACAAATAGATAGAACATTCTTGTATGGAAAGTATACAAGAAATTTATTGATTGTTGCCACACAAGATGGAAATAGAGCCCCTCTACCTTAGGCTTTTGCAATTTTGGAGAAAGAGAACTTCTCGTCATGGAGTTGGTTTCTCACATGTCTTCGTGAGTTTGTTACGGGCGAGGAAGGGATTTGCCTTATCTCAGATCCTCACCGTGCAATCAAAGAGGCAGTACGATCTGAGGGACTTTCATTGAGACCACCTTATGCCTGTCATCAATACATTATTCGGCACATTGCTAGCAATTTACGAAAGATATTCATGAATGAGTCGATGAAGAAGGCAATCTTGAAAATGGGTATGAAAATAATTTTTTATATTAACAAATCCTATCATAGTTATGATCATTATTTGTTCTTATTTTTTCTTGTATGATAGCATATGAGCATCAACAACAAATAATGGAGGAGCGTCTTCATGATATTCAAAGAGTTAATCCGGAAGTTTATGATTATATGATGTAAATTCCAAAACAGAAATGATCGTTGACATATGATGATGGGAGGAGATATGGTCATATCACTACCAACATCATAGAATGCATTAATGGGGTTTTCAAGGGAGTTCGAAAATTACCAATCACAGGTAAATATGAATATTTTATTATATGTTGATCAAAAAAACAAAATTATAATATACTATTAGTATAATGACTTAAATCTAAATTGTAGGTTTGGTACAAGAGACCTTATATCGTAGTGTCATGTATTTTCAGTAACGGGGAAAGCAAGCGGAAGAGGTCTTGAACAGAGGGATGCGATATGGACACCATTTCAAACGCGATTTAGATACAGTTCTTCAGGAAGATGCATCTTATAGTGTCACCGCATTTAATCGTCTAGAGCAAGGATTTGAGGTCACTGAGCCCGGTGATTTTGTGGCTTATAGCAATGGTCGGATCTGAATTGTTTTACTGGAGAAGCGTTACTGTGAATGTGGCAAGTTTCAAGCATTGAGATATCCTTGTGGCCATGTGATTGTAGCCTGTGGTTATGTACACGTATCTTGGGAGCTGTTTGTTGATCCAGTTTATCGACTTGACAGTATCAACTCATGCTACAATACTCCGTGGATGCCAATCGGAGAATATCAGAATTTTCAGCTCTCTGATGACACACCCACGCTTCTACCGAACATTAGTAGACTTAGACCTAAAGGGAGGCCAAAGTCGAATCGTATTCGGAATGAGATGGATTGGCCTACTGAACAGGCACCTGGATGAAGGTGCAACATATGCCGCCAGGAGGGTCATACGATGACACGTTGCCCTAGACAAATAGGGCATTCATCTAATGGTTGAAATGATTTTTTTACTCCATCAGTTACTGTAAACATATTGTACGTGTAATCAATATTTTTTCAGGCTCCCTGTTCTAATCGCCATGGCCCTGGCCCGATCGGTCCAGACGTTTTGGCCCCCGAGCCGGTGAAGGTAGCCATTGGGGGATCTTCTCCTATTTCAAATTGTGGGAAGGGTCCGCATACGCCACCTGACATTTCTGACATCGCTGGCACGTCTGAGGTTGGGGACTATGCCATAGGTCTTGCGATTCCTGCCTCGGACCTGATTTATCTGTTGCCTGTCCCCCTAGGTGGGGACATGGGCCCCCCTTTGGCCGCCCCCGCTATGATGGCCCCATCGGATCCCTGGGAGCTCTGTGGGTTTTAATTTATGGCATCGCCGGTGCCTCCTAGGTCTCTTTCCACACTCTATCTGGTTATGTAGATTTCGAACCAGCGGGTTTCTGGACTATCTTCAACACTCTTTGAGTAGCGATCTAGCTGCTGCGTTCAAGGCTTCTTCTCCGGGTGCTGTTGTCGGAAAATTTGGGGTAGGGGGCGTTTTTTTTATGAAAATGGGTTACCCATTTTCATTTTTAAGAAAATGGGTCAGTCTAGTGCCACTTGAATTGGCGCTAATGGAAAAAAATGCCATAATGCCACTTCAAGAGGTGCTAACCGGGAAACCAGTAATTATTGTTCAGCGCCACTTGAAGTGGCGCTGATACCTTTCGGATAAACGGATCCGCACCACTTGAAGAGGCGCTGATCTCCACCCACAACTATAAAACCCCCTCCCCCCTCCTCCTCTCCTCATTCCCTACACTCCACTCCTCTCCTCATTCTACATCTTCCCTCTGTTCATTCTCCCACCTCCCTCTCCCTCATCCTCATCCAACCGAGGACCTTTTTGCAAATTCGAAGTTCTGCAAATTCGATGTAAATTTTTATTCACATTTCTTTAATATTTTAAATTGTTTTATTAATTTTTTAGTTAATGTAATTAGATTATGGAATTTGTTTATTAATTTATTTGTTTACTTTATAGAATTAGTTTAAAACTTAATTATGTATTAGTAGTTAATAATTAATTATAATAGTGAATTAATTATTTTTAAGTAGAAAATTATTTAATTGTAATTTATTATTTAATACATTCTAATTAGTTAATAGTAGTTAAATATTTGTAAGTAATTAAATAATTAATTGTAATTATTTTATTAATCAATTTTAATATAATTAATTAATAGTACGTAGTTAAGTAATTGTAATTAGTTAATTGTAATTAGTAAGTAGATAATTTCAATTAGTTAACTGTAATTAGTAATTAGTTAAATTTAATTAGTAATAAGTTAATTGTAATTAGTAATTAGTTAATTTTAATTAGTTAATTTTAAGTAGTAATTAGTTAATTGTAGTTAGTTAAATGTAATTAGTTTATTAGTTAATGGTAATTAGTTAATTAATGAATTTTAATTAGTTAATTAATGAATTATAATTAGTTAATTAATGAATTCTAATTAGTTAATTAATGATTTCTAATTAGTTAATTAATGATTTCTACTTAGTTAATTAATGATTTCTAATTAGTTTAGTAATGATTTCTAATTAGCAAATTAATGATTTCTAATTAGTGAATTAATTAATTATAATAAGTGAATTAATTAATTATAATTAGTTAAATAATTAATTATAATTAGTTAATTAATGATTTGTAATTAGTTAATTAATTATTTGTAATTAGGTAATTAAGTAATTATAATTAGTTAATTAAGTAATTTTATTTAGTTAATTAATTATAATTAGTGAATTAATTAATTATAATTATCTACTTAATGATTTATAATTAGATAATTAATGATTTATAATTAGCTAATTAATGATTTCTAATTAGTTAATTAATTAATTATAATTAGTTAGTTAATTAATTATAATTAGTGAATTAATTAATTATAATTATTGAATTAATTAATTATAATTAGTGAATTAATTAATTTTATTTAGTGAATTTATTAATTATAATTAGTGGATTAATTAATTATCATTAGTGAATTAATTAATTATAATTAATGAATTAATTAATTATAATTATTGAAATAATTAATTCTAATTAGCTAATTAATGATTTCTAAGTAACTAATTAATGATTTCTAATTAGCTAATTAATTAATTATAATTAGCTAATTAATTAATTATAATTAGTGAATTAATTAATTGTAGTTAGTGAATTAATTAATTCTAATTAGCTAATTAATTAATTATAATTAGCTAATTAATTAATTATAATTAGCTAATTAATGATTATTAGTTAATTAATGATTTCTATTTAGTTAATTATTTCTAATTAGTTAATTAAGTAATTGTAATTATGTAGTTAATCAGTTGAACATGATTAAGCAGTTCTAATTAAACCTAATTAATCAATTCTAATTCGGCTTAAATAATCAATTCTAATTTAACTTAATTAATCAAATATAATTCAATTTAATTAATCAATTATAATTAATTACCTATAATTAGTCAATTAATCATTTCTAATTTATTAATTAATGAATTCTAATTAGTTAATTAATGAATTCTAATTAGTTAATTAATCAATTATAATTATTTAATTAAGAAATTCTATTTAGGTATTTATTTATAATTACTTAATTAAGTAATTCTAATTAGTTAATTAATGAATTCAAATTATGTAGTTAATTAATTCAAATTATGTAGTTTATTATTTCAACCTAATTAATCAATTCTAATTCAACTTAATTAATCAATTCTAATTCAACTTAACTAATCAATTATATTTCAACATAATTAATCAATTATATTTCAACTTAATTAATCAATTATAAGTCAACTTAATTAATCAATTCTAATTAGTTAATTAAGTAATTTTAATTAGGAAATTAATGAACACTCATTATGTAATTAATGAACACTATTTAGGTAATTAACTAAATTTAAGTAGGTAGTTAATTAAATCTACTTAGGTAGTTAATTAAATCTACTTAGGTAGTTAATTAAATCTAATTAGGTAATCAATGAAATCTACTTTGGTAATCAATGAAATCCAATTGGGTAGTCGATAAAATCCAATTGGGTAGTTAATGAAATCTAATTAGGTACATAATGAAATTAAAAAAGGTAGTTAATGAAATCTAATTAGTTAATTAATGAATTATAACTAGCGAAGTAGTTTTACTAATTTGAGAAGTAGTTACACTAATTAGCGAAGTAGTTACAGTAATTAGCGAAGTAGTTACAGTAATTAGCAAAGTAGTTACAGTAATTAGCGAAGTAGTTATGTAATTAGAGAATTAGTTACAGTAATTAGCAAAGTAGTTATATTAATTAGAAAAGTAGTTATATTAAGAATTGTTTATATAATATATATTTTAATTCCATTCTAAGTATGATAATTTATTTAGTTTTTCATCTACCTCGACCTCAGTTTGTAATTGTAGTTATGAACTTGAATTTAGTAGTTTAATATATTTTTTACATATTAAGTGTTAGAGTTGTCATGAACTAAAATTCATGCTTGAGTAAAGTATCCCCGGATAGAGGGGCTTTGGTTCAGACCACCTACTTTCTTGGAGGGTTTCCTTGTCTTGGAAAGTGAATGGGGTTGGCTATCTATCGCTCTGGGCTTATTCATGTTGAGTTTTTCATGTTCAGTTAACTCTATGATTTTACATGACGTGTTCATGTACCTCATCCAAATGATGGATGTGGATATGTATGAATATGTTTGACATACTATTTTTGGGTAAATAACACAAACTTGTGGGTTGTGTAAAGCGAGCTACACATCAATATGGTTTGAACATATTGAATTGGTGGAGGGACTAGGATTCCAACATAAATTACATAAATTCTAAAAGCATGCAGACATAATTAGATTGTTTGATCATATGTGATTAATAACGAAGGTTTATTTTAAAGAAAAAATGGCTGCTTATATTTATTGCAATGGACAAATAATTGAGAGGGAACAAGGATGTAGTTATAGTATACAACCAGAAGCTATTGTAATTCTTGGAGGCTGTACAACATTGGGAACTCTTTAAAGGAAAATTCATCGAAAGTTGAAACTGACGAGTAACCAAGTGATAGAATCTATCATATACAGACATCTACAAATTGTTGATATATTTTGGCATGTGGCCTATCCGATAACTGATGATTAAGAATGTGAATACGTACTGTCATTGGTTATGTTTCTACCTGCCAATCAACTGATGGAGTTGTATGTGACCATATCTACAATGGAGATCCCATCGACATTGGAAGTTGGGTCATCACAATTTCATGATACAATTCCATCTGCTCCATTTAGAACACATCAAGAAGTTCCATCAACATTGGTACCATCATTTCACTCGGCCACAATTTCAATAGATAGTCCCCCACATACTATAGATGCGTTGGTTGATAATTTTGAGAACGATGACAATTTAGAAGAAGAAGATGAGGAGGAAGCTGAAGATGAAGATGAAGCGCACGAGGAAGAACAGCCAGTGCCTACTCATGTGAGGTTTAACCGACCATTAAACCACCCCCCACCATTGAGTTCATGGTCGATGGAAGGAATGAATCGCATGCCAGAATTCAATTGGTCAGTTATTACTCCTACTTCAGAATTTCCAAGAATCATTGGGGGCACAGATCGAGTGGCAGATGAAGGTGTTCTGTATATTGGAAGAGAGTTTGACAGTAAATATGCAATGAAAAATGTGATAAAACAATATCACATTGACAGACATTACAGTTATGTTGTAGAAGAGTAAAAAAGATCTTATTATTTGATCCGTTGCGACAAATATGATTCGAACTGTCAAATGCGTATTCAAGCTATAATTGATAACACTTTTCACAGTTGTCACATCACAAGATTTACTCCACACACATGTGTGAACCCAATCTTGTCACAGGAACATTATTCATTAGATGTTGACTTTGTTTCAACAGTTATTGTTGAAATGATTAGAGCTTGTCAAGATGTTCCTATTGTTCTTGTGATGGAGTGAATCAAACAACTTTATGGGTATCAGATCTCTTATTGGAAGGCATGGGCAGCACATCAAAAGGCTATTGTGAAAGTGTATGGTGATTGGGATGACTCTTATCGAGTTTTACCACAACTTTTGGAGCTTTTATTCCACAACAATAAAGTGATCTATCAGTTAAATACTATGGAATATGTTAACCAATACAACCAAGTTGACTAGTCAATGGTTGTTTTTGATAGATTGTTTTGGATATTTTTACCATGTGTGGCTGCTTTTAGGCATTTCAAGCAGTTTATACAAATAGATGGCACATTTCTGTATGGAAAGTATACAGGAACTTTATTGATTGCTGCCACACAAGATGGAAATAGAGCCCCTCTACCTTTGACATTTTCAATTGTGGAGAAAGAGAACTTCTCTTCATGGAGTTGGTTTCTGACATGTCTTCGTGAGTTTGTTACGGGAGAGGAAGAGATTTGCCTTATCTCAGATCATCACCGTGCAATCAAAGAGGCAGTACAATCTGAGATACTTTCATGGAGACCACCTTATGCCCATCATCGATACTATATTTGACACATTGCTAGCAATTTATGAAAGAGATTCAAGAATGAGTCGATGAAGAAAGAAATCTTGAAAATTGGTATGAAAATCATTTTTTTATTAACAAATCCTATCATAGTTATGATCATTATTTGTTCAGATTTTTTCCTATATGATAGCATACGAGCCTCAACAAAAAAGAATGGAGGAGCATCTTCAAGATATTCAAAGAGTTAATCTGGAAGTTTATGATTATATGATGAAAATTCAAAAATAGAAATGGTCATTGGCATATGATGATTGGAGGAGATATGGTCATATGACTACCAACATCATAGAATGCACAAATGGGGTTTTCAAGGGAGTTCAAAAATTACCAATCACAGGTAAATATGAATATTTAATTATATGTTGATCAAAAAAACATAATTATAATATACTATTAGTATAATGACTTAAATCTAAATTGTAGGTTTGGTACAAGAGACCTTCTATCGTAGTGTCAAGTATTTTTTGGAATGGGGAAAGCAAGCTGAAGAGGGCTTGAACAGAGGGATGCATTGTGGACACCATTTCCAATGCGATTTAGATACAATTATTTAGGAAGCTGCAACTTATCCTTTCACCGAATTTAATCGTCCAGAGCAACGATTTGTGGTCAATGAGCCCGGTGATGCTGTGGCTTATATCAATGTTTAGATCCAAATTGTTTTACTGGAGAAGCGTTACTGTGAATGTGGCAAGTTTCTAGCATTGAGATATCCTTGTGGCCATGTGATTGCAGCCTGTTGTTATGTACACATATCTTGGGAGAAGTTTGTTGATCCAGTTTATCGACTTGACAGTATCAGCTCATACTACAATACTTCGTGGATGCCAATCGGAGAATATCAGAATTTTTAGCTCTCTGATGACACATCCACGCTTCTACCGAACATCAGTAGACTTCGACCAAAAGGGAGGCCAAAGTCGACTCATATTCAGAATGAGATGGATTGGCCTACTGAACAGGCACCAGGACGAAGGTGCAGCATATGCCTCCAGGACGGTCATACGAAGACACGTTTCCCTAGACACATAGGGAAATCATCAAATGGTTAAAATTATTTTTGTACTCCATCAGTTACTGTAAACATATTGTACGTGTAATCAATATTTTTCCGGGATCCCGTTTTTAATCGCCATGGCCCTGGCCCGACCGGTCCCGACGTTCCGGCCCCTCGAGCTGGTGAATGTAGCCGTTGGGGGATCTTCTCCTATTTCAAATTGTGGGAAGGTTCTGCATGCGCCGCCTGACATTTCTGACATCACTGACACATCTGAGGTGGGGGACTATGCCATAGGTCTTTTGATTCCTGCCTCAGACCTGATTTCTATGTTGCCTATCCCCTGGGTGGGGACATGGGCCCCCCTTTGGCCGCCCCCGCTATGATGGCCCCATCGGATCCCTGGGAGCTCTGCAGGTTTTCATTTATGACATCGCCGACGCCTCCTAGGTCTCTTTCCCCACTCTCTCTGGTTATGCAGATTTCGAACCAGCTGGTTCCAGATTATCTTCAACACTCTTTGAGTAGCGATCTAGCTTCTGCGTTCAAAGCTTCTTCTCCGGGTGCTGCTGTCAGAAAATTTGGGGTAGGGGGCATTTTTTTTTATGAAAATGGGTTACCCATTTTATTTTCTAAGAAAATGGGTCAGTCTAGCGCCACTTGAATTGGCGCTAATGGCAAAAAACACCATAGCGCCACTTCAAGTGGCGCTAACCGGGAAAATGATAATTATTGCTCAGTGCCACTTGAAGTGGCGCTGATCCCCTTAGGATAAACGGATCAGCGCCACTTGAAGTGGCGCTGATCGCTTATCCTTATACCGATTAGCACAACATGAAGTGGCGCTGATCTCCACCCACAACTATAAAACCCCCTCCCCCCTCCTCCTCTCCTCATTCCCTCCACTCCAGTCCTCTCCTCATTCTCCCTCTTCCCTCTCTTCATTCTCCCTCCTCCCCCTCCCTCATCCTCATCCATCCGATGAACTTTTTGCAAATTCTAAGTTCTGCAAATTCGAGGTATGTTTTTATTTACATTTCATTAAAATTTTAAATTGTTTATTTAATTGTTTAGTTAATGTAATTAGATTATGGAATTTGTTTATTAATTTATTTGTTTACTTTATAGAATTATTTTAAGACCTAATTATGTATTTGTAGTTAATAATTATTCATAATAGTGAATTAATTATTTTTAAATAGAAAATTATTTAGTTGTAATTTGTTATTAATACATTCTAATTAGTAAATAGTAGTTAAATATTTGTAAGTAATTAAATAATTAATTGTAATTAGTTAATTAATCAATTTTAATTAGTTAATTAATAGTAAGTAGTTAAGTAATTGTAATTAGTTAATTGTAATTAGTATGTAGTTAATTTTAATTAGTTAATTGTAATTAGTAATTAGTTAAATGTAATTAGTAATTAGTTAATTGTAATTAGTAATTAGTTAATTGAAATTAGTAATTAGTTAATTGTAATTAGTTAATTTTAATTAGAAATTAGTTAATTGTAGTTAGTTAAATGCAATTAGTTAATTAGTTAATTGTAATTAGTTAATTAATTAATTCTAATTAGTTAATTAATGAATTCTAATTAGTTAATTAATGATTTCTAATTAGTTAAGCAATGATTTATAATTAGTTAATTAATGATTTCTAATTAGTTAATTAATGATTTCTAATTAGTGAATTAATTAATTATAATTAGTGAATTAATTAATTATAATTAGTTAAATAATTAATTATAATTAGTTAATTAATGATTTGTAATTAGTTAATTAATTATTTGTAATTAGGTAATTAATTAATTATAATTTGTTAATTAAGTAATTCTATTTAGTTAATTAATTATAATTAGTGAATTAATTAATTATAATTAGCTACTTAATGATTTCTAATTATCCAATTGATGATTTCTTGTTAGCTAATTAATGATTTGTAATTAGTTAATTAATTAATTTCAATTAGTTTGTTAATTAATTATAATTAGTGAATGAATTAATTATAATTATTGAATTAGTTAATAATAATTAGTGAAATAATTAATTATAATTAGGGACTTAATTAATTATAATTAGTGAATTAATTAATTATAATTAGTGATATAATTAATTATAAGTAGTGAAATAATTAATTATAATTAGTGAATTAATTAATTATAATCAGTGAAATAATTAATTCTAATTAGCTAATTAATGATTTCTAAGTAGCTAATTAATAATTTATAATTAGCTAATTAATTAATTATAATTAGCTAATTAATTAATTATAATTAGTGAATTAATTAATTGTAATTAGTGAATTAATTAATTGTAATTAGCTAATTAATTAATTATAATTAGATAATTAATTAATTATAATTATCTAATTAACGATTATTAGTTAATTAATGATTTATGTTTAGTTAATTATTTCTAATTAGTTTATTAAGTAATTGTAATTATGTAGTTAATCAGATGAACTTAATTAAGAAAATCTAATTAAACCTAATTAATCTATTCTAATTCGTCTTAAATAATCAATTCTAATTTAACTTAATTAATCAAATCTAATTCAACTTAATTAATCAATTATAATTAATTAACTGTAATTAGGCAATTAATCATTCCTAATTTATTAATTAATGAATTCTAATTAATTAATTAATGAATTCTAATTAGTTAATTAATCAATTATAATTAGTTAATTAAGAAATAATATTTAGGTAATATTTATAATTAGTTAATTAAGTAATTCTAATTAGTTAATTAATGAATTCAAATTATGTAGTTAATTAATTCAAATTATGTAGTTTATTAATTCAACTTAATTAATCAATTCTAATTCAACTTAATTAATCAATTCTAATTCATCTTAATTAATCAATTATATTTCAAATTAATTAATCAGTTATATTTCAACTTAATTAATCAATTATAAGTCAGCTTAATCAATCAATTCTAATTAGTTAATTAAGTAATTTTAATTAAAAAATTAATGAACACTAATTATTTAATTAATGAACACTAATTAGGTAATTAACTAAATATAAGAAGGTAGTTAATTAAATCTACTTAGGTAGTTATTTAACTCAACTTAGGTAGTTAATTAAATCTACTTATGTGGTTAATTAAATCTTCTCAGGTAGTTAATTAAATCTAATTAGGCAATCAATGAAATCAAATTGGGTAGTCAATGAAATCTAATTAGGTAGTCGATAAAAAACAACTGGGTAGTTAATGAAATCTAATGAAGTATATAATGAAATTAAAAAAGGTAGTTAATGAAATATAATTAGTTAATTAATGAAGTATAACTAGAAAAGTAGTTTCAGTAATTAGCGAAGTAGTTACAGTAATTAGCGAAGTAGTTACTGTAATTAGGGAAGTAGTTACAGTAATTAGCGAAGTAGTTACAGTAATTAGTGAAGTAGTTAAGTAATTAGCGAAGTAGTTACAGTAATTAGCGAAGTAGTTACAGTAATTAGAAAATTAGTTATATTAAGAATTGTTTATATAATATATATTTGCATTCCATTCTAAGTATCATAATTTATTTAGTTTGTAATCTACCTTGACATCGGTTTGTAATTGTAGTTATGAACTTGAATTTATTAGTTTAATATATTTTTTACATATTAAGTGTTAGAGTTGTCATGAACTGAAATTCTTGCTTGAGTAAAGTATCCCCGGATAGAGGGGATTTGGGTCGGACCACCTACTTTCCTGGAGGCTTTCATTGTCTAGGAAAGTGAATGGGTTGGCTATCTGTCACTCCAGGCTTATTCATGTTGAGTTTTTCCAGTTCAGATAACTCTATGCTTTTACATGACGTGTTCATGTTCCTCATCCATATGATGGATGTGGATATGTATGAATATGTTTGACTTACTATTTTTGTGTAAATCACACAAACTTGTGGGTTGTGTAAAGCGATTTACACATCAATATGGTTTGAACATATCGATTTGGTAGAGGAACTAGGATTCCAACATAAATTACATAAATTCTAAAAGTATGCAGACATAATTAGATTGTTTGGTCATATGTGATTAATAAAGAAGGTTTATTTTAGATTAAAAAGATGGCTGCTTTTATTTATTTCAATAGAAAAACAATTGAGACGGAACAAGGATGTAGTTATAGTATACAACCAGAAGATGTTATAAATCTTGGAGGTTGTACAACATTGGGAACTCTTCAAAGGAAAATTCATCAAAATTTGAAACTGACGAGTAACCAAGCGATAGAATCTATCATATACAGACATCTACAATATGTTGATAGATTTTGGCATGTGGCCTATCCGATAACTGATGATGAAGAATGGGATACATACTGTCATTGGTTAAGTTTCTACCTTCCAATAAAACAGTAAGTGTGTCATCCTTCACTCTCACTCGGAGGATTACCATGGACGTATCTCCTTCGTTGAACAGTATGAACCCAGGGGCGTCATAATTGGGGGGTTAATTTGGATATGTGACTGATATTTTAGTAAAAATGAGGGGATGTCTAGATTTAATGAAACTGAATTTAACAGTTAAGCTTCATGTAAGACACTATGGTGGTGTTCCCCCCAAAACGAAAGGCGGCTTCAACCATTCTTGATATCCAGTATAGTTTTTGATATCAAATTCACTGCAACAAATACAAGAACCTCCACATAAACACACCATTTTTGGACATTGTGGTCTTTCTTACCGTGAATTGGATATCTAATTTTATAATGTATATTTTATATGCTTTTAAAGTTCACTATTTTAAATTTAATAATTAATGATATCTTTCACTAACATTTTTTTTTTGGAAATTCCTTTTTTTTCAACCATTTATTATATGTTTCATCAATGTTTAAAGTTTCAGTTATATCTGTGTAATAGTTTATGTTTTATAGTCTTTCAAATTGAAAGCTTATAAATTATTTTTTATCAACATTTTCCATTAAATTCTTTCTGTTTTCAAATATTTATTATATTTTTAATCAATTATTAAAGTATAATTTATATCGGTGTTATAGTTTATCTATTATAGTATTTCAAAGACAAGTATTTGAATCATTTTTAAGTTTCAAATAAGTGTTTCTGATTTCTTAAAAAACATTTCTCATCGTTGTTTTTTATTAAATTCCTTTTGTTTTTAACTATTTTTATATGTTTAAAATACAATTATTACAAATTATTATAAGTAATTATTTTGTAACTACTACAAATTAATATAATTATAAGTTATTATAATTATAAATTAGTTATAAATAATTAATTATCATTAATTAAATTACAAATTATTTATTATTAATATTTGATTATTACAAATTATTCTATATTTTTATATAGATTATATATTTATTCTATTTATATTTATATAATTAATATAAATATATAATTATAATTATAAATATTATAAATATATACTTATAACTCTAAATATAATAAATATATAATTAAAATAAATAATTATTATATGCATATATTAATTAAAATTACATATTTTTTTATAATTACATATTTACGATGTAAAAAATATATATAATGTATATATATAGAATTATATATTCACATTATGTAATTATATATTTATATATACATTATATATAATTAAAATTGCATATTTACAATGCAAAAATATATATGTTATGTATATATAAATATATAATTACATTTACTACATTTATTATATTTATTACATTTATAACTTTTATTATATTTATATAGTTATTATATTTTTGTATTTACTATATTTATAATTATATAGTTATTATATTTTTGTTTTTACTATATTTATATATTTATTTTTTTAATATATTTATCATAATTATTATATTTATAATTATTAATTTATTATAATTCCCTAATTAATATTATATTAAATATATAATAATTATAAATATAATAATTATAATAAATATAAAAATTACCTAATTATATTAAATGTAACATAATATATATAATAAAATAAAAAAACAAAAAAAAAACAGTATAGCGCCCCTTCAAGTGGCGCTATTCTTTGAATAGCGCCACTTGAAGTGGCCCTAACGCACCCATTTACTTATATAATTTCTACCCTACCCCATTAAAATTAAAAAAAATTGACCCCCTTGGAAAAGTTTGCTGGTGTTTCCCGATGCTCCTCGCAGCGATTGGTGCTGGTCTCCATCCTGCAAGGGGAATCGACTCATTGTGTCTCGCAAAATCTTTCTCCGGTAATGTTCTCCCTATATGAGGAGGCGGTCGGTCCTCTGGTGAAGAAACTGTTCCCGACGAAGTCAGCTCAGTGGGATGATGATGTTGGTCCGATCACCTCTTCGATGTCCAAGAAGGGTTTGCTTCTTGATCCTACTCCCACAGTTTGCTCAGCCGAAAGGCCAAGAGGGCTCACGCCTGATGGTTTCAACGGTGATTTGGAACGCACGAGGCTTGGGGGTGCAAGAAAAATTCACCTTCATGGCCTCAGAGGTAAGGAAGAACCTCTCCTATATTGTGGTAATTTTGGAACCCAAACAGAGCCCTTGTAAGCTTCAGATCCTTACTAGGAAACTTGGATGTTGCAGCTCCTAGCCTGGAGGTCTCGACAACTCACAGATATGGCACTATTGGAAAAAGAACGTGGAAATAGAAGTGATCAGTGTTATGAACCAATGTGTTAATGTGAAGGTCTCGGGTGGGGAGGGTTTCACTCTCTTCTCATTTGTTTATGCCAGTACTAAGTCTGAGAGGAGGAAGGACCTCTTGAGCTTTTTATCCTCCTTCCAATCGGGTGGACATCCCTGGTTTGTAGGGGGTGACTTCAACTCCATTCTAGATTGCTCCGAGAAGAGGGGAGGTCTTTTTCACATTACCAGTGGCATGCAGGACTTCCAGGCTTTTCTTGCCGCAGCAGGTCTGCTGTATTTGGGTTTTAGCGGTAGAAAATTTACATGGTGTAACAATCGTAGGGGAACGAGTCGCATATGGAGTCGGCTGGACATGTGTCTCTCCAACTTGAAAGGATTGGATTCCTTCTCGTAGGCTTTAGTTACACACTTGTCCCGCTCACTTTCAGATCACGCCCTGCTCCTGGTTGTTCTTCAAAGGGAATCTGCTGCAGGGTTATCATTTCATTACTCTAGTATATGGAATTGGGTGGAGGGCTTCATGCAGTTAGTGAGGAACTCGTGGGAGCAGGAGGAACCCGGGAGGTCTTGGTGTGGTCTTTCAAACCATTTAAGGCGTCTAAAGAAGGATATTCAATCATGGTTGGATGAGAGACCTCATGATAGCACGGGGGTGGATACGATCCAACAGGACATCGAGCGGATGGAGGAGGAGCTGCATGGCAATTGGAATGAGAACAAGTTTTTATATTCTATTTGAAAAACACATCTTTCTGGCTGGGAAGCTGCTCAAATTGGAATGGGCCTGACGACAGAGATCTCGGGTATGTTGGCTTAAGGATGGAGATAGTAATAGCGCCTTTTTTCACTCTTGCCTGAAGGAAAAAAGGAAACATGATACTTAACCTCAGCCTGGGTAACAGGGAGTTCACTTCAGACGTGGGTATTTCTGGTTGTATGGCTCTGGAGCACTTTGAAGGAATTTTAGGCATCTGGCGATCTCGCGGGAAGCTACAAGGTACTGAGGAAGGGGATGGATACTTCATGGGATGCATTCCCCAGGTGGTGGAAGGTCCCGACAACGTGTCCTTGAGCGCTATTCCTTCCGCAGCGGAGGTTAAAGAGACAGTTCTGGGGATCCCACGGGACAGCTCCCCGGGGCTGGATGGGTTTCCTGGATCATTCTATGTAGGTGCATGGGAGATCGTGGGGCCTCACATGGTGGAGGCCATTTAGGATTTCTTCTGTGGCGGACCCCTTAACAGAAGCACCTGCGCCTCCAGGGTGGTCCTTATTCCTAAGATCAAGGACCCTTCCTGCATTAATCAGTATAGCCAATTTTCTTGTGCAATATGTCATACAAGATCCTAGCCGGTCTTCTTTCCCGTCGATATAGTAATGTGATACAGCGGCTTATCTCAAGGGAGAAGCACGATTTCATACATGGTCGTAGCATATAGGGGGCGGCGCGAATTACGAAGGAAATGGTCAGTGACATCAACAAGAAGGCGGTCGGGTCGAAGGTCATTTTCCAGGTAGATATGGATAAGGCTTATGATACTATGAAGTGGGGATTCATGATCCAGGTTATGAGGAAGATGAGATTTGAGGAATGGTTTTGTGATCATTTCTTCTGATGTTACTCTTCTCCTAGGCTGTCTATCTCAATCATGGGGAAGGTTTTTGGTTTTTTCAAGACGCTACGGGGGGTGCGGCAAGAAGATCCCTTGTCTATGATCCTCTTTGTCCTTAATCAAGATGCGATTTCTTGGAACCTTCATAGAGGGATGGCAGAGGGAAGGGTGTCTCCTTTTGTCTCCCACGGTTGGTCGGAGGCGGTTTCACATCTCATGTCAGCCGATGACATACTGGTTTTTCTGAATGGGCGGCGATGATCGTTGAATGGTTTTATAGAGATCATGGAGACTTATGAATACTTGAGTGGACAAGGTATTAACGGTGCAAAGAGCCATGTTTTCATCTCTAATAAATGCTCAGGGCATCGCTGTAGAGGGGCACAAGAAATTTTGAATTGTCGGAGGCGGCAGTTCCCGATGATTTACCTCGGTATTCCTTTATCCTATGGGCTTATCATGAACCATTTCATTGGTGGAATTATCAGAAAAATTATGGGGTGAATCATTAATTGTAAGAGAAAGTTCCGTTCATTTGGGGGGAGAGTTTCACTGATCAACAGCGTGCTTACATCCATTCCAATCCACCATCTTTCCATTATGAGAGCGCCGAAGGGTGTTGTGCAAGGATGGAGAATATTTTCATTGCTTTTCATTGGAATGCCATCCCGGAGGGGAAATACCATTGGAACTCCTGTAGACGGCTAGCGAGGCCTATCGATGAGGGAGGGGTGGGGCTCTGGGACATTTTTAATATCATGTAAGGGTTGCAGGCGCGGCTCGCCTGGGAGGTTATCAAGGTGGATTCCTTATGGGCTTCATTCTTCAGAGGAAGGTTTGGGTGGGATGACAGGCAGCAAGAGCGTCAATGGCCTAGCATGTCCAAGCTGGATAAGGGTATTCTTTCACATTTGGAGGTGCTTTAGGCAGCTTTCCGATGGATTATTGGCAGCGGCAATGTTAGCTTTTGGAGAACGAAATGAGAGGGGGATCCTCTCTTCTTTCCTTGGTGTCTCATCCCTATGGTATCCTTCAAGGAGACGTGTGGCCATAATTCGTTTATCCATGCAATTCTCAATCCAGACCAGAGGGAGATCTTCGAGAGAAACACCTTGAATAATCAGGTGGATATGTGCTGTTTTACTGGGTCATCCTCAGGCCAATTTTCTGTTCGGGATTTCAATCGGCTCCAGTCCAATTCGGCGACTCTGGACGAGTGGTCCTCTAAGCATTGGTGAAAGCAGTTCCCCACGAAAATGAGCTTTCTAGTTTGGAGGATTAAAAACGTTGCACTACCGATGGATGAAAATATTCATATGAAGGGCATTCCCTTGGCATCTCGGTGTATTTGCAGCGAGCAACTGCGAAGAGAATATACGCTTCATCTGTTCTTCCAGAGTGAGTGGGCTAGCGATCATTGGTGCATGTTCACCACCCATTTTAGAGGTAGCAAGGCTCATGCTTCCCTCCACGAGTTCCTTACCTCATGGTTTCACGGGGTGGGTGACAATGTGATGGAGGCCAAAATTCGGGCCTGTGTTCTCGTTTCTATCTACTGGTCTCATTGGGAGGAAAGGAACCAGGCGAGGAGGGACTCTCACCACTCGTTTTGGTACCTCCAAATGCAGGCAAGGGAATTTTGTTCTGAGTTGGGTTCAATCATCAAAGGTGGAAAATCCTCGTCCACCTTCTGCAGGTTCTTCCATCAGACTTATTCGACTGGGGTGTCGGGTGGGCTGAGTGTCAAATGGATTCGTTGGAGGCCCCCCATGCATGGGTTGAAATTGAACGTCGACTGTTCCTACAGGAGTGGGATGATGCGGGGCGGGGGCCTCATACGCAATTCAAGTGGCTCGTTTTTGGCAGGATTTAGTGCCTTCTTCGAGGTAGGTAGCTCTCTGAAATATGAAATGAGAGCCCTTATCACAAGACTAGATGTGTGCAAGAGGCTGGGGTTGCAGCCGGAAGTGATTGAGTCTGATTCGGAGGCCTTGGTCAATATGGTCAAGGGCAGCTGTGAGGTGACATGGCCCCTTTTCTACATAGCAAGGAGGTGCTCCTTGGATACGAGTC
Source organism: Viscum album (assembly GCA_963277665.1). Lineage (NCBI taxonomy): Eukaryota > Viridiplantae > Streptophyta > Magnoliopsida > Santalales > Viscaceae > Viscum > Viscum album. The sequence continues at coordinate 2,040,874,597 of OY728161.1, read as the reverse complement.
AGGGCCAACATGTTCACCACATTTGGAGGGAAGCTAACTTTGTTGCTGATGAGCTTACCCGCTTGGGAAGGGAGGAGGAGATGCTTGTTATTTACAATAGTATTGGGTCACTCCCCATGGTCTGTATGTCGTTTGAGAAAGGGGATGCTCTTGGGTTACACCATTTACGACCCCCTTAGAGATTTTGGATGCATCTGTCGTGTGCCGGTGGCCACATTATTCCTTCATAAAAAAAATAAAAATATGATTTTGCTAGAAAAAATAATACACAAGTCAAAAAAAGCATTTAACCATCACAATACTTGAATCTCATGTACTACCCATTTCTAAATCTATATATTAATACATTCTTAGTGACCTTGGATACTCTGATTCCCAATACATTTATGTAATGACTAAATATTTTACTATAATTGTTTTCTTTAAATCCAAATGAGTTAAGTATCTTATTTAAAACGAAACACCAAAATAAAACAAAATAGGTCTAAGTAAAATCCAAATTATTAAATTTTACAATTATAATAAAGTTTTTAAATTATGATGTATAAAAGGATGCAACCATATTATGAAATCTATGAAGAAAAAGGAATGAAATGATAGTTGGTAGTGAAATTATCCATTTTAAATCACATTTCTTTTATCTATAAAATGGGGTGGCTTCTGTAGTGCCCCAATCTAGAATCCACCTAACTAGTGCTGCAATACAAAAGGCCACTGGGCCTATGTTATGACTTCCCATGTGCTAGAGGATTCTGAATTGTAGTGAGGGTATAAGTAGTTGATAGTGGGGAGACTATACCCTATAGTGATGACTGAAATTGTGGTGATTATAACAACACAACTCATTGGAAGAAAATTACCAAATACAAGTGGAAGCATGAATATAGACTTAGTGGAAGAATAAGAAATAAATGATTTAGCTATATTAAAAAATAGAAAGACATATCCATACATATCATATAAGTATACATGTCAGAAATTTTTATCGAAATAGACATTCATGATCCCCTATGGTAAATAATATATGAATGTACTTAGAAATCCCCAAAAAACACCATATTTATGAAAATGACCATCATGGACCATCTTCCAACCATACCATACAGTTATGCAACCTTGATCACATTGTTCTAGACTATGATCCTGGTCCCTGGTTTGATCTCAAAAACCATAAGGTCTAAAAACATCCTGAGGGGTCCATGTATGTTGTGAGTTTGAACTCAATAGGACACCACCAACATGTTCTTATCTTATATCAACATTTATTCAAGTGTATTCATACATTAATAAATAGAAACTTCAATCATTGATAAAACACATAACTTTCTTTACATATTCTCAACATCTTTTAGGAAGTTTTTACCTACCTTAGCAAATGCCGAAGTGGAATGACATATCCACAGTAAGTCATACCAGAAGGACTTCAGTGTCTCATCCTCAACTATGTCACCCCTCACCTCATGCCAACTAATACCACATGTTACCCCACATCAAGTACAACTGGTGTCTAAATGGAATGCCCAAAAAATATGTCACTAGTCCCTTGGACTTCTGTTCATTAATTACCCATCATCTCAACATATTGATGTCCCATGGCATGGTGATATCTATCTTCCAATGAATAATATATCACTATAGGCTCAATAGCCCGAATTCCCAATGAACAGTGATATCCATCCTCCAATAATCATGGACCAATGGTCAAACCATATATAACAAGTCTCAGTCCCCAACTGATAGTCTAATTTTGCATCAACCTTGAATTTTTATAGTGAATAACTCCTCTATTACTAATGTTCAACTCTATCCCCTATGATGTTGAATCTATGGATTCCTCCACCCACAATGATTGGAAAAAACTAAATCAACTAAGTCCTATTTGTGTTTTGATGACTTTAGTTGATATTTCATCTAATAACGGTGAGTGATAAACACCAAAGAAACATAAGAAACATTAACCAGAATTTTATTTCCACATGTGAACCTTCTCTCCCATCCATGGCATGGTCATCTCCAACTTTCTTGAACCGATGATCACATCACCTCAAATTAAGGTTCTCAAAACCATCCCATATATCTCATTTCACAAACTCATCCTAATTTCCTTCATCATCTCAGTCTTATTGATTAAAATCACCTCCATACCATAGGTCATTCCCATCATATTCCCACAAAACTCATGCGATCATATCAAAATTTAAAAAATTAAAAAACTAAAAAAATCTATAAAACCTTCCCAACCAACCACAAGACCATACCTTAATTATTCAATTTTAATAGAATCAACCCTAACAAATAGAATATCATAAAAATAATTAACCATGAATTAAAAATGAGCATTAATTTATGAATGGTTTCTCTTAGGAAACCCATACAAGCATATGTAGTAACATATCCCATAGCATGTATTTAAAATCAAAGAAAGATACGAACCAAAAAAATTTGGATTTTTGGATCTTTCTTGTCTAATACCGACCTCTAATTCGAGATGAAATGAGATAAATCAGGATTTTGAATAAATTCTATGAAAATAGGGAAAATGAGCTCAGATGGAATCAATATTCTAAATAGTGAGGTAAAAGAAGAAAGGTAACAAGTGGAGTCAAGGTATTACTATTATACTTCAATCATGCCCAAAGACATCCAAATTAGAGCTTAGACAAGGGAGATAGGATGAATAAAAAAGGATGAAGAAAATAGAAGAGAACCCTAATTGTGTTTATGAAAGGGAGAAGAAAATATGAGGAAGAAGAAATAATTATTAGGGTAGTTTGGTAATTTTACCCACATTAATGAACCAAACAATTTGGATAACCATACAACAACCAAATACCACTATCCAATGGTAAATGCACATAAATATGGCACATGTTTTTTCCACATGGTACGTAAAAACTATGTATACTCACTACCTAAGTGGCACTAAGAATGTGGGTTAGGCCTAAAGGTTTTTCTAATCGTGTATAGCACATCAGTACCATTTATTAAAATATATAGACATATCATAGGATTTTTCTCTCCACCATGCATGATTTTTATAATTGTTCTACAGTTCAAATATTTACCACATTATTTCACCTTAAGGGTCTCATAGTTAATAGAAATCATATACCTCTATCTGCACCTTTAAGAAAAATGATTTTATGTGACCTGACGATCATAAAACTCATCTGAACCCCTAAGGAACTCATTTATCCATAATCCCAATATAAAAAAATATATTAAAGAATTTTATTTATTGATATTATTCACCAAAGTCCATTTTAAATTTATTCCAATCCACCAAACATAAAATTTAAATTTACATAGAAAATTGACCCTTACCAAAAACCCAGGATGTTACCCCCATCCGACATTAAAATAACTCATCCACGAGCTATGTGGTCTCACAAAAAGGTGGTACCAAACATTCTTATCTCATTAACATCACACTGGTCTACCCCCATTATTTATTCATTGGTCAATTCCTCTTCTGGTGCATTCCAAAGTAGGAATTACCTACCCAATCACTTCCAAACCCAAAATGATATTTTGATGGTTCCTCAACCATCCTCTAGAAATATTTTTTCCCACAAGAAATATATATATTCTTTCACCTCATTATATGATCATTCCATAAATGTGCCATACATGATACCCACAAAGTCCCGGATCGCATCTGATTCTCATGATTCCTTACATCACATATGATGCCCAGAAATCGTGAACCATATATATATATATATATATATATATTCCCATAAAAAGTGTTGATTACTTTGTATCTTATACAATAATGCATCATACCTGATACCCTCATATTAACTAACTCCTGGTTAGTTCAATTATGACACATGCACCTCATGCACCCATATCAATAATATCAAAAAACAAATGGGCAGTCCATGATCAGGGTGTGACTTTAACCATACTTGGATCCTCATCATGATTTGACCATATTATATCAATAACATGAAAAAATCTATAATCCCGACTTTTCGAGGCCCGACATCCCTATATAGCTACGCCAACTATCAACCAATGATCCCACTAATTTATTTCCATCTCTATTTTATGAACTATGAACATTTTAAAATCCCAACTACCATATACTTGTATAAATATCGGTCATACCTTAGATCCCTAAGTCCAACTCGGTCCATGACTCTAAACTAGTCATGATTTTTTTTGATGAACCTCTCCAAGTTCCCCACCTGGTCACATTCCCGACACTCCCTCAAAGGTTACTCACACTGGGTTCAAGCATGTATCAGTTTTCCATAATAAAAGAACACCATTTTAGACCCAATCTTGAGTGATCTACCTAAATCATTGTCCTAAATTCCCTGATGAGACTCCTCACAACCTAACTCTCAGATACTCAAAGTATCACAACTTATCTCACCTAACACTATCACCCATCTCAAAGAAGTATAAATCATGAACTTCCCCTCAATAATTAGCACCTGATTTACCACCTATGAGAATGATTTCAACCTAAATATACTCACCTTCACCCTAATAGATTTTTTAAGACATCCTCAAACTGCCAAACTCTGGTTATTTCATCACCTTTCATAGAAGGCATGAATTAGGACAAGAACATCAAATTTTTCTCATAATCCACAACAAATGTACCCCCTGATTCACACCCATGAACTCACAGGATCATTATACCCTCAAATTATCTAGGATGAAATTATAAATGAACCAAGCATCAAAATACTTTCATTAAAATCCCTCATGCATACGAAACTGTACCTATACATCCTACATGGGATTTTCCGATCCTCTACGAATATAAGTATCCATCTTCACTCTTCGATTGTGGGTGTCTTGAGATGATCAAATGTCTTCTACATCGACTCAATCAAATTTTCTACCTCCTTTGGTCCACCCTCACCCTGAAACAATGGTGGGTGATATGACTGGAACTCCCATGTTAGACACACCATTGAATAATCAGTTCCCCAATCTCTCCTTTTGATACTCTTTATAAATTTCTATATGCTCACCCTGAGCTTCTCATCTAGCTAAGGCCCAAAATGTATCATCTGTTGCAGCTTCTCTTCCTTCCTCGAAGCCTCTACATGTAGATCATGATCAACATGACCCTCATGGTCCTAATCCCAACACATATGTTGCTCATCCTATACTCTCTCTAGAGGCACCACATCTATGCCCTCCTAATTCCCCACTAGATCCCTTTTAGGTTCCATCAAGTTAAAGACCAAATACCGTGGGCAATAACACTAACAATAATATATATCATATATATGGAATGCATAATTGGGAGTGCATCTCGCAAACCTTACACTCCTCTACCACACCCATATCACATATCATCTAGCCCCTTGACCCCCTACCTACCCATATTAGAGTCAAGAATCATATATCATGCATATTTCAAACCATCAATCTCGGGTGTCTTCGTCAAATTCCACCAAAAAGGTCATTTAGGAAAAAAATGATTAGATTTTTGTTGACATTTTAAATAGATCACCCATTTAATTATTCCTACATACCTATATTAGATTTTGGCCCACATATACCATATACCCATAGCGCCACATACCAATCTCATCAGGAACCATATACTTGGAATACCGTTGTATAATGCACCAAAGGGCTATATAAGAAAAAACTCTTTGGATCTTTTGGACCCCTTAAATAGTTTGGACCCTCTTAGTGAATTATAGGTTCCCAATGAAAATCACAAGAATATATACACATCATCTGAGCCTAAGTGACTACCGTGACGTATAAATATTTATCACATTCCAAACCATGCTATGAATAAAAAAATCATAATTTAATAACATCACACCCAAGTGAAACAATCGATGTGGATGTTAATCAACCATAAAATAGAAAATGTTAACATTAATGTCAAACCCCTGGAAACTTGGTATGTCCCTTTTTCATAGGGCTACAATCAACCAAACATGATCACTTTACCTAGTTCTGACTAGATCATAATCCCTAGTCTACCATAACCCAAACTGTAAGGACAAAAAGGAAAAGAAACAATTCTAATACCACTTCTAGCAACCCGACTCGGGATCCACTTAACTAGTGTACTAGGTTAGAGGGCCACTGGGCCTCAAGAATTAATCCCCATACACCAAAGTATACTGACTGTTAATAAGGGTCTAATTTGGTGATTGCGGTGAGACTATGCCCTCTAGTACTAATACTAGCAGTGGTAATATTAATACCCCAACTCAATGGAATCAATTTTCAAATAATTAGTGGAAGCATGATTATTGACTCATAATAAGAATAATAAATTAATCAATCTTTATGAATAACAATCTAAAAGCAATATCCATACATAGAAGATAAGTATACATTTCAGACAGATATAAAAAAATACATATACAAGATCGCCAGTGGCTCATATATTAACATACTCATAAATCCCAAAAGAAGATACATCTTTATGAAAAGGAAATATCATAGCCCATCTTCTATCCATCCCATGAACCTATACATCCCTAATCACTATGGTCACGTGCACAATTTTAGTCCCTAATCTGATCTCAAATCTATAAAGTCTATGACCACCCTAATAGGTTCGTGTAGGGTGTGAGTATGAACTCAGATGGCCACCACCAATGTGTTCTTATCATACATATACATTTATACAATTGTATGAAAACATAAATAAATATAAAATCCACTCATGAATAAAATAGAAAACATACTTTACTCATTCTTTTCATCCATGAGGATGCGTTTACCTACCTTAGTGAAGACCAGAGTGGAATGATATATCCATAGTTATTAATATTAGAAGGATATAAATATCTCATCCAAAACCATGTCACCTAGAACCTCATGCGAAAAAATACCACGTGTGAATTGAAATCAAGTATAACCAGCATCCCAATGACATACCTGAAAAATAGGTCACAAGTCCGTCAGTCTTCTGTTCATCAAATCCCTAATAGCTCAATGTCCCAACATCCTAAGTCACGGCGATATCCATCATCCAATAAATATTAAATCATTGTCATCTCAACATATTGATGTTTCAAGGAAAGAATATATCTACCCTCTAATAATCCTACTCCATTAACCCAAACATATAATGTGATACTTATTTTACAATTAATGGTCTCACTCACAATCAACTGTTCCTTTATTTAGTGAGAACCTTCTTCATAACTGATAGTCAATTCCATAACCTAGAATGCTAAATCTATGGAGACCTTTTTCCAAAAATAGTGGTAAACACCACCAAAACTAATTCATATTTGGGTGTACATGACTCTAGTAGCAACTTTATCCCATAGTAGTGAGTAAAAATCATCAATAATACCTAAGCCACACCAAACGGAAACCTTATTTCCCCATGCGGTCCATGTTTCCCATCAGCGGCATGGTCTTTACTATCCATCACATCCTGGTGATCACATCACAATATGTATTAATATTCATCTCCATTACACATATCTCAGTCCATGCCCTCAACCAGATGAACATCATCAACTCAGTCTCATTGATAAATATCACCTTCATACCTTAGGTTATTCCCATCACATTCCCATGGAACTCATGTAGTCAAATCATAATTTAATTAATTTTAACAATCAGCATAACCTTCTTAACCAACCATAGTCCCCACACTTTGATTATCATATTTAAATATACTAGAGCATGCTCATCTCCATCTTGTAACAACAATTAATCATGATTTAAAAACCTTACTCAATTTGTTATGGGGTTCCCTTATAGAACTCATGCATGCCTATTTGAAGCATATCCCACAAAATATGTATAAAAGCAAAGAAATATTGGAACCACCCACCTTATATTTTTATTCACTCACTTATCAAATACCAACCACTAATCAGATCCAAAATGAGACAAATCTGGATTTATACAAACCCCCTGAAATAGGGAAAATGAGATCAGATGGAATTATCATCCCAAACAGTGAGGTAAAATAATAAAGGATGAAAATGAGGAAAATAATTACCTATGTGATTTCATTGCATCCAACGACATCCAAATTAGAGATAAAATGAGGTAGATATTCCAAATCCTAGAGGAGGAAAAAATATGGGAGAACTCCAGGATGTGTGAGTGAAAGGGTGAAGAAAATACGAGGAAGAACAAATAAGAAGGGATGAATAGTTTAGAAATTTCTCCCCATTAATGAACCCCACAGTTAGGCCTCATGGTTTGGATATTCATAAGCTAACCATTTGAAGCTGCTGTCTGAAAGGAATTTCCATTAAAATAGTTCACACTATTTAGCTACACAGTTTGAAAGAATTGTACGCCAACCATGTGTACTCACTACCTACATGGTACTAAGAATGTAGGCTAGGTCCCAAAATTTTTATAACCTTGATCAGGTCATGTGAACCCTCTATCCAAAATTGAAGATATCTTACACGCTAGTGCTCCAACATCACTCGAGTTTCCTATACATGATCCAATTGAAATATGGGCTACACAGTTTAACCTTAAGGGAGGAATGATTTAAATAAATTGCGCACATAAACATGAACCTTTTTTAAAAATGTTTTTTTTGAATCCAGATGCTTATGATACTCATATAAAACCCACAAGAATAAATCAGGCCTTAAACCCCATCTAAAAAAACGTACTACCATGTTGTAATTCTTGAAATTACACTCTAAAGTCCAATATAAAAGTTATCCCATCCACTAAACTTAAAATTCAAATTTTACCAGAATAATGAATCATTCCAAAATCCCTAATGTTACAGCTTCCCTAGGGTTCTACCTATACTAATAACAAGATGAACTCTATCAATTATGGTATGATCGAAATCATATGCAAGAGAAGATCAATCTTGGGGAAATTTATACAAGGTCCATCTTAGCGGAATCACTACCTATGACTCCAAATAGAGATTACCTTATACATATAAATTTTTTGGGTATCTTGAAGATCCAAGTAACTAGAAATTAGGATCATATAAACATGTAATGTTTTTGTAGTAATTTATTTATCACATGTATTTTACCCATTATTCAATAGAACATTAAAGAAAAAGAAATTTTATTTACTAATCCATTAATATGTACTTTTTCAAAAATTGGATTTTGATGAAAAATATTTTAAGAAACTAAATATATCATGGATATAATATATTTTTGATACTATATTAATACTAATTTAATTATCATTTTATGTGAAATTAGAATAATTAAAATTAATATATATATTTTTTCTTATTCAAAAATGTTTTCATTATATTTTATATTTTCATTTAATAATCAGATTCTAAAACTCTAGAATTTTAATTTGAAAAAATAAATAAATTTTTTTAATTTTCATATTAATATCATTATAAGATGAATCTTATAGATTTTTCTCAAAAATTTTATTTTTAGGAAAATAATGATAAATACCAATTTTTTTAATATCGTCAATTATCGTATAATCATTAGAAAAAAGTGGATAATTTTATTTTTAAAATATAAATTTTTTTAATTAAAATTAATCATTTAAAAATACTGTTTTTTAAACTCATGTTTATTATTTTGGAAATTGAATTAATATTTTACTCTAAAAACTATTTCATTAACCTATGTTAAATATTTGTTTTCATAATTTAAAGAAATTAAATATCAGAAAATGGATTTTATAATTTAGATCAAAATTTACATACTAATTAATAAGGATAATTATATTTTTAGGAATAAAATTATAATGTTAATGGCCATCAAAACATTAGATTGTTTATTTTCAAATAATTGGATTATTAATATTATGTAATTTTTATATAATAAATTAAATTTATTTATTTAATATAAATAATTTAACTAGATTTTTAAACATATATAAAAATATATTATCCCTCATATAGTTGTTTATTAATTATATATAAGATGAAGTACACGTAGTGGTCCAAATTTTATTTCTCTACCAAAAATGTGTTTCTATACATTATATATTTAAATTTAAACTTTAATTTTATCAAACATATAAATTAACTTAGATAAAAAATAAGTTAAATTTAGCTTCAAAACACCAAAATTTGGTAATAATTTAATTATTATGTTTTTTGTGAAACCTAAATTAATTATTTAAAAAATAGTTGCCAAGTTAAAAACCAATAATGTAATGTTTAAAAATACAATGATAAATAAATCAAAACATGTTTGAAACTTGTGTAAAAAATCACGTTTAAGGATTCCTATACCCAAAACCCTCCCCACTAAATTATGGATCACTTATGGATCAATTTAAACTTGAATAATGTCATTTCATCATTGATATGTAATGATAATTACAAAAAGTACATTTTTATCTACTTATAAAAGAGAGTATCATAACCCCTTAAAGGATACTATAATTTTCAGTTTATTCATGAAAATATACCCAATTTAAATCTCCTAGATTTATCTTTCATATCCATAATATCCTATTATCAAGAGATTATCATAATCCCCTCATTTTTAATATGATTTTCAAGTGAAATTGTAGTCTCTCCATGTAAATAATTCTTACACCTTAATCCTTTATTCTTAATCATCATCTACACCAAAAAATATTTTCTATACATGAAATATTGATAAAATTAGTAATATTAAAATTAATAATTTAATTATAATAATTTAATATATATATTCTATCTCTCTACAAATCTATTTGAAAAATGAAGTCATCTTCACGAGTTTTTTAGGACTAAAACCTCCATGAATGAAGAGTACTATTTTTCAGAAAAACATTACATAGAAGACATAAAATGGCTAATTAATGAAAAAAAATACCGCATTTTAGAATTATTATTATTATTAAATGATAAATTTTTTTATTTCTAAACACCAACCCTCTCATTCTATAGAACATTAAAGTGTCGACCATGTACTTACAGACTATTAACTCCATAAAACAATGTATTTTGTTTTCTCATTATCACATCACATGGATAACTTTAAAAATGTATCTAATTCATTAAAAATATATTTATAAAAATTTTAAAACTATAAATGGAAATATTTTTTTATTTAATCATTTTAATTCTATCATTATTTGGTTTTTATAATTACGTCAACCCATAATTCTTTTATTTTCTAATAAATATATTTAAGTGGTTTTAGGATCAGTATGTCATAGTATGCTATTTATGTCAGAAGAAATAATGATTATAATCATATAGTATTTATTCTGTTGGAGATATAATAATATTATTTTTATTTCATATGATTATCTCGATAGAAAATTTACATATTTCTACAATGAAAAAAAATTCTGAAGCTGTTATAAGTTGATCAGTGAATGTGATGTTTTTAACATAAATTATATATGAATTATGATGATATCTCATGATACCCCGCATAATTTCACATGAAATTTGTTACATTTTATATATAATTGATTTATATAAAATTAATTAGTTAATGTGTAATTCTTAAATGGCTGTTTTCATCCTATAAAAATTCATTGAATTTGCTGCACCAGATTCACAACTCTATAGTGATTTTTTAAAAAGATAATATTTTTAATTTAATGAATTTTATAAAAAAATCAGAAAAACTCAAAACCTATTGTGATGTGAATACAATAAAATTATATTTATTTCAATAGTTTACATAGAGGTTTCAAAAGTTAGTTTTTATGGTAAAAAATATATCCAAATTTATTTGATGATTTTACAAAACTACATTTTTTCTAGAGTTTTATTAATTTTGTTTTTTAAAGATACTAAGAGCTCTAGAAGTCATATTGATTTGATTATTGGTATATTGGAAAATTAATAATATTTCCTAAATATAATTACACTTGGCCAAAGTTTGAATATGATTTTATGATCCTCCAAAAAATCATTGATGTATTTTACCCCTATTTTAGTTCAAAATCAGGGTTCATATACCCTATATTGGAATTAGATGACCTATATGATAATTATGATGAATCAAATGTTAATAAAAAATTATTATGGAAACATATGTTTTGAAAAAATAATAGTTTGATAACCATACATTGGAATGAAATATACCATATGTTACATTACTGCATCATCTATATGCTATGTTGCTACTATTATTTTACACTATTTTAAATTGAAAAATAGATGATGAGTTTTCTTCATAATGGATGTCATATTTCATGATGAATTTAAGATTTATGTGGCATTAAAATAAAATCACATCTGTAGAAGGTCACGTTGGATGTTAAAGAGGTGTTTTGATGTATAAAAAAATTGAAGAAGATTTTTGTGGCCTGAATTATCATACCAAACTGGAAAAAAATCACCATTAAAAAACTTTATTCTATAACATACCTTACATATATCACTATATAACCCAATTTTAAATGTTGTATTCTGAAATATAATTTTTTATGTGTTGTGTCATTTTTAACCACACGAGGAATCAGTATGAAAACATAATATGGATTTCTTCCACGTTGGAACTCATCCTACTATCAAAGGCCATGCTACGAGAGACGAATGGATGTGGAAATTATGATGCACGTACAATATGATAAATATGAATTCCAACTAGGGATCAAATAGGATGAGTTTCTTCCATGCATTAACACTAGATTTCTTGATGAACATAGGTATGTCTGGATCTGCTGAAGCTCATATAACCGGTTTAGATCTCATTCTTTATTCAGAGTTGTAATAATTCTTGAACAGATCTTGAGGATTGTTTTATGCTAGAAATTAAATACAAAATATCATTATTCAAATTAGTATAGAAATTACCTTTTAGTATGAATCTTTATTACATTCATATATCATAATATGAGAATGAAGGTGATGATGATGTTTTTATTTGAGCATGAATAAATCATGAAGATTGGATACATGAAAACGATATATTATGTGTCCAAAATGTTTTTTATTTAGAATATTGAAAATTTAATTTCTGAAAAATATGGGTATAATTAAAGACTAGTTTCCTTTACATTTTGAGCAGGTTACAGTACTCTGTCTCTTTGTTTTTGGAATTTTTGTATACTACTTTTTTATCAAGGATATATTTAGTTATTTTTTTATGGGTTAAATTCATATAAATTCCAAGGATTATGATCAATCTATTTGAATATATTTTGGTGTTTTTTTAAGAGAAAATTGACCAGTTTATTTCAACATTAATTTTCCAATGAAGTAAGAGGGCACAAAGATATTTAAATTAAAATATTTGAATTATCTTGTGGATGCTAAAGTTATTTTTTTCGATTATTTCAGAAATTATAATGGAATGTTTTAATGGTATTTAAATTTGATTAAAATGATCACTCAACACTATTATTTTTCTAGAGAGGTTATTGGATAAATTATTCAAATATTTTATAATATTATTCTTTAAATATTATTTTATAAATTAAAGAGTGAATGGGTGTTTCACTATTACTGGGAGATTTATGAAATCTCTTAACTCAATTTATTTTGAGTGTATGAAGAATGAGGAATAGTGAAAATGATTGATATTTATTCATTATAAATATATATGTATGGTTAAGTAATATAAATTTAAGATCAAAGATGTGAAATTGATTAGCAAAATAAAGGGAAGAGATATTTTCATTATGCTACTTTTCATTTTTTTTAGGGTTAATTGAATACTTTTTATATCTATTATTATATGAATTTGTGAAGAAAAAGAATAATAAGACAGTCTATGACAAAGAATAAGAATATTATTTTCTCTTATTTAATGAATAATAAGAAGTATTCATGATATTGATGATTATTTTTTCTTCACTATGTATTATTGAATATCATATTCATCAGTCATTTGTTTTTGCAACTAAGATCTGAATAGGTATTCAACAAAATTCTTCAAATTTATTTTCTATTAAAGTGTCTACTTCTCATACTTAGTCATGGTGGAGTGTAACCCTCTCATAATATGATGTGGAAATTTTAGTTCTTCTTAAAAGAACTACATGTCCTGTAAAATCCCTGTAAGGTATTAATTGAATGTATTTAGTTGTAGAGGTCTCTGAATAAGTGGACCTACAAGTGAAAATCCCCAATTTCTTGGAGAAGAGTGTTTTTGGAGTGAAATTGGGGATTTATGTTCCCCAAAACAGTATACATCATTGTGATATTTTCTTTATTTATTTCCACTACTAACTCATCTTTAAAATAGAAGGAAATGATCACTTCATTTCTAGGGGTCATTTTATTTTTTTTAAATTTTTTTGAAATGAAAAAATTCACCCCCACCCATCTTGTGTCTTCATCATTGATTACAACACAAAATATTTGACAATATATAATTAATATTAATAATAAATTGTTAACTTCAATCTAAATGTATTAAACAGACATATCCAGTTGCTTTTTTTTATTTGATTCCATTTTGAAAACCTATGGAACAACATATATTTTTATAATATAATAATAACGTATATAAAAAATTATAATTCTAGAGACTATGAAAATATATTAAAACACCTTTGAAAATGGTCATCAAACAAAAATAGTCACAAAGAAATTTAATGAACAAACTTAAGTAACTGACTTGAATGAAAACTATAGAGAAAATTAATAAAATATGTTAATATATAGACCTTATAATATGAAAAATAAATTATCAAGGATTTAAAAAAATTATTTAACAATATTTATTTGATTATTTATGACGTTATGAACACACACAAAATAAATCAGGACCTAAAGTAAGGGGTTTATATCTAAATTCTGTAACATTGAGATATGAATGTTATTCAACACTTTCTTCTTTTTTTGTTTTATATATTAAAAATAGATTTATATTATCATAACGTTATATAAATATTAGGCCTTTAAAAACACATATCATTTTCAACCACAATGTGTTTTTTTATTTTAGTGATATTAATTATTCAATTGTCTTTGTTAACTCTACTCCCTTCTTTGATTTAAAATGATTATTTTTAATCTTATTTATTCCAAGCTCTTTGCTTCAACCAGAAGATTTTATTTAATATTGATTCATCATAACCTCTATGGATTATTTATTTTTAATTCATGTATTTTACCTTGATGATGTTACTACTCATAAAGTATAACATTATTGAAAATAATTCTTATCCTCTTTAACAAAAAATTCCACCCTTTTATATATTTCTTCAATTACCTCCATATTATCCTTTATATTTTGAAATTTAATTAGGTATATTATCATTTTATCATCATAATTAACTTATTTTATTTTTAAAAAATGTTTTATTATCCATTTTTATGATGTGGGATTTCAAATTTTTTATTTTAAAAAGTAAAACAGATCTTCTGACTGGACCTTCTTATTTTTGGTTAATAATTCCCCTTATTTTTACCCATTTTAATCTATATTATTCTCATTAAATTCATCCATTTTCTATATATATTTTTCTTACATATATAAATAGTTTAATTTAACACTTGTTTGGGGATAATACACTTTTTTTCTACATGATTCTCTCTTTTAAGTAAATTAAATTTATGGTAACTTACCAATTTCTTATTTCTCATAATGTATCACCCCTTTCAAATGTTTTTAACCATGAATAGTTTATGAAAATAATTTTAATTTATAGAAAACCATGTTATTTTAATTATAGTTATACCATAAATAACTAGGTTTTTCCATAACTAAAATATCATTAAACCATTTAACAAATCATTACCTATGTGGTTTGTTTTTATTATTACTTTTAATATCCATAGAGTTAATTTTTTACATTGGAACTCCTTGTTAAATAACTTCTGTTATTTCAAATATGAACATCAAAAATGATTTATTTCCTTCTTATTTTGTAAATGTTTTATGATATATCATTTGGTTATTCTTTTAGATAATATCATGATACCCTCTTTTTTCTCATG
The DNA here is from genome assembly GCA_963277665.1 of Viscum album. Classification (NCBI taxonomy): domain Eukaryota; kingdom Viridiplantae; phylum Streptophyta; class Magnoliopsida; order Santalales; family Viscaceae; genus Viscum; species Viscum album. The sequence goes on along the minus strand of OY728161.1, from coordinate 2,040,858,825 downwards.
GGTTTTTTCGTACTTATTATTTAGGTATGGTTACATTTCTTCATGGGAAGAGAAATTAATGTACATGTTGTAAATATGAATTATTTCCCTTATAGCACTACAATTAATTAGGTATCATTTTTATCTCTTGAGGTACCATGTATAGAGAATGAACTGTAAACATAAGAACATTATGTTATGTTATATTGGTAGTAATCCTTGAATAGGGTGAATGTGTTGTTAGCCTAAGAACACTATGTAATGATGTCTTGGCAGTGAGACATAACTTATGCTTATCAAGTCATTTTTTCATTATTTCTATATATTTATAATTCCATGATCTTATGATAACATTTACTTATGTCATATTTCCATGCTTATATCACACTCTTCAATTTGGGTACATGATTTTTCTTTTGGGATTATATATTCCTAATTCATGATTTATAGACAAATGTTATTTTTCAATGTTGTTTTTAATAATAAATTTCTCTCTGATCATGTTTTCTCTTATTCTTATAATATAATGCCTGATGGATTGTTAATAAGTTTTCCCTTACTAAGTATTTTTTCTAAATTTTTTCTTATATTTAATTTTCCTTGGTTATGTAGATAAGGGTAACTTATTAAGAAGTCTAAAAGGTGGTATATAAGTGTTTAATTATAAAATAATATTCAGAGTATTTGTAAAAAAACTACCTATGTAACTATTCCTTAAAGACCCCAAACCAAATGGTTCTCTTAGTTTGGTGATAGTATAGAGGGATATATTTATTAAATTTTTGTAATGATTTAAATTAGAATACTCTGAGATTGGGTTGATTAAAACAAATCACATAAATTTTGACCTCCCCTTAGAATTTACCAACATATATCAAAATTTCATATCCTGCATAGTATATACCCATTGGATTTGTAATGAACCTAAAATTACATTTTTGAATTTAAGTACTATTTATTATTTAGTTTATCTATTTATGGATGATTTGGTATGTTCTTGGAAGTGTCAGGACTCAGATGTTTTTCAGGTGAGGGAAGAAAAAACAAGACTCGAGGGAGGGATATAGAGTCCCATCGAATGTCCAGTGGTCTCCCACGGGAAACTCTATTGGAGTGGGTAGTGGGGGTGTCCCCCAAGACCCCCACGAAAAGTCAAATGAGATTTTATTGGGATTATAGTGGGAGTGAACATGTTTAAGTGTACCCCAGATCCGAAGTATATTTTCAATGGGGTGTTTAAATTCCCCTTTATATAGAAGATATTTTATAAATTTAGGGATTTAATTCCCCTTTTTATTTCAATTTTTCCTTACCCCGACCAGATATAAGCAAACATTTACCCTATTGAATCTGTCTTATTATCTAAGAACTATATCCCTCTGTCGGTGTCTAATTTGATAATCATTGAATGTTATCTTCATCTCTTGATAAGTATATACATATTATATATTTTATTTATGATATTTATTTATATTATCACCTATATCATCCTAAATTCATAATTTAAAGGTCTTTATATTCTTATGTTGTTATTGACTTCTCTCAAATTATGTGGTCTTCATTTGGGAGTCGTATCTCTATGGACTGAGGTAGGAATTTATTTTTTTTCTTATTTTTTATGTGTCTTTAGAAATGTTTGTGATTGTGTATTATTGAATTTTTTCTGATTTGGGTATCGAATTGAATGGGAAAATTAGATAGATGGAGTCGACCCCCATAAGACTATATAAGGGTAAATTTTCATGGGTATGATGTAACCTTAATTTGATAGGTGCTTATGGTAAGGGTTTTTGACTGATTGTTTAATGTTTGAATTGATTTTTATAGACATGGTTGTGGATTTGGTGAGTTGGAGGCATGAATTGTGGTAATGTGTGATAATCTTCTTTATTTGTGAAGGTGTTGATGCATAGTGTGGTTAGTGTGAGTGACCTCTAATGGGTGGAGTTAAGGGTCATCCAATGCATTATCCATTGTAGGATCTCATTCTTGGTATGTCTTGTTAGAGTGTGTGTTGATCATAGTGGATTGGGTGATAACTTAATGACCTTTTTTCATATTGTATTTTATATATGAATACAACAACATAAAGATGATTCTTGAATTAAAGTTCTAAAAACAAAATTTTTTCTCACTCTAGGTATAGTGTAGCTCAGAAAATATATTTTTTAAACTATTAGAGTAAAAACCAAAATAATAAATAAAACCAATAGAATGTAAACTATTTAGAATATAAAACATAAAAATATTTTAAATTAAATGGAACATAAGGATTATAAAGAACAATATAACTTTACAAAATGGTGTGGTTATGAAAAATAATCTATGTACCTCTAAATAAAGGATATACAAGTTCATATCAATAAAAATATATTTAATTTATTTTAAAGTGGTGGTAGGATAAATACCTTGATTCAAATGATATATAGTTTTTGGAAATAAAAAAATATTCAATAAAATAATTAAACGTAAAAGATCATACCTTAAACATTTTTCATTAGATCCAACTATAATTTCAATCCCCAGATATCTTTGAACAAATGTTGAATGTAGGAAATTCTTACCCTAGTTTTCCTCTTTGATTAAAATATCATAATTTGGAATGTTGTAATCCCAAGAAATTTTTCAAATAATAGTTTATAGATAACAATTTCAATCCATGATTCTCTTTAACCGCATACGTTTAGAATCAAATGAATACAATAAAAATCATAGATCATGTATATTTAGGAACCTCAAAATTATTAGCTCTAACATCACACTAATAATATAAAAAAAGAAGCACTCAAATATATATTTAGTGTACAGATCTCCAATGAAGTAGTTCTAGTAAAAGAAATAAATGATCCTTAAAGAAGCAATATCAAGTTTACAAGTATTTATTATAACAAACTGACAATGGTAAACTCTAATATCTTCATGTATTATTATCACCATATTTTATCATGAATACTTCATAATAAAATAGTATACAATCATTTATATAGAGTGTTCAAGTGTCTTCATGATGTTTTGGAATGTATACAGTTCTGAATCAACTCTTCTAGAACATGTGATTTAGAATTTAAAAAACTACAAAAAATAGATTAAAAAAAACTTCAAGTTAGGACATGTAATATATAGTGTGGTATGACATTGTGTGACCTCACCCATGGTGATAATGTGTTGGTCAATGAGTCAATGATGGTTGTACCTAGAGTGATATGGTACTATCCATGTTCTAGTATGTATCTATTATATAAGATAACTCTTAATTTCAATATGGATATGAGGTAGGTAAGTTTAGGATTCACAGTGGGATGGTTAGAACAAAATGGCTCAATGTGATTGTAAGTAATATTTTTTCCTATCAATAGTTAGTGTATCAACTCACATTTATCTATACCAATTATTATAAATAATATATGGTGGTATCATACTGGGATTTATACTCACCCTGATGCATTTGTAGAATTTTTTATTAGGGGTTTGACCAAGGTAAAGGGACCTATATCGGGACCCTGAGCAGTTGGTACTGAGTAGAGATATAGATAATGTTATAACATAAACCAACGTTATTTTATTGTAAATAATTTTTTATTACATTATATACAATTTCACTGCCTATGGGGATCACTTTTCACTACATATGTATGACTAACATATATCCATATTCTCATATAATATATAAATATTTACATGTTATATTACCACCATTTATTTATATAGTATTCTATTTATTTTTTATTATTGATTTCACAAATTATTTGATTAATGGTTAACTAATATTTAAGGAAGATTCTAAAAAATTCACGACTTAGGCCTTCACTAATAATCAGAAACATATTTCATATAGAGAAGTGCCTGTAAGATTAGGTGTCACTACACCCTAAGTATATTGAATGAGTTTTGGAATTTAAAATATGGTATAAGGGTCCTATTATTTTCATTTACTATTTAGGGATTGGTAGCTTTGGTGTATAATGGTCAAGACTCTGGTGGTAATCTATGATATGGATGGAAATCAACTAAATAGTAGGCATTCATGTCTTCAGGATAGAAGGATTATTTTTATTTATTTTACGGTTATGGTTTTATTCTTTTCCTCAAGTAATATTGTATATTTATGGTTTATTATATGTTTCCTATTGTTATGGCTAATGAGATCATTTGAGTTTATTCTATGTGATTATTCATATATGTTCACGTGTCATGTAATTATTTTTATGTGATCATTAAAATTTTAAATTAATTAAACATTAAAAATAATATAATTAGTGTTTTCCGAGATATATTATTTGTTTCAACTAATTAATTTAAATTAATATTCCTATGATTTTTATTATATATAATAATTATTAAACAATTACTATGAGATAAATGGGCTTAGTACGTAGATTTTTAGAGGGAAGTGGTCTTTAAGTATCTCATATAGTCTTCCTTTATGATTTTTATCTTAGAGGAGTGGATGTGTGTGTACCTATTAATGCTTAAATTCTCTTAGGATTTATGTCGTTAATGGTTTTTTATGATTATATTTTTTCATTGTAGAAAAATAATGCGTTGAAAATATATCATAGTTCCACACAAGGGTAGTTTCATGGATGATCATAAGTTTTAGAATGCTCCCTACATACCTCCATATGTTCAAGTGGTAGAATTGATAGTACTCTCAAGGCTACTCTAACGAATAATGCTGTTAATCCACTTCCACTAGGGGTGTTCTTTATTATATCGATTGGACATGGGGGTTCACAATGGGGTAGAGATAATATAGTATATTTTCTAAAGATTTATAGATATGTAATCCTATGGATTCCATGGTATGTGTGGTCCTTAGGATATAAAGGATCATATTAATATTATAGATGATTTCTTTGACCTATTAGAGACATGTAATGAGAAGTTAGTGAAGATGGTGGATTATATTTTTTAGGGACCATCTGGTAGATTTTGAGGCATGATGATTTAGGCGAGGAGGCATGATAGCATATCATGAGAGTCCTTATATGGAATTTATATTTGAGAGTTTGATCCTTGAGTCAATAAGTTCAGATTGAGTATATGAGTATATGTATTTTCACCAAGAATAATTATCAATGATAGATTATGCCACTTTATTTTTTGAAGTACTATGGATTTCACTATTTTTAATAATAGATGAGGCCTAAAAGGCCCATAGGTTTTAAATTATCCTACAAACTTATTTTAGGAATAATGTGAGGTTGATCAAGCTAAAATAATATTCTGATATAGTTCACAAGAATCTTATGGCTAAAAATATTCATCTAGATAATAATATAGTGGACTCTCTTCCTATTTTCAGTTGTCATGTAGGTGGACTTCCTTATATAGCTAGTGGTTCCTCTTCAAGAAGTCGGAAAAGAAGGAGTGATGGGATTCAAAAATGTGGAAAGAGGTAGTTAGGGTAGGTAAAAGGTTCATCACTTAACACATTAAGAGAAGTCCCCCTTATATTTTATGATTGTGTATAATTAAGTCATTTTCATGATTTATGTTCTATCCCACCAAAAGAGTTTCATGTGTATGGTGGGATGGAGAATCTATAGTACATTTTTAATAAGATACCTCAATGGGGTGAAAGTATTGTCTCAGTATAGAGGAAATATTTTTGATCATTCAATGAAGGATCTCACCAAATGAATAAAAGGGCATTAACTGGGTGTCTAGAACAAGGATATAGTTTCGGTTTTCAAGTGATTATGTAGTCGCAGCCACCTTAGGGGTCAATTCTGTGGTATATTTATAGATTGTGTATTTAAGGACGTAGATCAGAGGAAGGAAGAGTTTATTCATAAGATCATATTTTAAACAATGAAGTAGAGGTTCCTTATATCATGAGAGGTATCTAGTTTCTTATAAATTATATATTTTCTTATTTGATATGTGAGAATATAATTCTTTTATATCTACCCATATGATATATTCTTTAGGGTTGGTGGTCAGGATTTTACCCAATATGTTGGTTTGTGATATATATATGGGAAATATATTGGACCATATAAATATATTCCTAGAGTGTATCATAGTGGTTGGGGATATGAGAACTTGTCACATTTATTTATCTTAAATATTAAAATATTTGATGTCATGTTTTTGGTGGATTAGTTTATGGGATTTTAGGATCTCATTGAACACTACTAGAGATGGATATCTTTATCTTACCTTGTCGGAAAAGTGTGTGTTTTTGTCGGTGAATGGGATATGGAGTTTTACAGAACTTTATCTGACCATAGTTAGTTGGGAACCATTGTAGCTTGAATGGAGAGTATATTCCTTATAACAGATCAAGTGATTATTTCACTAACTTTTCCACTAGTAGTGGTCCATTATCAGGATTTATTTCTAGAGGAATTATCAAGGTTTTCTTGTGAGAGGGATATCGATCTTAATATTGATATCATGATGTTTGTATAACCCCAATCAATATATTCATATCATATGACACTATATATGTTGAGAGAGTTGAATTTACACCTTGAGAATCTTAAGGTGAAGGGTTCTATTTTTTTATATACAACTCCTCTAGGTGATCCTGTTTGTTCACTATTAAGGTAAATGATAGCTTGATATTTTATATGAATTCCTATAATATATACTATGTTATGGTGATTAATATTTATCCATTTCTTTTGATAAATTTTATATTTTATTAGTTGATTGGATCCTGATGGTTCTATAAGATTGACCTATGATTGGGCTATCATCTGTTGTGGGTCTGGCAATAGGATATAACTAAGATGATGTTTCAGAGAAGTTATGGGTTTTATGAGTATATCATGATGAAATTACATCTAATAAATGTTTTTAATGTGTTCATGGATTTCATGAATAAGATTTTTCACCCCTACCTAGACTCCTTCATCTTAGTGATTATTATTAATTTTTTGGTTTTCTCTTTGACCCAAGATATGCATTTTTGAGAACCTAGACAATATATTGTGTATACATTGAGTGAATTAATGTTATGTCAAGATATCAAACATTTATTTCAATATTTAAGAGGTTATCTTCCTCAAAAATATGATACCAAATACATGAATATTTTTTAACCAATAGACTGTGGAGGTGGTTATATCTTAGATGTAACCCCTGTATTTGTTTTAGATAAAGCGCTTCATTGGATTTGATGGGTATTATAGCTATCACATTCATGATTTATCTCTTCTATAAGAGACCGTGATAGGACTAACAAAGGATGGGGTGAAATTTGAGTTTACTGATTAGTGTAAAGTGTCTTTTATGGAGTTCAAGGGGAGTTTCACATCTACTCTAATTCTTATTTTTTTGATACCAGGAAGGGGATATATCGTGTATTTTGATAATTTATTGGTTAGTCTTGGAGGAATATTAATAGAGGAGGATATCATAGTTAATTATTAGCCTGGATATTATCAAATTGACCACACCATCTGAGTTTCCATACCCATGATCTACTAGAAACCATAGTTGACCAGGCCTTAAAGAGTTGGAGTTAATATCTCTTTGGTCCGATATTTTTCATTTAGATGGACCAGAAGATCTTGTGATATATTTCCTACCATAGGTACCTAAACCATTAATAAAAGTATTTTTTAGAGTATCAATAGATAATTTATTTTCATATAGAATATTATCAAATTAAGGGGAATTTCAAGTCACTTGTTCTTGAAAAAAGACTACTAAAAGAAAAAAAATCAATTTTTTATTTAATTTTTATTTCAAACACTCCCCAATATTTTTATCAATTCCGAGGTAATGAACACATTTTTATGTTTGGGTATTATATTTACTATGTTTTTAAATGTCTTAAATCATGTTTTTATATTTATCTATTTATTTTTAGGAATTATTTTGATAAATCCTATATTTATTTTTATTTTGTTTTTCTAATTTTAGTGAATAAACTAAAGATATGGTTGATCGTTCTATGATTTTCAGGGATGTATTATATTAAAAGAATTGCTAGGTTATTTAGTTATGTTAAATAATTATTTAATATAAATAAATTGATGGGTAAGAACCTCTGTAATTATGGACTATAATGGATTTTGAATTAAACAAAGGAAAATGAGCTCCGTAAATAGCAATAGGCAAGGGATGAGATTACGTATGAATAAAAAAAGGATATGGAGCCAAATAGAATTGTAATATCTAGGAAAAAACCATTAATATGAATGAATCTGAGGGGATACGACACATATTAATCAACCAAAGGCCCTTGTTATATTAAGTGTGAAATTATCCTAAATTATCCTGTACTAATTAAGTGTTTTAGAATAAGCAAAGACCCCACCCCCATGTCATAAAAAATTTAACTTGTAATAGAATCAATAAAATGATGTCGATGATTAATCAAGCCATCAAATGTCTTTGTGTCATATTCAAAGAGAGTCCCACATAAAAATAAAATATTGATCACATTATATTAAAAATCAACTTCCAAACTCATTCCCATATTAGAATAAATTGTTAGGCATGCCATTCACATTAAGAGAACTAGGTTTTTTATATGATTAAATGTACACCTCATCATATTAATCTAATTTAAATACCAATATTGTAAGGTGAACCCCCCATTACATATCACCAACCATTACATTGTAAGAACAACACATTCTATTGAACCTAAATGTCACATGGGATAAAAAAATACCGAATAATTATATGAATGTATACCTAAAATAAAATACCTTGGTTATTATTTATTTATAAAATTAAGAAAACACTGCATGAATTTCCATGAAGCCATCATCTATATAATAGAGTAGGAAATTGATCATTGAAAAGAGTGGAAGAAGTTTCAAACTCAGAATGTGGGGATGATTCCAGAGTGTGAATTTAAGGAGGAACTCACACACGTCAGCTATATATATAGAGAGGTGATCTAGGGATGGTGGAACTAGACATGAAAACATAAGAAAAAACTAGATTCAATTATAGCCTATAATTATGGATGTTATTTCCCTTTGTAAATATTCTACAATTGTCCCTTAATCCCTGTTCAAATTAAAATAGTTTTTTTGTAATTATTTCATTTCTATTTTAATATAGTGTATTATTATTATGTGTTATATTTTTTTATATGATGTGATCTTACCCCTCACATGATTTTTTCAAGTTTATTAATTATTATGATTTACTTATAGACTCTTTCTTCAATATTTCAAATAGATAAACTATTGCGGTTGGTCTAAGAGGGAATCATGGTGATGATCTTGAATTTTTCGAATTAATTTCAAATCTATCTCCCTGATTATAGTAATGTGGTGAGGGTAAATAATAGAGGTGTTGATGGTAACTATATATTCCATAACTATTTCCATATTCTATCACAACATGAACTTCAAAGTCTTCCAAAAACTGATTTACTAAATATTACAACATTGGTGATTGAATTGATAGGTTTAATGTTATGTGACTCCTACTGTAAATTTTAGTAGAATCTCTATATAAATTGAAAAGTGTTCTTGACCACTCTATATTGATGATTAATGAGTTAATTTCATGATTTAGGATCCTTGTATAAATAATTATTCTCATATTTTGGACATAATGAGGGGAAACTAAATAAATGGCATTGATTATAATTATTGAATTGGCTGATTTTGAATAAATAAAAATAATGATAAGAAGAAATTTGATTTAAATGAGGGCTGTCAATGATTCTTGATAACTTCTAATTCATTTTATTCTTTACTTTTAATTTCCTAAAATTTAAAATTTAAATAATCCGCTGTATTATCTTTGTTTTAATCTTAAGTATTTAAATGTCCAAAAATATTAATAAGTGTAATGAATTTTTTTATATCATTTGAATATTCATGAGATAGAGATGGTCACCCTTAATATATATATTACAAGGGTTTAAAATTATTTAATTCATGAATGTATTTTAAAATACATGCATCACTGTGGCCATTTCTAGGGATCCAATTGATCATTCTTTTATTTTTTTCAAATTTGTAAATATTTCTTGCATTTATTTTTTTATTTTTCATTAGTTTATTTATTTAAATAATTTTCATTAATTGATTTAATTATAATATTGATACTATTATTTAATGTATTTGAAAATATATACTCATTTTATATACATTGATAAAAATACTACTAAAGTCATTGAATTACACCTAGACAATCAATTCCAGACTAGATAATCTATTTTACCACAAGAACCAAGGAGGCAAAATGAAAGGAAATATCATGAGAAACTAATAAAGAATACCAATGGGTGGTATGATTAAAGATAATACCACAATGAATATATTAAATATTAATTTCACATGCCCCAACATAAATAAAATGATGATAAACCAATATTAGAGGAAATTCAAGAGGTATTCACTAGTTTTTTGTTATAGATCCAATAAATCAAGGAACACCAATGTTATAAATGAGAATTAAAGGAAATCATAGATATCATTACCACCACTCTACAAGATTATATTGATAAAATACTATATCAAGATTAATTTAAAGTATAGATTATGTATTATTCTCAAGAAGACATATAATATGTGCGTGCATAACTTAAAAATCATTCACTCCTAAAATTTTACAGATCCTTACATTGGAATCCACTAAAAAGAATGGTATCAAGTAAAAACAACTCAAGGGAGATAATGCTTCATTATATTGTATTTTTTTTATTTTTTACTACTTAAATTTATTTTTAACACTCTCTATATTTATCTCCCTCTGTGTGTATTTTTATAATTTCATATCAATCCATGTTATAAATAGAAATTTAAAGTGAATGAAATAATGTTATATACACTATAAAGATACTATGGAATGATATTTAAATGAATAAGATGTGTTAGTGCTTATGAAATTTGAAATTGTGCTGGAAACTAACCATTTTAAGGTTGGAAATGAAAATTTAGATTCAATTTGTTTTAATTTTATTCAAATAGAACTATTTTATAATATATATTATATGTGTTAATATAAATTGGTACCTATGAATCCAACCCTATACATTTAGAAATAAGCCAAAAAATAGGTGGTGTCTTAAGAAGAATAATATACCTTAAGGCCAGTGGTGAAGTAGTTACTCCATCAATACCAAACTAAATACATGTTAGATGGAGTTACATCTAAAATAGAGGCACCTCTATTCTTATTCACATACTTTATTTTATTCTCAAATAATTTTTGGCTTGGGTTGATATATTCTACATATGGGGTTCTCCAAGTCTATTTTCCAATCATGTACATTGGTAAAAATCACTTGTGTCTATTCGATAAAACCAACCCAGCATTAGATTAGGGATAATCCAAATATTATAATTGTGAGTAGTATAAAATACAACACCCAATGGGAGGAACAAACCAAAACCTTCTTACTTTCTATTTAGTTTTTACTTTACTTTTATTTAACCATTGTTCAAATAATTTTATCATTGTTTCCTTTTTTAAATGGGGACGACCACGTACACACCAAGGTGAAAAAGTTATCACTTCCCACCTCTGAAAATTATTTTTCAGGTATTTTTTATTAGTTATTTTTATTAAAATAATAATTCTTTTCATTTTATGTGATTTGGAGTTGATATAATTGTATCAAAAAATTTAGGTATATTGGGAGTTTTTATAATAGTTTTACCTATTAATATACCAATGGGTATTCATCTTTAAAATATTTTTAATCGGTATTAATTATATTTTTATTTATTGGAGATAAAATTTGTAATATAAGATGAGTGTATGATAAATCGAACAATTTTTAAAATCTATTCAGGGATATATTTATTGTTTTTGATTTATTTGAATAGAAAATTTGAGATTTAAATGTTTTCCCTTTTAAAATTACTTTTCTATTTTAAAATATTTCATTTTTTTGATGTTGTTGAGTTTAAATAAATATTTAAGTCAGTTTTCCTACTACATTCAAGGAATTGATCTTATGTTAGTTGGATAGAAATGATATGATATGGAATGAATTAACTTCCCCAATTATTTTTATTCCATGTCTTAAGAGTTATTATAACCCTATTTTGTATATTATTCTTTGTAATACCTTTATTGAGTGCCTCAAGAGGTGAGTAAAATTAGATATTTCCTTGATTATTGTTGGCAGTTATAGGATATAGGTGTGATATGTATGATATGTGATGGGTTTAAATTGAAAAATACCCTTTTAGACTCTATTTTTCAATCTGCCTATACATTTGACCCTCTTTAGGCCTTCTAATCCATATAACAGCTATTAGGTAAGACACGTTATAATCTATATTAATCCCTATCTATCTATCTCTTTTTAATATTTCATGTTATAATTTTAGTTGAATATGAGGAAGATGGTGTGTTCTTTGTAAATTATAGAGAGATATTTCACGAATTTTGAGATGATTTAAGGTTACCTTGACATTTTTTGAGTAGTGAATTTATAAGAAAATTATTTCTATGTTATACTTATTTCCCTCTTTTTCAATGTAAAAATTAATGTATATAAGAAAAAAATTACATACAAGAATAAAATAAAATAAAAAGAAAAAATGTGAACAATAATTGGATAAAATTTGTTAATTTACTATTATTGTACATTATATAGTTGTAACACACTAAAAACAAGAGGAACAAAGGGGATATGAGTTGGGAGTGTTTCATTATGAGGAAATGGGATGAGTTACCCTCTCTTTATGAAACATTCAAAATTATAAAATTTATTGTGCATAAAGATTCAAAAATCCTCATCTCATTTAATATTTTTGGAATTTTAACCAACCATTTCTAAAATTACACTTGAGTAGTACACTTGTCTTTACTGAAAGGAAACTTACAATATTTTAAAGCATTTGGTACATCACATGAACTTTGAAATTGAGCATAACTCCATTATATATATTATGTAAGGGATGCGGGAAATATTTCATGTGAGGTAGGTCATGTAATGGTTTGTGTAGGATTAAAAATACAAAAAATTGAGTGAAATGAAGTGGGAAGTTGGATGGAATACATGATGAATCATAATGATTCTTAATAATAGATGAATTTTCTATCTTTTATATTTTTGGTAAATGTGTTTATAACATTGAATGACACATTTTCATGCTTGAATTCCATGAATTTCCCAAGAGTGTAATGATTTTAGTGCGGGGAAGTGATATAAGAATATATTTTCAAATTTTTATGTAATTATCTCTTCAAATATTTCGCCATATATTTTTAAAAACCTGGGTAATTAACACATTTTTCATGATTGGGGATATTCTAAAATATATCTAGAATGAGATTAAAATAATGGTTCTAAATTTTTTAATTTGTTTTTGGGAATTTATTTATGAATATATTTATTTTTTCTTTTTTAGTGATTCCCAAGATATATATAGTAGTTTTGGTGGATTAGTCAATGTTTTCAAGTTTTTTGTATATTAAATGTTTTTATGGGTTGTTGTGTGACAATAAATATGTGTTTCCTGTTAATAAATGAAGGAGTATTAACCTATGTAAGGATATTTTACCTTTTAATAATAATTAAAAAAATTAACGGACCTACATGAGGTGAAATGGTTTGGGGAGGAGAAGAAATATGAATAAAAAAATGGTTATGGTGTTATGTAACATTATACATATCAAGACATAGCCTTACGTGTAAAGGAATATGAGCATATATATTTTTTTGGATTAATAAAATACCCATGTCATATTATGTGTTAAGAACATATGAATCATCTCACACTAATGATATATGTGAGAAAAAAGTGATGCCTCTTATTTTTAAAAATAAAAAGTCCCCAAATTGTAATAAATATAGAGTTATGAATGATTAATTGAGTTGTGACACTACCCCATGAGTGATTCAATGAGTGGAATTAATCAAAATAAAGTGTTTCTCATATACTATTAAATATTTCATTTCCCTCACATACCATGTTAAAATAAATTTATCAGCCAATATCTCATGTAATAAGAACTAAGACCCACATCAAATTAAATTTCCCCCATTTCAAATAAATCTATTTCAAATTAAATTTTTTTAATGATATTCCTATGTACCATATCTCCAGTCATGAATTTTAATTTTCCTCATGTTTGATTAACCCTAAAAAACATATGTGAATAAATCCAAATACATGAGAATTTAATAGAGATCAGCGTAAAATTAGACCCTTGATTCTTCTTACATTCCAAAATAAAGAATACAATAGATGATATCCAGTATGGATCTCATCCAGCTAATTGAGATGGAAAGTGATCATGAGAAGGATTGTAAAAATATTCACATCAGGGAAGTATGGAATATTTTACAGTGTTATTTCAGGATAAAAATCAAACCCCTCAAAATGTAAACATAGAATATATCTAAGGAGAGGAGATCACAAGTCTGAGATTTGAGGAAGAAGAATGTCCCATCAGTACCTGTAATTATATTTCTTATTACTATTTGTAAATATTCCACACTTATACCTTCAGTCTTACTCATATTATAACAGTTTTTTTAATTTATTTATTTTCATTTAACTATTTTTCTTTCTTATTCTACATTCAATTCTTGTTTGTGTTTTCATATTCTCAGACTCCTAATTTACTTGTGTTTCATAATCACTATGATGATATTGTGAACTCTTTATTCAGGATTTTTAAGATTGATGGAATATTTTCCAATCTTAATCACTATGATTAACTTGTGTTGTCCTATTCTCAGAATCCTAATTTCCATCATTACCTGTAATTATAGTTCTAGAAATTAGGAGTCTGAGAAGAATGATCCTAAAAATGTACACATAGAATATATTTCTGGAATATTTTACAATTTTAATCACTATGATGTTCTTGTGAACTCTTAATTGTGGAAATTTCTTTATTATATAAATTTATCATTTTTATGGAGAATATTTGTTTAGAGAATAAGTATTACAATTTAGATCCAAATTGATTTATTATTTCGTTTGGCTTCTTCTGTCCATTTTATTAAACTATTTCTTTTTTACCTAGATCCAATTCAAAACACAGTATCCCAAAAAAATCAATTATGTAGAGAAATGTTTTTGGTCAATAGAATGAACCCCATATAAGTGATGGAAGAATATCATGGGATAGATAATTTGAAATGTGGGGATTTTTAGTGGAGAATATTTATTAATTTGATTATAGGGTTTAAATTAAATTAGATGGAGAATTTTAAAAACTAAGAAATGTATTTAATTTTTAAAAGTGGAGGGAGTTGAGGAGTCTCCTCATGCACAAAAAATCATCATTAGTAATCTGCGAATAACATTTTTTTATCTTTTCCAAATAATCTTAGATTTTTTTTAAATGTAATAGTAATATGTGAAAAACATTTTTGAAGATTACTTTATAATATTCTTCCATTTATTATGATAAATAAACTCAAAATTTTGGAGGAATGAACCTCGAGAGAAAGTCTTTCACTCCCCATCCCTATAAATATGAGTCTTCACATCCATTGAAAGTTATTGAAGAAGAGGATGGAGGGGCTGTGATAAAAGATTGAAACCTTGATGTTCTATTTATTTTTTATTCTTTCTTTTCTAAGATTCATAATACTCCCTACTTTACAATAATCTTTATTACCCCTCACATGGAGGGGTAATTATTTAGAGTGATTGGGGGGTGGTGGATTCCTTTTGTAATGTTAAAGTATTGTGCTTTAACATAAAACTATATTTTTTTATTGAATTATTTATATTTTCATTCACTCATAGTTTAATTAATATGGTCCTATTTAATTTTTTGTGTCATTCATTATTTATATCTATGGTTGAAGATCTTTAAAATCCATCACCCTAGTGCAATTATTCATGATCAAGAAGATTGTGTTAGGTGGTGAGTGTCAAGAGATCATTGGAATTTGTGTGTAATAAGTGAATTGTTTCTAGATTTATAAGGAGAAAAATTATTGATCAGTACTTTCCTTAGTTTTTTGGGAGTTCTTTACAAACATTCATGCCAACTTGAGTAGTTTTCATTTCTTCCTTAAACCAAGGTTGATTGACAAATAAATCAAGGATTATTTCACTTATAATTCAATTTTAAGAGATAGGGAATGATTTTTATAAACATAGTGAATTTTAAAAAGTTTATCCTACCCTTACCAATCATTATACTCATCAAATTTTGTTTAATTTATTGATTTATTTTTAAAATTAGTCAATTTCAAAAGAAACCTCTACTTTTTTCTAAAATTTAAGGTATCATCTAGATTATTATATTCTACTCTCTAGAAAATACCTTGGTTGACTACTATACTACATTTTAAATTAGTAAAGAATTTTTTTGACACCTCACGATAGGAATGTGTCAAAACCTAGCATCATTGTTGGAGAGGTAGTTACAATAATCTGATTGTAAATATTTAACTATTTAAAAAAAACATAAGAATATATTACATTATGTTTTCAAATGATTATTTCAACAATTAAGGGAACTTTTACCCATAATTTTAATAAAAAATTATTGAATCACCTTGGTCTATAGTGGAAATTGTTTATTTGTTTTCTAAACAGACCAGGGGAGATTTAAACCAAATCATGAAGGATAATGAATTTAAGTATCTCATCCATGACCTTAAAGAAAGCCTTGAATACCCAGTGTTGGATGGATTGGGTTGAAAATTAATAAAACTAGAAGTGTAATTCCCATTAATTTATCAATAAATGGTCAAGGTGTAATAGGAAGTAGAGACTGATTATGATAAATTTCTCATGCACGAACTTTAAAAATATATAAAACAAATAGATAAAATAAGTATAACTAGAATATAAATATGTTTTTTCTTTGATATAGAAACTAAAACCTAATCAAGATCATGAAGAAGCCAATGAGAAAGAACTGACTTCGGAGCTATGTGTAGAAATCAATATGATATAGATGAAATCTTAATTTAATTGGATGAACTAATTAACCCCCTAATTCTTACTACCTACCTCTATCTAAATATATTCAGATGCAAGTGATACCTCCCACTAATGAAGTAATTGAAGTTGAATAAACTATATGAGATGATCTTTTCTTAAAATATATTAACAATGATTTTATAAAATCTGAATTGATTATTACCTCCCCTTGTTTTAAATATTCATATTTGGAAAATACTTATATTTCTATAGAGGATGACTAAGAATAAAAAGTTGATTCATTTGAAAAATAACATATGGAGCTCCCGGAACTTGTTGAACATTTATTGGAGGGAGTTCAGAGTTTATTGAAGTGGATTTTCTGGTGGAAATGAGATAAAAGATGATTAATTTAAATAGGAAGAATTTCATATATATTCTCTATGATTTAATTTTATTCAAATATAATTACACTACAAATATACCTTTGATTATTCCATTGACGCAGCATACCTTGAGCAAGCACATTGGAATGATGAATAGGTTCTGAAAGTGGAAACCATGATGTTAAAGGTCACATTCCTTGTTCTAACCCCCAAATGAAAGTTGCATCTTATTATAGACCTTAAAATAAATGAACAACGTATTATTTAAGCCATATTTCAAAAAACAATTCCCTATCCAACCATCTCTTGAAGTGGAATTACATGATCTAGTTGAACTTAAGTGTGGGTGAAGCTATCTTGTGATGTTCTACATCATTTGATGAAACTTTGGGTGAAAAATATGATTAAGAGACGTTTCTTATACTGAAAAAATCCTTCTTCTTAATGTTGTTCTTTTTTGGAGCTTTGAAAATAAGATAATTAGTTCCTTTATGGATATTCCAGTATAAAAAGAATTTTGTTCTTGTTTGGAGATTTCAAGAAAAAATATTTTTGAGAATTTTGAAATTATTTCTAATAAAATGATGAACAATATAAACTTTCCTTGAGTTTTCATGATGATAGAGATTATTCTTTACAAAGAGGAGTTATTATGAGACCATACATGAGTGAAAATTAGAATCTTTCATTTTTTTCTTAAGGAAGATCTAAGGACTCCTTATTCGGTCTCAAAACTTGTGACATCAAAATACTATTAACCAAAATTTTCATAACACCACTTCAAAGTCCCCATTATAAAAACTTTTCCATAGATCACATGAGGTGTATAATTAGAAATTTATCAAGCATATGGCGACTCATTCATGGGTTGGGATGAGACCAGACATATTGAAAATTGGATTTTGTGAGATTAGAGAAAATTTATGTGAGGGTGGGGTATTGGGTTCATGAGAAGATTAATGAAGTTGAAATATTTTTAGTTATCTTAATTTTGGACTTAAAATAATTTTTTTATGAGGAAATATATCTTTTGTTTCATAGTGTGGAATTGGTGGATTTCATGGATATGTTTTTTGAATTTTATTGGATTTTATTCTAATGCCGACATGTCTGGGATTCCAAATGATAAGAGTGAGGGAATTTATAGATATAATATTATCATAACTATTGATATTTTTTCAATTTATTTAATCCCTTCCAATTATTCAATTTGAACTTATTTGCATCATTTTTGTATTTTTTGGGTAATTTTGGGCCTAATGGTGGAAATTGCTAAATTCTAGAAATTTATCAGTTTTTGGAGGATCTATATTTTGAGTATAATTATTATAATTTAGACCAAAATTTATTGAATCTATTTCATTAGGATTTTTTATTTGTGGGATTAAATATTTTCTTCCAGAATCAGAACCGATTAGAAACACACTGGCCAGAGAAATCTATTCTTTGATGAAATATTTGGGGATGAAAGAATGTACCCCCCTTAGTAATGGAGGAATATCTCATCCTAGTGAAAAAAATGCGGTGATTCCTGATAGAGTAAAAATACAAATCCATTTCTCATGATTATATTAAATATAATAGATATTGTAGGTCATTAATGAATCCATTGAATGTTCTAAATTGGAGGTAGTTGAAGAGAATCCTTGTGGAGAAAGAGTCATTTAAGCAATCCAGTCAAAGATTATTTAACACCTTTTCATATAAGATATGATTTTGTGGAAAATGAAAAATATATAATGGAAAAACTTGTATGAATACATATTTGTGAGGTTATTCTATTTATTATGATATGTAAACTATATCTTTCGATTAAATGAATCTGGAGGAAAACATTTCCACCCATCAACCCTATAAATATGAGTAACCACTTCTATTCAAAGGTGTTTAAGAGGAACAAGAATGTTGGGTTTTGGTCTAGGATTGGAACATTGATGCGATTTGGATTTTCTATTTTTAATTTTCTTACTTTCATAATTCTCCCTTCTTTTTTATTCAACTTTATTACCCTTCACATAGAGGGGTTAAAATTTTAAGTGATCAGGGAAGGGGGAGTTTTCATTTTACAAAGTTGGACACTTGCACAATAATTTAGATATTTTTTTAAATTTAATTATTTGTCTTTTCAGTGGTGCCAAAATCTATTAATGCGGCCATATTTTTTTGTTTTGGTGTCATTCATTGTTTATATATTTGGTTGAAGATCATTAAACTCCCTCTACCTAGTGCAGTTTGTCTCGATCTAGAAGATTTTGTTAGGTGGTGAGTGTCTAAAGATCATTAGTACATTTGTGGAATAAATTAATTGTTTCTAGATTCATAAAGACCAACAATTATCTATCGGTTAATTCCTTCGATGTTTTGGAATGGTTTATAAACATTCATGCACACATGTTTGGTTTCTATTTCGTCCTTCAATCAAGGGTGATTCACAACTCGATCGAGGATTATTTCATTTATAATTCAATAATAAGATAGGGGGAATGATTTTTATAAACATTATGACTTTGAAAAAGGTGATTCTACCCTAACCCATCACTATTTTTATCATCTTGGGTTCAAACATCATTTTAATTGATTTATTTTTTAAAAAATATTACTCAATTTAAAAAGAAACATCCACTTATTTATCAGATTTAAGGTGAAAAATTGATTGTCTTGAAATTTTATATGGAGAAAATGTATGTTGACCACATTACAATATATTAAACTTACAAAATATATCTTTTTTTCACACTCCACAAAAAAACATTTCTGATCATTTCCATGATATTTTTGGATAAGTATGGGGTTTTTAATGTCCATAGAGGGGGTGGTCCCTACTTATTTGAGGGGGAGGTTAATGAGAGACTCACATGCCTTACATTGGTTTGTGAACCCATGGATAACCAAGATATACCATGATATAAATCACTATATCTGGTGTCCTAGAATATTGAATTATATAACAGGATCGATTTTATGATTCCTCTCCAATCAATGGATTAAGGTAGAGGCCAATGACCAGAAATGTTAATTTAGTGTATGTCACGGCTGAAGTTACCATGTAGTTCATCACTATACTACTAAGGTCCTTGAGGGGTTATAATGCAATGTTGGGGGCAGTGAATTTATTAACAACAGTCATGAATTTCGTTCCTATTTAAGAGACTTGGTTGGTGGATTAGTTTAGAAATCTATATATATATATATTGTAGGAAGTGTGATTTAATGGTAAACCCATAAGAATAGTATTATATCGGGATTCTTGTTTTATATCTACATTCTAGTAGAAAATATACATGGATTTGGGGACTCAGCTAAAGCTGAGTTCAGTGTATCACCTAAAATCATACGAGCTGTGTGAGAGGATTGTCTAGATACTTGAGGATATTCTCAAGGATTATGCAACTGATTTCAGGGGAGCATGGGATGACCATCTAGAATTAGTATAATTTTTATATAATAATAGTTTCAGGTCTTTAATGTAAGTGGATACTTATCAGTTCAAATATATTTGGTCATGTTGTTTACCCTTGTGATTGTTAGAAGTTGGTTATTTAGCTATTGTCACTTGAATATTGGTGAAAGATACCTCCAAGATAGTTTTATTGATTATGAAATAATTGATAACCACTCAATGGAAGAATTTCATATATGTTGACTAGAGGTGATGATATTTTGAATTCAGTGTAGGCGATTGGCTGTTCTTATTGGTATCACAAAATTTAAGGCACCCACATCTATGGAAGTAAGAGGACCCCATCACTGTTTGTCAGTTTTTTTAAGGATTATGGAGTGGAAAGAGGTTATATCCTACCTATTGTATTTTTCAGAAATATATTATGGTATACGTGACATATCTCATGTATTGAAACTACCTATGTAGAAGTTGGACCTTGTACACATAACTGGTAGTGAAAATGTTAAGTTAGAGGTGGACACACCATTTGAGGAGCACCCAATGAATATTATAGAACAAATACAGAATTTTATATAATATGATATAGTAAATATTATGTATTTATTTTAAAAAAATCTGATCGGGTCCAAGAAGAGGAATTGGAGTAAAAGTATGATGTATGGTCCCATTAGTGAAGTTAGTTTAGAGAATACCCCTATAGATATTTATTGAGGTTGAGAAGATCGTAATGGGAATTGTAACAACCCTAAAATTATAGGTACAAATTCAAGGCCCATTTTTCTACAATTTATTAATTTATGGATGATTTGATATTTGTTTCATAGGCTATAGATGCTCTGGGGAATTTTAGGAAGAGGGCAGGCCCACCAGGACCCTAGGGAGAGATTTAAACTCCCACTGGAAGTCTAGTAGGAATAGGAATGGGGTAGCGGAATCAAGGTACCTCATAAAAAGTTTTGTATGTGTAGATATGTATTATTATAACCAAAATCAACAACATTTTTCTAGTAGGGGTGTTCTAACCCCACCTTTATATGCATGATATTGTTTAAATTTAGGGATTATCCTCTACTTTAAAACTTTATAAAATTTCCCCCTAGACATGATGCATAAACCCCTTCTCCCACTTAGAGCTCCTTCTTCTCCAAGATCCATATCCATAATCTGGTATATGAATCAAGATTATTTGGTTAAAATAATCATATCTTGGTAAATCTATCCATCCACTTGATTTTATTTTTGGTATTCCATTGATTCATACTCTCTCATCACAAAACCATAATTTCAAGGGGTTTTTTAAAAAAATCGTATGTTATCATGGATTATCCTTGAATCTAGTGGTGTAATTTGGTGAGTATAATATTCATGTATTGTGGTAGATAAATATTATGATGTTTCGATGTTTCTATGTGTATGTATGGGTTATCATATGTGTGGGTGTGTGTGTATTCTTGTATTTGTTCTTATTTGTATATCAAAGTGATCGGGTTGTTTTGGATAGATGGAAGTAACCTCACAGAGGGTACATGTGGATGAATTGAATTTGGTATTAAGTAAAATTATCAGGTAATGTGTTTGTGGTATGGTAATACACCATGTTTTCTATGTTTTAATACAAGTTTCCTAGGATTTTACAAACAACCAAATATTTTTCATTTATTATCACAAGGAAAAAAATCACAAAAAACAGGACTAAAAGTTTGAAAGTGGGAATGGGAGAAACCAGACAATGGGACTTAGGGGGTCGAAAATAATGAAAGCTAATGGAGTCCAAATGAACAAGATCCACACATTCATAAGGAAGGCTACCCATTCTATATAAAATTACTTAAGGATCATCCACTGTGTCCTTAGAGGCCAAAAAAATGATCTACATTGTTTCCCTCCCACATTGGTGAGTAGGTGGAATGTATTATAGAATTTGGTGATGATATCATTCAATTTTAAAGGTTTTAAGGAGTTTAACGGTTAGTATGAGTGGTATATTATGGGTTTAGTTATGGGTAATCCAATGGGATATCATTTTTATGTTCTCACTATTGTGATGGATATTTAGGCCATGTGTTGACCATAGAGGATTGGCTGACGATACGATGACTCTACTTCCTATTGTATTTTATGTTTGAAAAAATGAGGTTCTCGAACACATCCTGAGAAATAGGGTGTTGAATCATGATGTAGTTATATAAACACACCATCAATGGAAGGGGTTGGTGCAGTATTTTGACCATGAGGCCTCAACCTAAGTGATAGGAGGTTGGTAGGAGATGACATTGTTTGACCTTAACTTGAGTGAAATGGTGTTGGTATATGACTTAATTAGGGGACAAAACTTGAGTGATAAGATAAATTCAATGTTATGATATTTGTATGAGGTATGAGATAACTCTTAATTTAAGCATGGTTCTAATGTAGTTATGGCCTGGGTTCATGGTTACTTATTTAGTGCACGATGACCTGATGTGAGTATATGATTTATTTATTTTCCTACATTCCATCAGTGAATCCACGCACATATATCTACCTTACTTATATTAAGGACATGTTGGTGGTGTCTTACAAGGATTTATACTCAAAACATGCACAGTAACCCCAAATAAATATTGTATTTTTTCTAAGAGATCTATCTATGGAAATGTATCTATGTCAAGTGCATGCGTTGATGAAGTTGAGTATAGATGTAGGAAATGCAACGACATACATTGGGATCATTCTATAGTCGTGAATACATTATTATTTTATTATTTTTATTATTTTGAATGTAGTTCCAACATACATGGGGATCAATTTGAGATATTATTGTATGATAGACACGTATCAATTTCATTATCTAATTTAATGATATATATTATGTTATCTTCCTACAATAACTCCATATTTTATTTTATTTATTATTTAGTACTAGTTCCACTCACCTTGTTATTGGTTGTAATCTGTTATTGAAGATATTTTCTATCAATTCGATGGTTCATGCCCTCACCATTAGTTAGAAACCTGTATTATACACAGATTCAGGCATGGGATCATGTGGTACTCTAGCTCAAACATGGTGAACTAGGTTAAGGAATTATAGGCTAACTTTTATACCATACCCCAAATTAATTCAGGACAACAAGTGTTTTATCGAGAACTCTCTTCCTCTTATACAAAGGAATACTTTACTATTGTTTAATGGAAAAGTAAAAAACCCTTTATACCCTTCACATACTAGAAAAAATGAACTTAAATATGAAATTTCCAAAGAATACAACCTCTTTTAAATAACCCACAAGGACTATACAAATATTTTATATCATGTTTCACACATTCAGACCAATCCCTTGGGGTATTTCACACCATTAAAAACCCATATGCGTACCTTATAAAACTATTCAAATTCCAAATATGATTTCCAATAACACACATACATATTATATTATGTACTCCCATATAAATAATGGGGAATGATGAGGACTGGTTACCTAAGAGAAATCACATTGAAGGAAACCACATAATCTAAGAACGGTCAACCAAATTCCAATAATCTAACATAAGCATCAATATTTAGGTTTCAAAAATGGAGAAGAAATAACAGTGGGAGAAATATAATATTATATATTCCATGGAATTATCCTTACTAGGGGAGAAATAATGAAATTAATATGGATCATATGTATCCTTATATGAGAGTATTTAAGCTCAGAATGTGAAAAAGAGGATCCTGAAGGATGTACATGTTTAAGCTAGTTTATCTAGAGGAGAAAATGAGATATTTATAATTAATTTCAAGAGAATTTTAAAATTTATATTAAGGAATACTATTTTAAAAACCATTAGGTTCCATTTAAATTTTCATCAGGTACCTAATTTCATACAGGCCACCACGCATGGCCCCACCCTCTAGCTAGTGAACATAAAGAGGAAATACCCATGTAATATTAAAGGGGTACCTAGTGACATTACACTAGATACACAGTGGATCTTGCTATTATATTTCAGTAGTAAATCCTCCTCTAAACTTCTTTCTTATTCTAAAAACACCTAAAAATTCATGAACCCATTCCAAATGATATATAATTATTTAATTATATACTAAGAAATAAACCTGAAATATACCTCAATATTTCTGTTCATTACACCATCAAAAATAAATAGATGATTTTAAAAGAAACAAACGTGGACCTTACTGGATGATGATAAAAGTAATGATATTCAACCTACTCATATGGCGTAAAATTTTATATGTGCCTTGTAAATTATTCTAAAATTAAAATCATTGTTCATATAAGTGTTATTTTTTATATGTATTTAAATTACAACATGAACTATGTAGGTGTTTATTATTCATAAGGGATATACATGATTCCTTATACAAACCATATCCCAACATCATGGAACCATCCACCTCTCCTTATCTCATATGGATTCTTGGATGGTGAAAAATTCTAGAGTTCCTTTTTATATTGTTTTAAAATATAAAATGATCAATAACTTGTTTAGAACATGGGATTGCATAATTCTTAATGTGGTATTATTTAAAAATTCACTAGTGGAATGAATCACTTTTATAAAAACAATTGGTCAATATTATTATTAGGAACACTAAATAAAAGACTATTTCATAGATATTTACCAAAAGAGTCATGAGATGTAGTTTTAAAGAATATATCTTGGTGGTTATTGTAATTTATTTGAGTTTTTTTCAAATTATCATAAAATAATTTTTTAATTATTGTTAATTCATTTTTCATTGTAATTTTCTTGCCAAAAGCAAGAATTATTTTTGTGATGATTTTAATTTTTGCAAAATAACTGACAGTATTTCATGGTCGTTTAAACCTTCATTACTTACTGCAATTAAAAAAATTTCAGATTGTATCTCCCCAATATATACAAGAAATAACAAACATATAAATTAATATATATCCATTAATAAGTCAAACAATAAATAATAGCACATATATATATGTTTAATCAATATTTTCAATGAATATAATAACAAAATAATTCCAAGAGATCCAACATAGTGTAATATCCATTCTAAAATTCCTTATCAATGTATTTATATGAAAATATGGAAAACATAAATTTCAAAATCAATATTTATCATGAATACCTCCCAATGATGAATTTGTGATTGGATTTACATATATTTCTTTCTTCTAACATCTACCAGAGAATTTATTCCAAAAATTAAATAATGTTATATATATATTATAAATTAAAGACTTAAAAATTCATATTCTACGTGATTAATTTTTTTGAAATTTATCTATTGACTTTGTCACTAAAATATTTCCTCCTGGACTTTCCAATCACTAAAAAAGTAAAAAAATTATCACAATATATTTTTTAAAATTAGTACAACATTTAAATTATTAAAATTTAACATTTAATACTGAAAAGTAAATTTAAATTTGGTAAGAGATGCACAATATTAAAAATAAATAGTATAACTCATCAGTTAGTTGGTAAGTTAATGAGTTACTACACATACAATAAATATCTCATTCAGTGGTCATATCAATATTAGGATTCATTGTTACTTATTGAACATCACCTACTTCATACTACCCAAAAAGAAGAATATTTTCATTATTTTCTTGGAAAAATAATTAAATTTATTACTACTAATGGGATGAAATGTCATGAGTTAATAATTACACTTCATCACCCATATCATATAAGTCACATTGTTTCATGTGTAAATCTATACTCCACCATTCATCTATATCATATTTCACATAATATACCATTTTTATTGTGATATAAAGATATAAATATCATATAATCCATGATCATAAAATATCCTTAATGTTATATAACTTCACAAAATTAAATTTTGAGGTATCTCTTTTTATAACACTAAAATTATTGAGAAACATTCATTTTAATAAAACTACTAAAACATGACTATAGTAATTTAATTTGATAACAATATAAATATTTTATAATAACACAGTTTGAAGGCTAAAAATATATCACTATTCTATATTTTAAACTACTTTCCCAATCAAATGTATGAAATTGTAATCCAATCACATTAGAAGCATTTAATTTCCAAATCTTCATTAGAGGTCCATTGTCCAAAAATATCAACTTTTCTAACACTTCAACATGAATATTAATATCCATGACCGATAAAAATTATTACAAATTATTTCATTTATAAATATAAATACATTGAAACCTATTAGAAATATATTAATTTCGGTATTTATAAACATACACAATGTTAAAAACTTTATACCAAACCTTTATTAGTGGAATTTGTTATGTATATCTTACTATGTGTTTTATTTATTTTAAGTCACTTCATTTGATATCTCAATTATTCAATAAATGGGTAAGAAATTTTACTATTTATTAACACATATCTATATTATTGTAATATTTATCATTTTGTCGGTGGAATATTGAATGTCCGCCAAACCGATTAGTCAATATCTAGAATGATTATTGATTTCCTATCAGTCTAAGATTGAAAGGATATATCCTCAACAAAACTAACATAATTAGATCTTAACTCAATATCATCCATGTATCTAGAACCAAAGTTAGGAAACTCCTCCTATATGTAACCATCAAAAATAGATCCTTTTAGTTTTGATTTATATTTTACATTTGATTTCAAATGGAAAATCTAATTGTAACAAAAAATGAATGAATAATTATTAATAAATTAATCAATTAATAGAAAATAATAGTTTACATAAGAATAAAAACATATAAATAAAGTACTATTCAATTGGATATATCCATCAATAATATGTAGGACCTCCTAATTTAGTTTCCTCAAACAATTGAATAATAAAATGATCCATTATAGTAAAAAAATGAAGGGGGAATGGTCGTATCCATATATAAGTGTCAATACAATTCCTTCTTGATGTTTTTCAAAACGAATCAGTTTTGGGGTTTTCTAAAATGTTGTTAGAAGAATTTATAAAACTCAATTAAAACTACATTTAAATTTTTAAGTAACAATTGACATAATTGAAAAGGTAGTAACTTCTCAAGAAAAGTACATGAATCAGGATTTTAAATCCATGTAACCTATGATTTTTTAAGTTGAAACATCTTAAAATGCCAATTAAACAACTATTTGGTAATTTCACATTCTTTAATATTTAACAGAATATATATTTATCATTAATTGTCAATATAAAAATGTAGAGACCCATTTTTTCCATTTAATTATTTGAAATATTTCTATATATATTTCCAGAGCAAGGCACTGAGATGATGTGTGATTCTGAGGCTTGACGTGCCCGGAATTAATTTTATTGAAATATTAAATATATTTATATTTCATGCTCAAAAATTCTTAAAAAAATGTGATAAGTCGTAAAATAAATTTTAGATCATAAATATATGACCACGTTTGATTCTTGAATGCGGTGTTTACACTATGAACGGCATAAAATGGGCCAGTGTTGGGAGTTTAAGCCCCTTTTTCCTTAGCAGTATGTTCAGTGAGTTAATTAATTCATTTATTTTGACAAATTGAAATGCTATATATGATCAATTAGATGGGTAATTCTATAGGTTTATCCCTATAAAACCCAATATAGTTCTATAGCTATTCCTTCCTCCACCATAGGCAAATCTCATCGGATGGCGACGAAATGCCATATCAGATTAGATCAAGACGTAGCAAACACAACAACTTCTCTCGATTATTAGTAAATGTGTTATTCATAAATTAATGATCCCAAATCTGGGTAGGAATATTAAATTTGTGATTTATACCCTTTGATTAAATATTATGAGTATATACCTCTCTGTTCTTGGATCTGTGCCAATTGTGGACTAAGCAGGCACCTACGTACCAGATTTAAATTGATTATTCAATATTTTTTTACATGAAATCACTATTATTTATTTTTTGACAAGAATTATTGGACATAGATCATATAAACGTTTTTATGGAGATTTTATTCCATTTATTCTTTACTTTCTTCACAGTTTGGACCATATAGTCCCAGTTTGACTTTTTTGGGCAATACCAAATCAAATTGGACCCTTAGAAACGTGACTGAATCATGTTCAACGAATGAATCAATGATGAATGGATAGATCTATTTTTATGAGATTAGGATGATAACTTAAATGATTGTTTTTCATTTAATTGATGTTAGAAGCTTCAGGATTTTCGATAGAATATAGGTTCACACAAACACAAATAGAGGCCGATTTATGAAAAATGACGGCTCGAAACCATGATTCAGGACCATATCCAATCATCCCGGATGGATTCGAGGTGGGAAATACAAAAAAAAATAGATTGAAAAGACTAGATACAATGTGATTATCATAGATCTATAATTTTGGTTAAACAGTCTTTGAAATAATGACCATAACAACAGTTTGAAACCATTGGTATAGGAAGAAAAATCGTTGGTATACTATATAACTACAATTTTCCAAAATACTGGTTAGTAAGGCATTGGGAAAGGCCTATACCAATAGTTATTCATAAAATGTTGGTATATAGTAGTGTAAGATTCAGTATACCAATGGTTTTATAAGAAACATTGGTATATATTTATGCCAACAGGTAATAAACTATTGGTATATATAGTTTTCTAGTGGTTTAGAAACCGTTAGATTATAGTATTACCAATGGTTAATTTAAACCCTTGGTAAAAAAATTCTAGAAATACACTTTACCAATGGTTCTGAACCATTTGTATAGAGTATTACCAATAATTTATTCAAACTTTTGGTAAAAATATTCTTGAAATACACTTCACTGACAGTTTTATACCATTGGTATAATGTATTTCCAGAAAAAGCACAGTAGCCACCCATCCACTCTATTTTATACTGCTGCCAACACACCTGCAAACACCACTTAAAACATAACAAAAAACTCCTACAATAGCACATAATAACAACAAAATCTTCTTACAATGTAATGTACGACAACATAATTTTCCCTGTTTAAATCATCACATGATAACCACTCTTCCAACTAACCCATTTCAATTTCTTTTTTGCAGATGTAACGCCCCGACCACAGTTACCCACAGTCGGTGCACTATTTTAATACATTGGCATGATAACAAGGAATCATGTCCTGACGGACCAATCGGTTTAGCAGTCTTGAAAAATATATTACAGACATGAATGTTACATTACACTTTATAAAATATAAAACAATATAAATAATCCTTTATGAATGCCATTATTCCCTTGGATTAACCTTGCATATCAATTACAATACACTTCATGAAATCCTTGGAAAAACAAAACATAGAAAGGGGTGAGCTCAAACACTCAGTAAGGGTAAGAAATTCGGTGGAAAATGACATTAATATTAAGAATGATGAATAATTAATACCACATGCCTTTACCAACAATAAACATGAATACTTTTATGGAAAAAATATGAGCTGAGTAAATAATGCCATAATAAAACATAATCATGGGTATTCTACTAGTCGAATGAGCACATGAACCATCAATATTATTTCCATAATGAGGGAATGTATAATTCCGGACATTCTGAATCATTTTTTCAATGCCTCGTCCAAGACGTCTAAAAATGATTAAGACCTTAGTCAAAACCATATATCAAATTGGGAAAGGGCCTCATCCAATTCCACATCTAGTTGTCTCATGAGACCTACCGATGCCTTGAGGAGCTATAGTAGGATCCACTCGTCATTTACTATGTCTAATACATTCCTCATACGAAAAGGTTGAAACATAACATAAACATTTTTATATGAACTAGGATACGAAATATCAATACCTTAACCATAAACCATGAATTGTATAATAATAACACATCCACAGTCAAATATATCACAAAACCATCAATACAATATTGAAGTTTTGTATCATAAAAAATCAAATTCAAAACTAGTTTAGTATCTATTAAATGATTTTACATAGATAGAAATTATTTGTAAAACTATTTGATTGGAATATCCCTTTTCATGAAAACATTTAAAAGTCACACAATTTAGAAAGGAAGACATTTAAAGAAATTTTTTAATCAAAGTGTCCCATACTATTTTTAATCTTTTTAAAGTAATTATCATTTTAAAACATCCATGTCCATTTAAATAAATCCTTAAAACCATTTTGTAAACATGGACATTAATGAGAATGGTTTAGGAGAATAAATATTTTAAACATTTTAAATGATGTTGACATCGATGAAGTCAAAACTATTTGAGAGAAATATCTCTTTTTTGAAATCATTTAAGAGTCACATAATTATAAAAAACATTTAATTTGAAAATATTCTTATAATCTTGTAAGGCAAGAATCGACAATTTGATAACGGCAGAAAATAGCCGCACCCGCCATATAAGTTAAAAAAACATTCTTACCTTAATTTTTTCGAAAAGGTTAAAAAGGACCTTTTTTGGAAAACGATGGATAGATTCCTTTCAAACCATTTTATAAAATATGTCAAACAACGGTATAAATGAATTTAACCCACAGTCTAGTAAATAGTAAAAATGTTTTGAAATACATTTTTAAGAAACATGGATGTGGATGATAAAGAGGTCCCAGTAGATAATTAAATATAAACAAACTCAGATAATGAAGATATTATGAAATTAACCATTTCCCATTTGGTAACTTACGAAACATACACCCAATAAAAGTAGTAACATATAATGAATATGTAAATACACATAAATTAAAGTTTATTACACAAATAATACAATTATGGGTAGTACATTCACCAGACAAAAGGTAATATAGGGAATATGACATGAATCTAACAGGAATAAGGAGTGAGATGAAAACCCCTTACCTTTTACTTTTCCTTTGTCGAGGGTAGTTTTACCTTCTTTATAATGGTGAAATAAATGTTATCAAATTATACAATAATTATATACATTAATATGATAACATATATGATCTTTTAACATTGATTTGTTAATAATATCTTAGTATTAACTTCATTTCGGGTGTTAACAGATTCATTTTCTTTAATATTCTAGGTTATGTGATACTTATATCATGTCTCTAAAAATTATTTTTAATCATCAAAAGAAAATTAGTCTTGAATGGATACAATGGGGAATGAACTTCATCGCGTTCGTGGAGACGGTAGTCCGTACGTACGCACGAGCGACAATATCATTCTTTTTATATTAAAATAATATATAATTGGATGGTATATCATATATACATAACAATTATAATGTTATATTTATTATTTATATCAATTAAACATCATTATCATACCCATCCAAATAATAATGTTTTGAATAACAATTACACCATGACGTGGAGACGGTAAGCCGTACGTAAGCATGTATGGTGACATGTCATTCAATGGATGGATAGATTAATGAATATGGATGTTCCATATTTATAATAACATCACCTTATATACAAGATAATGGAGTTATTATTTTAGAATATAAATAAAAAAGAAATAATAAGGGGAAGAAGAAAAGAACTTGAAAGAGGGTGGTGAAAACATTACCTCTTCTTCGGGTTCTTCCTTTTGGTTTGATAAAAATGGATCCTTAGGTTGGATTTTTGATCAAACTAATACACCTAGGTTGAAGTGAATGATTTTTAGAGGATATTTGGTCAGGGTTTGGGCGAACCAAAAGTATTTTAAGGTATGAAGAATTTGTTAGAAGTGGTGTCTTTTTATAAGGGGGAGGAGTGGCTCTTTAGGAAAAACTTAAATTATTATTTTATAATAAATTTATATTCGGTTTCTAATGGCTCCAAAGATTATTATTCTAAGTATATGGTGGGGATAGGTCAAACAAACCTCAACCAATACGTTTTATATAGTTTTGGGTCACTTTATTAACCTTATATTTTCGTTTTAACTCTTAGTTAATTAGTTTGACATTTACTTTGTCACTTTGTATTTTTATATTATATGGTTAATAAACGTACAATATACTTACAAGAGACTCCCAAGTGGTCCATTAATGATACACCTATCATTTTATAAGTCTTTTGGCTGAACCTTAGATTTTTAGGAATAGAATATAAATTAATAATATAATATTTGTTATAAAAAAATAATTTATGTCAATTTTGACACTATTCAATAATTGAATTTTGTTAAAGTCTTAAAAACTTTATAAATTCAAAAAAAACTCATATTATCAATCCAAACCTGTCATATTAATCAATAAAATTCGTTTATGGAATCAAAACATTCAAATTATATTTATTTTAGCATTTATAATACCAATTATTTTATTCATTCATTAATAAGGAAAAATACTGCATCATTATTGTGTCATAAATAAATTTAATTATTCAATGTATAAAAATTATAAATAAAATACCATTATATATGAAATCATTTTATATTTCTAATTAATATCTATAGTTGAAATTATAACATATATAACCATATTTAAAAATTGTTTTCCGACAAGATATATGCTTATGACATTTTCGTATTTTCTTTAACATAATTAATATAAGGTGTCATTATCACATGAAAGTGGCTCAATGGGGTCTCCAAATCAACCCAAGGATGACCATGGTCTGAAATGTATTTTTTTAATAGGGTTAGGACACGTTTTAGGGTAATTTAATATTATTATAATATTATTTTTACCCTTATTTACCAGATTTATCCTTTAACCATGGTAAATAAAATATTTTCTGATGTAATTTTTCAAAATGTCTAAAAATAAGAGTTATCTATTATACAATTTCGGAATCCTGATTCCAAATATGGAATCTATTTATCAAAATTCAAAACACATAAGTGTCAGAAATTAATTTAAAATTAATTCCTGCTTTCAAAACAAAAAATGTGTTTTTAAGAAATAATAACTATCAAAAGATTGACACTTGTTTATGTCTGGTTTAAATGTGAAATTATGTACAATGACCAAAATGGATTAAATAGTAAATATATATTCTAAATATACTTTAATACCACTCAAATTCATAATTTATCACCATTAATTATTTCGATTTAAAAAGTTGTTTTTAATTAAAATTTTGTAATTTTCACTATTCATCAAAATATGAAAGTTATCAGAAACGTACCAAAAACTCCCCCTAAGCTAATTTCGATATTAGGAATCGAAAAATGAATTCCATTTTGAATAATAAAATGTATAAAATTTCAAAAAGTTGTTATTACTATTCATAACGTCTAGTTTGATTGGTTGTGGTGTGTGTTAGAACTCGATGTTGCTTACAACACAAGCTACTGTATTATTCAAAAAGAAGAATACCATGGAAGATTGGGGTGTTAAATTCTCCCCTCCTTCAATAAATTGCATCCTTGAAATTTTTTCTCGGTATTGGAAACTTGGTGTTGACATTTCAAAATATCTTAGTTGAAATCCCACATCGCAAAAATGGATTGTTGAGGCATCTATTTAAAATAAATAGTGGTAAGTATGAAGGTTACTGAAAATAACACTAATGAGGGTTCCATGTAGGAAAACATAGATATGGAAGAGAAATATAACCATCAATATCTGATGAAGAGTGGTAGAGAACATGGATATGAAAAGACCAACAATCACAAAGCCATAAATTTGTGATGATCTAAAGTTCCATCTAGGATAATGTTTTTGTTATAAGTTTCTTTTCTTAATGTTGAGGAATTTATTTATGATATTGGATAAGATCATAAGGATATATACAAACTTTATAATTAGAGTTTTTATCCATTAATAAATTTCTACTACAAACTCATCTTTCACCCCAAAACATAATACAACTCAAAAATACTATATTTATCCAAATCGTATAGGGTTCCAAATATGATGAATTTATAATTCACATATCAGACCCTTTAAAAAAAGAAACTAAATTATACCATCCAGGAACTTCACATTTTCCTGTGGTAGGTGATAAATCCCTATCGCACAATGTTTGTGGGTTCGATTCCCGCAGCTTTGTCCGACGCGACGAGTTATCACATGGTCTGTGTGTGGTACATTTATAAAAATAAAAAAATAACCATTAAAACATAATCCATTCCAAAATTTGGACTTATCCAAAATACTTCAATACAAACTCATAGTCCAAAATTTATAAGGATGTTAAACACAATGAAGATCAATTTTTCTATGTAATAACATGTGAACACCTTCATCATGTATTATTTTAAAACATGGTATCATCCTGAATTACAATAAAACCTTATTTATTACATTCATGCCCCTTATTTTTTATAGAATAACTGATATAAACCTTATATCCCAAAATTTTGTAAACTCCAACAATGACAAATCATTAATCATTTTCAAGGCAGTCATGAATATCAACCATCTCTTATTCCAAAATCACTACCACATTATCAGGACCATATTAAGGATTACCTTTCCTTCAACCATGTATTTTACCAAAATTGTAGCTCACTATTAAGTCACTTTTCTTAGAACCATATAATCTCAAATCCTCAAAAAAATAGTACTATAGTAAAATCCTTATTTATATCCATAATTCATATAACCAGTATATTGTTGATACAACACTCAAATGAAATAATCCTATAATAACAACATAAGAACACTAGTCATTATTCTTCATCTGAGGTAGTATCATAACTTGGTTATTATCCAACAGCATCATTTGGGGCATAATCGGATGATTTGTACATTGGTTCGTGTAGTGTCCCAACACTTTACAGATGAAGCATTGTACATTTGAAACCTTTTTCTAACCCTTTCAGTCACGTAATTGGTGTCAATTTCCTCCACACTTATAACAAACTCCAATTCCCTCCATGAAAGGTCTAGGGCGTTTCTTCCCATAGTTATCACATATGGGAAAATTCTTATTTTCCCTCTTCCTTTTATCCATCTTTCTCTAATCCATCCTTTTATTCTCTTGATTTCCTTAAAAGCCATAAGACATATAGAATTATTTACTTATATTATTAACACATGATACTATTTATTCATATGTTGAGAAAACATGAGAGACCATTTCCCTTCTAAATGTTGTCTAAAACCCTGGAAGATATGATCCTTCTAACTCTTTGGATCATATGTATTGCATGAGTTCACATTCCTTATACTGGTCGCCATTTCGATACAATGGCATACACTAGGTCGGTTTATGAATTTCAATGAATAATAACTACTAGAAATATAGGCTTTTGAGCCCCTTTACCTATAGAGACCGCCACTGGTGGTCACTACGTTTCCCTAAAAACGGCATCCGCGCCCCCCGAACCCTCCCTCATCTCACGAAGTGCCCCCCCGATCCCTTCCCCTCTCCCCATCGCCCGCACCCTCCCTGTCGCCGCGCGCCCTCCCCACCGCCCCGCCCTCCCCTTCGCCCCACCCTCCCCGCCACCCCACCCTCCGCCGCCCCGCCCTCCGCCACCCTGCCCTCCGCCGCCCTACCCTCCGCCGCCCCGCCCTCCACCGCCCCGCCCTCCGCCACCCTGCCCTCTGGCCGGACTCCCTCTGCCGGCCCCGCCCTCCTCTAGCCCCGACCTCCGCCGGCCCTGCCCTCCTTCGGCCACCCTCCGGCCGCCCTCCGCCCTCCGGAACCGGCCGCCCTTTACCCTGCGGCCGCCCTGCGGCCTCCCTCTGCCCTCTGGCTTCCCGCCACCGGCCTCCGGCAGCCCGACCGCCCTCTGCCCTTCGGCCTCCATCCCCTCCGGCCTCCGCCCTCGGCCCTCCGCCCCCTCGTCCCTCCCCCCAGCACCCCCAGCACCCCAAACACCCCCTCCCCCCGCACCCCGCCAACCCCCGTCCCCTTCGTCTTCATCCCCTCCCTCGCTGCACCACTGCCACCCATCCCCTCCTTCACCGTCCCCTCCCTCGCCGTACCAGCTCCGGCTCTGGCTCCCCACCGCTGCCTCTCCTCTCCCTCACGGCACCGCCTTCGGCTCCCATCCCTTCCAGGTTTGTAGCACAATCAGGTATGACATGGGATTTTACATACATTATTATTTTATAAATGGTTTAGAAACAATTAATTAGTATTTATTTTAAATATATTTGATATGAAAAATTAAAATGTAATAAGTATTCTGTAAATGTTTGTTATAGGGATCTTATTATAGATAATAGTTGGATTGATCTTCCAAATAGAACGTCTAGAGAGTATTTCAATTTCATTTTGCAGTTTATTGACTTCACTAGAGGACTTGAAAGTGACTATATTAGTTGTCCATGTAGAAAATGTTCTAAAAGATATCAATTCACACGAGATACTGTGAGGGAGAACCTATTCTTTAATGGATTTCTGAGAAATTATAAGAGTTGTACTCGTCATGGAGAAGAATATGTTCATTGTGAAAATACGGATACAGTTCAGATGGATGCTGATGTAAGGATGAATGATCCAATGCATGAAATGCTTACTGAAATGGTACGTGGGTAGGATCCTGAAGGCATTGACATCCAGAATCTTGAGACCGGTGAGATAAATCTTCGCCCTGGTGCAGATTGTGATTCGAGGAGGTTTTATGAAGCAATTGATGATGCAAAAACAGAATTATATCTGGGATGTACTTCTTTCAATAAATTGTCGTTTATCGTGGAGTTATTGCATTTGAAGACTTTGAATCATTGGTCAGACACATCATTCGACATGCTGTTGGTGTTATTGAAAAAGTTTCATCCTGTCGATGCTAAGATTCCCGAGTCGTATTACCATGCTCGTAAGCTGACAGAGAACATAGGATTTACATATGAGACCATCGATGCATGTGCAAAAAACTGTATGTTGTTTAGAAAGGAAACTGCCCATTTGGATATTTGTACGGTTTGTGGTGCTTCCAGGTGGAATGAGAACAGAGGAAATCAGACTCATCAATGTCAGATTGTGATACAGGGGAAACCGATTGCTGTAAAGAAAATGCGTTACTTTCCCATTAAACCAAGGTTGAAAAGATTTTTTATGTCATCTAAAGTTTCTAATTTAATGAGACGGCATGCAGAAAGAGTTCATGAAAGTGATATGTTAACCCACCTGGAAGACTCTCATGCATGGAAGGATTTTGATAAGAGACATGCTGACTTTTCCAAAGATGTTTGTAATGTCCGATTGGGATTGGCAGCAGATGGTTTCAATCCATTCAAGTCTATGGTTGGTGCAACTCATAGCACATGGCCCGTGGTGTTGGTCATGTATAATCTTCCTCTATGGCTTTGTATGAAGAAACAATTTATATTACTTTCCACTCTTATTGATAGACCTAAAAGTCCGGGGGATAAGATTGATGTTTACCTTCAGCCATTGATTGATGAGTGGAATGAATTTTGGGGCGATGGTGTGATGATTTATGACTGTGAAACGAATGAAATGTTCAAACTACAGGCTGCTTTATTGTGGATAATCAATGACTTCCTATCAAAAGAAAATTTATCAGGCTGGAGGCTTACCCTTGTTGCAACAAAAGTAAAAAGATTGTATGGCTTAATAATTCCAAATAATGGGAATACATTGGTCACAGATGTTTTCTCCCCCATCAGCACAGGTTCAGAAATGACAGAGTGGCATGTGATGGTTCTACAGAGATCAGGCCAGGACCAAAGATCATGACAGGAGTCGAAATGTTATCGCAGATTGAGGATGAAAACATCCACACGGTATATGAATTTCAGGATTTGGTGGCTCCTCCGGTACGTAATATTTGAGCTGCGGGTAGGCAGCGCAGTCGCAATTGGAAAAAGAAAAGTATTTTTTATAGTCTTCCGTATTGGAAAACTAACATGATGAGGCATAATTTTGATGTCATGAACATTGAAAAAAATGTTTGTGATAGAATATTGTGGACCATTTTAGGTGTCAGTGGGAAATAAAAGGACCATGTTAATGCACGCCGTGATTTGGAAGAAATGGGTTTAAGGAAACAGTTTCATTTACAGTAGGTGAGGGAAACAAGGCATATATGCCTGATGCAAAGTATACGATGACTACAAAGGAGAAAGATACATTTATTTACATTTTGAAGATGCTCAAGGTGCCTGATGGTTACTCTTCTAATATTTCAAAGTGTGTGAATCTGACGAGCAAAACATTGCAAGGGTTGAAAAGTCATGAAAATCACATACTACTTCAGTAGTTGATTCCAATCTAAATTTGTGATTGTTTATCCCCCAATGTTGTTCATACGTTGATTGAGATGAGTATTTTTTTAGACAGATTTATTTAAGAAATCAACGAATGATTGATTTAAAAAGTTTACAGGACCGAATTGTACTTACGCTTTGTCACTTTGAGAAACTATTTCCCCCCTCATTTTTCGTTGTGGGGTCAAAACCACCTGAATGACCTCATAATTCCACGAAACCGTATGACATCAGCCATTGTGTGATTTTTGAAATGGTTGGGCAGACAGCACGTCAATCGGATGTGTCGTTTGACCGTGGTGACCGGAAACGCGTTTCCGGTGTTAGAAAACAGCAAAAACGGCATGAGACGGTCGAATTCGGAGAAAAAGTGATCCAAATGACCTGATGCCACACGAAAATATTAGGAATATTATTTGTGATGTGTTGGAGGAGACGGTGCGCCCATCAGACGTGCGGTGCGCGCGGTACGGCCGATTGTGTCGTTTTCAGCAGCTCGACGCGCGCTAAAACGGCGCGTTGGGGGGTCAAAACCACCCGAACGACCTAGGAATGCCATGAAACTGTATGACGTCATCTGTTGTTTGATTTTTAAAATTTTCGGGCAGAATGCACGTCAATCGGAGGTGTCTTTTGACCGCGGTGACCGGAAACGCGTTTCCAATGTCATAAAACACCAAAAATGGCGTGAGATGGTCGAATTCGGAGAAAAAGTGCTCTGAATGACCTGAAACCACACGAAAACATTAGGAATATTATTCGTGACATGTAGGAGGAGACGACGCGCCCATCGGACGTGCGGTGCGCACGGTACAACCGATTGTGTCGTTTTCAGCAGCTCGGCGCGCGCTAAAACGCCACGTTGAGAGGTCAAAACCACCGAAATGACCTCGGAATGCCATGAAACCGTACGAAATTAGAATTTCTGTGCTTTGTGCAATGGTCGGGAAGACGGAACATCAATCAGATGTGTCGTTTGACCGTGGTGACTGGAAACGCGTTTCCGGTGTCAAAAAACAGCAAAAACAGCGTGAGATGGTCGAATTCGGAGAAAACATGCTCCGAATGACTTGAAACCACATGAAAACATTAAGAATTTTATTTTTTATGTGTATGAGGAGACGGTGTGCCCATCGGACGTGCGGTGCATGTGGTACGGCCGATTGTGTCGATTTCAGCAGCTTGACGCGCGCTAAAACGGCGCGTTGGGGGGTCAAAACCACCCAAACGACCTCGGAATGCCCTAAAACCGTACGACATCAGCCGTTGTGTGATTTTGGAAATGGTCGGGTAGACGGCACATCAATCGGAGGAGTCGTTTGACCGCGGTGACTGGAAACGCATTTCCGGTGTCATAAAACACCAAAAACGGCGTGAGACGGTCGAATTCGGAGAAAACGTGCTCCGAATGACCTGAAACCACACGAAAATATTATAAATATTATTCGTGATGAGTAGGAAGAGATGGTGTGCCCATCGGACATGCGGTGTGCACGGTACGGCCGATTGTGTCGTATTCAGCAGCTCGACGCGCGCTAAAACGGCGCGTTGGGGGTCAAAACCACCCGAACGACCTCAGAATGCCATGAAACCGTACAACATCAGTCATTGTGTGATTTTTGAAATGGTCAGGTAGATGGAACATCAATCAGATCTGTCCTTTGACCACGGTGACCGGAAACGCATTTCTGGTGTCATAAAACACCAAAAATGGCGTGAGATGGTCGAATTCGGAGCAAACGTGCTCCGAATGACCTACAACCACACGAAAACATTAGGAATATTATTCTTTACGTGTAGGAGGAGACGGTGCGCCCATCGGATGAGCGGTGCACACAGTACGGTCGATTGTGTTGTTTTCAGCAGCTCAGTGCGCGCTAAAACGGCACTTTGGGGGGTCAAAACCACCAGAACGACCTCAAAATGCCATGAAAACATACTACATCAGCCATTGTGTGATTTGTGAAATGTTCGAGTAGACGACACGTCAATCGGAGGCGTCTTTTGACCGTGGTGATCAGAAACGCGTTTTCGGTGTCAGAAAACACCAAAAACGGCGTGAGATGGTCGAATTCGGAGAAAACATGCTCCGAATGACCTAAAACCACACGAAAAAATTAGGAATATTATTTGGGACGTGTAGGAGGAGATGGCACGCCCATCGGACGTGCGGTGGGCGCGGTACGGCCGATTGTGTCGTTTTCAGCAGCTTAGTGAGCAGTAAAACGACGCGTTGGGGGGTCAAAACCACCCGAACGACCTCGGAATGACATAAACCGAACAAAACCAGTCTTAGTGTGATTTTTGAAATGTTTGGGCAGACGACACATCAATCGGAGGTGTCGTTTGACCGTGGTAATAGGAAACGCGTTTCTGGTGTCATAAAACAGCAAAAACGGCAAGAGACTGTCGAATTCGGAGAAAACGTGCTCCAAATTACCTGAAACCACATGAAAACATTAGGAATATTATTCGTGACATGTAGGAGAAGATAGTGCGCCCATTGGACGTGCGGTGTGCGCAGTACGGTCGATTGTGTCGTTTTCAGCAGCTCGGCGCGCGCTAAAACAGCGTGTTGGGGGGTCAAAACCAACCGAACAACCTCCGAATGCCATGAAAATGTACGACATCATACATTGTATGATTTTTGAAATGGTCGGGTAGACGGAACATCAATCGGAGGTGTTGTTTGACCGCGGTGACCGAAAATGCGTTTCTAGTGTCATAAAACACCAAAAACGGCGTGAGACAGTTGAATTCGGAGCAAACGTGCTCAGAATGACCTAAAATGATAGCATTTCTTAAATTGGGGGTTTTAAATTATTATAGCACCATGATTTGATGTCAGATTTAATTTTATTATTTGTATATAATAAATGAATAATTATGTTCAATTTACGTTTGTTTTGTTTTGTTGCGTTTTTGTCTTATTATAGGTTTATTGAAGCAGAAGATTGAAATAGATGGACCTGCTCGGATCGTTGAAGCATGTTTATCATTTATGATGATCTTGATGTTTATGCTGTTTGAAATTGTTTTCCATTTTTTATGATTGTTACCT
Source organism: Viscum album (assembly GCA_963277665.1). Classification (NCBI taxonomy): domain Eukaryota; kingdom Viridiplantae; phylum Streptophyta; class Magnoliopsida; order Santalales; family Viscaceae; genus Viscum; species Viscum album. The sequence goes on along the minus strand of OY728161.1, from coordinate 2,040,817,219 downwards.
TGTTTTATCTCTGATTTTGCGCCCTGAAGAAAAAAAACCCAATTCGTACATTTCATTAAAAAAATGAAAAATATTTTATTTAATATTATATATATATATATATATATTTATTTAATATATATATATATATTAAAATATTTAAATCATATTATATATATATTTAGAATATTTTATTTAATATTATATATATAAATATTTTCATTAATATATATATATATTATTTAATATATATATATATATATATATATATATATTTCTTTCAGTATGGATTTTTTTTTAAAAAACAAATTCCCAGTTTAGTGACCACCAGGTGGTCGCTTAAGGCCGGAATTTCGGCCACCTATAGCGACCACCATTGGCTATCGCTATTGTCCTACAGTGATGAAGCTGAAGCGACCGACAGTGGCGGTCGCTGGGCGGTTTCTATAGGCCTATAGCGACCGCCAATGGCGGTCGCTAATGGCCGATTTTTTAGTACGGAATTCCAAACATTTAAAATACTTAACATAAATTGAACAGTTAATGGATATAATCCACAATTATAAAACTATTTTCTTTGAGTAAGTATAAACTCAGAAGCCCTTCATAATGGTTTGTAAAGAAAATGAGAATCATCATAAGCATATCCTTATGAGAGTGTTGTAACCAAGAGTGCACCATGGCCCATTGTCGTGCACCAGTTACTATTCGAGTCAAGCTCAAAGAGGTGTTTTTGTGTTTTACCCCTAGGTACATCTATGCCAGAGCTGCCTCTACCTTCTCGTATCCAGACAGGGATATATTTTCTTGGAAAACTCAAAAAATCTCTACATTACCAAAATTCTAGGATGTCCTTTTATACTAATCCTCAAAGTGTATCTTAATTCTATGAGCTATAATCAAAGTTTATCTAAATCTAGCTTCCAAGGTTATTTCTAAACTTCCTCTAATACCAACTGTAATGCCCCAACCCTAGTTACCCATAATAGGTGCATTATTTTAATACGTTGACATGATAACAAGGAATCATGTCCCGAAGGACCGACCAGTTTAGTAGTCTTGGAAAATTGATTACATACATGAATGTTACATTAAACATTATAACATAAAAAAAACATAAATAATCCTTTATGAATTCCATTATTCCCTTGGATTATCCTTACATATCAATCACAATATACTTCTGGGAATCCTGGAAAAAATAAAACATAGAAAGGGGTGAGCTCAAATTCTCAGTAAGGGTAAGAAATACAGTGGAAATTGACATAGATATTAATCATGGTGAATAATTGATACCACATGCCTTTACCAATAATAAAAATGAATACTTTTACGACAAGAATATGAGATGAGTAAATAATTCCATAATAAAACATAATCATGGGTATTATACTAGTCGAATGACCACATGAACCATCAATATTATTTCCATAATGAGGGAATGTATAATGTCGGAAATTCTGAAACATTTTGTCAAGGCCTCAGCCGAGGCGTCTAAAAATGATTAAGGCCACGGCCAAAACCATATATCAAATTGGGAAAGGGCCTAAGACAATTCCACGTCTAGTTGTCTCATGAGACCTACCGAAGCATTGAGTATCTATAGCGGGCTCCACCCATCACTTACTATGTCCAATAAATTCCTCATTAGAAAAGTTTGAAACATAACATAAACATTCGTATAAGAACTAGGATACGAAATGTCAATACCTTAACCATAAACCATGAATGGTATAAAAATAACACATCCAAAATCAAACATATCACAAAACCTTCAATAAAATATGGATGTTTTGTATCATAATAAATCAACTTCAAACTAGTTTAAAATCTATTAAAGGATTTGACATAGATAGAAATGATTTGTAAAACTATTTGTTTGGAATTCCCATTTTCATGAAAACATTTAAAAGTCACACAATTTAGAAAGGAAAACATTTAAATGAATTTTTGAATCAAATTGTCTCATAAAAATTTTAAACTTTTCAAAGTAATTAACATTTTAAAATATTCATGCCCATTTAAATAAATCCTTAACACCATTTTTCAAACATGGACATTAATGAGAATGGTTTATAAGAATAAATCTTTAAAACCTTTAAAATGATATTGGTATAGATGAAATTAAAACTATTTGAGAGAAATATCTCTTTTTTGAAATCATTTAAGAGTGACATAATTATAAAAGAAAACATTTACATTGAAACTATCTTATAATCTTTTAAGGGATGCATCAATGATTTTATAATGGCAGAAAATAGCCACACCCACCGTATAAGTTAAAATAACATTCTTACAATATTTTTGTTGAAAAGGTTAAAAAGGACCTTGCTTGGAAAATGACAGAAATATTCCTTTCAAACCATTTTATAAAAAAATCCAAACAAGGGTATAAATGACTTTAACCTGTAGTCTAGTAAATAGTAAAAATGATTTGAAATACATTTTTAAAAAACATGGATGTGGATGATAAAGAGGTCCTAGTAGATAATTACATATAAACAAATTCGGATAATGAAGAGATTGTAAAATTAACCCTTACCAATTTGGTAATTTACGAAACATACACCCCGTGAAAGTAGTATCATAAAATGAATATGTAAATACACATAAATTAAAGTATATTACATAAAGAATACAATTATGGGCAGTACATACACCATACAAAAGGTAATAGTTGCAATATGGCGTGAATCTCACGGGAATAAGAAGTGAGATGAAAACCCCTTAACTTGTACTTTTCCTTGGTCAAGGGTAGATTTACCTCCGGTATAATGGTTAAATAATTTTTATTTAATTATAAAAGAATTATATACATTAAAATTATATCATATATGATCATTTAACATTGATTTGTTAATAATATCTTAGTATTAACATCATTTTGGGTGTTAACGGATTCATTTTCCTTAATATTATTTGTTATGTGAGCCATATTTGTTGTGGATGGGATGTATCTTATTCATATCCAGAATTAAATCATGTCTCTAAACATTATTTTTAATCATAAAATTAAAATTAGTCTTGAATGGATTCGATGGGGAATGAATCTCATCACGTTCGTAGAGACGGTAGTCCGTACATACGCACGAGCGACAATGTCATTCTTTTGATATTAAAATATTATATAATTGGATGGTATATCATATATACAGAATCATTATCATGTTATATTTTTTATTTAAATCAATTACACATCATTATCATACCCATCAAAATAATAATGTTTTGAATAACAATTACACCACGACGTGGAGACGGTAAGCCGTACGTACACACGTATGGTGACATGTCATTTAAAGGATAGATAGAATACTGAATATGGTTGTACAATATTTATAATATGATCATAGTATATATAAGATACTGGAGTCATTATTTTATAATGGAAATAATAAAGAAAGAAGAAGTGGAAGAAGAAAGGAACTTGAAAGGGGGTGGTGAAAACATTACCTCTTCTTCGGGTTCTTCCTATTGATTTGATCAAAATGGATCCATAGGTTGGATTTCTGATCAAACTAAGGCATCTAGGTTTAAGTGAGGTATGTTTAGAGAATATTTGGGCATGTTTTGGTCGAACCAAATGGCTTTTAAGGTATAAATAATTGGTTAGAATTGGTGTCCTTTTATAAAGGGGAGGAGGGACTCTTTAGAAAAAACATAAAGTATTATTTTATAATAAATTCGTATTCGGTTTATAATGGTTACAATGTGGATTATTCGAATTATAAGGTGGTTATAAGTCTGGAAAAACTCAACCAATAGGTTTTAGACCGGTTTGGGTCACATTATTAACCTTATCGTTTAATTTTATCTCCTAGTTAATTAGTTTGACATTTACCATGTCACTTTGTATTTCTATATTATATGGTTAATAAACATAATATATACGTACAAGAGACCCCCAAGTGGTCTATTAAGAAAACACATATCATTTTATAAGTCTTTTGGCCGATCCTTCGATTTTTAGGAATATAATATCAATTAATAATATAATATTTTTATAAAAAAACTCATTTATGTCAATTTTGACACTATTCAACAATTGATTTTTGTTAAAGTCTTAAAAACTGTATTAATTTGTAACAAATTAAATTAAGAAATCCTAACATGTCATATTAAACAATAAAATTATTCTATGGAATCAAAACTTTCAAATTATATTTATTTTAACATTTATAATATCAATTATTTGATTCGTTAATTAATAAGGAAAATATTTTATCATTATTGTGTCATAAATAAATTTAATTATTAAATTTCAAAAAATTATAAATAAAATACCATTATATAGGAAATAATTGATCTTTATAATTAATATTTATAGTTGAAAATATAACATATATATCCCTTTGAAAAAATTGTTTTTCTAAAAGATATATGCTTATGTCATTTTTGTATTTACTTTTACTTAATTAATATAAAGTGTCATTATCACTTAAAAGTGGCTCTATGAGGTCCCAAAATCGACCCAAATATGCCCATGGTCGGAAATGTATCAACCAATAGGGTTGGACACGTTTTAGGGTAATTTTATATTATAATAATAATATTTTTTAACCCTTAATTATTGGATTTACCCTTTATCCATGGTAAATAAAATATTTACCGAAGTAATTATTCAAAATGTCTAAATATAAGAGTTACCAATTTATAAAATTTGGAAATCCTAATTCTAAATATGGAATCCTTTTTTCCAAATTCAAAACACATAAGTGACAGAAATTAAATTAAAATTAATTCCCACTGTCAAAACAAAAAGCGTGTTTTAAGAAACAATAACTATCAAAGGATTGACACTTGTTTATGTCCGGTTTAAATGTGAAATTATGTACAATGACAATCATTAGATTAAATGGTAAAAATTAATTCTAAATATACTTTAAAAACACTCAAATTCATAATTTATCACTATTAATTATTTCAATTAACAAAGTTGTTTTTAATTAAAATTTAGTAATTTTCACTATTCATCAAAATATGAAAGTTATCAGAAAAGTACCAAAAATTCACCCTAAGCTAATTTCGATATTCCGAATCAAAAAAGAAGTCTATTTTGAAAGATAAAATGTATAAAATTTCAAAATGTTGGTATTACTATTCATAACGGCAAGTTTGATTGGTTGTGGTGTGTGTTAGAACTCGATGTTGCGTACAACACACACTACAATATTATTCAAAGAGAAGCCTACCATGGAAGTTTGGGGTGTTACAGAAGACATCTCATAATGGTGAGAGGCCACTCAACTTTATGAGATACCATGAAATTTAGAGTTACTTATTGAGTATGTGACAATGGTTTTTAGTTTTTTATTATGGAAATTGGTGCATGAGGAATATGTGTGATAAGAGAATTAACGAAGTGTGATTAATATATGGGCATAAAAAGTGATGTAGGAGTTGTATGAGCATTGATTATGATGCGTTATTTTATGGGAATCATGTATGGTGTAATTATGAAATGATAATAGGATTATATTTGGGAAATAATGGTGTATGATTGTTTTAATATGCGTGTTATCGGATGATGGTTGGTGTGGAACAACCAAGATATTGGGACATTGGGTTAGGAAGTGATCATGTAGGAAATTATTATGGGGGGAGTTCCCACAAAATGGATCGATTAATTATAATGAGTAGTTGGGGTATTCTAAGAATGTGGGAATGATTCATCTATATTCAATGTCATATCAGATTTTGGGACAATAAAGATCGACCACTTGATATGGAAGAGAGTTTTGGTCTGTGTATAGCCAAAATAGAATAGGGAAGATCTATTATATGTTTGGGATATGGAAAGGCACATGTATATTTCATGGATATAAAATATTTGAGGTTTGGGAGTGTAAAAAGAAGAGGTTTGAGAGATTCATGCTAGTCTATATCCATTCACAGCAAGACATTATGTGCCATGGAATGAAATAGTTAAAAAGAGGTGGGGGTCCTAATGACCCATGGAATGAATATACTATTCACATCATGAATAGTTCTAGGGGAATGAAAAAGATTGTTATTTTGATATTAAAATGGGGTTTTATGGTTCCCCATCTGGATGATCTAGCAGCGTACACCTCTTTATCCTTCATTATGAGTCCTATGTGAGGGATGTCACTATATTCCATGTAGATAATGGAATCATTAGAATTAAGAAGTGTCATAGAGAAATACTAATGTTATACATCCATTATTCTACTATTTATCTCACTTACTTGAGTTGTTGAAGTATTTATCAATAGTCCTCCCTATTTTTATATTTTTATATGCCTTTCCAGTTCATCCTATTTGAAATCAAATTAGAGTTCAGTCCTCAATGAGTAGGAATATATGAATATACGGAAGGTTATTCACATATTTATCCTAAATTTATATGTGTGCTATAAGATTTGTGGTAAATTTGTGTGAGATGGGTGATCTAGGTGATACCATTTATGATCTTCTTAATATTTTTATGGTTATTAATAAAAAACACTAGAAGGTAGGCTCGTGTGGGAAATGGTTTGGTGGAGCCAATTATGGAATGGTAGGTGCGATTTAGGTCTCAACTATTAGTATGGCCTGATGATGTTGGTAATGGAAATTGTTTCATGATGTGATCACTGAGATGGTTCTATGGGAATGTGTTGGGGAAGGCCCATCTGACTATGGGTGATGTTAATCACAAAAAGTGACTTGAAAAGGTTTTTTAGGATGAGGTATATGGTTTTCACCATTCTTTTGTTGGAAAAAATGCTTCACAGGTGGTGATCGAGGTTTTACAGAGGTGTAACCTATGATTTGTTTGTTTCCCCTCACTATGGTTATCCAATATAGTCTTCCAGTTCATGTGCGCATAGTATACTACCCATTTAGGTGTTGTTGACCACTCTTTGTCGGTGGAGTCCTCCGTAGATTATGCGAGATAGGAGATGGGGTTGACCAGGGGTACGAAGAAGGTGTTTGGCATAGAAGGACATGACAAGTGGTGTGTGAGCCCCCACCACTCCCACTGCACAACCCCCTGTAGCCCCCCTCCCCCACCTCCCCCCTTCAGCCCCCACCCCCACACTGTACATCCCCCTCACCCCCTACAACCACCCCTTATAGCCCCCCTTCCCCACACTACACAAACCCCTACAACCAACCCCCTCCCACTGCATATTAGCCTGCCCCACACTCCTACTACACCGCCCACCTCCCACTACACAACCCCCCCCCCCCCCCCCGACTGTACATCCCCCCATGAATCCAACCCCCTCCCACTGCACAACCCCTTATAACCAACCCCCATGCAACTACACAACCCCCCTGTAGACCCCCCTCCCCCACATCCCCACTATTTTCTCTGTCCCCACACTACACATCCCCCTCACCCCCTACAACCCCCAGATTACATAGTCACCCCCTGCGCCCCCCCCCCCACTGCACAACCCCCCTACATCCAACCCCCCATCCCACTTCACCCCCACTCCCACTGAACCCACCCTTACAGCCCCCACCCCCACAGCCAACCCCCCATATAGGCCCCTCACACTACACACCCCCCCTCCACTGCACAACCCCCGGTCACCCAGCCAACCCCTCCCACTGCATAGCCCCCCCCACTACAACCCCTCCTACCCAATAGCCTCTCGTATCCCCCTCCCTAGCACCCACTACATCCCACCATATTGTACAACCACCTCACCCCGTGTAGCCCCCACCCTGCACAACCACCCCCCACGACACACCCCACCCACAGCCAACTCCCTTCCTCTATACACCACCCTCACTTCCACCATACACCCCCATATCCAACCCCCCCATAACATAGCCAACCTCCCACTACAGAACCACCCCCTACACCCCCTCCTATTGCACAACCACATATAGCCAACCCCCTTCCACTGCACAACCCCAAATAGCTAACCCCCTCCCACTACACATCTACTCCCCTCCCATATTCAACCCCCTCCCAGTGCACAATCCCCCCCAGCTTAGCGAACCCCCTCCAACTACACAACCCCCCCCCATAGCCAACCCCCCTCCCACTGCACATCCCTGACCCTCCTACTTCACATCCAGCCCCTCCAACTAAACAATACCTAACCCACCACTTTACTACCCCCTCCAATTTCCTTGAAAAATAATTTATGAAATGGAGACACATAGTAGGTATCCCGAACATTTAATAGCTCACTATCTTGGTGGATTAATATAATAGTACATCCTTAAAATATCACAATAGGACATGAACCATTCTTCTAATCAAAAGGGTCTCAATAGAACACCTAAACAGAACACATCTACTAAATCCACAAAGCAACATAAAGTTCTCAAGAAATAAAAAAATCATAAATATTACTAAAGGAATGAATTACCCAATTAGAATTATAGAAATCCCAAAATATGGAGTGTTGAGTTAACCATTGACATTCTTCTAACTAGGAATTAAAAGGGGAGGTGGTATAAACTAAAAGAATTCACCATCAAAATAGATGAAAATACATTGGTAAAAGGTGATTTGATTAAAACTATATAGTATTTAGAATACCTATGTCAAACATAATGTGACCTACTTGATCACACATATACCCAGTCATAGAAAATTTGCAAACATCAAATGTCAGAAATATCAATAAAAATGTAACGGGTCAATTTTTTCCGCTTCACCATCACCATCACTATCACCTCTGTCATCATAAGAATCATCCCCATACTCATCTGTAACAACCAAAGCTTCCACGATACTCTTCTCTTTCAATAATACAATATCGCGTGTTGTACTCAAATTCAAGTTCTAACTCACCACAACCAATGAAACTAGCTGTTGTGAATAGTAATACCCACTTTTTGAAATTATATAAATTTTATATTTCAAAATGGACTTCATTTTTGGATTTGGAGTATTAAAATTAGGTTAGGGTAACTTTTTGGTATTTTTCTGAAAACATTCATTTTTTGATAAATAGTGAAAAATACTAAATTTTAATTAAAAACTACTTTTTTAATCAAAATAATTTATAGTGATAAATTATACTATTGAGTGGTTTTAAAGTATAATTAGATTATATTTTTACCATTTAATCCAATGTTGTCCATTAGACTTAATTTCTCATTTAAACTGGACATAAGCAAGTGTCAATCTTTTGATAGTTATTATTTCTTAAAAACACACTTTTTTGTTTTGACAACAGGAATTAATTTTAAATTAATTTCGGCCACTTATGTGTTTTGAATTTAGAAAAATGGATTCCATATTTAGAATCAATAGGTACGAGTTTTTTAAAAAGGTAACTTTTATTTTTAGACATTTTGAATAATTACATTGGTATATATTTTATATACCATGGTTAAAGGGTAAATCTGGAAAATGAGGGTAAAATAATAATATTATAATAATACTAAATTACTCTAACTTGTGTCCTGACCATATATTATGATACATGGCCGACCATGGGAATCTTTGGGTCGATTTTGGGACGCCATGGAGCCACTTGTAAGTGATAATGACACTTTATATTAATTAAGTTAAAGTAAATACAAAAATGACATAAGCATATATCTTTTAGTAAAACAATTTTTACATAGAGTTATAAATGATATATATTAAAATATAAATATTAATTAGAAATACGAAATTATTTCCTACATAACTGTATTTTATTTATAATTTTTCTACATTTAATAGTTAAATGTATTTATGACACAATGATGATAGAGTATTTTCTTTATTAATGAAAGAATCAAATAAATGGTATTATAAATGTTAAAATAAATATAATTTGAATGTTTTGAGGCCATCCAAGAATTTAATAGGTTACTATTACATGTTAGGATTGATTAAATGAATTTATTTAGAATTTATAAAGTTGTTAGGACTTTACAAAAATCCATTATTAAATAGTTTCAAAATTGACATAAAGGAGTTTTTAAAACCAATATTTTATTATTAATTGATATACTATTCCTAAAAATATAAGGATCATCCAAATGACTTATATAATGATATTTGTATCATTAATGAACCACTTGGGGTTCTCTTGGATGTTTATAGAAAGTTTATTAAAAATATAATATGAAAATACAAAGAGACATGGTAAATGTCAAACTATTTAACAAAGGGTTAAATCTAAAAGATAAGGTTAATATAGTAACCCAAACCTGTATAAAACCTATTGGTTGAGTGGTTTTGGACCAATAATCACCTTATAATTTAAATAAGAATTTTTTTTGACATTATAAACCGAAAATTATTTTATTATAAAATAATATTTCAAGCTTTTCCTAAGGTGCCCCTCACCCCTCTTATAAAAGGGAAATCCACCTTCCATAAAATTCAAATCATCAAAGCCTTTTGGCTCAGCCAAACCCTGCCCAAATACCCTCTCAACTATCCTACCATCATCCTAGTGTCCTTCCTTTAGTCATAAATCCAACCTAAGGATCCCTTTTAATCAAATCAAAATAAAGAACCCAAAGAAGATGTAAATATTTCTTCACCTCTTTCAAGTTCCTTTCTTCTTCCACTTCCTCTTTATTTGTTATTTCATTCGAAAATAATAACTCCAGTATATACTATATACTGTGATGTTATTATAAATATGGTAAATCCATATTCATTATTCAATCCATCCTTTGAAAGACTTATCACCATACGTGTGTACGTACGGCTTACCGTCTCCACGGCGTGGTGTAATTGTTATTCAACACATTATTATTTGGATGGGTATAATAATGATGTGTAATTGATGTAAATAATAAATATAACATGATAATTATTCTGTATATATGATATACCATCCAATTATATATTATTTTAATATCAAAATAATGATATTGTCGCTCATGCGTACGTACAGATTACCGTCTCCACGAACACAATGAGATTTATTCCCCATCGTATCTATTCAAGATTAATTTTCATTAGATGATTAAAAATAATTTTTAAAGACTTAATATCATTTTGAATATGAATAAAATACATCCTATTCATAACAGACATTACATTTGTAATGAATCATACAAATGAAAATGAACCAGTTAACACCCGAAAGACGATACTACTAAGATATTATTAACAAAGCAATATTAAAATATCATATATGATATAATATTAATGTATATGAATCTATTATAATTTAATTAAAAATATTACACCATTATATAGTAGGTTAATCTACCCTCGATGAAGGAAAATTACAAGGTAAGGGTTAATTTCAGAATCTCTTTATTATCCGATGTTGATTTTATGTAAGTATCTATTGCGACCTCTTTATCACACATATCCATGTTTTTTAAAAATTTATTCCTAAACATTATTACTATTTACTATAATATGGGTTAAAGTAATTTTATACCCTTTTTGACTTTTTATAAAATGGTTTGAAAGGAATCTTTTTGTCGTTTTCTAAACGAGGTACTTTTCAACCTTTTCGACAAAATTATGGTAAGAATGTCTTTTTTTAACTTATGCGGAGGGTGTGGCTATCTTCCACTGTTATAACACCATCAAAGCTTCCCTTACAAGATTAAAAGAATATTTTCAAAATAAAATTTTTCTTAAATGATTTCAAAATAGAAAGAGATATTTATCTAAAAAAAATTTATTTCTTCTATGTCAACACCCTTTGATGGATTTTAAGCTTATTGAAGTTGATTTATTATGATAAAAAACATCCATATTGTATTGAAGGTTTTGTGATATGTTTGACTATGGATGTGTAATTTTTACACCATTCATGTTTTATGGATAAAGTCTTCACATTTCATATTTTAGTTTTAATACGAATGTTTTTGTTATGTTTAAACCTTTTCATATGTGGAATGCATTGGACTTAGTAATTGACGGGTGGAGTCCTCTATAGCTCCTCGATGCATCGATAGGTCTCATAAGACAAACTAGTGTCTTGGAATAAGGCCTTGACTATGTGGTTATGAATGTCTGGCATTATACATTCCATCATTATGAAAGTGGCTATTGATATTGCATGTGATTATTAGACTAGTAGAATATCCATGTGAATAAGTAAATGGCATTATTTTGATTTTATCTTTTACATATTATGCTGATGTTCAAGTTTAAAAGGATTTTGTTTTAGTCTTATTCATTTTCTTAAATTTTTATGCATATATATGAATGTTTCCACTATATTGTCATCTTTACTGAGCATCTCAGCTCGCCCCTTTATATGTTTTATTTTTCCCACGATGCGAAGAAGTATATTATGAATGAATTGCATGGATAGTCTATGGGATCTCAAGGTTGTCTATGGAAACAATGTTGTTGTATTTTTCCATTTTATGATGTAATGTTAACCTTATGAATTTATCTAGTACTTACAAGGCTAGTAAACTAATTTTTCTTTCGAGACATGATCTTTTGTGATCATGCCAATGATAAATAATAATGCACAGACTCTATGATTCTGGGGTTGGGGCATTATAGTTGGTATCAGAGGAAGTTTACTATAATCCTTGGAATCTAGATGTTGAAAAACTCATATTAGAGCACATAGACTTAAGATATACTTTCAGGATTAGTATAGAAGAACTTCCTATAATTTTGTTATTGTTGAGATTTTGTGAGATTTACAAGCAATACATCCCTATCCTGAGATGAGCAGGTTGAGGCGGCTCTAGCACAGAGGTACCTAGTGGTAAAACCTGAAAACACCGCTTTGAGCTAGACTCTAACGGGAACTGGTGCACGACAATGGTCATTGTTAAACTCTTGGTTACGACAAACCCGAGGGTTATTATTAGGATAATTCTCATTTTCTTTAAAAACCATTATGAAGGGTTTATGAGTATATACTTACTCAAAGAATTTTTTTTATGATTATGGATTATATCCATAAACTGTTCAATTTATGTTAAGTGTTTTATAATTTTGGATTTATGTATTGCGATTCATAAACTAATCTAGTTTATGCCATTGTTTATAAATGGCACCAAGTGGAAGGAATGGAAACCATATCAATTCATACACTCCATGTAAGGATTTCCCTCCTACTCAAGATAATTATAGTTGAGCTAGTGATACAACTGGTGCTGATCAATTTATCACTATATTGGTACAAATTCCTCATGTTATTAATAATAACCATACCTATATGGATCACCCTGATCCGTAGTGTGGAGGATCAATTTCAGATCACTTCATGAGGCAAAAAACACCAACATTCAATGGGGTTAGAAATTCACTAGTTTATGAGAAATAGATAAATTCCATAGTGAAAATATTCCACACCATGGGGAGTAGTGAAAGGGAAAAAGTTATGAAGGAAATTTACCACCTCACTAGAGATGCTAATAAATGGTGGTCATTGATTCAATACACAAAGGAAGATGATGAAGTATAAAATAAGGAATGGAGGGAGTTTAAATAAATTTTCTTAGAAAATTTTTTCCTCATGACTATCGAGTGGATATAGAAAGACAATTTTTTTGTCTGAGGCAATAGGTGGATGATAATGTTACAAATTATGAATCTAACATTACAAGGTTAGTAAGGAATGATGCAAATTATATAAGTAACCGAAGAAGTAAGATTAATCATTTCTTTGATGGTTTAAACCCATTTATACGTCGATCATTAGTCTCAAAATCCTTCTCGTCGTACGAAGATATTATATCATGTGTCATCAAGAAAGAAAAATAATTCTCTAAGTCTTAAGACTTTAAAGAAATAAAAGAGAAGAATAGATCTAATAAACACTTTGAAAATGGAAATAAGTGGAATAAGGGAAATGTTGAATATCTATCCTGCAGTAAATGTGGGAAGAAACACCCTGGTACTTGCCTGAAGGGAATGGGAGTCTATTACAAGTGCGGTGAAAAAGGCCACCATGCTTGTGATTGGAAGGGGAATAATGAGGTTGTCGATGTTGAATTCTACAATTGTAGAGAAAGGGGGAATTGTGCGAATGATTTTCCTAAGAGTCAGGTGAAATTAACTCAGAAAAGTCTAAGGGATTAAGGTCATTCTTATGATATCACTACTGCTGAGGATGAAGCTCCTAAAGACGTAGTGGTAAGTAATTTAATGGTTTCCTGAAGTTTAGAAAATGATTTATTTGATTCTAGTTCATTTCATTGTTTCATATCCTCCCAGTTTTCAAAGAAAATTTGACACTTCCAATTTGATTTAACAAGGGAGTTGTCAGTCAAAACTCCTAAGGGAAGTATCATTGAAATAATGTTTTGTGAATTAGTTCTCATTAAGGCTTATAAAGCTTATTTTTCTACTGATCTTATTTCCATACCAATGACTGAATTTTATATAATCCTTGGTATGGATTGTCTTTCAGACTATGATGAAAAACATCATTATAAGAAGAAGGATGTTAAATTTCTTAATAATGATAATGAGTACCTTATCTTTAGAGCAAAAACATCACCACCTAATTCTTATCTAGATCCAACCCTAGTAACTCAACTAAATTCTTTTATTGGGGTGGAAGAGAATGAAATAATTGTGTATGAGGAAAGGAATGTTCAAATAGAGGATGTACCTATTTTGCAAGAATATGTTGATTTGTTTCTTAAGAATTTACCTAGACATCCTCTAGAATAAGAAATTGAGTTTTCCATTAATTTAATTCCTAGTTCAAGGCCCATATCGAAGACACGTTATAGAATGACCACTGTGGAATTAGTAGAACTAAATAAACAACTAGAGGAATTGAGTAATAATGGATTTTTTTCCCTAGTGACTTTACATGGGGATCCCCTGTTCTTTTTGTTAAGTAGAAAGATGGATCTATGAGGTTGTGCATTGACTACAGTGAGATCAATGCAATAAAAAAAGAACCAGTATCCCCTACCTCGCATTGATGATTTATTCAACCAACTTAATCAAGATCAATACTTTTCAAAGATTGAACTTCGATCTCGATATCATCAGTTGTGTGTGAAGAAGGAAGATATTCTAAAAACGGAATTTCAAACCTGGTACAAGCATTATGAGTTTACAATAATGCCTTTTTGATTGAATAATGCACCCTCTGTCTTCATGGATCTAATTAATAGAGTTTTCGAGGAATATATTGATGACTTTGTAGTTTAATCAATTGATGATATCTTGGTATACACCAAAATCTACGAAGATCATGAAAATCACTTGATAATTATCCTAAAGTCTCTTAGAAGACACGAATTATTTGGGATGTTTTTCAAGTGTGAATTCTAGCTTTTGATGATTTCTTTTCTTGGCTATATTGTCTCTAAGGATGGAATCTATATTGATACATCAAAGAAATGAGCAATCCAAGAATGGCCAGCACCGACGAGTATAACTGATGTATGTAGTCATACTGGTTTAGCTAGTTAGTATTGACGTTTCATCCAGAATTTTTCCCCGTTGGATAACCCATTAACAAAGATCACATGAAAAGGGGTTATATCTGTTTGGACAAAAGATTTTGAAGATTGTTTTGAATAACTGAAGGGAAGATTAGTCAATGCTCCTATACTGACTCTACCATCGGGAAATGATGCGTTTTTTATATATAGTTATGCATCAAAGAAAGGAGTTGGTTGTGTCCTTATGAAGAATGATATGGTTATTGGTTAAGCATCACGATAGCTAAAAATTCATGAGAAAAATGTCCTACTCATGATCTTGAGTTTTCAGCTATAATATTTGATTTTAAGATATGGAAAAATTATATATTTGGTAAAAAATGTGAGATATATACCGATCACAAGAGTTTGAAGTATATTTTCTCACATAAAGAACTCATCATGGGGAAAAGGAGATGGCATGAACTATTCAATGATTATAATTGCACGATAGACTACCACCCAAGGAAGGAAAATAAGTTGAAAGATGCTTGGAGTAGAAAAGATCATGGAGTTTTAAACCAGATGAGAGTTGAAAGAGATTCTATTTTCATGGATCTATTAAAGATGGATATGGGAATAAACATGGAAGGTGAAACATTAATGCTTTTTCAAATGGTTTCCAAACCATATTTACTAGAAAGGATAAAATGTTCTCATGCTGATGATGAGGAATTTCAAATGAAGATTAAATCTGTGAATGATGGGAGATTGATTGAATTCATATATGAAGATGGGATTTTGAAATTTGGGAAGAGACTTTGTGTTCCTAATATACCTGATCTAAAAAGGGAATTATTAGATGATGCTCATAGCTCCAATTTCTCTATACACCCTCGTAGTACTAAAATGTATAGGGATTTGAAGGAACATCATTGGTGGGACACATGAAGAGGGAGATTGCTGATTTTGTGTCAAGATGTATGGTTTGTCAACAAGTAAAATTTTGATGGAAATAGCCAGGAGGAACCTTCTCTCTTCTCATACCTGAGTGGAAATGGGATAATATCATAAAGAACTTTTTCATGGGACTACCAAAGACTCCTAGAAGTAATGAGGCAATATGGGTCATTGTTGATCGTCTTACCAAGTCTGCACATTTTCTTGCTATAAGATAAGATTTACCACTTGAACGTCCAGAAAAACTATATATTAATGAGGCTGCAAGACATCATGGAGTACCCATATCGATTGTTTCTGATCATTATCCACATTTTACATCAAGATTCTGGAAAAGTATTCAGAAATCCTTGGATACTGAACATCATTTGAGCACTGCCTACCTCCCCCAAACTAATAGACAATCATAACAGACTATTAAAACATTAGAATACATGTTGAGATCATTCTCACTTGACTTTAAAGGTATGTGGGATCATTATTAACCTATGGTATAATTTTCCTATAATAATAGCTTCCATTCAAGTGTTCATATGGAACCATATAAAGCGCTATACGGAAAGAGATTTCACACACTAACCTGATGGGATGATGTTGGTGAAAGAAAAAACATAGGCCTATAACTTTTGGAGAAAATGATGGAAAAGGTGAAGGTAATCCAAACCCACATCAAAGAAGCTCAAAGTAGGCAGATGACCTATGTCGATAACTGAAGGAAGGATTTGGAATTTCAGGTATGAGATCATGTTTTCTTGAAGATATCTCCATGGAAGGGTGTTATAAGTTTTGGTAAGTAAGATAAATTGAGTCCCAAGTACATCGAACCTTTCAAAATTCTGGTACAAATTGGGGATGTAGCTTACCATTTGGCAATGCCGCCAAGTCTCTCCAAAGTTCACGATGTATTCTATGTATCACTATTGAGAAAATACATTCCTGACCCAACACATATACTCACCTATGAGGAATTAGAACTAGAACCCGGTCTGTCTTATTGCAAAGAGTCTATCATGATTCTTGATATAAAAGAACAAGTGCTGAGAAACCGGACGACTTGTCTGGTAAATGTACTATGGAGAAACCATATGATGGAAGAGGCAGTGTGGGAACCCGAGGAATATATGATGAAGAACCAACCAAGTCTTTTTATGTAGTAATATTCTATAATTTTCGAGGATGAAATTATTTGAATTAGGGGAGAATGTGACACCCCATGCTTCCACAGTATGATTCTCTTTGAATAATACAATAGCATGTGTTGTACACAACTTCGAGTTCTAACACACCACAACCAATCAAAATAGCCGTTATGAATAATAATAAACAATTTTTGATTTTTTTTAAATTTTATCCTTCAAAATGGACTTCATTTTTCAATTCTATGTATTGAAATTATCTAAGGGTGAAGTTTTGGTATTTTTCTGAAAACATTCAGGGTTTGATGAATAGTAAAAAATACTAAATTTTAATTAAAAACAACTTTTTAAATAAAAATATTTTATAGTGATAAATCATACTATCAAGTGGTTTTAAATTATAATTAGATTATATTTTTACCTTTTAATCCAATGCTGGTCAATATAAGTGATTTCACATTTAAATTGGACATAAGTAAGTGTCAATCATTTGATAGTTATTATTTCTTAAAAACACGCCTTTTCTTTTGACAACGGGAATTAATTTTAAATTAATTTAGGCCACTTTTGTGTTTTGAATTTATAAAAATGGATTCCATATTTAGAATCAGGAGGTCCAAATTGTGTAAATAGGTAACTTTTATTTTTATACATTCTGAATAATTACTTCAGTAAATATTTTATTTACCATGGTTAAAGGGTAAATCTGTTAAATAAGGGTAAACAATAATATTATAATAATATTAAATTATCCTAGAACATGTCCTAACCCTATTTGATGATAAATATACAACCATGGACATATTTTTGTCGATTTTGGGACTCTATTGATCCACTTGAAAGTGATAATGACACCGTATATTAATTAAGTTATAGTAAATACAAAAAAGACATAAGCATATATCCTTTAGTAAAAAAAACTTTACATAGGGTTATACATTTTATCTATTCGACTATAAATATTCATTATAAATATAAAACAATTTCCTATATAATTATATTTTATTTTTAATTTTAATACATTGAATAATTAAATTTATTTATGACACAATGATGATGCAGTATTTTCCTTATTAATGAAAGAGTCAAATAAATGGTATTATAAATGTTACAATAAATATAATTTGAAAGTTTTGATTCTATAAAAGAATTTTATAGGTTAATATAAAATGTTAGGATTTATTAAATTAATTTATATCGAAATAATAAAGTTTTTATGACTTTAACAAAAATCCATTATTAAATAGTGTCAAAATTGACAGAAAGGAGTTTTTAAAACAAATATTATATTATTAATTGATATAATATTCCTAAAAACTATGGTTCAGTAAAATGTCTTATATAATGATAGGTGTATCATTAATGAAACATTTCTGGTTCTCTTGGATGTTTATAGTAAGTTTATTTAACATATAATATAAAAATACAAAGAGACATGGTAAATGTCAAACTATTTAACTAAGAGTTAAATCTAAAAGATATGTTTAATATAGTGACCCAAAACTTTCTAAAACCTATGGGTTTGATGGTGTTAGACCTATAACCACCTTATCCTTTAAATAATTTATTTTTTATCCATTATAAACCAAAAATTATTTTATTATGAAATAATATTTCTAGCATTTGCTAAGGTGACTCTCACCCCTCTTATAAAAAGGAACCTCTACTTCTGTCAAATTCACATCTTCAAAGCCTTATAGATCAGCCAAACCCTACCCAAATACTATCTCAACTGTCCTGAATTCATCCTAGAGGACTTAATTTAGTCATAAAGTCAAACTAAAGAGCCCGTTTGATGAAATGAATATGAAGAACACGAAGAAGAGGTAAATATTTAATCACCACTTTCAAGTTTCTTTCTTCTTCCACTTCCTCTTTCTTTTCTATTTCTATTATAAAATAATAAATCCAATATCTTATATATAATGTGATGTTATTATAAATTTGGTACATCCATATTCATTATTCTATCCATCCTTTGAATTACATGTCACCATACATGTGTACGCACAGCTTACCGTCTCCACCTCGTGGTGTAATTGTTATTCAATACATTATTATTTGGATGGGTATAATAATGATGTGTAATTGATGTAAATAATAAATATAAAATTATAATGATTTTTTATATATGATATAACATCCAATTATATCTTATTTTAATATCAAGAAAATGATATTGTCGCTCGTGCGTACGTACGGATTTAAGTCTCCACGAATGCGATGAGATTCATTCCCCATCATATCCATTCAAGATTAATTTTCATTAAATCATTAAAAATAATGTTTATATACTTAATATCATTATGAATATGAAGAAGATACATCCTTTCCATAACAAACATTACTTATGTAACAAATCATACAAAGGAAAATGAATCAGTTAACACTCGAAAAGACGATAATGCTAATATATTAACAACAAGGAAATGTTAAAAGTTCATATATGATATCATAATAATGTACATGATTCTTGTATAATTTGATAACAATTATTTAAATATTATACATGAGGTTAACCTACCCTTGACCAAGGAAAATTACAAGGTAAGGGTTAATTTCACAATCTCTTTATTATCTGAGGGTTTTTTATGTAAGTATCTATTGGTACCTCTTTATCATCCACATCAATGTTTCTTAAAAATGTATTCCAAAACATTTTTAATATTTACTAGAATATAGTTTAAAATAATTTTTGACTTTTTTTACTTTTAATGAAATGGTTTTAAAGGAATCATTCCATCGTTTTCCAAAACAAGCTACTTTTTACCTTTTCGAAAAAATTAAGGTAAGAATGTCTTTTTTATAACTTATACGGTGGGTGCGGAAATTGTTTTCCATTATAACATTGTCGAAGATTCCCTTACAATCTTATAAGAATATTTTCAAAATAAATTTTTTCTTAAATGATTTCAAAATAGAAAGAGATATTTTTCTAAAAAGGTCTTGATTTCATCTATGTCAACATCCTTTGATGAATTTTAATCTTATTGAACTTGATTTATTATAATAAAAAATTTCCATATTTTATTGAAGGTTTTGTGATATGTTTGATTGTGGATGTTTTAATTTTACACCATTCATGGTATATGGATAAACTATTTACATTTCATATGATAGTTTTAATACGAATGTTTATGTTATGTTTAATCATTTTTATATGAGGAATGCATTGGACTTAGTAAGTGATGGGTGGAGCCTGCTATAGCTCCTCGATGCATCAGTAGGTCTAATGAGACAAACTAGTGTCTTGGCACAAGGCCTTGACTATGTGGTTTTAAAATTCTGGAATTATGCATTCCATCATTAGAAATATGGTTATTGATATTGCATGTGATTATTTGACTAGTAGAATATCCATGTGAATAAGTAAATAGAATTATTTTGATTTTATCTTTTCCATATTATGATGAAATTCAAGTTTAAAATTCTTTTGTTTTAGTCTTATACATTTACTTAAGTGTTTATTCTTATTTATTAAAGTTTTTTCTATATTTTTATCCTTCCTGAGCATCTGATCTCACCCCTTTCTATGTTTTATTTTTCCCAGGATGCGAAGAAGTATATTATGACTGACCTGCAAAGATAGTCTATGGTATCTCAGTGTTGTCTATGTAAACAATGTTTTTGTACTTTTCTATTTTATGATATAATGTAAACCTTAAGAATGTATCTAGTACTTACAAGGATACTAAACCAATCATTCATTCGAGACATGATGTTTTGTGATCATTCCAATGATATGTAACAGTGAACCGACTCTGGGCTTCTGGGGTCAGGCGTTACATCATCCCTACCATGTCCTCATCCATGGAATCATCCTCATCCTCACCCCCAGACTCATCGTTAGCCTCATACTACACCTCATCCCTATCCTCATCCTCACCCTCATCCTCTGCCTCGGCTTATACCTCTTTCTCAATCTCGGCCTCATCCTTGGACTCGGTCTCGGCATCATCATCATCGCTGGACTCTTGCTCGCCCTCGTCATCACCAGGAATGACGTCATCTCGACAACCAATAAAACTTCCACCTGGTGCACTATATATTGAACTCATCAGTGAAATATATTAATCACATGGTGTTCTAGCCCCTAGTGGAAGTGTTGGACACAAAACTTTCATCAGTTTTATAAATTCAATGTTTTCCCTTGAAAAACTTTATTCCACAAGTGTGGACCTTTTTTCAGCCTGTTCTATCTGTGCCTTAACCATATTGAATTCGGTGGCACTAAAATCGGTACATCAAATAGGGCTAAAACCTCATTCATACTATACACTTTCAAGGTCGATAGCGTACCCTTCCAGGGTGCTCATCTCCCAACACCTGATGTAAGTAATCATTTGGCGCAACATTGTCTTGTTCTGAGGAATCAAGGGCCTCTAAATTATCTTGTAACAAATATAAATAAATTTTTAATTTAAAAGGAATATACTAAAATTTTAAATCAACAAAGTAAAACGTACAATCTACTAATATATCAGTTTGTTAATAACACTTCCATCCTTTTTTCCTTATACTCAAGAAAAATAGTTTTCTCGAGGCACACATCCTTCAACATTCTATTCTATCCTCTACAATGACACTGAATGTAGAAACCCATAAATAAAAATAGATTACCAATAATTAATTTCATTACTAAAATTATATGAAAACATTAGATATTGAATGAATTATGGATGAAACAATAGAAATTGCAAGTCCTAATGAAAAATTCTAAACAACTGTTGTACCTGCTTCCTCTCATGATATGATATCATAGTACGTCACAATGTGTGGAGGTATTTTTTAGCATCATTGTTTTTTTTATTTTTTATGGATGATTTGAAAATAAAATTTGATTATACAAAATAAATTATTAATGAAAAACATGAAAATATTAATTTAAATAGCTCAAATGTGATTAACACCATTAACATGATAGTCGTCCAATGGGTAATCATTTGTCGATACTATTCTATTCAAAAATCATTCACAACAGGTAACGCATCTAACTCTATTACAACTCTATCATTCCATCCAATATACAACTCATTCTTATAGTCTCTCCAAATATCACCTAACTATTTTAGACGTACTGATCGTGCACCCTCACTATCGAGGAAATTAAACTGAAGCTGAAACTAAAATAATAATTCATATATATACAAAGATTATATATTAAATTAAATAAAGTTTTTTACCCTTATCTATGAACAATCATTATCCATGACATTGTTTGGAAACTGTCTCCATGAGATCGGGCTGATGGGAATGAAGTTGTAGTATTTGGAATGCGTCGCCAAAAAACGCTGACATTGCAGCGCTATTTTTTCAATCATTTGATTGTATTCATTGTAGTCCACCATCAACTGCATACTACTGTTCCACACCACATGCATGTGTGTACTCCCCCACTCTTGACTTCTATTAGTAGATGTATCTGTAATGAAATAAAAACAAATATTATATCAATAAATGTTATAAGGAAAATAAATAATGGTATAAATTTTTTTAGGGTTCTATAAAAATACATGCATTAGTCTAATCAATGGGTGTCTTTGGATCTATAGAAATTGAAGGAACACCCAATACAGGTTGACTGGGTCCCATTTTATGCTCAATAGGGAATGACTGTGGTGGAGTAAGAGTCACAGAAGATGGAATATAGAAGCTTATAGAGAAGTAAGTATAAATAAAATAAATGGTATGGATGTCTCTCCAAATTCTTGATATGGATGAAGAGTGGAAATCATCATCGAATATGGTATATATGGGTGAGGTGGATGAGATGAAATGGGTGGTGAAATCATGGAAGGCCTAAATATCTTGTGTGACCCTACTGACACACAAGGATCAGAATGTGGGATATATGGTACGTCAGTGGGAGAGAGAGTGTTTAATCGGGTATGCCGACTAGATCTCATATCTCTCATACCACCCTCCCTCATACCACCAACCTGAGTACTAGGACCACTAATATGATTCTTGTCAATTAAATGTTTCCTTAGTGTTGGATCGAACAAAAACATTTAAAACAAATTTAATAACATAAAATTTTAAGTTATTTAAATATATATATATTTGAAATAAAATACTCACAGCACGCACTAGTGGAGGAACGCCCATCTCAGTCATACAAAAATTGTTGTATGTCATCCATTTTCATCATATCTATTTTATCTGTTTCATTTACTACATTTTAAAAAGTTCTAATTAATTAGAAAAGTATAACTAATGGTCACTTGTAGGGTTTGCATATAAACCAAGTATGAAACCATCAATTATTCCCTAAAATAAATGAACATGTATATAGTGGTGTATTACAATATGGAAATGTAAATTCATATACTAGAAAACAAAAAATCATATACAAAGACATCATGCACTAACTATGTTGCAATATGATTTGTTGGTACCACTATTGGTTGGTAATCACCTGACATAGATCATGATATGTGACTCTATATTCCTTGAATAACAATATAAGTTCCACCTTTAAGTAACATCACCATGCCCACAATGAAGGTAATTCCACACCAACAACCCATGGATACTTTCTATCATTTGAAGGCATAAATTCTTAGAATATGTAAATAATTGGAACTCTACACATAAGTATTGATTTTCCCATTGTTATATCATTCTATAATATTGTCCCTCTTCAATGACATGTGAAATTCACCACCCATGGGGTAATCACATTCCATGATCTGGAACTATCCTTCTGATATCCAGAGCGATGATTTTTTATTCATGTCAAGCATGGCCCCCGTTTAATGGGAATACTAAGTTAGATAGGGTCACCGATCAACATGAACACTAAACATATAGTACCACTAGCTATGTGAAAATATATCTATAAGGTATAACAAATAAATGAGAAATATATCTTAATAACTAGTTTGAAATTTATGAAATAATACATAAGTAAGGCACCACATATTTATAAATAAATTATTTATTGAATATTTCTCCATCTATGAAATAACCATCTCTAATGTGTGGTATAGTAATGAAAAAAAATACCAAGAAAATTTCTCATTGGATAACCATGAAATCCAAACAAACTCTTTCATGTATGGTTTTCTAGAATAGGCACATATAGTCAGGACCATTATGTCATGAAAATTAATAAAAATTCTTAATATTTTATGGAATTCATAGATTCATCATGTTGGTTAAAATTTAAATGATCCACCAAAGTTTTACAATCAGATCATTCCAAGACTACATGCTTTACTAGAAAAAGTCTCAAATACATTCTAATAGCATCTCTAGAATTGGGGTTCAAGGAGGATATCATAACCAGATATGTAATCCACATCAAATTAAAAAAATAGATTTGTTTCCAATTGAAGGTCTTATAACTTTCATTGATATGTCACAAATTATCATGATCCAAAAATAATATATTAATCAATCATAAATCATTAATTAGATATGGTGTATATTTATACATTTTCCAACATGTCTTTAATCTATGATCATGTTTAGAGGAAGATGAATAATTATTATAATTATAATAGATAGATCATACTTTGAAAGATCAAAAAAATCAATATATTCTTCAAAAACAGTATATGAGAGGATGAATAAGCCTTGAACCCTAAAGGATATCTCTTTGAGGGATTTTGGTTGTAATGGGGTCAGATTACAAGTATGGTTATTCAAATAATCAAATTAGATAAAAATGCTAAAGGAATTATTAATGAAAATTTCATCTAGGAACCACCAAGAGGCCAGTGAGCCATGTAATAATGCTATCATTCCAACTTGGACACTGCATGATCTTTGGGATATGAAAAATTTCAAGTCCCATTGATAGCATAACTAGATTTGTTTTCACCCCACTCGATATCCATTGGCCTTGTTTCCCCAACTATGCACCCAACTCAGCCACCATCCAATACAAATTAAACACAAGAACCCATTTACCTATAAGATACACCTCCAAGGGAGAATAAAATAGATGACACATAATATCCACACAAAATACCATTAAAGTAAAGGATGTTAAAATTATCCCTCATTAATGGATTCTCACCCCCTAAGTCATGATGTTAGGTTTCATTATCAAAAAAATTTAAGTCACAATGTCCAGAGATATGAATCATTCCCCAAGTCCCCACATCAGCCCAAACATCCTACCATAGGACATTGAAAAGTGGAAACATATTCCCTCACTACACTTTCTTATTGCAGTCCAATATATGTATCGAGCACTCCTCGAATGACGTGTAAGGATCTAACTCAATTTTTTCACAGTCAATCACATGTTCATATTAAAGCATATTCCTCGAGACTAGAGACACAAATAATATATCATGAATACCTCTATACAATATATGAAGATTCAAAGGGAAATACACTATTCTAATATGGAATGATTCTCAAAGTAACACTATGTAAGGGCCTAACATTTCATAGATTCAAATTTATAAACTAGAGGAATCATCATTTGAATAGATATTATACAATAGGAATCATGTGTTATGTTAGGAGAATTATTCTACACTACGTTATAATCAATTTGAAGTGGAAGAACCAACCCTGACTTAAATCATGGCTGGATCGTAGGTTGGGAATAAGGGTTCACAAAGAATAGTGGAGCTGTTATTTATGGATAATAAAAAAAATTTCAACATTTTATTCAAATAAATCAGAATTAAAATGGAATAAATGAAGGTTTAACATAAATGTTAGTTATTACTTATATATTTGATATGTAAGAACAAAAAATTAGTTATTGGGAAGAAGGGTTCACATGATGGAGCAATGGGAGATCTCATTTAAAGAATAATACAGGAGGATCAGGATCGAGATTAGGATTTTAATTTTTGGCATTTTATCCCAATGGTTTTTAAAAAAATGTTTTTAAATTTTATAAAAACAATCCTAACCATTTCAATGATTTTTTTCCACAAGGGGGTACACATTCCATTATCCCAATAGTTTTAAAAACTGTTGGGAAAATTGTCACCAATCTCAACGGTTATCTATAACTGTTGGTAAAAGTGTCTCCAACCGGGCCTGTCCCAATAGTTTTTCAACCCATTGGGAAAATTCAGTCTAAAAATTTATTTACAAAGGGTTTTCAACAAACTGTTGGTATAGGTACCATATCCGAATGGTTCATCTAACCCATTGGGTTAGAGGTATTGGTATAAGAGGGGTTTCCAGTACTGAAAACATGATTGTATGGTGTATATAGGGAATAACACATCATGCGTAGGCCCCTTAGTAGTGGTGCCTAGGGTTGTAGAAAATTTAAGGATGACATGGAATGTAACTCTCTCATATTTCATGTACCGATTTCTAGGATATAAACCCCATGGAATGGATCACAAGGGTTGGAAACTGTGTGGATGTATGGACAATGTACATGACCATGTACCCAACTACACAGACATAGGGTCCGGTACACGAACACAACCAACAAGACACGGCCCGATCCAGGTTTTTTGGGACACACTATATAGTCAAGCTACATGACGCAAACTACTACATAGTATGAGATCCATATTTCGACTATTGAATTTATCAAGTAGTCGATCAGGACCACATATCACGTGGTTCTCCTCTCACGCCATGTACCCCTTGACATCTTTTGAGGAAACTTTAAGGTTTTTTAACTCCTTCATTTCATCTCAAATATTGACCCATGAGTAGCCTATCTAGAGTGTTTTTCTATGTAAAATTAGATGGTTCCATTAGTTGTGTCTTTAAAGATTGGATGTGAATTGTTTCAGGAAAAACTATTAATGAGGTGATTCCCAACAACGATAGTGATCAGGTAGACTCACTAGAGACTACCAAATTGTACCCTACATTATAGGTGGGAATTGGAGTACTCGATCTTTATAGTGTAACCCCACATCAAAATGGGTGTGGGTCCTCTACAACTACCATCCGAGTGAAATCCCCCTTACTGGTTAGGGTGGGGGTCCTTGAGGAATAGAGTGGAACCCCCTGTCATACCAGGGTTTGGGTTCTCAACCACTAGAGTGAAACCCCCAATCAGTATGAGTGTGGATTATATATAACGACTCCCAAGTGGAACCCCCGATCGGATAGGGCACAAGTTCTTGATGACCAGAGTGGGACCCCCCTAACATACTAGGGTTTGGGTTCTTGATCTATAGAGTGGAACCCTCCACCAGCATGAGTGTTGGTGCTCTACCTTACTAGGTGTAACACCATATAGGTATAAGAAATATTTCCTCTAAACACTTTATTGGAACACCCCATTATCATGGGTGAAGGTCCTCTATGGATACTAACAGAGTTAAAACCCCATGACATACTATGGAGAGGATCCTCTACATCATGTTTGTGGCTCCTTGAATATGTGTCACAGTTACATGGTGAGGCTAGAATTGGATGGCTACTTCTTGGAAGACGCGTGGGATGTTGGGCATCATTGATGGAATTTTCAAACTGTTGTATACTCTTCTTCCTAGGACGGGTTATTATATGGAAATTTCGTTACTCTTTCATTTGAGATTATTTTCTAGATCTTTGAGATGTATATATTCGTACTCTATCATTTGGGATAATTTTAATAATAATAATATATATATATTCTACGGTATCCACAGATTAGGTTACTCTCCTTCAAGGAGGGGTGAAGACGTGAGGGGTATACCATGTGATTTTCATATTTATATTCTCATGGTTAGATGAGTATACTCTCCCACTATTGGTGGTGAAGACTCAATAAGTAGTTTATCTACTCACCAGGTTGATCCAATTGTGTTTAGGAAATATTATATTCACTCTTAGTTGGGTCAAGCTATTTTATTTGACTATATCTTTCATCTAATGTATTTCCTTTCTAATTTTATCACTTACTGGTACCCCTTCATCTTCTGAGGTGTCCTACTGGGTATGTATATACTCACCCCTAAATGGAAATTTCCCATATTTTTCATACCGTACGTAGATGATGGATAGGTTAGTGGTGACTTAAGAGGAGATTTGGGATGCTAGGAACATGGGACCGTGTATTATGGTCATAACTTTCGATTTAGGATCTAGGATATCCCACTAGTTTACTTTTCTAGTTTTGTTAGGAAGGGACGTATTTCTGGTCGGTTCTGTATTTTTTCACTTTACACTTCAGTTTTCACTATCGTACTCTTCTACACCTTAGAGGTTATGCATGATTGATTTTATTTCAATTGGTGTTACTTCTTTTACTCTTTACCTCTTCACTTATTCATTTAGACATCTATGTATGTTCATAGAGGTACATAGGAAAAGTGATCCCATAGGTAGTTATGCCTTTGGAGCTTTTTTCCACCCCTGGCACGTGGAGGCGGGCTTGGGGTAGTTATGATGAGAGCCCCGACTTGGATTTGGTTGTGATAGATTTGTATTTGAGAAATTTTATTCATTAGGATATTGTTCGGACTAGTCCCCCTAAGAGTATTTGGTTGGGTTTAGGGAAATATGGGTAGAGTTTCATGAGTGTATATCTAAGTCTAGGGAGTCCAATGACGGTGTGGCTGACCAACATATACCTTTACAAGGACCCTGACTACCTTATTATTAACTAGACATACCAATAATTTTTCTCAGGGATCAATTGTACACATTCGAGGAACAAAATGTATATGAAGATGGATAAATACAAGAGGGAGTGAATTTTATGTTTAAAAAAATTTGTTTTTAACCATAGAAGAAATTTAATTTTAATAATATTAAACTAATATTATTCAAAAAACCAATTATGTATATATATAGTTATTGAACCGGGACCCTGGGTTTGATGAACAGTGTATTGTATTCAAGTTGATTCTAATATGTATTACACGGTTCATAATTTGAGTATGATTGTATTCACAGTTCAAAAAAATTTAATTAGATTAAGCATAGTAAGAATCGTAATAACTGTGGTTACAATAAATCAGAGTAATATAAAATAAAATGATTATATAATAATTAAAACTATTAAGATAAATAAAATAGAAATAGAAAGATTAATATAAAAAGTTTTCACTTTTTATTACTGTTGTAGTAGAAATGAAAAGAAATTTTAATTAAACTGGTAATAAAAATTAATAGGATTAATTTAACCCAAATAAAAATGGTATCCAGAAACATTGGATAAGAGTCCCTTGATTTACACTTTCAAGAAGTTTTGTCTTACCCACACTAGGGTAATCCCTCAACATGATGACTGAATTTTCCATGTCTGCATATCCATGACAACCATCTATATGATGATCAGATCTACCTTGCTATCCCTGAAATACCTTGATCAAAAATGTGATCAACTCCTCTATCTTCCTATCCTCAGAATCCCATGATAGTAATCACAACAATTAGAGTTGTACAAATTAATACAAAATATTCTTAAGGAGACAACATGACAAGGTTTACTTAAGAAAGAGACTCTCTCTAATGAAATAAAGAAGACTATGAACAAGATGTTCACAATTTTAAACTTTATAAAAATGAGAGAAAAATCACAACACACAAACAATATAAATTGATGATCAACCACATACACCGTCTTTAAACGACCATCTATTTATAGGTGTTTCTTCCAATGATCATCTTGAATTTTAACAGTCATATTTTCTTTGAGAATATCAGGAAGACTGAGACACCTGGAACTTAAACAATCATATCATAACTAAAATAAAGAGATGGTTTTTATTTATAAATAATGAATGAAATATCCTTATCAATGCACCATTATAGTTTTAAGAGTAAAATGATTCAATATGATAAAAAAATTCTATATACTTGATTAAAACATAAGTCAATTCGAGGGATTTACTTATAGAGTGTTATTACGATTTTCTCAATGTGTTTGAATATGATGAAATAAGTTCCAGTGTCAAATCCAATTAATTTTTTTGTCAATATGAATACAAGATATAGTCTTAAATCCAATTTTATAAAGTGAACCTGATAAAAATCAGACTCATTCTTATTGTGATTAATGTAATGTAAAATCATGAATACGTTAAAAAATATTTCTATGTATGGTAAAATTATATGATTTATATATAAACATTGTAAAAATAATTTTGATATAAAATTATTTGATATTAAGTATTTAAGAAGGAGTTTTTGTTTTCTAAAATAAAAGGAATGGAATTTTCAAAAAGAAATTTTGACCCAACAATCTCCCCCTTTTTGGAATGCACAAACCTAAAACCTAGAATAAAAAATAACTTTGAAAAATATTAGGTCTAAAATTATTTCTAGGAACTATATTATTCAGAAACATTCATTTATACTTATCTCTCCCGATGTTTATAAACTCTTATGAATATCGTAGTGAATATGAATAACTCCTCCTTAAGATATGAATCCCCAAAAGGATCGTATTATCTTCTTTTGTAAATAATTATCCCCTTTAAAATATCTACCCATATCTATAGAATTACACATTTTTTATTTCCAAAATGGAATGAGAATAGTCTTTGAAGTACCTAAAAAGGGTTATAAAGGAAAATATACGATCTACAAATAAATGAAGGAACATTGAAACAAACAAATAGAACAGATTCCGAAATATTGAATATGGATGATGAAGTACATTCAATGTAATTACCAAAAAAATAACAATACTACAAGAGTTTTAATAAATTGGATCATTCTCCAACGTCATCAAGGATCTAACAATTTTTTAGCTTCTTGAATTCATGTCAATCCTCTAAATGTTTCCAAGAGCTCCTCCTGGGAATTATTTTCCTCTTCCAACTCCTGAAACTTTTCTTCCCGGATCCAAATTCTTTTATCCAGTTCATTCTACTTTTTGTTTTGAACTCGAAACATTTCTTCCAAAAGTTTTTTTATCTTCTTGGGTTTTATTCTATCTAGGAAAACATTGTGATGATTTATCAACGTAGTAATTTTATCTTTATAGATTTTGAGTGTAGATATTTCTTTAATAAAAAAGTTGATGTTTTCATATAAATCTTTGATATATTTAGTCTGATTATAAGAATCACTTTTTAAAATTACTGAGATACTTTTACTTGTTGAAAATATCCCTTATAAGAATATTAAAAGAAATATCTATCTCAGCCATTGATTTCCTAAATTTTTTGAGACTCCCATCATGAATTTTAATGTATTCATTAATACAACGAGACCATATCACAACCTTATTACAACACTTTCTATGAGATTAATCACACTATTTAAATACCATGAAATCTTCTTCCAATCATATCAGCATGTATATGAATTATTTTAGTTAATCCCAAAAAATTACTGGTTTTCAACAACCAAATATTTTTTTACAATCATGGAAAGTATGGAATAGTCTCATCCAATCAGGTTAAGGTATGAAAAATGTAATCAATTCCTTTTGTAATGACCATATTTTGGGATTCATAATCTGATTGAATATTTCTTTTACTGGTTCTAATCTATTCTATTAATGAATTTCTTTACCTCTTCCTAGAATCCTATTTTTCAACATTTTGTTCCCCATTCTTCTCATCTGAAATTTGAATTGCCTCAAAAAAACAATTCTAACTTCCTTCAGGCTTTGTATTCTAATTTTTGATCATCCATATTGGAAGAAGATGTGATTTCCTAAATAAAATGGGACTTTTTATTTTATTGGAGGACTAAATTCCCAATATGATTTTTTTAGAATGATAATTTTTTCGATAAAGCCTATTAATACCTTAAAAAAATATTGTCAGAATGATTTTTTTCTTCTTTATCTTCAGAGTTATATTTCATTTGGATTTCTTCACCTATTTCTTCATCTTCACCTTCGTCTTAATATTTTCCAACTTATTCATCTTCTCATTCTTCTTATTCTTCCTCATTACATTCTTCTTCACGTTGTTTTCCATTATATTCATCTATTGATCTCAATATTCTTTATTCCTAAATTTCTCCAGAATGTTTATCTATTTCATCATGAATATGAGAATACTATATCTAATGACCTTTTCGAACAATAATTGATTCTTGATAAATAAAAACATCATTACCTATTTTTTTCTGAGGGGGCATTGAAATAAACTACAACTATTTCATTTAAAACTATACCATCATTCATAGTTTGTAAAACAATTTTTTCTGAAGCTGATTCTACACCCTTCAATAACTTGTCAAGTAACTATGCTTTTGAAAAATTTGACGTCTTATTCTATTCTATTAATTTATTCACTAATAATAATACACCATGAATTATTACTATGAATTCATGAGCTAAGTCCATACCAAATTGAGGTTCTCTTTCTTTTCTTTCTTCATTCCCTTTTATCCATTCATCAATGAATTCATTTTGGTATTTCTTTTATTGCGGTTGGATTGTTTAAAGGGAGTAAGTTTTTATTTTATTCTATTATTTCCCATAATTATTTTTTGTAAAATTTTACATCTCCGATATAAACACCTGATCATTATTTACAAAAAAAATTGAATATGAATGAAAAACATTTTCACCCTTACAATAGTATCATCACTGATAAACTCTATATTTTACGTGACATATTTGGATTTGATTTCTATATTGAAATGTCTTAGTCCGTTTTCAATCATATTACTATTCTAATTGGTAAACTTGATATTCTAAGTCATTATATTCTTTGAATAAATATTTTTCATGTTAATAAGAAATAATACTCTAGGAATGATCATACTCATGTTGACAAGGTATTCCAAAATAAAAACATCAGATACTTTGAGAGTACCTCTATATTCTCTTCTCAAAATGAGAAATCATTTCATTCAAGTAGCTAGAACTCTATGATCTAGGATTAAATGAGTGAATTATATTGGATTTTTATCTATTTTGAAAAGATAATTTTCAACCATTTCATTTACAAAAATTCACATAGAATTCACTAGATCATATATAACGTCCTATACTTTACATACATGGTTATTACTTCAAAATTGAAGCATAATTATTAAAACAAATAACAAAACTATGAAAGGACCATATAAGTATAGTGTCTTTAGAAACCGGGAAACAAAAAAACGTGCTCATAAATCATCTACGTTGTCTCCCATTTATTTCATCATATCTATAGTCCATTTTTGGAATATCCTATTTAATATCCTTCTTCCTGACCTGGGAAATGAAATCATACAAAAGGGTGAGCACAAATTCTCAGTATGGGTAAACAAAATAAATATAAATCACATCATATTCATAAGAACATAACATTTTGGAAATCTTACCTTGAAAAAGAGATCATAATTTCATAACATGGGATAAATCATAGTAGTGAAATGTAATCCCAATAATCATAACAGAAAACATGAAACTTTTTGGCATACACATAGAATCATATAGAATCATTTCATAGTAGTCAAGTCTCATTGCCAATACTATCTTAGCGGACAAAGTCCATTTCTGAACTAAGTTCACTTCTCGTTTCAGTCCTGTATCACTGAACTGGTTTAACTTTCCGTTCCATCCATGTCTATTTCATGAGATATAAAATCTTTCCCCAATGAATTGGAGGGAGATATAGGTCCCACCCATCTCATAATGATACCATTCTTATGTTTTCCACAAAATCATAAATCATACATCATAGCATAACCCATGTAATAAAAATGGGATTCTTAAACATCATGCCATCATAACATAAATCATATAAGATAAAAGGAATTTATAAAAATAATACCATCATAACATAATCAAATCAATGTAAAAATATGGATAGAAACAGAAACCTATATTATCTTATATGGAAAATAATTTTGATAAAATGCTTGAACTCCATTCTTGAGGAAAATATCCTTTCTACTTCAAAAACATTTTTCCTTTCTTAACAGTCATACAATTTTAAAATAAAATAAGTTGATTAAAAATAAACTTGAACACTTCTAAAGGAATATTCATGGAAATAATTTTCTAAAAATCCATTCATGCTGTATAAGTTAAAAAAAATTCTTCTCATACTTATGTCAGAAAAGTCAAAAGGTACCTCGTACGAAAAACGACAAAATATTCCTTTCATGTCTTTTATTAAAAACTCACCAAAGTGTAAAATTGGACTTAAAAAATAGTATAAGTATATAAATATTACATATTGAGGAAACATGGATGTTGATGATAAATATTCCCCAGTAAATTTTGAAGTATAAACAATCTCGGATAAAAATTGAGATTGTGAGATTTTCCCTTACCTTAGGGATGATTTTCTTCGTAAGTGTTTGAACCTCTTGTATAATTATTTAAATAATGTCATTGACTTATTCCAGAATCATACATATTTTTATGATATCATATATGGTAATATTCTTAGCTTCTTATTAGTAATATTTCATTGTTGCTTGTTATGCGGGTGTTTATTGCTTTTTTGTTCTTATGCGTGTTTTGACGAATAAATTCTTATTCTTCTTTTTAGGTTATCGATAACTCATTTCCAGAATGGTATTAGTATAATATATATCATATTAATTCATTCAATTCATTTATATAATCATTTCGAAATGAAGATCATGTAGAACGTGTCTCATCACATCGTGGAGACGGTATTCCGTACGTACGCACGAGCGATGATATCATTCCCATGATCGTGGAATTGTATTGGAGTGTATGTATACTATTTCAGAATCAATATAACATTAAAATAATCATATATAAGGTGGTGGTGGAAAATAGATTATACCACGGCGTGGAGACGGTATTCCGTACAAACGCACGCGCGGTGATTTCATTTTCCGTAGGATGGATAGATGGTTAAATAGGGTTGTTTCATACTTATAATAACATATCATTATATGAGTGATAATGATGTTATTACTTCATAATGAAACAACTAAAGAAGAATAATTGGAAGAAGAAAAAAGTTGAAATAATCGGTAACAGACATTACCTCTTTTTTGAAGCGCCTCTTTGAGACCTACTCTTAGGGCACTAAAATTGGTCCTTGAAAAATTACAGGACCACTAATATGTTTCTTAGGAAGTGGATAAGAGAATTTGACAGGGGTTGGCCGAGCCTGAAGGCTCAAAGTGGTGTGAGGAAGAGAGGGAGGAGGTGCCCTTTTATAAGGGAGGAGAGGGGCACATTTGGAAAAACAAAAAATATTATTTTATTATAAAGCCATATTTGATTTTTAATAGCTCCAAATTGATTTATTTCGAAGCTAAAGTTGGGATGGGTAGAAATCCTCTCATCCAGTAGAATTTATACAAGTTTAGGGTTCTATTTTAACCTTATCATATAGATTTAACTTTAAGTTAAATAATTAAACTTTTACCATGACCTCTTGTTTTCTTACACTCTAAGGTTAATAAACATACTATAACAAGCCAAACGAACCCCAAGTTGTTTATTATTAATATATAAAACCGTATCTAAGACATTTGACCAATCCTTAGATTTTTAGGAATAAAATAACAATTAATAATATAATATTTTTTTAAAAACTATTTTATGTCAATTTTGACACTATTTCATAATAGATTTTTGTGAAAATCATTACATAATGATTAGTTAGAAAAAAGTTAATTAAATCAATAATAACATGTCCTATTAACCTATAAAATTATTTTAATTCATAAAAAGTCTCAAATTACATTTATTTGGGTATATATAACATCAATTATGTCACTATTTCATTAATAAGATAATTATTGCATCATCATTGTGTCATAAATAAATTAAATTATATAATGTCTAAAAATTAAAAATAAAATACCATTATGTATTAAACCTTTTTATATTTCTAATGAATATTTATAATCGAATTTATCTTATGTATATACTAATATTAAAAATGATTTACTAATTAAACTTTGATTTTAACTATTTTAACCTTTCTTTAAATAAATTAATATTAAATGTCCTAATCTAATCTATGTGGGCCTAAATGGTCATATTTCATTCCTAAGGTTATTTTTGGTCCAATTACACTTGTCCAATAGAATTAAGACATGTGTTAGGATAATAATAATATCATTTTTACCCTTAATTACCCTATTTACTTTTAACCGTGGTAAAAAAAAAGTTAAAAGTTACTATTCACCAAAATCTATTTTCATCTCATTGAACCACATTTTTGTCCCTTATATTAATCGTTTCTCTCAGATTTTTGAAATTCCACTCACAGAAGCGGTAAAATTATGTTTTATGTGAATTTGGAAATTCTCCTAGGAGGTGGGTAAAAGACGGTGAAAAGTTCAATAAAATTTTTATTTGTCTAAAATTATTATAAAATGACTCCAATGAATTGAATTGAACATATATAGGCATTATGTATCAATTTTGACCAAAAATAAATTTAAATAAAATAAATAATTATTTAAATAAAGAGACGGTTTTTAAATAGTAACCCAGTGTTTTCACTATTCAGCAAAAATTGAAAGTTTTCAGAAAAAACGAAAATTTCATCATATGCTAATTTTGATATTCTGAATCCAAAAATGAAGTCCATTTTGAATGATGAAATTTAAAAAATTTCAGAAAGTGGTTATTACTATTCATAATGGATAGTTTTAATAATATTTTAATAGCATATCATTGTTCAGTGAAACTCGGTATTGCGTACGACGCAAGCTATAGAGGAAGGTCGCGATTGCATGAAAATAAAGCCAAGCTAGTGTTGTATGAAGTAAAAGATCCCTTTGATGATTTATATTACATAAAAACAAAATATTTCTCATAAAAGTCTCGGGTGTTACATTCTACCCCCCTTAAAATGAATTTCTCCCTAAAAATTTATCACTTTATAACAAACAGATGATGATACCTCTCCCTCATCATATCCTCAAGCGCCCGTGTAGATTCTTCGAATTGGTGGTTCCTCCATAAAACGTTCAACAAGCGAGTGGTCTTGTTCCATAGGAATTTTTCGCTACGATCCAGAATCTCTATTGGCTGTTCTTCATATGAAAGATCTTGCTCCAGTGGTACAACTTCTGAGCTGAGTACCTGTGAAGGATCAGTTATGTACTTTCTCAAGAGAGATACATGGAACACATCGTGAACTTGAGAGAGATTCGGTGGAAGCACCAATCGGTAAGCTAACTTCCCAACACGATCCAGTGTTTCTAAAGGACCGATATACCTAGGGCTCATATTTCCCTTCTTTCCAAATCTCATTACTCTCTTCCAAGGAGATATTCATAAGAACACTTTATCACCCACTTCAAACTCTAGGTCTTTTCTTCAGTTTTCGGCATAACGATTTTGTCGACTCTGAGCTGCTCTTATGTGTTGTTGAATAGATCGGATCTTTTCTGCCATCTCATCAACAAGATCAGGTCCTAATAGCTTTCATTCCCCAACTTCATCCGAGCAAGTTGGAGTCCTACATTTCTTTCCATATAGAGCTTCATAAGGAGCCATCTGAATACTGTAGTGAAATCTATTATTATAAGAAAATTCCACAAAAGGTAGGTGTTGATCCCAACCACCTTTGAAATCCATAGAGAAATATCTCAACATATCTTCTAGAGTTT
The DNA here is from genome assembly GCA_963277665.1 of Viscum album. Classification (NCBI taxonomy): domain Eukaryota; kingdom Viridiplantae; phylum Streptophyta; class Magnoliopsida; order Santalales; family Viscaceae; genus Viscum; species Viscum album. Next base: position 2,040,779,513 of record OY728161.1, on the reverse strand, counting down.
GAATTTTCCTCTCAGACTGACTGTCTGTCTAAGGATGATAAGCAGTGCTGAAACTCAACTCTGCATCCAAAGTATGCTCAAGACATTGCCAGAACTTCGAGGTAAATATTTGATCCCAATCAGATATAATGTAAAGTTGTAATCCATGCAATCTTACCACTTCCTTTACGTATATCTTGGAAATGTGATCTAGAGAGAAATCCTCTCTAATAGCAATGAAGCGTGCAGACTCTGTAAGATGGTCAACTATGACCCGGATAGCATTATTGCCTTTGGATGTTTTAGGAAGTCCAGTGACAAAGTCCATAGTTATGTTTTCCAATTTCCATTTAGGTATGGGTAATGGTTGTAACATCCCCTTAGACTTCTGTCTCTCAGCTTTAACTTGGTGACAAACCAAGCATCGAGAGATATTTCAGCAACATCTCTTTTCATGCCATCCCACCAGAAGTACTCTTTCAGGTCCCTATACATCTTCGTGCTTCCAGGATGAATAGATAATGAAGAACTATGAGCCTCTTCCAGCAGTTCCTTCTTTAATTCGCAGATGGGAGGGACAAAAACCCGATTCCTGATCTTTATTATCCCATCACAATCAAGGTTGAATTCAGGATCATTTCTCACCTTCTTTTGTAACTCGAAAACTTCTTTCGGTGCTTCTTTAATCTTCACATGTATAGATGTTTGAACATTCATTTGAGAAAGACACGATTTTCCCCTTTCATTATAATTCCAAGATCCATCCTTTATAAATCCATAAATATTGGATCATTTGTGATCCTCATCATGGATAAGAAATCATGGTCTTATCAACTTAATGCATCTTCCACCTTGTTTACATTCCCAGGGTGGTAATGAATTGAGTAGTCGTAATCCTTAATCAACTCCAACCATCTTCTTTGGCGCATATTCAGCTACTTTTGTGTAAAAATATACTTTAAACTTTTATGATTAGTATAAATATCACACCTTTCTCCATAAATATAATGCCTCCAAATCTTTAATGCAATGATTACCGCAGATAACTCCAAATCATGAGTTGGGTAATTTTGTTCATGGATTTTCAACTGTCGTGAGGCATAAGCTATCACCATATCATTTTGCATGAGAACACACCCCAATCCCTTCTTGGATGCATCACTGTAGATCACAAATCGTTCTCCACTACAAGGAAGTGTGAGTACAGGTGCACTGGATAACCTTCCTTTCAACTCCTTGAAATTCTCTTCACATTCCTCCGTCCATACGAACTTAAATCTTTTTCGAGTCAACCTGGTGAGTAGATTTGATAATCGTGAAAAATAATTCACAAAACATCGATAATATCCAGCCAAACCAAGAAAACATCCGATATCGGTTACTGTTGTTGGTCTCGACCATCTTTCGATAACCTCTATTTTTGCTGGATCCACAGATATCCCCTCTTTTGAGATTATGTGACAAAAAAATGAAAATATTTTAAGCCAAAATTCACACTTGGTAAATTTGGAATAAATCTTCTCCTTTCTCAATGTCTTCAATACAATTCTCAAGTGATCTTCATGTTCTTACTTTCTCTTTGAATAGACAAGAATATCGTCTATAAAGACTACCAAAAACTGATCAAGATAGTCTATAAAGATTCTTCATCAGATCCATGAATATATTAGGGGCATTAGTACGACCAAATTGCATCACTATAAATTCATAGTGTCCATACCTAGTTCGGAAAGCCGTCTTTGGTATGTCCTCCCTTTTGACCCTTAATTGATGATACCCTGAACGAAGATCAATCTTGGAAAATTATTGAGCTCTACGTAGTTGGTCAAATAAGTCATCAATTCACGAGAGATGATATTTGTTCTTTATAGTGATCTTGTAATGTTCTCGATAATCAATGCAGAGTCTCACTGATCCATCTTTCTTCTTAACAAACCAAACTAGTGCTCCCCAAGGTGACACACTTGGGCGTATGAATCCATTATCAAGATTCTCTTATAGTTTCTTATTCAATTCCTACAACTCAGTTGGGGCCATTCTATAAGGTGTCTTTGAAATAGGCAAAGCACCCAGTACGAGTTCTATTGAAAACTCTACTTCACGATTTGGTGGAAGACATGGAAATTCATCCAGAAAGACATCGTCAAACTCCCATACAATGGGAATATTCTTAATCTTGAGTTTCTCTCAAACCATTTTAGATAAATAACCCTCATTTAGTGGAATCAAGACCCATAAGATGGAAGAAATTTCCACTGGAAGTTTATGTTCACCATTGCATCGATAGACGATCATAGATTGATCTGGAATATGAAATGTGACTTCCCTTATTTGACAATTGATATGAGCTCCGTATAGAGAAAGCCAATCCATTCTAAGAATCACATTAAAATCCACTATATGAAGGATCACAAGATTTTCAGGAAGCACTTTACCATAAAATTCAATCAGAGAAGAATTATAAACTTTTGATGCGACTGTTGTCCCATTAGGGGCTGTCACAACTAACTCAACATATAATTGTTGAAGTAATACGGTGATACCATTTGAAATTTCTTCCGAAATAAAAGAGTGGGTGGATCCAGAATCAAATAAAACATTTTCTACATTAGAGTGGATGGTAAGTGTACCTTTCACCACATCATAATCGTACTCTATATCGCTGATAGAAATTGCATGTGACTTTACATTGTATTTATCCTTAAGAGTTTATTGACGTCGATCATCATCAACCTCCCCTGGATTAGGGAATTGATTAACATAATGCCCCATTTCCTTGCACTTGTAACATTGATGTGTAGGAGGTGCACTCTGTGTAGCCTTTTCTTTGGTCTCATCACTAGACATATTCTTCCCATCATTGTAGCATTCAAATGGCCGATGGGCTTCCTTTCGACATTGAAACATTTACTTTCCCCTTTAAGAAAACTCCCTCCATGTTTCTTTCCACACTTTGATCATAAGGGAAAATTGATCTTCTTTTCAGTGAGCTCTTTACATTTTCCTTTGAATCCCATTTTCCTCTTCTTATCAAACCCATATGACTGATGGGTTACTCCAATCTCTATCTCATCCTCGAGAGAACATCGAACGATTTCCTCGTAACTATTAACGCCCCTTATGGATAACACCCTTAGAAGACTTGGTTTTAAGCCACTAAATAATAGATCGATCTTACTCTCAGTTTGGATAAAAATACCATAAGTGTACCTTGCAAGTCATGTATAATTTGATTCATAGGTACCAATAGATTCATTATCCTTTTAATTCAGTTCAAGAAACTCCCTCTCCATCTTTGTTCGAAGAATACGATGGAAGTACTTATTGAAAAATAAGTTCTTGAACTTGTCCCATTCCATGGACTCAATTTCATCCCTTTTCCTCGTATTCATAATAAGATTCCACCATTGATCAGCATATCCTTTCAAATGATACACTGCTATGATGACTTTATCATGTTCAGAACATTGAAGAACTAAAAATATCTTTTCAGCGGTACTGATCCATTGTTCATCCACTAATGGATTAGAAGACCCGCTGAATGAAGGTGGACGCTGCATAATGAAGGATTCAACAGAATGTTGCTCCTTCCTTTACTCGTTTGGAAGTCCTGCATGATTCATAGCTTGATAAATTTGTGTGAGCATGGCTACAAGATTTTCCATTCCATCTCCCACATCGTTTGGTTGCTCAGGGGGACAATCATTGCATTTCCCTTCGCATTCCGCATTAACACGGTTCCTTCTGGTTCCATCCATTGACTAAAACAAAGAATAATAGTGTGAGAAACACTAATTATAATTGGAAAAACACATAATCAAGAAGAAAATTTCACACTTAAGGTCGTATCATAGGTTCTTCATGGCCATTTTTAAAACACTAAAATCGTGTTCTATGCTTAGACTTATCCTTAGGGTTCTTACTAAGGATTTCACATCCTAGTTTCCAAAGGTTGAATATACCTTTCCTCTGATACCAACTATAACGGTCTGGAATTACATCCAGTGGACTATAATTGATACCTATCAGGGCACTCCATGGAAGGCTACACCCCCTGGGCGGGACACACAACAATTCCCAGTGGCAGCCATTTCCTCATGAAGCCCTTGGGCAGAGAGCCATGCTTCGTCCAATGCTCACATGTGAGAGTTCCCAAGGATCAGATACATTCCTACCTCCTTTTCCTCTGATACCAACTATAATGACCCATACTTTACATACGGGGTTATTACTTCAAAATTGACGCATATGTATTACAACATATAACAAATCCATGAAAGTACCGTATAGGTATAATGTCTTTATAAACTAGGAAACATAAACAACTGGTTCATAAATCATCTACGTTGTCTCCCACTTGTTTCATCATATCTATAGTCCCCATTTCACATATCCTACTTAATATCCTTCTTCCTGACCTGGTAAAAGAAAACATACAAAATGGTGATATCAAATTCTCAAAAAGGGTAAACAAAATAAATATCAATCACATCATATTCATAAGAACATAACATTTTCGAAATCTTACCCTGCAAAAGAGATCATAATTTCATAACATGGGATAAATCATAGTAGTGAAATATAATCCCAATAATCATAACATAAAACATTAAACTTTGTGGCATACACACATAATCATAGAGAATCATTTCTTAGTAGTCAAGACTCATTTCCTAGACTATATTAGCGGACAAAGTCCATTTCTGAACCGAGTTCACTTCTCGTTTTAGTCCGGTATCACTGAACCGGTTTAACATTCCGTTCCAGCCATGTATACCTCATGAGATATACAATCTTTAACCAATTCATTGGAGGGATATATAGGTCCCACCCGTCTTATAATGATATCATTCTTATGTGTGCCACAAAATCATTAATCATACATCATAGCATAACCCATGTAATAAAAATGTGATTCTTAAACATCATGCCATCATAAAATAAATCATATAAGATAAAAGGACATCATAAAAATAATTTCATCATAACATAATCAAATAAATGTAAAAATAGGGATAGGAACATAACCCTATATTATCTTAGATGGAAAATAATTTTGATAAAATGCTTGAACTCCATTCTTGAGGAAAATATCCTTTCTACTTCAAAAACATTTTCCTTTCTTAATATGTCATTCAATTTTAAACATAAAGAAGTTGATTAAAAATATACTTGAAAACATTTAAAGGATGATTCATGGAAATAACGTTCTAAAAATACATTCATGCTGTATAAGTTAAAAAAACATTCTTCTCGTACTTATGTCGGAAAAGTCAAAAAGTACCTCATACGAAAAAAGAAAAAAGAATACTTTCATATCTTTTTCTAAAAACTAACTGAAGGGTAAAATTGGAATTAAATAATTGTAGAAGGATATAAATCTTACATATTGAGGAAACATGGATGTGGATTATACATATTCCCCAGTAAATTCTGAAGTATATACAATCTCGGATAAAAATTGAGATTGTGAGATTTTCCCTTACCTTAGGTCTGATTTGCTTCGTAAGTGTCTGAACCTCCTGTATAATGATTTAAATAATGTCATTGACTTATTCCAGAATAAGATTAGTTTTTATGATATCATATATGGTCATATTCTTAGCATCTTGTTAGTAATATTTCATTGTTACTTGTTATTCGGGTGTTTATTGCTTTTTTGTTCTGATGTGTGTTTTGAAGAATAAATTCTTATTCTTATTTTTAGGTTATAGATACCTCATTTAAATAATGGTATTAGTGTAATATATATCATATTAATGCATTCAATTCATTTATATAATCATTATCCAATGAAGATCATGTAGAACAAGTCGCATCACATCATGGAGACGGTATTCCGTACGTACGCACGAGCGATGATATCATTCCCATGATCGTGGAATTGTATTAGAGTGTATGTATACTATCTAAGAATGAATATCAAATTATAATGATCATATATAGTTATTCTTTACACCATTATTCCCATCCAAGTAAGTTGGTGGTGGAAAATAGATTACACCACGGCGTGGAGACGGTATTCCGTACATACGCACGCGCGGTGATTTAATTTTCCATAGGATGTATAGATGGTGAAATAGGGTTTTTTAATACTTAGAATAACATATCAGTATATGAGTGATACTGATGTTATTACTTCATAATGAAACAACTAATGAAGAAGAAGTCGAAGAAGAAATAAAGTTGAAAGAATCGGTAACGGACATTACCTCTTCTTTGAAGCGCCTCTTTGAGACCTCCTCTTAGGGCACAAAAATTGGACTTTAAAGAAGACCAGGACCTCTAATATGTTTCTAGGGAAGTGGAGAAGAGAATTTGACAGGGGTTGTCCAAGCTTGAAGGCTCAATGTGGTGTGAGGAAGAGAGGGAGGAGGTTCCCTTTTATAAGGGAGGAGAGGGACACCTTTGGAAAAACTAAAAATATTATTTTATTATAAAGCCATATTAGGTTTTTAATAGATCCAAATTGATTTATATCAAATATAAGGTGGGAATGGGTCGAATTAATTTCATCCAATAGAATTTAGACAAGTTTAGGGTTTTATTTTAACCTTATCATATATATTTAACTTAAAGTTAAATAATTTTACTTTTACCGTGTATTCTTGTTTTCTTACACTCTAAGGTAAATAGACACACTATAACAAGCCAAACGAACCCCAAGTTGTTTATTATTAATATATACAACCTTTTTTAAGTCATTTTTCTGAACCTTATATTTTTAGGAATAAAATAACAATTAATAATATAATATTTTTTTAAAAACTAATTTATGTCAATTTTGACACTATTTCGTAATTGATTTTTGTGAAAATCATAACAGAATGATTAGTTCTAAAAAAGTTAATTAAATCAATAATAAAATGTCATATTAACCTATAAAATTATTTTAATTCATAAAAAGTCTCAAATTACATTTATTTGGGTATTTATAACATCAATTATGTGAATATATCATTAATAAGAGAATTACTGCATCATCATTATGTCATAAATAAATTAAATTATATAATGTCTAAAAATTACAAATAAAATACCATTATTTAGGAAATAGTTTTATCTTTCTAATTAATTTTATAGTCTAATTTATCTTATGTATAACCCTATATTAAAAATTGTTTACTTATTATATTTTGATTTTAACTATTTTAACCCTTCTTTAAGTAAATTAATATTAAATGTCCTAATCTAATCCAAGTGGGCCTAAATGGTCATATTTTATTCCTAAGGTTGTTTTTGGTCTAATTACACTTATCCAATAGAATTAGGACATGTTTTAGGATAATAATAATATCCTTTTTATCCATAATTACCCTATTTACATTTAACCGTGGTAAAAAAAGTAAAAAGTTACTATTCACCAAAAATTATTTTCATCTCATTGAACCACATTTTAGTCCTTGATATTAATCGTGTCTCTTGGATTTTCTAAATTCCAGTCATAGAAGCGGTAAAATTAAGTTTTATGTGAATTTGGAAATTCTCCTCGGAGGTGGGTAAAAGACGGTGAAAAGTTCATTAAAATTTTTATATGTCTAAAATTATTATAAAATGACTCCAATGAATTTCATCGAACATATATAGGTATTATATATCAATTTTTACCTAAAATAAATTTAAATAAAATAAATAATTATTTAAATAAAGAGTCGGTTTTTAAATAGTAACCCAATGTTTTCACTATTCATCAAAAATTGAAAGTTTTCAGAAAATACCGAAATTTTACCCTAGGCTAATTTCGATATTCTGAATCCAAAAATGAAGTCCATTTTGAAATATGACATTTACAAAATTTGAAAAAGCGGCTTATTACTATTCATAACGGCTAGTTTTAATAATATTCTAATAGCATATCGTTGTTTAGTGAAACTCGGTATTGCGTACGACACAAGCTATAGAGGAAGGTCACGATTGCGTGAAAAGCAAGCCAAGATAGTGTTGTGTGTAGTGAAAGATCCCTTTGATGATTTATATAACATAAAAACAAAATATTTCTCATAAAAGTCTCGGGTGTTACATTCTACCCCCCTTAAAATAAATTTCGCCCTCAAAATTCGTCACTTTGTAACAAACAGATGAGGATACCTCTCCCTCATCATATCCTCAAGCTCCCATATAGCTTCTTCTGATTGGTTGTTCCTCCATAAAACATTAACCAAGCGAGTGGTCTTGTTCCGTAGGACTTTTTCTCTACGATCCAGAATCTATATCGGCTATTCTTCATGACAAAGATCTTTCTCCAGCGGTACAACTTCTGAGCTGTGTACATGTGAAGGATTAGGTATGTACTTTATCAGGAGAGATACATGGAACACATCGTGAACTTGATAGAGATTCGGTGGAAGCGCCAATCGGTAAGCTACCTTCCCAACACGATCCTGTATTTTGAAAGGATGGATATACCTAGGGCTCAACTTTCCCTTCTTTCCAAATCTCATTACTCTCTTCAATGGAGATATTTGTAAGAACACTTTATCACCCACTTCAACCTCTAGGTATTTTCTTCGATTGCCAACATAACTTTTTTGTCGACTCTGAGCTGCTCTTATGTGTTGTTGAATAGATCAGATCTTTTCTTCCATCTCATCAACAAGATTATGTCCTAATAGATTTCTTTTCCCAACTTCATCCCAGCAAGTTGGAGTCCTGCATTTCTTTCCATAGAGAGCTTCATAAGGAGCCATCTGAATACTGGAGTGAAAGCTATTATTATAAGAAAATTCCACCAAAGGTAGGTGTTGATCCCAACCACCTTTGAAATCTGTAGAGCAAGCTCTCAATATATCTTCTAGAGTTTGAATTGTCCTCTCAGACTGACTGTCTGTCTAAGGATGATAAGAAGGGCTGAAACTCAACTCTGTATCCAGATTATGCTGAAGAATTCTCCAGAACATCGATGTAAATCTCGGATCCCGATCAGATATAATGGAAAGTGGTACTAAATTCAATCTTACCACTTCCTTTACATATACTTGGGCAAGTTTATCTAGATAGAAATCCTCTCTAATAGCAATGAAGTGTGCAGACTTTGTAAGATGATCAACTATGACCCAGATTGTATTATTTCCTTTGGATGTTTTAGGAAGTCTAGTGACAAAGTCCATAGTGATGTTTTCCCATTTCCATTCAAGTATGATTGCATGGCCTTAATGAAATGTTCATCACCTAAATCATCATTAATATTTTTTAGTTCAAATCAAGAAATGTAATAATACTGTTCTACTTAATTTATCAAATAACTTTTAGTTTTTAAAAGTTGATTCACATCACCAATGATACTGTCACTATATGATTCCTAAGTAACAACTGACTTAGGTTTTGTGAACCCTTTTCATAAAAATAAGGAAGAAAATAATATTGATTAAATAATTCAGAAACAATTTCATTATTATTTTCATTATTTGAATAATCTTCAATCAATGGTTGAGAGTCATTTTTGGAAAACACACCTGAATAACATGGTTGGGTTTATTTAAAAAAATGATATTTTTCACCAAATTTAACCTGTACAGTTTCACCAAAATTAAATTAATTTTTATTAAAATTCCATACCCTTTAGAAGAAGTGGAATAACATAAAAATATATCTTCATGAGATTTGGGTGTGAATTTATTCAAGTTATATTTAATATTCAAGACGAATACATTGCATCCGAAATACTCTAAATTATGAAACAATTTTTTTGGATTTTCCATAATTCATATGTATTTTTATTAATAAATCGTCAAATAAAAACTATATTTATAGCATATCAAGTAGTAAAGACCCCTTAAGCATTATTTTTTTAAAATTGATTATTCACTCATCACGGTTCTTGTTATTTATTGAAGAATTCAATTTTTTCTTTAAACAACACCATTTTGATGACGAGTTCTAGGAGTTGAAATCTTATGAGTAATGCCTTTCTTACTACAAAAAGTTTAAAAATCATAATTTAAAAATTCTACAACGTTATCACTAATAATAGTTATCATGGGAAGGTTTTTCTCATTTTATTTGTTTTTGTAAAAAATATTTAAAATAACAATAGGCTTCGAACGAATTTTCTAGAAAATAGACCCATGAATATCTAGTGTAATCGTTAACTAAATCAAATATATAATACATGGCTATAATTCATCCAGTTTGTGTGGGACTGAATAAATCCTTGCACACTAACTATAGAGCATCATTATTTGAGTCTTCACAAAGAGAATTAATTCTTGACTTATATTTCTTGACATATTGACAAGGGTCTTAGACTTTTTAAGAATCAAATCTAAGTTCAAGTAGTTATTTAATAACTATTTTCTTATTTAATTTACATAAGATCTTAAGGTTATAGATTCCTAACCATCTATTCCATAACCATGATTGATATTCCATTTCACTAAGGAAAGGTAATTCTTATATCATAAGGACTTTTATGTTCCAATGTGTATACATTCTCATGCCGGTGGGAAGAAATAATGATTTGAACCTTGGAATTGTGTACTGTACATTTGACATTTTTAAAAGTCATAAGGTAGCCTTGAAAAATTAATTTAATTATTCTCATATGGTTTTTCATAATACCTATGCTGAATAAAACATTAGAAATTAATTATTTTCCCAGAAGAACAATATTACTTATACCAATAATTTCCCCTCAAGCATTATCTCTAAAGGCAACCTTTCCACCTTTCATTTTGTTAATCTTTTAAAATAAGTATTTTTTCCATTAATATTTTTGGAAAACACACTACCCATTTACCATGAGTTCTTGTTTTTAGCACTATATTTTTTTTCTTGGAAATCAAACAATTTGACTTTTAGAAACCAAACATTCCTAGGTTCAGAATTATTAACAATTACAATTTTTAGAATCCACGTTTATTTTGAAAATTAGGCTTTGTAGAAACCTAGAGATTTAATTTTATTAAGTTAAAAAAAATTCACGTGTCCTCCTCTTTGTCATTTTGTGTAGAAGGGGGAATTTTTATGAAAAAAGAAATTTCAACAAAAAACTAGTTTTCTATGAGTGTATCAAATTCCAGAACTAGTACCATATGAATAGAGTTATTTATACATTTTATCAAAAAATTATTTAACGGTAGTAAAATTTGATAAATGGTTATTTAGTGAAAAAATTTGGACTTCAGTTTTGTAACTAAATTCTTAGTCATATATTTATTTGTTTCCAAATTGAGATTCTCAAAACTACTTTTCAAAATATCTTTTTCCAAAATAATTTCTTATAAATCATTGGAAATAGTTTCTTTTTCAGAAATGGATTTATCCTGATATTTTTATATATATGATATTTAATTTTATGAAACATCAGTTGTTGAATCATATTTTGAATGTTTTTCATTTGACTTATCATGTTTTTTAGATACTCTTCAATTTTCATTTTCTAAAAGTTCTGAAAATGGAGAAACTTCCTCTTAAAAAGGTAAAGTATTTTCATCACTAGATGAGGAAGATTATTCATCCAAAAATATAAAATCATTATCATTAGTATAGTTTAAATTTAAAAATATATTATTTAATGAATCATAATTGTGTACCATATCCATGAAACATTGATTTTCAAAAGGAATTATAGAATAGAGACCAATATTACTCCATCTAAAATTTTCATTATATGTAAAATCATCTGAAGAGTCTCCTCGACTAGAACTCTACGAGTCATTGGATTATATTACTTTCTTCCCTTCTTTATTGTAATACTTTTATCTGATTTCTCTCAGAATGTCTTTCCTTTCTGGCTTTCCCTTTGATAATTCTAAAATATGGTCTTATATTTATAACTCTATTACATTCATATCATGTAACATCAGAATCATTATTTTCATTCTTTTCCTTGTTAATTATCTTATAAAAATATTTAAAATATTTATTTCTAACTATCTTATCCATCCTTTAAGCAAGATTAGATGACTAATTCTTAAAATGATAAGAATCTGTTGAATGAGATTGAATGATGGATTTATTTTTCTTTATCGATTTAACAGCTTTATCAAGAATCTGAGTTTTTATTTGATTTGATGTAGTAGTAAAAGAAACTACACCACTATTTTTATTAACTTTGTTGGAATATATTTTCACTATACCATTATATTTTAAAAGTGTTACAGATAAATAATCAATAGTAATATTTTTTATCCTCCTTGATTCATCAAAAACTGTTCTCTTAGATTCACACTCCATGGGAATAATATCAATAATATTTCTAAAAAGACATTCATATTCTGATACGTTCACTCCCATAAATTGTAAAATATTGAATATTTTCATTATCCTTTGTTGTACCTTTGAAATAGGTTCACCATAAGGATATTCAAAAGATATATATTCAACTTTAAGCGCAACTCTTCATGTTTTAACAACTTTTGCAGTTCCAAAATGTGTAATTTCCAAATTCTTTGAGATACTATTTGTAGCTTCATAAAAAATATTTGACTATATATATATTTTTGTTCATAGAACATAATAAGGTTTTCATTACTTTTTAATTCCAATGATATTCTTGATTCACTTTATTTGTAAATGTAGTCAATTCCTTGTACGGAATCTTGTAATCTTTAGTTAACATTAAAAAGATTTCGAATCCAGTATTTATAAATAATTTATTCATACTATCACTCAAATACTCAAAATAAGATCCATAAAAAATAGGTGGTTTATTTGGATTGATATTATATATTGAACCAATATTAACTCCTACCATCTTTAAAACAAAAAAACTTTTCCACACTAAAGGTTACTGTAAAAAATAATTACAACCCAATCGTTTTAAAAAAAAATTAATTAACTAGAAAAATCCAAGATATAAAGGGAGAAAATAATCAGTGGAAACCTCCTCTGATACAAAATGTGAGTATCAGTAAAATAGATACATGGATCTTATAGAAATTGTTGGATCTAAATGTATATAGAACATCGAACGATTTCCTCATAACTATTAAAGTACCTTATGGATAACTCCCTTCAAAGACTTGGTTTTAAGCCACTAAAGAATCGATCGATCTTACTCTCTGGTTGGATAATAATACCAGAAGCGTACCTTGCAAGTCTTGTAAAATTCTCTTCATAGGTACCATTAGATTCATCATCCTTTTGCTTCAGTTCAAGAAACTCCTTCTCCATCTTTGTTCTAAGAATATGAGGGAAGTACTTATTGAAAAATAAGTTCTTCAACTGGTCCCATTCCATGGACTAAATTTCATCTCATTTCCTCATATTCATAATAATATTCCACCATTGATCAGCATCTCCTTACAAATGATACACTGCTATGATGACTTTATCATGTTCAGAACATTGAAGAACTAAAAATATCATTTCAGTGGTACTAATCCATTGTTTAGTCACTAATGGATCAGAAGACCCGCTGAATGAAGGTGGACGCTGCCTCATGAAAGATTCAACAGAATGTCGCTCCTTTCTTTGCTCGTTTGGAAGTTGTGCATGATTCATAGCTTGAGAATGTTGTGTGAGCATGGATACAAGATTTTCCATTCCAGCACCCATAACGTTTGGTTGCTCAGGGGGACAATCATTGCATTGCCCGTCGCATTCCGCATTAACACGGTTCCTTCGGGTTCTAGCCATTGACTAAAAAAAGAAGAATAGTGTGAGCAACACTAATTATAATAGGAAAAATACAAAATCAAGAAGAAAATTTCACACTTCAGGTAGTATCATAGGTTGTTCATTTCCATTTTTAAAACACTAAAATTGTGTTCTATGCTTAGACTTATCATTAGGGTTCTTACTAAGGATTTCACATCCTAGTTTCCAAAGGATGACTATACCTTTCCTCTGATACCAACTATAACGGTCTGGAATTACATCCAGTGGACTATAATTGATACCTATCAGGGAACTCCATGGGCGGTTACACCCCCTGGGTAGGACACACAACCATCCCCAATGGCAGCCATTTCCTCATGAAGCCCTTGGGCAGAGATCCATGCTTTGTCCAATGCTAACATGTGAGAGTTCCCAAGGATCAGATACATTCCTACCTCCTTTGCCTCTGATACCAACTATAATGACACATAATTTACATACATGGTTATTACATCAAAATTGAAGCATATGTATTACAACATATTACAAAACCATGAAAGGACCATATAGGTATAGTGTCTTTAGAAACTAGGAAACATAAACAACTAGTTCATAAATCATCTACGTTGTCTCCCATTTGTTTCATAATATCTATAGTCCCTTTTTGGAATATCCTACTTAATATCCTTCTTCCTGACCTGGTAAAAGAAAATATACAAAATGGTGATCTCAAATACTCAATAAGGGTAAACAAAAGAAATATCAATCACATCATATTCATAAGAACATAACATTTTGGAAATCTTACCCTGCAAAAGAGATCATAAATTCATAACATGGGATAAATCATAGAAGTGAAATGTAATCCCAATAATCATAACATAAAACATGAAACTTTTTGGCATACACACATAATAATAGATAATAATTTCTTAGTAGTCAAGACTCATTTCCCAGACTATCTTAGAGGACAAAGTCCATTTCTGACCCGAGTTCACTTCTCATTTCAGTCCTGTATCACTGAACCGGTTTAACTTTTCTTTCCAGCCATTTCTAACTCATGAGATATAAAATCTTTACCCAATTCATTAGAGGGAGATATAGTTCCAACCTATCTCATAATGATACCATTCTTATGCGTGCCACAAAATCATAAATCATACATCATAGCATAACCCATGTAATATATATGGGATTCTTAAACATCATGTCATAATAACATAAATCATATAAGATAAAAGGACATCATAAAAATAATTTCATCATAACATAATCAAATCAATGTAAAAATAGGGATGGGAACATAACCCTATATTATCTTAGATGGAAAATAATTTTGATAAAATTCTTGAACTCCATTCTTGAGGAAAATATCCTTTCTACTTCAAAAACATTTTTCATTTCTTAACATTTCATACAATTTTAAACTAAAAGAAGTTGATTAAAAATAAACTTTAAAACTTGTAAATCATTATTCATGGAAATAATGTTCTAAAAATCCATTCATGTCATATATGTTGAAAAAACATTCTTCTCGTACTTATGTCAGAAAAGTCAAAAAGTACATCGTATGAAAAATAAAAAAAGATTCCTTTCATATATTTTACTAAAAACTCACCAAAGGGTAAAATTGGACGTAAACAATTTTAGAAGGATATAAATCTTACATATTGAGGAAACATGGGTGTGGATGATACATATTCCCTAGTAAATTCTGAAGTATAAACAATCTCGAATAAAAATTGAGATTGTGATATTTTCCCTTACCTTAGGTCTGATTTGCTTCGTAAGTGTCTGAACCTCCTGTATAATGATTTAAATAATTTCATTGACTTATTCCAGAATCAGAATAATTTTTATGATATCATATATGGTCATATTCTTAGCTTCTTATTAGTAATATTTCATTGTTACTTGTTATTCGGGTGTTTATTGCTTTTTTGTTCTTTTGTGTGTTTTGATGAATAAATTCTTATTCTTCTTTTTAGGTTATAGATACCTTATTTACCGAATGTTATTAGTGTAATATATATCATATTCATGTATTCAATTCATATATATAATCATTATTAAATGGAGATCATGTAGAATGAGTCGCATCACATCGTGGAGATGGTATTCCGTACGTATGCACGATCGATGATATCATTCCCAGGATCGTGGAATTGTATTGGAGTGTATGTATACTATTTCAGAATGACTATCACTTTACAATAATCATATATAGTTATTATTCACACCATTATTCACATCCAAGTAAGGTGGTGGTGGAAAATAGATTACACCACGGCGTGGAGACGATATTCCGTACATACGCACACGCGGTGATTTCGTTTTCCGTAGGATGGATAGATGGTGAAATAGGGTTGTTTCATACTTATAATAACATATCAGTATATGAGTGATACTGATTTTATTACTTCACAATGAAACAACTAAAGAAGAAGAAGTGTAAGAAGAAATAAAGTTGAAAGAATCGGTAACGGACATTACCTCTTCTTTGAAGCGCCTTTTTGAGACCTCCTCTTAGGGCACTAAAATTGGTCTTTGAAGAAGACCAGGACCTCTAGGATGTTTCTAGGGAAGTGGAGAAGAGAATTTTTCAGGGGTTGGCCGAGCTTGAATGCTCAAAGTGGTGTGAGGAAGAGAGGGAGGAGGTGCCCTTTTATAATGGAGGAGAGGGGCACCTTTGGAAAAACTAAAAATATTATTTTATTATAAAGCCATATTAGGTTTTTAATAGCTCCAAATTTATTTATTTCGAAGATAAGGTGGGGAGGGGTCGAACGCCTCTCATCAAATAGAATTTAGAAAAGTTTAGGGTTCTATTTTAACCTTATCATATATATTTAACTTTAAGTTAAATAATTTTACATTTACCGTGTCTTCTTGTTTTCATTCACTCTAAGGTAAATAGACATACTATATCAAGCCAAAAGAACCCCAAGTTGTTTATTATTAATATATAAAATCTTATATAAGTCATTTTTCCAAACCATAGATTTTTAGGAATAAAATAACAATTAATAATATAATATTTGTTTTAAATACTATTTTATGTCAATTTTGACACTATTTTGTAATTGATTTTTGTGAAAATCGTAACAGAATGATTAGTTCAAAAAAAGTTAATTAAATCAATAATAACATGTCATATTAACCTAGAAACTTTTTTTAATTCATAAAAAGTCTCAAATTACATTTATTTGGGTATTTATAACATCAATTATGTCAATATTTCATTAATAAGAGAATTACTACATCATAATTGTGTCATAAATAAATTAAATTATATAATGTCTAAAAATTTCAAATAAAATACCATTATTTAGGAAATCGTTTTATCTTCCTAATTAATTTTATAGTCGAATTTATCTTATGTATAACCCTATATTAAAAATTGTTTACTTATTATACATTGATTTTAACTATTTTATCCCTTCTTTAAATAAATTAATATTAAATGTCCTAATCTAATCCAAGTGGGCCTAAATGGTAATATTTTTTTCCTAAGGTTTTTTCTGGTCGAATTACACTTATCCAATAGAATTAGGACATGTTTTATGATAATAATAATATCCTTTTTACCATTAATTACCCTATTTACTTTTAACCGTGGTAAAAAAAGTAAAAAGTTACTATTCACAAAAATTATTTTCATCTCATTGAACCACATTTTAGTCCTTGATATTAACCGTGTCTCTCAGATTTTCTATATTCCACTCATAGAAGCGGTAAAATTATGTTTTATGTGAATTTGGAAATTCTCCTAGGAGGTGTGTAAAAGACGGTGAAAAGTTCAATAAAATTTTTATATGTCTAAAATTATTATAAAATGAATCCAATGAATTTCATTGAACATATATAGGTATTATGTATCAATTTTGACCTAAAATAAATTTAAATAAAATAAATAATTATTTGAATAAAGAATCGGTTTTTAAATAGTAACCTAGTGTTTTCACTATTCAGCAAAAATTTAATGTTTTCAGAAAAAAACCAAAATTACACCCTAGGCTTATTTCGATATTCCAAATCCAAAAATGAAGTCCATTTTGAATGATGAAATTTACAAAATTTTAAAAAGTGGTTATTACTATTCATAACGGCTAGTTTTAATAATATTTTAATAGAATATCGTTGTTTAGTGAAACTCGGTATTGCGTAAGACACAAGTTATAGAGGAAGGTCATGATTGCGTGAAAAGCAAGCCAAGATAGTGTTGTGTGTAGTGAAAAATCCCTTTGATTATTTATATAACATAAAAACAAAATATTTCTCATTAAAGACTCGGGTGTTACATTCTACGCCCCTTTTAAATGAATTTCGCCCTCGAAATTCGTCACTTTGTAACAAACAGATGAGGATACCTCTCCCTCATCATATCCTCAAGATCCCATGTAGCTTCTTCTAATTGGTTGTTCCTCAATAAAACTTTCACCAAGAGAGTGGTCTTGTTCCGTAGGACTTTTTCGCTACGATCCAGAATCTATATCGGTTGTTCTTCAAAAGAAAGATCTTTCTCCAGTGGTACAACTTCTGAGCTGTGTACATGTGAAGGATCAGGTATGTACTTTCTCAGGAGAGATATATGGAACACATCGTGAACTTGAGAGAGATTCGATGGAAGCGCGAATCGGTAAGCTACCTTCCCAACATGATCCTATATTTTGAATGGACCGATATACCTAGGGCTCAAATTTCCCTTCTTTCCAAATCTCATTACTCTCTTCCAAGGAGATATTCGTAAGAACACTTTATCACCCACTTCAACCTCTAGGTCTTTTCTTGGGTTGCCGGCATAACTTTTTTGTCGACTCTGAGCTGCTCTTATGTGTTGTTGAATAGATCGGATATTTTCTTCCATCTCATCAACAAGATCAAGTCCTAATAGCTTTCTTTCCCCAACTTCATCCCAGCAAGTTGGAGTCCTGCATTTCTTTCCATAGAGAGCTTCATAAAGAGCCATCTGAATACTGGAGTGAAAGCTATTATTATAAGAAAATTCCACCAAAGTTAGGTGTTGATCCCAACCACCTTTGAAATCCATAGAGCAAGCTCTCAATATATTTTCTAGAGTTTGAATTGTCCTCTCAGACTGACCGTCTGTCTGAGGATGATAAGAAGGGCTGAAACTCAACTCTGTATCTAGATTATGCTGAATACTTCACCAGAACATTGATGTAAATCTCAGATCCCGATCATATATAATGGAAAGTGGTACTCCATTCAATCTTACTACTTCCTTCACATATATCCTGGAAATGTGATCTGGAGAGAAATCCTCTCTAATATCAATGAAGTGTGCATACTTTGTAAGATGATCAACTATGACCTAGATTGCATTATTGCCTTTGGATGTTTTAGGAAGTCCAGTGACAAAGTCCATAGTGAGGTTTTCCCATTTCCATTTAGGTATGATTGCATGGCCTTAATGAAATCTTCATCACCTAAATCCTCATTAATATTTTTTGGTTCAAATCAAGAAAGGTAATAATAATTTTCTACTTAATTTATCAAATAACATCTACTGTTTAAAATTTGATTCACATCACCAATGATACTATCACTATATGATTCCTAAGAGACAACTAACTTAGGTTTTTTAAACCCTTTTCTTAAAAATAAGGAAGAAAATAATACTGATTAAATAATTCAGAAACAATTTCATTATTATTTTCATTATTATAAGAATATTCAATTAATGGTTAAGAGTCCTTTTTGGAAAACACACCTGAAAAACATGGTTGAGTTTATTTAAAAAAGGATATTTTTCAACAAATTTAACCTGTACTGTTTCCTCAAAATTAAATTAATTTCTATTAAAATTCCATATTCTTTAGAATAAGTGGAATAACATAAAAATTTATCTTCATGAGATTTCGGTGTGAATTTGTGCA
Source organism: Viscum album (assembly GCA_963277665.1). Lineage (NCBI taxonomy): Eukaryota > Viridiplantae > Streptophyta > Magnoliopsida > Santalales > Viscaceae > Viscum > Viscum album. The sequence goes on along the minus strand of OY728161.1, from coordinate 2,040,760,095 downwards.
AGTTATATTTAATATTCAAGATGAATAAATTGCATCCAAATAGTATAAATTCTGAAACTTTTGTTTTTTGGATTGTCCATAATTCAGATGTATTTTTATTAATAAATGGCCAAATAAAAACTAGATTTATAGTATATCAAGTAGTAATGACCACATAATCATAATTTTTTTAAAATTGATTATTCACTCATCACGGTTCTTGTTTTTTATTGAATAATTCAATTTTTTCTTTAAACAACACCATTTTGATGACGAGTTCTAGGAGTTGAAAAGTTATGAGTAATGCCTTTCTTACTAATTTTTTTTAAAAATCATAATTTAAAAATTCTCCACCATTATAACTAATAATAGTTATTAAGGGAAGGTTTTTCTCATTTTTTTTTCAAAAAAATATTTAAAATAAAAATAGGCTTCGAACTTATTTTCTCGAAAATAGACCCTTGTATATCTAGTGTAATCGTTAACTAAATCAAATATATAATACATGGCTATATTTAATCCAGTTTGTGTGGGACTGAATAAATCCTTGAACACTGACTATAGAGCATCATTATTTGAGTCTTCACAAAGGGAATTAATGCATGACTAATATTTCTTGACATATTGACAAGGGTCTTAGACTTTTGAAGAATCAAATCTAAGTTCAAGTAGTTCTTTAATAAGTATTTTCTTATTTAGTTTACATAAGATCTTATGTTTATAGTATCCTAACCAACTATTTCATAACCATGATTGATATTCAATTTCACTAAGGAAAGGTAATTCTTGTCTCATAAGGACTTTTATGTTCCAATGTGTATACATTCTCATGCCGGTAGGAAGAAATAATGATTTGAACCTTGGAATTGTGTACTATATATTTGTCATTTTTAAAATTCATAAGGTATCCTTGAAAAATTAATTTAATTATGCTCATATGGTTGTTCATAATACATATGCTGAATAAAACATTAGAAATTAATTATCTTCCCAGAAGAACAATATTACTTATACCAATAATTTCCCCTTTAGCATTATCTATGAAGGCAACCCTTCCACCTTTCATTTTGTAAATCATTTAAAATAAGTATTTTTTCCATTCATATTTTTGGAAAACACACTACCCATTTACCATGAGTTCTTGTTTTTAGCACTATATTTGTTTTCTTGGAAATCAAACAATTTGACTTTTAGAAACCAAACTTTCCTAGGTTCAGAATTATCAACAAGTACAATTTTTAGAATCCACGTTTATTATCAAAATTAGGCACTGTAGAAACCTAGAGATTTAATTTTATTATGGTAAAAAAATTCATGTGTCCACCACTTTGACATTTTGTGTAGAAGAGGGAATTTTTAGGAAAAAACAAATTTCAACAAAAAACTAGTTTTCTATGAGCGTATCAAATTCCAGAACTAGTACCATATGAATATAGTTATTTATACATTTTATCAAAACAATATTTACCGGTAGTAAAATTTGATAAATGGTTATTAAGTGAAAAAATTTGGACTTCAGTTTTGTAACTAAATTCTTAGTCATATATTTATTTGTTTCAGAATTGAGATTCTCAAAACTACTTTTCAAAATATCTTTTTCCAAAATAATATCTCATAAATCATTGGAAATAGTTTCTTTTTCAAAAATGGATTTATCCTGATATTTTTATAGATATGATATATAATTTTCTAAATCATCAATTGTTGAATCATATTTTGAATTTTTTTCATTTGACTTATCATGTTTTTTAGATACTCTACAATTTTTATTTTCTAAAAGTTTTGAAAATTGATAAACTTCCTCTTAAAAAGGAAAAGTATTATCATCGATGGATGGTGAATATTATTCATCCAAAAATATAAAATCATTATCATTAGGATAGTTTAAATTTAAAAATATATTAGTTAATGAATCATAATTGTGTACCATATCCATGAAACATTGATTTTCAAAAGGAATTATAGCATAGAGACCAATATTACTCCATCTAAAATTTTCATTATATGTAGAATCATCTAAAGAGTCTCCTCGACTAGAACTCTATGAGTCATTGGATTTTATTACTTTATTCCCTTTTTTATCGTAATATTTTATCTGATTTCTCTTAGAATGTCCTTCCTTTCTGCCGTTCCCTTTGATAATTCTAAAATATGGTCTTATATTTATAACTTTATTACATTCATATCATGTAACATTAGAATCATTATTTTCATTCTTTTCCTTATTGACTTTCTTATAAAAATATTGAAAATATTTATTTACAACTATCTTATCCATCCTTCAAGCAAGATTAGATGACTAATTCTTAAAATGATAAGAATCTATTGAATGAGAGTGAATGATGGATTTATTTTTCTTTATCGATTTAACTGCTTTATCAAGAATATGAGTTTTTATTTGATTTGATGTAGTAGTAAAAGAAACTACAACATTATTTTTCTTAACTTTATTTGGATATCTTTTCAATATACCATTATATTTTAAAATTGTTACAGATAAATAATGAATAGTAATATTTTTTATCTTCCTTGATTCATCAAAAACTGTTCTCTTAGATTTACACTCCATGGGAATAATATCAATAATATTTCTAAAAAGACATTAATATTCTGATCCTTTCACTCCCATAAATTGTAAACTATTGAATATTTTCATTAAACATTGTTGTACCTTTGAAATAGGTTCACCATAAGGATATTCAAAAGATATATATTCAGCTTTAAGCGCAACTCTTCATGTTTTAACAACTTTTTTAGTTCCAAAATGTGTAATTTATAAATTCTTAGAGATACTATTTGCAGCTTCATAAGAAAATATTAGACTATATATATATATTTTTTTCATTGAACATAATAAGGTTTTCATTAATTTTTAATTCAAATGATACTCTTGATTCACTTGATTAGTAAAAGTAGTCAATTCCTTGTACAGAATCTTGTAATCTTTAGTTAACATTAAAAAGTTTTCGAATCCAGTATTTATAAATAATTTATTCATTCTATCACTCAAATAATCAAAATAAGATCCATAAAAAATAGGTGGTTTATTTGGATTGATATTATATATTAAACCAATATTAACTCCTTCCATCTTTAAAACAAAAAATCTTTTCCACAATAAACGTTAATGTAAAAAATAATTACAACCCAATCGTTTTTTAATAATTTAATTAACTTTAAAAATCCATGATATAAAGGGATAAAATAATCAGTGGAAACCTCCTCTAATACAAAATTTAAATATTAGTAAAATAGATACATGGATCTTATAGAAATTGTTGGATCTAAAAGTATATAGAGATGAAAAAATACAAGAGGTGGGTGAATTGTGTGTTTTAAAAATCATTTTTAACCTTAAAAGAAGGTTAGTTTTAACAGGATTAATCTAATCGTATTCACAGTACCTCTTATGTATTTAAACATTGATCAGACAGGAAAATGGGTTTGATGAATAAAGTATCGTAATCAAGTAGATTTTGATATGTATTCCATAGGTCGTAATTAGAGTATGATCATATCCATTGTAGAAAACAATTTAATTAGAGTTAGCATAGTAAGAATCATAATCACAGTGGTTACAATAAATCAAAGTAATATAGAATAAAATATTTGGATCATAATTAAATCTATTATGATAAATAGATTACAAATTGAAATATGAATATAATAAAATTCACTTTCTATTATAGTTGTAGCATAAATGAAAATAATTTATAATTAAAAAAGTAATAAAAATGAATATAATTATTTTAACCTAATGAAAAATGGTATAGAGTACACTTGGATATATTTCCATTGATTTATACTTTCAAGAATGTCTGTCTTACCCACACTAGGGTAATCCCTTAATATGATTATTAGATTTGGTCTGTCTTCCTATCCACGATAGCCCTCAGTACAATGATCAACATTACTCTATCTTCCCACCCACGACAGCCCCCGATATGATGATAAAATCTATCATGATATCCCCACAATCCCCAAATCAAAAAGATGATTTTATTCTCTGTATTCCAATCCTTGGAATACCATGATTGTAATCACAACAATAAAATTCATAAAAATTAATACAATATATTCCTAATGAGAAAACCTGACAAGGTTAACTTATGAAAGAAACTCTCTCTAATGTAATAAAACATACTATGAACAAGTTGTTCTCAATTTTCCACTTTAGATAACTAAGACAAAAATCACAGCACAAACACACCTAAAAAATTAATGATCAACCACATACACACTATTCAAATGAACATATATTTATTGGTGTTCTTTCAAATGATCATATTTAATTTCAAGATTCATATCTTCTCTAAGGATTTCAGGAGGAACATAACACATAAAACATAAAAGGTCATATCATAAGTGAAATCCTGACATCATTTTGATTCACACATAATGAATAACAACATTTGGACAATACACCATTACAGTGTTAAGAGTATCATATTTCAATATGATAAAATGGTTTTTCAAATTTAGGATTAAAATATAAGTCAATATGATGGATTTACTTACAATGATTCATTAATATTTTCTCATTGAGTGTTAATCTATTGATATTAGTTCAGGTTTCAAATTTGATTAAAAAATTTGTCATTATTAATACAAGACAAATTCAAAAATCTTATTTCACAATATGAATCCGATAAAAATAAGATTAATGATCATTAGGATAATTGTAAGGTAAATTCATGAATAAATTAAAAACTATTTCAAAGTATGGTAAAAGTATAAGTTTTATAAAAAAAATTTAAAAAAACTTTGTACATAAAAGTGTAAGATATTTTGTATTTAATAATGATTTTGTTATTTCCAAAATAAAAGTAACAAAAATGTAAAAAAAAATTTTGACTCAACAAATGCATCATATAGGATTTATTCTTTGATTTTCCTTCTTGAATCAACTCCCCATTGTTCATATATATATATATATGTGTATATATTCTCATCTGACCATGGTACCTCTTGAAAAATCATTGGATGCCTTCACGATGATAGCCATCTAGGATACCGATTTCGAATCATGGAGACGATCTAATGAGTGACAAGGTTTTAGTTCTGGGTCCATCCCACAAACCCCTTTCACCAGGTGGGAATTTAGTAGCACCTCCACCTATCGATTGAAAAATTATTCCAATAGATTAGGCGGATGACATGTGTATTCTTAGATAACTCTATGTGTTCTAGTGATAAGGACCATTGAGGTTCCATAGTGAGCTAGATCCTCAAGCAGTAGAGGATTGGATAGATTTGGTGTTTTGTATCTTCAGGATTATTCATACCCCGATTGATTAGGTGGTTGTTTTGGCAGCTAGGATTTTCCATGTAGCAGTTGGACATTGGGGGAGTCTTGTTATGCAGATGCACAATGAGTCGAAAGTCTCATGGTCCGACTTCGAGTAGTTGTTTCTGGAGGATTAACTCACCTAATTCTTTCACTCAGTTTAGATTTAATTGTTTCTAGAGATAAAAAATGGAGGGATGACAATGGATGAATATGAAGTGATGTTCAAAGACCTTACACATTACTCCATTTTCATGATTTGGGATGGATACTTCTGAGCACAAAAGTTTGAAGAGGTACACCATCGAGATATCTGTTCGAGCAAAGTACCCTTATGAATCAAGATATATTATTGGGTGTTAGATATAACACTAGTTATAGATATATTTCTATAATAGGGACACCATACATATAGAGTAGTAAGTATGTGCCACAAAGGTAAGTGGTATTTAGGTTCTTGAAGACGCTATGAGCTAGTATCTCAGTGCTAGAGACCTACATATCATCAGTCTTTGGAACAAGGTCAACAATTATACAAAGTGCTAGGGAATCCTAGAGATGGGTGGTGTTTTAATTGTAACGGGTGAGGTCACATGGTATGAGACTGCCTGAGAAGACATGATGAGCAGAACAAGAAGATAGATGATGGACTGCCAAAATGAAGGTCGCGCCATGATCAAGGAACCTCCAGGTATAGAGAGGGTGGTTCTTATTCCTTTAGAGATTCAAGAGGAGTAGTGGGATCTATGGTTGGTGGAAAACACTCTGATATTCTTCCACTACCAACATACATATAACATCAAGCTTAGGGAGTCGGTGGTTGGGGTCGTGGGAAGATGTAGTCTTTGTATGTTTACAATCCCATAGAAAATGTGAGGGTTAGAGGTATGATATTTTTATTTTGAAATCTCACTTCATTATTAGAAGAAATTGGTTTCAATTAGTCATTTATCTCTATAATGTTAGTGTGTGAGATGGATCTCCCAGTTGAGGCTCTAGGCCATCAGTTTTGTCTTGGGTTTCCTACAGGGAATGCTTATTCTATATCTTTTATCTGTCAGTTGTGAAAGATTTGTTTCATTAGAGATAGGTTCATGTGGGACTTTTTGGTCATCACTATGGAACCCTATGGGTTCATGTTGGGTATGGATTTCTTGTCCATGGTCAAATGACATATTGATTTTCACCATATAAAATTCATTTTTATTCAAACTAATGGGATGAGATTATCCTTTTCTAGAGAGAGAGATCCCATGGTAGGGAAAGTGTATTCTATGAGTTAGAGGCCACATGCCATCACCCATCAATTAGTGAGTATAGCCCTTGGTGTAGTAGACACTTTGGGCATCTGAGTACCTTCAGTTGTGGAGGATTATATTGAAATATTTGCCAAAGATGTTCTGGGATTACCTATGAGGAAAAAAATAGATTTTAATATTGTCTTGCATCTAAACACACTTTGATATCTTCTAAAAAATATCAGATACCCCCTAAAAAGATCCAATATCTATGATTGCAGTTGGAGGACTTTTAAGAGAAAGGTTTCATCAAACCCAATATGTCCCCCCTGGGAAAATCTGGTGTTGTTCATGAAAAATGTATATGGGTGCATTTGTCTTTGTGTGGATTATCATTGCTTGAACCAGGCCATAGTATATATAAATTAACCCTTGTTGAAGACTGATGAACTATTTGACATGTTTTGAGGTGAAAGATGGTTCTTAAAGATTGATCTCCAGTACATCTACCATTATTTGGGGGGTTCGTGGGGCTGATATTCCTAATTTTTCATTTTCATGTCACTACAGACACTATGAGTTCATATTTATGCCCTTTGGTGTGAAAAAATCCCTATATGTGTTTATTTCTTTGATGAAATAGGTCTTCCAACCTTAATTGGACCATTTTTCTTTGTTTTCATCAACGAAATACTCGTTCACTTGACATCAGAGGAGGACCATACAGATCACTTGAGGATGGTCATATATATCCTTCGAGAGAACTAGATTTATAAATATATCTTTATGTTTTAGTTCTGGATTCATGAGTTTCACATTCTAAGGAATGTCATTTTTGACCATGTTTTAGTCATTTATCTTGAAAATTCTAATGAAATTCTTTCTTGGGATCCATCTAAGATGGTGTTATAGGTGCATAACATTCATTACATGGATGGGAAATACATATGGTTTTTGGTAGAATTCTATAGAGTTACAACCCCTTTAACTGACATGAAACAGAACGGGAATTTTTTTACTTGGTCTAATTAGATCCATAGGTCATTTGAGGAATTTAGGCTGAATTTGACAAGTCATACAGTTTTGAGACTACCAGAGGAAGGCATGGATTTTGTAGTGTATTATGATGCATTAGGATCTTGGATTGACTACGGGATGAAATAATGGTATGTGGTTATCACATACAGGTTGAGGAAGGTGAGACCCTATGAAGAGAACTATGTTACCCATGATCTAGATCATGGATCAGTATTATTTTGTTTACGGTTGTAGAGGAACTACCTTCTGGGGGAGTGCTTTGTGGTTTACTCATACCATCAGAGTCTCAGGTACATCTTTATGTAGAGAGACTTGAACCTGAGACAACGATACCAGTTGGGGTTATTTTAGGAGTATGACACAGAGATTGTCAATAATACATGGAAGGGAAAAATTGTAGAATATTACCTCAGTAGGAAGTCTCATGCTCTCTGGATGTTGGATACATTAGATCAGTTGGCTTCCCTATAGCTGACCCAAGTGGACTAGGAAGGTACAACATTTTTGTAGTCGATAATGTTGAATATTATGCTTCTCGAGTGTGTGGGAGTTTCACAGATGTGAGAAATTAACTGCGAGGTCTTACATGATAATCTAACCACATATAAAACAACATATGGATATTATAAATGAGTAATCACACCATATTTTTCCCAGGGAGGACAATGGTTCCCGTCAAAATATGGGAGGAGGTGATATTAAAGGTTCATGCTTCTCCCCAAGTTGTACATCCCAGTATGGGGAAGATGTATAGAGAACTCCAGTGATAGTTTTTTTGACGTGAAATAAGACAAAGTGTAGATGTGTTAATATATTTTCACTTCACATGTCATTAGGTGAAGGATGTGCACTAAGATATGGAAAGGTGTTTGCAGCCCCTTTAAATCCCACAGTAAAAATGGGATGGTATATCCATGGACTTGTGATATAGATTCCATGCATAGAATAGGGCCATGATGCCATCTGGGTAATAGTTTACTGAGTAACGAATTTGGAATACTTACTTTCTATGAGGGAGAATATTTTGATAGAGATTATGGGGAAGATATATGTAAGGAAGATTTTTCTCCGTCCTAGAGTGCCCTTGATGATTGTCTCCAATTGTGATGTGTGGTTTACATCATGGTTATGGAAAGAAATGTATGAGGAATTCAGGACACAAATTATTATCAGTACATTCATTCAAACTACAACATAAATAGCCTTTTTTGGAGATTTTTAGAGTCGGTTTACTAAACCATTGCTAATTGTTTTATAAATTATTTAGCAATAATATATTAAAAACCGCCACTAAACTATTTTTTTCAGTCCTAACACTTCTCTCCCCTGACCCCCATGAGACCCCCTCCCCCCTTCACCTGCCGACCCTCGTGAGACCCCCCTTATCCCCACAACCCCCACGAAACCCCCCACCCCTAGTCACCCCTGATGCCCGAGCTATCCTCCCCTCAACGTGCCTCACCGCCCCTCAGTGCGGATCACCGCCCCTCGCCATCAACCCCCTAAAGCCCTAGCTCACCTCCCTAATATAGGTCCTAACCCTTGCCACCACTCAACGCTTATCACTGCCCCATAGGACCATCCTTCTTCTTATTCAATCCTCTAGTTATATGTGATTATTATACTAGAAAATATATGTGATTCTTATACATGAATTTATAAAAGTTTGAAAGTTATTACAGTCTTGTAATAAAGGGTGTGTGAAGTTTTTTCTTTAAAAATATTTTAATGTACCAAGTGTTCATAAAAAGGCTTTAAGGTCTTTTTTAAATGAATTTTTTTAAGGGGATTTAAACCTACTTGGGTCTTGAATTGGTTAAAGTTTTTTTTATGGAAATGTTTGAAAGGAAAGATATTTTTGGGTTCTTTAACGGTTTTAAATGAAAGTGTTTAATTTTTAAAAAGATTTTGAATGTGAATTTAAAAGGTTATCGTTAATGAATTATTTGAAATTTGATTTCAAAGAGGATTAAGGTGACTTAAGATTCTAATTATTTTAATAAGTCTAACTTGTAAATTTTATAATGAACTACATTTAATGTATGTAATACCCTAAATTATTCCATATTCGCTTTAGATGTATTTTTAGGTCATGGATTATATTTTTGGTGTTGTTTATAGAAAGGGTGTTAGAGGTGAGGTTATATTTATATTATGTTTTTTCAATAATGAGGTAACTTGTTTGATTACTCTTCTCCTATTATTTAAATCATTTTTACACTAGGCACTAAGATAGAGGTCTATATTTATGTTACAATAGATAGTCACACACTATTGGTGTCCCCAAGTTGTGTTGTATACCTTGGATAGTGGGGTGTTTCCCCTATAATTCTAGCTGCAGGATACTCAAGTGACTTGTGTTGTTGGGATGGAACATATGTAAGTGGTAGGTATCATGTATTGGTAAGGTCTAGGACTATCTTACTTTATGAAATTTTTTGTTTCCTGTGATAATATATGTATTCAATTTGGGGAATATCATTCCTTGTGTCCCATAGTTGGATTAATATGGTTGGAACCATGAATTTTTCTCCTTGTTTACTCATATCTTGTTTATGATGTCCTAAATTGGTGTTTTATTTTTACAGTTTATGAGAATGGGTTTGTTTCATTAAATTGCTTTTGAAGTGTTTTCAAAAGTGTGATTCTAATGTATTTTTATAATTAAAATTGTAATGGGTGGTTTTAATGAATGTAAGGGTTTAAATGTAATATTTATAAAATGGTTATATTGATTTAAAGAAGAAGAAAATACAAGTTTTTAAAATGGGTGTTAAGTTGATATTTAGTTTCTCATGTTATTATCAGTAAAAAACTATTTTATAACTATATTTAAATCTATCATAAATGAGATGTGTTTTGAAAATACATTCACAAAATCCTTGTTCAGATCCTATTGGTATTAGTTTTTCTCACACCATATATACATCATTCGATATATAGATTTATAATGGTTTTATTTTTTACGTTCCCTATCTTATTTTAGGTTTCCTAGAATTTTAAAAAACACTTGGATAAATTAAAAAATTAACACACCATTGTGATTTAGAAAGTGATACATTTCTATTTTCATCAAGCCTATTAAGAAGTGGAATAATAAAGAAGAAAATAACACAAAAATATAGTTAAAAATAATAATTCATTATTGAATGTTATGTTAACAAAAAATAAATGTATTTTGAAAAATAAATAGGCTATGAAAAATAAAACAATAGTAAAAAGAAAAAATATAATAAAGATATCAAATAATATAATATAAATAAAATAATTATTTTTTATTAATACCATTAGATTACAAATGAGTTTTCGAACAAGGGTTTAACAGGTTATCGGGTAATATGAGAAGAAGTAATAGGCTCATAAGAAAAACAAATTTGTGGTTAGGTAATCATGAATAGTCTGATACACTACCATTAACTCCCTCATAAATAGTAAAAAATTCTAATTCATTATTCCATACTATTCCTTCATCAAAAAACACTAATCATGGAACATCTCTATTGACTCCACTAGATATAATTTTAGAAAATTTTGAATAGTCCTAGAATACTGAACATGTTTTCACATAATATCATTCATCTAGTAAAAAAACTAGACACCAAGCTCTTCAGAGGTTAAATTCTCAACCAACACTTTCTGAATTTGATTCCATGTTTCAAGGGTACATTGTCACAATATAAGCTCTAAACATTTTTTTCTCATTGTAAAAATATCTTCTAGAAATAATACAATTCATCGAGGGATATCTACAAAACTGATTACACTGAAATTAGAAACTCTATCTTGACTGGTAATGGATTTGAAAAACTCAATCTTTTTAGACAAAATCTTTTCTAAATATCAAAATATTATTTAGAAAACATTTCACATTTGATCTTTCCAAACCAAACTAATATCTCTCTCTTAAAAGCATCAAAATATTTCTTTTAAGGTAATAATTTGTTTCCACTTCATATTCATAACTTCTATTCAATTTCTATACGATTTATCAAGCCCTAACCTTACTGATATCGAAATTATGACATCATCAGTTTGTCTATCTGATTTTGTGTATCAGGAAATAAAAAAACTATTGGGATGGGATCCTAGTTATCCTCTTATTTTATGGATCTTTTTAGTTTTATTTATTTGGTTTTATAGTGGGTGGGTTCATTATTTACCATATTTATTTATATAGGAAAACCTTATTTAACATATTTTTATATTTTTCCAACTAGTATATGTGAATCTATTTCCGTATTTATTAATAATAATGTGTTTTAATTTTTTTAATATTGTGTAGGAAAGTTTTGAAATACATGTATAAAAGTTGGATCACATTACCATGGAACACACCTCTGTATGTTAAGGGTTTGAAGGAGTTTTTAGATTTTCAGATTTCCAATTCATCCATTAAGGGGAGAAGAAGATGTCCATGCCCTAAATGTAAATTTAGAATATGGTTGAAGAGTGATGATGTTTAGGAACATTTAACATTGAATCAATTTCCTGGTCAATATTTTTGATGTATTTGGCACAAAGAATCAAACGTTTCAGAAAGTTTGATCACTAATGTTAATGCACAGAATGAGATCCCAACTTCAACAAAAATGGAAAATTAAATGAAAAAACCTTATAAATGATGCATTTAGCACAAAAAGACACCCATATCAACATGAAAACATATTAGAACAACCAAATGAGGGTTGTAACACCCCGACCCTAGTTACCCCGAGACGGTGCATTATTTTAATACATTGGCATGATAACTAGGAATCAAGTCCCAAAGGACCGATAATTTTACCAGTCTTGGAAAATAGATTACATACATGAATGTTACATTACACTTTATAACATACAAAACGACATAAATAATCCTTTATGAATTCCATTATTCCCTTAGATTAACCCTGAATATCAATCACAATACACTTCTTGGAATCCTGGGAAAAATAAAACATAGAAAGGGGTGAGCTCAAACGCTCAGTGAGGGTAAGAAATATAGCAGAAAATGACATAAATATTAAGCATGGTGAATAATTGATACCACATGCCTTTACCAATACAAAAAATGAATAGTTTTCTGGAATGAATATGAGATGAGTAAATAATTCCATAATAAAACATAATCATGGGTATTCTACTAGTCGAATGAACACATGAACTATCAATATTATTTCCATAATGAGGGAATGTAGAATGCCAGAAATTCTGAAAAATTTTGTCAAGGCCTTGGAAAATATGTCTAAAAATGATTATGGCCTCTACAAAAACCATATATCAAATTTGGAAAGGGCCTCAACCAATTCCACGTCTAGTTGTCTCATGAGACCTACCGATGCATCGAGGACCTATAACGGGATTCACCTGTCACTTAATATGTCCAATAAATTCCTCATATGAAAAGGTTGAAACATAACATTAACATTTATATAAGAACTAGGATATGAAATTTCAATACCTTAACGATAAACCACGAATGGTATAAAAATAAAACATCCACAGTCAAACATATCACAAAAACTTCAATACAATATGGATGTTTTGTATCATAATAAATCAACATCAAAACATGTTTAGAATCCATTAAATTATTTGACATAGATAGAAATTATTTGTAAAACTATTTGATTGGAATATCCCTTTTCATGAAAAAATTTAAAAGTCACACAATTTAAGAAGAAAGACAATTAAAGACATTTTTTAATCAAAGTGTCCCATACCACTTTGAAACTTTTTAGAGTAATTAAAATTTTAAATCATTTATGTCCATTTAAATAAATCATTAATACCATTTTTCAAACATTGACATTAATTAGAATGGTTTAGAAAAATAAATCTTTAATACAATTAAAATGATTTTGACATAAATGAAATCAAAACTATTTGAGAGAAATGTATCTTTTTTTGAAATCATTTAAGAGTCACATAATTATAAAAGAAAACATTTACTATGAAAATATTCTTATAAGCTTTTAAGGGAAGCTTCAAAGATTTTATAATGGCAGAAAATAGTTGCACCCGCCGTATAAGTAAAAAAAACCTTCTTACCTTAATTTTGTCGAACATGTTAAAAAGTACCTTGTTTGAAAAACGACAGAAATATTCCTTTAAACCCATTTTATAAAAAATTAAAACAAGGGTATAAATTACTTTATCCCGTAGTCTAGTAAATAGTAAATATGTTTTGAAATACAGTTTTAAGAAATATGGATGTGGATGATAAAGAGGCCCCTGTAGATAATTACATATAAACAAACTCAGATAATGAAGAGATTGTGAAATTAAACCTTACCAATTTGGTAACTTACGAAACATACACCCCATAAAAGTAGTATCATACAGTGAATATGTAAATACACATAAATTAAAGTGTATTACCTAAAGAATACAATTATGGGCAGTACATACACCACACAAAAGGTAATAGTGGCAATATGGCATGAATCTCACAGGAATAAGGAGTGAGATGAAAACCCCTTACCTTGTACTTTTCTTTGGTCGGGGGTTGGTTTAACTATTGTATAATTATAAAATAATTATTTTTGAATTATACAAGAATTATATACATTAATATTATACCATATATGATCTTTTAACATTTATTTGTTAACAATATCTTAGTATTAACGTCGTTTCTGGTGTTAACAGATTCCTTTTCCTAAATATTATTTGTTATGTGAGCCATATTTCTTATGGATGGGATGTATATTATTCATATACATAATAATATCATGTATCTAAACATTATTTTTAGTCATCAAATGAAAATTAGTCTTGAATGGATACGATGGGGAATGAATCTCATCGCTTTCATGGAGACGGTAGTCCGTACGTACGCACGAGCGACAATATCATTCTGTTGATATTGAAATAATATATAAATGGATTATATATAATATATAACGAATAATTATCATGTTATATTTATTATTTACATCAATTACACATCATTAGCATACCCATCCAAATAATAATGTTTTGTATAAAAATTATACCATGACATGCAGACGGTAAGCCGTACGTACACACGTATGGTGACATGTCATTCAATGGATGGATAGAATACTGAATATGGTCATACCATATTTATAATAACATCACTGAATATATTATATACTGGAGTTATTATTTTATAATGGAAATAACAAAGAAAAAATAAGTGGAAGAAGAAATGAACTTGAAAAAGGGTGGTGAAAACATTCCCTCTTCTTCGGGTTCTTCCTATTGATTTGATCAAAATGGCTCAGTAGGGTGGATTTTTGATCAAACTAAGGCCCCTAGGATGAAGTGATGTAAGTTTAGAGGATATTTGGGTAGGGTTTGGGTGATCCAAATTTCTTTAAAGTAATGAAGAATTGGTTAGAAGTGGTGTCCTTTTGTAATGGGGAGGAGGGGATCTTTAGGAAAAACTTAAAATTAGTATTTTATAATAAATTCATATCAGGTTTCTAATTGATATAAAGTAGATTATTCAAAGTATAAGGTGAGGATAGGTCTAAAAAACTCAACCAATAGTTTTTATACATGATTGGGTCACTTTATTAACCTTATCTTTTCATTTTAACTCTTAGTTAATTAGCTTGAAATTTACCATGTCACTTTGTATTTTTTTATTATATGGTTAATAAACTTACTATATTTTTCCAAGAAACCCCCATGTGGTCCATTAATGATACACCTATAAATTTTAAAGTACTTTTTCTGAGTTTTATATTTTTATGAATAGAATATCAATTAATTATATAATATTTGTTTTAAAAACTCATTTTTGTGTATTTTGACACTATTCAATAATTGATTTTTTAAAGTCCTAAAAACATTATTAATTCAAACAAAATTAATATAAGAAATCCTAAAAATTCATATTAACCAATTAAAATCGTTTATGGAATCAAAACATTCAATTTATATTTATTTTAACATTAATAATACCAATTATTTGATTCTTTCATTAATAAAGAAAATAACGCATCATTATTGTGTCATAAATAAATTTAATTATTCAATGTATAAAAAATAAAAATAAAATAAAATTATGTTTTAAATCTTTTTATCATTCTAATGAATATTTATAGTAGAAATTATAACATATATAACCCTAATTAAAAATTGTTTTTCTAAAAGATATATGCTTATGTCATTTTTGTATATACTTTTACTTGATTAATATAATGTGTCATTATCACTTACAACTAGCTCCATGGGGTCGAAAAATCGACCAAAAGATGACCACAGTCAGACATGTATCAACCAATAGGGTTAGAACACATTTCAGGGTAATTTAATATTATTATAATATTATTTTTTACCCTTATTTACCAGATTTACCTTTTATCCATGGTAAATAAAATATTTACCAAAGTAATTATTCAAAATGTATAAATATAAGAGTTACATATTAACAAAATTTGGGAATCATAATTCCAAATATGGAATCCATTTTTCAAAATTCAAAACACTAAAGTGGAAATTAATTTAAAATTAATTCTCATTGTCAAAACAAAAAGCGTGTTTTTTAGAAACAATAACTATCAAAAGTTTGACACTTGTTTATGTCCAGGTTAAATGGGAAATTATGTCCAATGACCAAAATTGGATTAAATGGAAAAAATATATTCTATATATACTTTAAAACCATTAAAATTCATAATTTATCACTATTAATTATTTCGATTAAAAATGTGATTTTTAATTAAAATTTAGTAATTTTCAGTATTCATCAAAATATGAAAGTTATCAGAAAAGTACCAAAAATTCACCCTACACTAATTTCAATATTCTGAATCAGAAAATGAAGTCCATTTTGAAATATAAAATGTATAAAATTTCAAAAAGTGGGTATTACTATTAATAATGGCTAGTTTGATTGGTTGTGGTGTGTGTTAGAACTCGATGTTGCGTACAACACACACTACTGTATTATTCAAAGAGAAACGTACAATTGAAGTTTGGGGTGTTGCATTCCCCCCTACTTCAATAAATTGCTTCCTCGCAATTTATGCTCGGTATTGGAAACTTGAGGTTCACATTTCAAAATATCTTAGTCGAAATCCCACATCGAAAAATGGATTAATGTGGCCTCTATTTACAATAAATTGTGGTAAGTATGAAGGTTACCGAAAATAACACGTACTAGGGTTCCATTTATGAAAACATGGATATGTAAGACAAATATAACCATCAATATATGTTGGAGAGTGGTATAGAACATGGCTATCCTAAGGCCAACAATCACAAAGCCATAAATTTATGACGATCTAAGGTTCCATCTTGGACAACATTTTGGTTCTAAGTTCCTTTTCTTAATGTTGAGGAATTTATTTATGAGATTGGATAAGATCATAAGGAGATATAATTAATTTATAATTATAATTTTATATATTAATAAATTTCTACTACAAACTCATATTTCACCCCAAAACTTAATACAACTCAAAAATACTCTAATTATCCCAATCGTATAGGGTTCCAAATATAATGAATTTATAATGAACATATCAGACCCTTCAAAAAAAAAGAAACTACATTATACCTTCTAGGAACTTCATGTAGTCCAGTGGTAGGTGATAAATCCCAATCTCACTATGGTTGTGGGTTTGATTCCCACAATTTTGTCCGATGTGACGGGTTGTCACACGGTCTACGTGTTGTCCTTTTATAAAAATCCAAAAATAACATTTAAACATTAATCCATTCCAACCCATAGACTTATCCAATATACTTCTATCCAAACTCACAGTAGAAAACTTTTAAGGATGTTAACCACAATGAAGATCCTTTTTTCCATGTAATAACATGTGAACACATTCATCTTCTGTTATTTTAAAAAATGCTAACATCCTGAATTACCTTAAAACCTTATTGATTACATTCATGCTCCCTTATTTTTTATATAATACTGGATATACTCCTTCTATCCAAAAATGTTTTAAACTCCAAAAATGAAAAATCATTAATCAGTTTCAAGGTAGTCAATAATATCAACCATCTCTTATTCCAAAATCACTACCACATTATTGGGACCATATTAAGGATTACCTTTCCTTCAACAATGTATTTTACGAAAAGTGTAACTCACTATTAAGTCACATTTCTAAGAACCATATAATCTCAAATCCTCTATAAAATAGTACTGCAATACAATCCTTATTTATCTCCATAATTCATATAACCAGTATATTGTTGATACAACACTCAAATGAAATAATCCTATAATAAAAACATAAGAACACTAGTCATTATTCTTCATCTGAGGTAGTATCATAACATGATTGTTATCCAATAGCATCATTTGGGTAATACTCTGATGATTTGGACATTGGTTTGCGTAGTGTCCCAACTCTTTACAGATGAATCATTGTACATTTGAACCCTTTTTCTGACCCTAGAAGTCACATACATGGTGTCCTTTTTCTCCACACTTATAACAAACTCTCATTCCCTTCAGGCAAGTTCCAGGGTGTTTCTTCCCACAGTTATGACCTATGGGAAAATTCTTCTTTTACCTCCTCCCTTTATCCATCATTCTCTCTTCCATAATTTTCTTCTCTTTCATCCCTTCAAAGCCATAGGACTCATAGAATTCTCTACTTATCTTATTAATGCATGATACTATTTTTTCATATGTTGAGAATACATGAGAGACCATTTCCCTTCTAAATGATGGCTTAATACCATGGAAGATATGATCCTTCTTACTCTTTGGATCATATGTATTGCTGGAGTTCACATTCCTTCTACTGGGCACCATTTCTATAAAATGGCACACACTAGGTTAGTTTATGAATTTCAATGAATAATTCCAAACTTCTAAAATACATAACGTAAATTGAATAGTTAATGGATATAATCCATAATCATAAAAATGTTTTCTTTGAGTAATCATATTCTAATAATCCCTTCATAATGTTATGCAATGAAAATGAGAATTATCCTAAGCATATCCACCAGGAGTGTCATAACCAAGAGTGAAACAATGCCCGTTGTCGTGCACCGGTTCCCTTTCGAGTCTAGCTCAAAGTGGTCTTTTCGGGTTTTACCCCAAGGTACATCTGTGCCAGAGCCGCCTCTACCTGCTTGTATCTAGACATGGATATATTTTGTTGTAAAACTCACAAAATCTATACATTACCAAAATTCTAAGAAGTCCATATGTACTAATCTTGAATGTCTATCATAGGTCTATGTGCTCTAATCAGAGTTTATCCAAGTCTAGCTTCCAAGGTTTTACTAAACTTTCTCTGATACCAACTGTAACGCGCCAACCCCAATTACCCAGAGTTGGTGCATTATTTTAATACGTTGGTATGATAACAAGGAATCAAGTCCTGAAGGACCGACTAGTTTAATAGTCTTGGAAAATAGATTACATACATGAATGTTACACTACACTTTATAACATACGAAACAACATAAATAATCCTTTATGAACGCCATTATTCCCTTGTATTAACCCTACATATCATTCACAATACACTTCTTGTAATCCTGGGAAAAATAATACATAGAAAGGGGTGAGGTAAAACGCTCAGTAAGGGTATGTAATAAAGCAGAAAATGACATAAATATTAAGCATGGTGAATAATTGATACCACATGCCTTTACCAATAATAAACATGAATCGTTTTATGGAATGAATATGAGAAGAGTAAATAATGCCATAATAAAACATAATAATGGGTATTCTACTAGTCGAATTACAACATGATCCATCAATATTATTTCCATAATGAGGGAATGTATAATGCCGGACATTCTGAATCATTTTGTCAAGGCCTCGGCCAAGATGTCTAAAAATTATTAAGGCCTAGGACAAAACCATATATCAAATTGGCAAAGGGCCTTGGCTAATTCCACGTCTAGTTGTCTCATGAGACGTACCAATGCATCGAGGAGTTATAGGGGGCTCCACCCGTCACATACTATGTCCAATACATTCCTCATATGAAAAGGTTGAAACATAGAAAAAACATTCTTATAAGAACTAGGATACTAAATGTCAATACCTTAACCATAAACCATGAATCATATAAAAATAACACTTTCATAGTCAAACATATCACACAACCTTCAATACAATATGGGAGTTTTGTATCATAATAAATCAACATCAAAACAAGTTTAAAATCTATTAAAGGATTTTACATAGACAGAAATCATTTGTAAAACTATTTTATTGGAATATCCCTTTTCATGAAAACATTAAAAAGTCACACAATTTAAAAAGGAAGACATTTAAAGAAATTATTGAATCAACGTGTCCCATTCCACTTTGAATCCTTTTAATAAATTAACATTTTAAAATATTCATGTACATTTAAATAAATCCTTAAAACCATTTTGAAAACATGAACATTAATGAGAATGGTTTAGAAGAATAAACCTTTAAAACATTTAAAATGATGTTGACATAGATGAAATCAAATCTATTTGAGAGAAATATCTCTTTTTTGAAATCATTTAAGAGTCACATAATTATAAAAGAAAAAATTTAATTTGAAAATATTCTTAGAATCTTGTAAGGGAAGCTTCAACGATTTTATAATGGTGGAAAATAGACGCACCCACCATATAGGTTAAAAAAATTCTTACCTTAATTTTTTCATAATGGTTAAAAAGGACCTTGTTTGGAAAACGATGGAAATATTCCTTTAATAACATTTTATAAAAAAATTCAAAAAAGGGTATATATGGATTTAACCCATAGTCTACTAAATAGTAATATTTTTTGAAATACATTTTTGAGAACATGGATGTGGATGATAAAGAGGTCCTAGTAGATAATTACAAATAAACAAACTCGGATAATGAAGAGAGATTGTGAAATTAACCCTTACCAATTTGGTAACATACGAAACATACACCCCATGAGAGTATTATCATACAATTAATATGTAAATACACATAAATTAATGTTTATTCCCAAATAATACAATTATGGGCAGTACATAAACCACACAAACAGTAATAGTGGTAATATGGCATGAATCTCACTTGAATAAGGAGTGAGGTGAAAACCCCTTAACTTGTACATTTCCTTGGTCGAGGGTTGGTTTACCTCCTCTATAATGGTGAAATAATTTTTATTTAATTATAGAAGAATTATATACATTAATATGATATCATATATGATCTTTTAATATTTATTTGTTAATAATATCATAGTATTAACGTCGTTTTTGGTGTTAACGAATTCATTTTCCTTAATATTATTTGTTATGTGAGCCATATTTGTTATGGATGGGATGTATCTTATTCATATCCAGAATGATATCATGCCTCTAAACATTATTTTTAATCATAAAATGAAAATTATTCTTGAATGGATACGATGGGGAATGAATCTCATCGTGTTCGTGGAGACGATAGTCCGTATGTACGCACACGCGAAAATATCATTCTTTTGATATTAAAATAATATATAATTGGATAGTATATCATATATGCAAAATCATAATCATGTTACATTTATTTTTTACATCAATTACCCATCATTATCATACCCATCCAAATAATAATGTTTTGAATAACAATTACACCACGACGTGGAGATGATAAGCCGTATGTACGCACATATGGTGACATGTCATTCAAAGATTGGATAGAATACTGAATATGGTGGTAAAATATTTATAATCAAATCACAGTATATATAAGACACTGTATTTATTATTTTATAATGGAAATAACAAAGACAGAAGAAGTGGAAGAAGAAAGGAACTTGAAAGAGGGTGGTGAAAATATTATCTCTTATTCGGGTTCTTCCTCTTGATTTGATCAAAATGGATTATTAGGTTGCCTTTCTAATAAAACTGAGGCCTCTAGGTTGATGTGATGGAAGTTGATAGGATATTTGGGTAGGGTTTAGGTGGACAATAAGGCTTTGAAGATATGAATAATTGGTTAGAATTTGTGTCCTTTTATAAGGGGGAGGAGGGGATCTTCAGAAAAAACATAAAGTATTATTTTATATTAAATTCATATTTGGTCTCTATTGCCTAAAAAGTGGATTATTCAACGTCTATGGTGGGGATAGGTCTCAAAAAACTCAACCAATAGGTTTTAGATATGTTTGGGTCACATTATTAACCTTATCTTTTCGTTTGAACTCTTAGTTAATTAGTTTGACATTTACCATGTCAATTGGTATTTTTATATTATATGGTTAATAAACATACTATATACTTCCAAGAGACCCCAAAGTTTTCCACTAATGATACACCTTTCATTTTATATGTATTTTGGATGAAAATTATATTTTTATTAATATAATATCAATTAATAATATAATATTGTTTTTAAAAACTCATTTATGTCAATTTTGACACTATTCAATAATTGATTTTTGTTAAAGTCTTAACAACTTTATTAATTCCAAACAAATTCATTTAACCAATACTAACATGTCATAGTAACAACTAAAATTCATTGATGGAATCAAAACAATCAAATTATATTTATTTTAACATTTATAATACCAATTATTTGATTCTTTCATTAATAACGAAAATACTGTATCATTATTGTTTCATAAATAAATTTAATTATTCAATGTATAAAAATTATAAATAAAATACTATTACATAGTAAATATTTTTTTCTTTATAATTAATATTTATAGTAAAAAATATAACATATATATAACCCTATGTAAAAATTTTTTTCCTAAAAGATATATGCTTATGTCATTTTTGTATTTACTTTAACATAATTAATATAAAGTGTAATTATCACTTAAAAGTGGCTCCATGGGGTCCCAAAATCGACCCAAATATTCCCATGGTAGGAAATGTATCATCAAATAGGGTTAGGACACGTTTTATGGTAATTTAAAATTACTATAATATTACTTTTGTATTCGTATTTACTGGATTTACCTTTTATCTATGGTAAATAAAATGTTTACCAAAGTAATTATTCAAAATGTCTAAAAAAAGAGCTAAATATTTACAAAATTTTGGAATACTAATTATAAATATGGAATCCACTTTTCCAAATTCAAAACACATAAGTGGCAGAAATTAATTTAAAATTAATTCCCGTTGTCAAAACAAAAAACGTGTTTTTAAGAAACAATAACTATCAAAATATTGACACTTGTTTGTGTCTGGTTTAAATGATAAATTATGTCCAATGACCAAAATTGTATTGAATGGTAAAAATATATTCTAAATATACTTTATATCACTTAAATTCATAATTTATCACTATTGAATATTTTTATTAAAAAATTGATTTTTAATTAAAATTTAGTAATTTAAATTATTCATCAAAATGTGAATGTTATCAAAAAAGTACCAAAAATTCACCCTAAGATAATTTCAATATTATGAATCCAAAAATGACTTCCATTTTGAAAGATAAAATGTATAAAATTTCAAAAAGTGGGTATTACTATTCATAATGGAAAGTTTGATTGGTTGTGGTGTGTGTTAGACCATGATGTTGCGTACAACACACGCTATTATATTATTCAAAGAGAAGCGTATGACAAAAGTTTGGGGTATTACAGGGGTCCTACAAATAGCAACGTGATAAGTGTTGTTTCTGAGACTGTAAGAAAACCAGATCAAGATTTTAACATATCAGTGGATCCTCTTCTTGATTATGTGGAGGCTAATGTAAGAGAAAACTTCACAAATGAAAATACGTTAAATGATTTAGTTGACGATGCAAATCAAGTGTTGTATTATGGATGTTTGAAATATTCAAAACTTTCTTTTCTGTTGATGTTTTACCATATCAAATGTCTATGTGAAATTAAAAATAAGGCAATTTTCATGATATTGGAATTGTTGTGTGATGATTTTTTTGAAGAAAACATCTTCGAGTCTTCTTATGATATGAAAAAAATGTTAACAAGATTGGTTTGAATTATACAAAAATACATTCGTGTCCCAATGAATGTATGCTTTATTGGCGAGAGGATTCAAGAAGATAGCATTGAAAAAAATTTCCTTCTTCTAGATGGTTGTCAATGAGTAATCTTAGAATTATGAATCAACATACTACCATGAAGAAGAAGAAAAGGAACACACCTTCAAAGGTTTTTTGTTACTTTATTTTAAATGATCGAATGCAAAGACTATTCTTGTGATCGAAAACCACCAAACACATGAAGTGGCATTATGTAGATAGTAAGAATGATGGGTTAATGTGACATCCATGAGATTCAAAATCGTGGAAGATAATTGATTCATTACATCAAAATTTCTCATATGATCCTAGGAATGTTTTATTGGGATTGGATGTCGATGGATTCAACCCTTTTGGGACATTGAGTACCAGTTATATTATTTTTCCAGCTGCTTTGATCCCTTACAATCTGCCTCTATGGATGTGTATGTAACAAACATCATTTAATATTTCGATGATTATTCTTGGAAAAAAATGCATGGAAATGATATTGATTTATTCTTGCAGCCATTAATTGAAGTATTACAAGATTTATAGAGCAATGATGTTGAGACATTTGATGCTTCTTCTAAAAACATGTTCAAAATGCGAACTCATTTAATGTGGATCATTAGTGACTTCTGTAGGCTTGAGAATTTATCTAGTTGGAACACTTACACATGTATGACTTATCATATTTATAACATTGATTTTGAGCCCAAATGGCTACCTCATAGTAGAAAACGTTGTTTCTTGTGCCATTTAATATTTCTCGATGCATCTCATAGATTTAGGCTAAACAGGTCAAAATTTAACAGTTTAATTGATCGTATACCACCTCCAAAGTTGTTAACTAGATCTAAAATATTGACATAAATTGGAAATGTTGAAACAGAATTTTGGAAGGTTTCTAATTTGAATGATAGTGGGAAACAGGTTTGAAGTGCATCATCAAGTGAAATCGAAACACAACAATGGAAGAAAAAAAGTATATTCTTCAAACATCCGTATTGGGAATTTAATTTTTTGCAACATAATCTTGATGTGATGCATATTGAGAAGAATTTCCATGAAAATTTGATCTTCACATTGCTTAAATATCATGGAATGTTGAAGGATCATCTCAAATCTCGGAATGACATACAAGTAATGAACATAATACCACATCTCTGGCCACATTATAATGAAATGTATGCTCTGAAAATTTTTGCAACAAAAAAAAAGGGATAAAGATACATTCTAACAAATTTTAAAGTATGTGAATGTATCTTATGGGTATTCATGTAACATCTTGAGGTGTGTTGACTTAAATAATTTTATGTTACATGGATTGAAAATTCACGATTCACATATTTTTTTATAGCAGTTACTACCATTGACATTGCATACATTAATACCTAAAAAAGTTGTTGATGTTGTACACCAATTATGAACATTTATCAAACAAATATTTGAGATATATATTAATCCATTGGAGCATTACAACCTTCATGAAAGGTTTTTGTTGACACTCTGTGCAATGGATATTATCTTTCCTCCATTATTTTTTTTATTCATAATGAATTTAACTGTGAATTTGGTCAAGGAAGCTAAATTAGGAGGCCTCATTCATCATATTTGGATGTAACCAATTGAGAGGTACTTTGTTTATATGTTTCTTAGTTATGTAAACAATTGTTTTCACTTAATTAAATGCATAATTATGTTTGTTTATTTTATTTTCACATATATCTAGTTCATTTTAAATCATACGTGAGAAATATATCTCAACCAGAAGGCTCTATTGCTAAAGTATATTTGGTAGAGGAGTGTATTACCTATTTTTATAGTTACTTGGATGATATAGAGACAAGATTTAATTGAGTTGGACATGTTGATGACACATTGAATCAATCTCAAATACATGGGAAATCAAAAATATTTCCTTCTATTGATCGATCAGTTGGGAGGACCGAAAATGTTACACTGACATAAATAAAATTATTATAGTTACATAGATATGTGTTGATAAATGGTGAAATTTTAGATACATTTAATGAATAGTTCAAGATACAAAAAAATAGATGAATAAGAGGCTGAACAAAAAATGAGAAAGTTATAATGAAATCTTTTAATAAAGAACCTATAGAATGGTTTGCACGACGTCTAAGTTCATAAATATTTCAATAAAACAGATATTATGTTGAAACATATATTTTTTGATTATAATGAACTATATTTCCTTTTTTTGCTCATGAATACCGATACTTGAACATATTTTTCATAAGATTTGATATTTATTGCTCGAGCTCCTCTAAAAAAGTTAGAAAATTCAATGCTTACAACGTGAATGGCTTTAGATTTTGTACAATTGATCGAGAAGAGGGTTTTAATGCAAATAATAGTGGTATATTTACATTTTATAAAGTGGGACACTATAGAAAGCTAACATATATTATTGAGTTAAACTACCATATGCATTTTTTAGGTGTTTTATTCAAATGCAATATGGTCGATATTATCTGAGGTGTTAAAAGTGATTACTTGCAATTTACTTCTATGAACTTCTCTTGCTTAATGGATGTTGGTGATCGTAAACTACTTGATCCATATATCTTATCATCGAAATCCAAAATGGTATATTTTGTGAATGATGTTTTGGATGAAGGGTGAAGTGTAGTTTCTCACATAAAACAACGAGATTTGTATGATATGGGTGATGAAGTGGAAAATTAGTCCTCTGACATTAGATAACCTCAACAACAAGAATCAGAATTATTTGACCATCATGATATTGAAAATATTATTCTAGAATGGCTAAATGAAGAGGATGAAGTAATGGAGCAAGAAACATACATGATTTAAGGAGAAAAATAATTGTATGTACAGTTAAGAATTCTTTTAGAAACCACTTATTTCAGTTGTGCAATAATTCATTATCATTATTATGTATATTGTGTTTGTTAATATTATGCATATATTATCATTTTTTATTTTTTTTCATAATTTTTTTGAAATATATGTTCTAAACATAATTTTATTTGATTAAATGACATGAATACGAAGGAAAAAGTGATATACTGTTTCACCGACCAATACGAAAGATGATGATCCATCTGTCTCCCTCCCTATGACATATGAGCCACCATTTTCTTCCTCTCTACAACATCTCTCCTTCCCAATCACTCACACCCATTGTGAGCATACCTTCAGTATCTCATTCGTTTCCTCCCACTTTATCAGCCTCAGTATTGGGTGAGTGGCTCGCCCCTTCTATTTCTTCTAGGGGATACTAGAGGGTAACTATTATAGGTAAGAAGATTAATATGAATAAATTTGTTGTACTTTTTTTATAAAAACTATTTTTCATTATATATGGAATCTGTGCAAGTGTGTAGAAAAATATAAAAAGTCTAGATCTATGGAATCCGACTGGAGAGAATATAGTTGTCTCAATAGATTCATATGAGGACCCTACGGATGACGTCGTAGGATTACATGGCAAGATTTTAGGCCAGCTGGCCACATAGCCCATTTCCCTTGTTATTTCGTATGATGATTGGAGGAATATTCCTACAAGTTGGAAAAAGAATGTTTTTGATTCCCAAATAATGTTAATTTTAATACATTATGGTGTAATTGAATGTCATTATATTTATATATTCAAAATGAATTTCTGTGTTCAAATGTTTTTCTACATTACATTTGCTGATGTGATAGCACTAAAGCCGACATTGGAAAATCATAGTAAAAATGATAAGACTTTAAATGGATATTGTGGGGTTATGTGAATGGTACTTCTTTGAATCCCTAATAGATGTATTAAAATCTACACGATGGGGTACCCAAAGAGGAATGAATGGTTTTTGTTCACAGACATCATGATGAGAAGTAGGTGGTAATTAAATATATATTACTATATTAATCTCATTTTATATTTATACATGTATATTAAGAGATGATGACATTAAATAAATTAATATTAATTATCATTTTATTTATTTCAGTATCCTTCAATAAAGAATGCATCATGCTAGGAAAACCAGGTCATCCCTAACACTGTGGGGTCAAAGGGTTTTTCTAGAATCTATTCTGCTTTGGTAATATTTTAATTAGTTTGAATATTTATAAGAAAATATTTTTTTTAATATATTGAATTTTTTATTTATGTTTTTTAATGTAGTCATAGAGTTTCAGGCATGAAGAATCCCGAAAAGAAGTGTTGTTGAATGTTCACAAAAAATATGATGGAAGTTTTGTTAATGAGATTTCCAAAGAAGTTGGGGTATTAACTCATTTTTCATTATAATAACATATTATTAGTTTTTTCTATTTTAGTATATGTTGCTTCTAATATGACTGAATTTTTTTTATAGGTAAATATTAAAGAACTATGGGATGAAAATACTATGTAGTCTTACTCAGTATCCTAGGATGACTTGGTTTCTATAGCCCTTGGGAAGGAGTGTCCGTGTAGAGTGCACGGGATTGGTTTAGGACCCATACTATATGAGGTCTTTCACTGGCCATCATGGATTGAAGATGAATCTACTCCTAGTTATAGTTAGTCCAAACCCCAAGATACATAGAGGGAGATTGTTTCTCTACCAAACAGAGTTCACGACCATGGGGATTAAATATCCTCTATTTAGAAAGCGTTGATTGATTTATAACCAAATAATACTATATCTAACTTTGGTTGCATTGCATCAACTGGTGGTGATCAAGTAAATATAAAAAATTAAAAATCATTTAGTTTGAAAAATTTTATTGGTTTAAAGTTTAAATATAAATAAACAACTGTGATTAATTTTCAATATAATGTTCTTTCAAGTGATAGAAAGAAGTAGAGATGGAGGTGGAGAGGGTGATGAGTTGTGTTCATCATCATTCCATTATTAATTGAATTTTTGATATTTTAGAGAAATTTGGAAATAATAGGTTGGTATATGTATCATGTGTGGCACATAGTTTCCACCAAACATTTTGATGACCTAAAATTTTCGTTATTTCCCATGTTTCATTTTATGTATTTTATTGATTTATGGTGTTACCTTTTATGTCTTGATTTCTTGAGTGTGGTATGAACCATATATGTCGAATCTTTATTGTCATGAAGCATTTTTATGATTCATTTTTCCCAAATTTATTAGGTTTGTTACCCAATAATGAATGATCAGCCTTCTTTATTGATTTTCTTGGGAATATCAAGTTTTATAAATACCCTCAACTTGTTTTTATTGGATAACCCTAATTTATTTAAATTTTATAGTATTCTATTCTCATGTTTTGTAGTTGGCTTGTGATCACTCCCACTTATTCTTTCCTCTTAGTTAAATTAATTTGATATGAATTTAAAAATATCTTTTAAATAGTTGAGAGTCATGATCCTATTAATGTAGAGGGACTGTTCACTTCATTAATAGTAAAATTTAAAAATATCTATTGAACAATTGAGTGTCTTACACTACTAGAATTTGTATCTCTGCAAAAGAGGCATCTGGGGGCTAAAATCTATAATACAATTCTGAAGCATGTTTTATATGGTTTGGTTCATCCATCCCGACTACTCATCAATATGGGGATAAAATGTTATTCACAACATCATCTATCAACTCATAGAATTCTATTATAATTACCAAAACTATGAGGTAAAACAGGTCAACCCTGGGTGAACAACCCACTTCAACTATCAACTCTAACACTCAGTGATAATTTTTGGACAAGTTAATCAATGGGAGATAAAGCCTTTAATGTCTCTTACTCTGAAGGTCCACCAGAACATCCACTTTTCATTATTATAAATCATGGTCATCCCTAGGTGAACATCTAACTTAAAAGCATCATAGGATCTAATAAACTCATCTATCATGGAATATGTGACCATTTCTATGCTACGAACTATAAACACTCCATGTATATCAAAATTACATCATAAAATAGTTTCACATTATTCAAACTTATCACTCGTCATGATACATTCCAGAACAATATTCCATCATGTCTTTACTTGTTTAAAAAATGGGGACATTATCTCTAAGGATACCCACATTTCTTCCCATAAACCCTCAACAACACCCATCGACTAGTATTACAGTGAATATAAGATCTTAGATTCTGCTATTGAAAACTTTTCTCCCATCTCTTACATTTTCTAGCCCAATGCATTTTCCACTACATTTCCATTTCTAGTTGAGTACAATTTATCAATGTTAAACATATACAAGTTATCTATTAAATTAATATGATAAATATTATGACAATGTAGTGATAAAATATTATTTTCACTCTAGGTTCAAAAGCACCTAAAAAATCACTCTCTCAAGAGGTTCTATCATGATCATTTCAATGCATGGACCAATACTGCAGACTAAAATATAGGACTAGAGTATTTAATCTTGTGCGTTAAAAGATGATGAAACCCAATATGACTAATTTATCACTATACATCATAAAATATCCCAATCCAGAAATAGAGGCATCACATTTCACTACATGTACAATGTTAAGCTCAAGAATGCTTAAAATTATAGCTGAAAACAACCACTTCTTCAACAATATGGAAACTTCCTCACAGTAGTATGTACAATCAAGTGTGAATCCATTCTTGGTAATTGTGGTCATTGGAAATCCAAAGTGAGAGTTCTCCAAAATTATTCTCCTTTAATTACCCTACAATCAAATAAAAAATCAACTATCTATTACCTTCCGTGGATATGACAGATGCACAAATATATCAACATAATCGAGATCAACTGATATCCCTGATTATGAGACCACTATATCCAAAATTGTGACTTTATGTAATTATATTACATTTTATGTACCCAAATCATACTAAACCTATTATTAAAGTATCTATCATGTGATTGTTATGAAATTTTATTTCTTCTAGTATTATTTTGTATGTGGGGTGTATGTGCGTGTGAAATTGGAATGGATTTTTTTAGTGCACTAATACCGGGGCGGTAGAATCAGCTTCTTTTTTTGAAAATATGGCTATAGCAGTAGTTTTAACAGCCAAAAAATAAATTTATTATATTTAGCAGTGGTTAGAACCACTACTACAATTTCATTATTTTATTTTATACATCGGTTAAAACCTTCACTTCATATTTTTTATATTCATTTATTATTTCATGGTAGTTACCTGGGTTTCAGTGGCAGTTTTCCCGGCGAAAATTAATTGTTTTAGAGGCGGTTTTAACTGCCCCTAAAATAAAAATCATTTTCAACAGTTAATCCTCCACTAAAACCATAAAAACACGACACTAAATGTGTTCACTGTGACAGTTACTATAAACCACCACTATATCAAGGAAACCATCGTGTATTATATACCGAAAAACAATTTAGTGGCAGTTTTTTGAAACTACGGCCATATCCAAAATAACCCACCATGAAATGGTCATTTACTGGTAGTTTCACTCCCAAACATATAAGATAACTAAATTTACTATCCGTTTTTTGGGGATATGATGAGTTCATGAATATTATACTTCATTCTGAGATGGGAGGATCACATTCCCTTGGTATTGGTGTATAAAACAACAACCTCCACTCTACCATTGGCCTGGAAACATTTGATTCCCTCTACAGATGACCCTTAGGTCACCATTATGTAGGATAGAGATAAAATAGGCATCTCTTGTGGGACTAGAGATGGTGTAGGTGATGAAAAATAAAGTCCATATAATATGTGAGAAGATGAGGATATCCTAGAGGCAAGAAAAATATTACACAATTCATTATCTTTGGTCCTTGGAGTTCGAATAGGGAGACCATGTTTTCTTAAGAGTCTCCCCACAATGATTATTGTGTAGGTTCAGTCAGGGGGTGTATGTTGTCCCTAAGTTTCATTGGTCCGTTCAAAATAATGAAGGTGGGTAAGGTTTCTTGATGCCTCACCCTACCCCAAAAACTATAGAAAGTGCACGATGTCTTCCACGTGTCACAGTTTAGGGGATACATGCATGACCCCACACATGTTATTTCCTAGGTAGAGCATGACATCAATGATGGAGCCACCTTTTCAGAGAAACCGGTGGAAATATTGTTTTGGAAGGATAGGAACCTATGAGGATAGACTATCCCATTGGTTATTATGTTGTTTCAGCATGAGAATGTGTAGGAGAGTTCCTAAGAGAAGGATATTCCAACATGGGCTCAATATCCTGAGTTTTTTACTCAATTTTTCTATTCAGAGATGAAAATATTGAAGTATTGGATGATGTAGAGACCCATTTTTTCCCTCTATGATCTTGAAATATATTTAAATATATTTATAGAGCTAGTTATAGAGACGCCATGCAATTCTATGGGCCGGTGTGCCCAAAATTAATTTGATACAAATATTAAATATATTTTATATTAAACACATGTAGTTTCTTAAAGAAATTTTTACAACTCTTAAACTGAAGCTCATGTTTGAAATCTGATACCACACTTTAGTCTGGAGAACACTATTTATATTAGGTGCGACATAAAAAGGGTCTGTGTGGGGATTTTGGACTCCTCACTCATTGGAAGTACGTTTAGTGAGTTGATTAATTATTAAAATATTTAATTCATTTGATTTGATATAGATAAATTACTTATAATAATAATTATATGGTGAGTTGTCTAGGGTTATCCAAATAAACCCTGAGAGAATTCTTGAGCTATTCGTTCCTAATCTACTAGTGAATCACATCGGAAGACAGTGAAACAACAGATCGGATCGGACCTGGACACAACGAAAGCAACAAATTCCCTAAATAGTTGGAGGGCACATTCTTCAGCCACGAAAAATCCAAAATCCATGTAAGAATCCTCAATTTTCATTTTATTACCTTTTATGAAATTGTTTGAGAAGATCCCACCATGTTCGTATATCGGAACCAATTGTGGGCTAAGCATGCACCTCTGTATGAGAAATAAATTTATTAAGCAATGTTTTCTAACTCGGTATCACTATTCTTGATAAATGTACAAGAATCATTGTCCACAAATAACCTAAAACGTTTTTATGGTTTTTTTTCTAATTTTTTGTTTTCTTTCTTCAGCGGTTGGACTCTGCAGTCTCGATTTGACTTTGTCGGGTGGTACCGAGACAGATCTGACCACCAATACCATAATAAAATCCCGTGTGAGGAATTGATTTATGTAGTATGAAATGATATGTGTTTATTATGAGATTAAGATGATTTTTTGGATGGTCAGTTTCTAATTAATCAAACGTTGTGGATATGAGATGTGTGGCGGTGCACGAGTTCACTCAGACATGAACAAAGGCTGATTTCTGGTGTATGATAGCCAAAAACTGTGAATCTTGTCCCAATCCACTCATCTCAAACAGATTCAAGTTTGGATACATGGATAAATGTAGTTAAATGGATATAAATATCATTTAGATCATGGAGCTATAATTATAGAGAAACCCCAACTATAAGTTGTGTATAGGAATGAATATAATGCATGTTGCCCCCTTAGCAATGGTAGAGGCCAAGGTTTTGGAAAAGATATGGATGAAATAGTGTGTAACCCTCTCCTACATCATGTACCAATTTACTATATGGAAAACCCATTTGATCCATCACACAAGTGGGAACCCGTTTGGATGTACATGACCAATTACACAACTGTGTACCCATGTACATGGACACAGGTACCGGTACACGGACACGAAAAATAGGACACTACCCAATCAAGGTTAGTCTGTATATTCCATGTAGCCCACCTACACTGTGTGAAATACTATATGGGATGAGAGTTTTGTTCCAACTTGGGACAAGTCCAGAAGATGGAGGAGGACCACACGTTGTGTGGGTTCCCTCATGAACTAGTTACCCCATAACCTCTTTTGAGGAAATTTCATGGCTCCGAATCACCTTTATTTGAACCACTAGTATAAAAATAGGTTTTAGCATCATCAATTTGACATAAGTTTCTTGTAAACCAATGTAAAATATATTTACAGAGACTTTTTGGCATCAGTTTTTTAAAAAAAATTGACGCGAAAAACTAAAAAAATTGTTTTGGCATCAATCTTTATGAAAACCGATGCCAAAAATATTACATTTTTTAGATAATTCCATAATATTTGATTTGAATATTCTTGGAGAAAAAACAGACTTACGGATTAATAGTTATGGATTTCGGAAGTTGATATTCTCTAAGAGAAGTCTCCAATAAGTACAACGTTCAAAGTCCTTAACTTTTAATCCCTAACTCCATTTTAGCACAAAGACTAGTCAAATTGAAGATTAAATAATTTTCTAAAACATTGTAATTTTTTTATGTTTTGGCATTGGTTTTAAAAAAAACGGATGGAAAGTATTATTTTTTATTTTTTGACGTCGATATTTTTAAAAACTATCCTGAAAAAAAATTAGTGTATCGTGTCAGTTTTTTTTAAAAAAAACCCAAACATTTTTTTAAATTTTTAGTGTCTATTTAATTAAAAAATGATGCTAAAAATATATTTTTAACTTTCTGGAAACGTTTTATTTAAAATCCTACGCCAAAATGATATTGATTTCCATTTTTTGCATCGATTTTCTAAAAAACCACTGCCAAAATACCCATGTAACTCCTCTTTTACATCAGCTTAAATCAAAATAGACACCAAAGAGTATACACCAATACACAGGATCATAATTTCAATTTTTCATAATGTGTGTTTAACTTTTTAAAATCCCACCTACATTTTCATACAACTCAATCGATAATATTTTCATTTATTATATATAAATCCATTTTCCCCTTCGTTAATCTTTTTCATCCTCTTCGATTCAATCAATTTTTCAACATAGCTTCATCGTTAATTTCAACATGGTAAATATTCTAATCATTTATTTTCATTATTATTATCATCCTTTATTTCTAAACCACTCGATTAGATTTCTTATAGTTATTATTTATTCTTATTATCGAGTTATAAATATAAAAAATTCAGATGAGATTTACCAACTATGGTGTCAATTTAATTATCGATCACCATTTTCATTTTTGCATGAGTTCTACCCTAAATATAAGAGATATGATGGTAAACAAACATTTCATTTCTAAATAATCTTATAAAACTATTGAAATATTTTTCGATTTATTATGTTTATTTTATTTTATTTGGTGTATGTGATTTTAATTCATGTTTATCATGTTTTCTTTGAAACAATTTTTATTAATCGAAATTTTTCTAGGTTCATCTTCCGAAGGCCATAAATTTTGATTTGTAACTGTGTTTTAGCTCCACGACCTGTGAAATCAAAGCATAAGAAGATCTCTAAGATAAAGATGAAAAAATTAATTTTTGGCTTCAGTTTTTGTAAAAACCAACTCCATTTATTTTTTATGGCGTCAGTTGTTTTCATGAACCGAGGAATAAATATTTTATTAACTTTTTTTGTGTCTATTATTAAGGAAACCGACACAAATAATGATATGGATGAGTGTCTTTTGGTTTCTTTTTTTTAAAAAAAATGATGCTAAAAAAGAAATGTAATTATTTTGGGCTTCGTTTTTCAAAAAAACGATGTAAAAAGACATATTTTTAACATCAGAAAATTCAATGTCGGTTAAAAGACAATGTAAAAAATAAAAAAACAACATTAAAGAACATTTTCTACTAATGAACTCATATTTTGGCCCATGAGGGGACCTTTATGAGTGTTTTTTTTCACAAAGAATGAGATGGTCTATTGGTTGTATATTTTAAAAGATGATGTGAAATGTTCTGGCATGTCATTAAATGAGATTATTTCCAATGACAGTAGTGATTAGTTAGAATAACTAGAGACTTCTGAGTTAAACCATTTAGTAGATCTCAGTAGTGGATTCCTCAACCTTTAGAATGTAACCCCCCATTATCATGGGAATGGTTCGTCTTAGATATCTTCTGAGTGGAATACCCTTTATCAGGTCGGGAATCAGTTGTCGATGATTAGAATGAAACCCCCCGTCACACTGGGGAGCAGGTCCTCCACCATTAGAGTGGAACCCCCCATCATCAGGCTTGCATGTCCTTTATAGTGACTCACAAGTTGAACACCCAATCAAATAAGGATCATGTACTCAATAACCAATGTGGAACCCCCTGATGTACCAGGGTGCGAGACCTCGACCATTAGAGTGGAACTCCCAGCAAAATTAGTGCGGTTCCTCTACCATATCGGGTGGAACCACCCTATCGGCATAGGGATCATGTCCTCATGAAACTAGACTGGAAAAACCCAACAGAATGTGAGAGGGTCCTCTATGGATACTGACAGAGTGGAACCCCCTTGACACACTAGGGAATATGTCCTCCACTTTGATTTTGTGTTCCCTCACTGATGGGGCATAGTGAAGAGGCATGACTAGACATGGATGGATACTTCAGAGCAGACATGTGAGATGTTGGGTATCATTTATGGACGTTTGTAATAGTTAGATACTCTTCTTCCTAGACTGATGTATCCCCCATAATGTTTGTTCTAGTTAGGAATCATTACTTCTGGATGGATTCCAACGAATTTGTTTATGGAACCAGAAACACCAAATGGTTCTGTATCAAAAGGGACCTGCTTTCCAAAGGTAGACATTCTTGAGGTTTATTGAACTATGATACTAAAGAACTCACATTGTTTGAGAGGATGGGATGTGGGGACCATTACACTTTTTTGAGGGGAATTATTGCCTACTTCGGGACTCTCATATTGATTTAGGATAAGTTCATGAATCCTTATTAATTTACCAATAATAATATAGGTTTCCATTGAAATATGTAATCAATTATTAGAAAATGAGGAATTCAAAATCATCTGTATGCATTCTAGGTTCTTCCTCAATAGTGATAGATCTATGTATTAGAGGTTCTCTTTCAATTTTATCCTCTCATATAATATATAGAGATACTTTGGTTGTTATGATGACAATTCTAGTTTTTAATCCACTTATCAAAGAACTCTAAAATTTATCATCATTCAGGGAGACTTAGGTTACTCTAGGGTTTATTATCATCCAGGGAGATGAATATTTTTTGATGTTGGGATCATGCCCATAGATGGGATACCTAT
The DNA here is from genome assembly GCA_963277665.1 of Viscum album. Classification (NCBI taxonomy): domain Eukaryota; kingdom Viridiplantae; phylum Streptophyta; class Magnoliopsida; order Santalales; family Viscaceae; genus Viscum; species Viscum album. The sequence continues at coordinate 2,040,723,664 of OY728161.1, read as the reverse complement.
GTATCCCTATGAAAGGAAAAAGAACCCTCATAGTTCTATGTCTCTTAATGGGACACATTATAACTTTTAAGGTCAGGTGATAAGGACCTAACTGAATAGTTTATTGTCATGTGGTAAGGACATCATGTCAAAAGGTACCTAGTAAAATCATACTGTGGGACTTATGAATAAGCAACCCAAGGAACATGGATGGAATATGAGCTCCAGAGATGATTTAGACCCTAATGGGGATATGATCCAATGAGAACAGGGATGATTTGTAGTGTTAGGTTTAAATCTTAGGGATACTTCCTATGTTTCCCACATGGATGGTAATACAAGCCAACATAGTTTGGTAGGACATATATGGGAGTATGTCCCCTTGAGAGGATTATGGTGGGGATTAATCTTAAAAATGATTCTTTAGTAAAATGGTCCACTATAGTTGTCTTTACACATAGAGATTTATGGGGGATTTAATTAAGATTCAATTCCTAAGGAGGATGACCAAACTAAGTGAATTAGGTTTGGACTCCTGAGGAGGATTTCCATTGAGCTCAGGCCCTGGGTAAAGGCATCATACATATCCATATCATGGTTGGAATCAGAGTTATAATAGTTTAATATGTGAGGTGGATTGTATAGATGTGTTATCATCACAAATCTCTAATACCACATGGTTCATGATTGGTTTGAGAAACAACAGGATGTGAACGATTCATGAAACGAAACACTTTATCCTATGCTGATTGAAGTGGTCTGGCCTATGGCGAAAGAAGCCAGAGCAATGGTGAATGAGGGAACAGAGCAATGAAACCTTCAATGCTAAATGAAGGTGAAGGTCATTAGGTTTAGTCTAAAAGACTAAGGGCATACTTCAGGAGGTAATTTGTAAAATCGTTCCCATAGTGGGAGAAGGATATTGTTTCCTATGTAAGGGAAAATAAAAAATGATTCACACTCTTCCTATTTGGGACTAAAATCTTCATGTCTCAAAGACGATGAGGGGAAGATAGAGCCCTATCATAAGAATCCGATACTAGGAACTCCCCAACCCTATCCTTAGGGTAAGGGTTTATGTGAACATGGATATCTAGATCCATAGAAACATAGAAGATATGTACACTATGGTTATACGAGTGTGGAAACCCCTTGAACATAGATATACAAATATAAATTAAATACATCCTGATGTGTCTTTCCAAAAGGTTTGATAAATAAAAATGTCTTGGTGGAAGTTTCAACTTGGGACCTCTCAGAAAAAAAAATGATAAGGAAGGAGAGGCCCTTCTATGTGGGCAAAGAAAATTCCTTCAAAGATGGATCATGTAGGTGCTCTGCATAGGTATGTCACGTATGTGTACCACATAGTTGTATCATGTTGGTCCTTAGAGGAAATAAAAAATGATTAACACAGTAAGGAAGAGCTTGTGAAATATTAATATGCCTTGGGAATGGAATACAAGGACAATAACACTTGGGTGAGGTTTTAAATTAATAACCCTGGGTGTCCCTTGATTTTCAAGGAATAATCCTGCGTAGGTCTCTTCGTAAGGAAAGGTCCTTGTGTAGATGACTTCTTCTAATGGAAGGAGGGTCCTTAATAAGATGTTTTGAATTTAAAACCCTGAAAGGACCCTGATATTTTTTATCCCATCTAATTATATCATCTCTAATTTTTTATATAGTTAACTTAGAAAATTTGAGGGACTTAGGTTAAGGAGTTATTCAATGGGAGCTTCGAGAGTTCTTCCAAATTTTTAGTTGTTGAAATTAAGAGTGCAATGGTCATATTTATAGGATTAGAGGAGGGTTGGTCGAAAGGATTTTGTCCATGTAGGTCATCGGAATTGAACCTCCAAGTAGGTAACCCATATAGGGGATTCAAACATAGACGGATACGTAGGTTCATTGGAAGAGTTATGTTATGCAGGTCATTAGCTTATGTACTATGCATTTAGGTTATACTCGTAAGAGTTGTGCTGGTCTTCTTGTGCGTAGATATGCTTCATAGGTCTCTTAAAAAAATTATTTACTTCAAATTTTCTTGACACTTTAACATATCCATAGTGCTCTATCGTAATAATTTCTCTTTATTTTATGGAAATGTATTGTCCAAAAAATCCCCCCTTAGGATTGGATCCAATTGAATAGAAGGTCTTTTATTGAGGTAAGATTATGGAGAAAAGTATTATAGGTAGTTAATACTATATTTCTATGGTCCTCTACGTAGCTATGTAGAATAATGAAATAGGTGTAGGTCTTTTGGCGTAGGTTGGTGGTGTAGGCTAGTGGAACCTATCAATATCCTTGTTTCTTTTCCATTTTATTCTCTCGTATTTCCAACTTTTTCTCTCATTTCATAGCTCGTTCATCGAGCTCTGTTGCACTGCTCTTTGAAGAAGTTCCATTGAAAATTTCTCAAGGTATAGCCACTAGATTAACAGATCTAGGCAGAGTTATTTTATCAAAGGATATTTTTAAGAGGACCTCGTCAAAGGACCTACATTGGTTACCTTGTCAAAGGACCTACACGGGGCACCACATTGAAGGTTCTACACGGGGATTTTACGTTTCCAAATTTTTTTATTTCCATTATGTAGAGCATTCTTAAGGACAAATTCTAAATTAATGAGAATGTTTCATGATTAACTTATAGGAAATGGATCTCTTGATGACTTTAATCGAGGAAGATAAAATTATCCATACCAAAATGATGATAGTCGTTGGACCAGACTATTTTGATGGTGTTGAGAGTTCCCTTCCTAAGCTATAGAAGGGATTGATTCAATACCAACATGAATATCCATGAAGAAACTATAAGCCTCTCTATGGGAATGGGATTCTACACGATGCCCACATTTCATCATATAAGAATTTATTTCCTAGAAGATGATTTATAGAACATAGAAACTATTATTGTATGAACATAACTACAAGGGGTGTCCCTGCTAATGTGGGAATAGTTCCTATTGGATTCATCCTACATCATACTGGTCATACACCAAATATTAAGAATCATGTTGTAGATCCATGTTTGTATGTCTAGGATTTAAATTTTCATGCATTAAAAACAGATCAAGTCAATGGGATGAAAGAAGACTAGAATCTTTTCTCTGGAGGCAGAGGTAGACCTAAATGGATGTGGGAATTTTCGCTATGCCAGACTTGTGCTGAGTTCAAGAAAGAGATGCATTATGTTCAAATTTATGAAGCTGTCTATGTATGATAGACTTATGTATAAAAAAATAAATCATTCTTATATTACTGAGCTAATGGATTCCAGAAACAAATTATTTCCATTTAACACTTTGTGAGGTCAACATCAGTTTGTGGGATATCTACCAAAAATCTGAGGATCCCATTCTCATGGAGATGTATGATGAATTCCTTCAACCACCAACAACATGGGATAATGTGGATAAGATTCCACCATTGGCTCATAAATTTTTTAAAATAAAAAATAATTTTAAGATAAAAAATAAAGATCCTCATCCTAGAGATGATTCTCATGAAAGAGTGTGGATGGAATCTTCTTTAGAACCAACAAAACAGAAGGGTCCTACTTATGGAAATCCTTCCATTTTACCAACTATGGATAATTGAGGTTCTTTTAGCACGTTGTGGAGCACATTAGAGTGGGTTTATTACAGGCATTGGGTTTACAATGTTAATATGAAGATTTCTACATAGGTACGCTTAACCTGCTTCCCTACCAGGTGGCTAAGAATTTATTTTCTATTAGTCCATGAGTCCGGTGGAAGTATAAGTCCAAATAATTTTTTTATTTCAGCCATGTTTTTAGAGGTAAAATATATCAGGTTGGTCACCCCTATATTAATATGAATCTATCACTACCTATTGTATTTATACAATATAAAGACTCCAATTAGATTCCCAGGACCATTCCATGTGTTACGGATCAAGATTGTAGATCATTTTTGTTCATATTTAGTGCTGAATTTAGTAAGATCCTCTAATGGCCGTTTTACCCCATTTGTGTAGAAGTTTTTTAGTACTCATTCTCTATACCTGAAGCTTTATGAGGTGTTGAGGATGTTGAATGTGTTAGGATAATTCAACTTCTATCATTTTTTATCCCAACAACTAGAACATTTATTACTGATGGTAAGGAAGAAAAATATGAGTTTAGATCGTACATGATGGAATTCTAGGATAGTGTACTATCAACCAAGATTAATTGCGAAATCATCTTTGAGGATTATGTGTCTTATAGGTTTTCTCTCCATTTCATATGTCTTCATCAATCAAACACCTTTCTTCCCACATATGTTAGTAATGAGAAGCACACAATGTGAGACTGAAAATTTTATATTATGATGGATTTAGAGACATCAAAAATGTCGATTATGCTACCTCCATCAGATTTATCAATTGGATTAGAGTATGTATATGTTAAAGCTTAGGTTTATCCATACCCTCAAGGGAATTTAACAAAAGGAACACATCAGGTAGAGGCCATAATAATTTTTGTTCGTAGCAATCATGGAATAAAATCTAAAACCGAAGATGATGAAAAGGCTTCATATGATTCAAAACCTCCAAAACATCCTCGTAGAAAATCCACCAAGAAGACCAAATCTAGGGATACAACACCTCCATCACCGAGGAGATCTATTCTACACTACAAAAAAGAAGTTAACATTTCAAATGTTGATTCGTCTGAACAGGAAGGGAGGCCTTAAAAGGCCTTCTAACTTGAGGGCTTTGAGTTTTCCCCATAGCAAACCATATTAAAGAAAAACTATGTGCAGCCTTATGAAATCAAGTAATGGGAAAACATGACTCGTGATCATAGGGATACATGGGTGTTTCTCTAGTCTAGTCATCATATACTAGATTTGGGTGATATTCAAGGACCCACATATTGTCATCCGAATATAAATTTAGATGAGGTACAAGAGTATATGAAGCATCTAGAGTTTTTTATATATGTAATCGACGACTAGGTCCTAGCCTCAAAATGAGTATCTAACATGTTAGATCTAGGGATACACAAAGGAGTAATTGGTCACAATGAGGAGGAATGGTACATTTGTATTAATACTAAAAATGTATTTCATTTTTATTTATTTTTAGTTCTTCTCCATCATTAACTATCACTAATCTTGATGAGATTTCATTTTGAAGCTCAAAACCATAGAAGGAACATCAAGAAAGGTGCTCGAGTCACCAATGTATTTGGTTATGGGAACCCCTATAGATACAGTAGATGAAGAACAATGGATTTCAAGATATTTATCCCGAATGGAGAACTATGATCAAGGTAATGGAAATAGAAAATCCTCATCCATTACCTTAGGTTTTTGTTTCCAAGAATATTAATACAATATCCATGTTATCATATAAAAAGAAATGCAAGATAGAATTAATACGGGTCAGACGAGTGTGTCAATGTGAGTATTTCTACTGTCATATCGTATTATAAATTATCTGATATACTTTAAAACTGTGTTCTCTTTCTCTCAGGATCTGTTTTGCTTTCTTACCATAAGGGATTAGGTACTAGTCCTTCATAGATTGAGAAGGATGCCCCATGGGAAGTACAGATTCGTGCTGAAAAGTCTATCACCCTGACAAATAAATTTTCAAGGGATGAAGATGTGTATTCTCCTACTTCTATAGAGAGATAGGGGTTACATTAATGTTAGATTCATTTATTAGGGGCATCAAATTCTATTTCTAATATTATTTTATCAATAATATTTCAGATATATGGCTTGTGTCGATGGATTCAGTGACAATCGATATTGATACCCCTATTTCTCTATAAGGAAGGAGCGAGGATCCTAGGTAGTCTAAGGTAAGTGATGTCTCTAATCATAATTCAACATGGCCTGATTACATTGAACTAGTTGAAGTGCTGGCAGAAGAGAATGTCAACAAGGCCAATTTGGGAATCAAACAACATTTGTTGGATTCCTTAAATGGTGATGGTGATTTGATATAAAAAGTTGTATAAAATGAAGTAAGGGATTCTCTTAATCCAAAAATTGATATTCCAGGTTCCATCAAGCTATTTTGGGACTTCTATGAGGATATGAAAGGGCGTATATTGTTATTCTTGAATCTTCAATATATATAATTATTCTTCTATTTGATAATTCACATCAAACCTCAATTTATGACGCCTTTTCTTCATAGAACATTTAAAAGACCCTTCTAGAATAATCCATCCCACTTCATCCTACTTCTGTTGACATCGGGTAAGTACTCACTAAGAATCCATCATTAGGAGATTCTATAAATACTTTAGTCAGGATGACCGATCAAGCTCATAATAATTCCCCTTCCCAATAAGTACTTCTTCAAAATTTTGAGGTCAGAAATAATGGGGACGAATCTACACATGCAGCTGAATTTTTACTGGGTAAATTTTGTAGTCTGTCTTAATCAAGCTTTGGTTGTTGCAACACCTTTATAACTAAAAACCATTCTAAATCACCATTTAGATCTATCAACAGCCATGGTTATGTTCGAAGGTGAATCCTCTTTGTTGGCTCAACAAGAAATGGAAGATGAAGCATATGCTACATCGAAAGGGTTAGAGTCGAGAACCTCTGTGAGGGATCTGATTCTAGAATATATTTTTCCTCATGGTAGTGATTCTAGTTCAGTCTTTGAGTTTTAGATTTCTCTTCGTATTTTATGAAGAAAAAACATGGAAACCCATTCGTGATATAATCTATGAGAAGCCTTTTGATGAATTTCCCTTATAATTTAACTGACATACAATAAATTTTAGCGTACTAGTATTTTGTGGATTTGATTATCACCAGATTAATAATGTGTTGAATGAGATCTTTCACTGACAATCATAAGAACAGAAACTTTGGCAAGATCTTGTAAAGGCCATATTACTGACCAACGTTGAGGGTTTTCGAGTTGCATTATCTAAGGAAGAATCCAATCATAGAAAAAATATGATAGAATTCAATAAATAAATTAAGGAGAAAATAATGGGAATGGAGAAACTTTATAAACAAATGGATGTTGTTCAAAATTGGCTTGACCAATTGAACCAATCATTGGAAGGATAGAAATTTACAAGGGTAACTACCATTTCAACTACCAGTAATTCACTTCGTCTGGATGAGGAGGCTGATGTTGCTCAATTTTCTGAGATTTAACTAGTGGTTGATAGGGACCAAGAGTCCATTCAACATATAAAGTGTAATTATGAAAGATTATTGTAATATAGGACAGATAGACTCCATTCTATAGATGTTCCTCTAATTTTTCTATATAATTTAAATGTAATTATTTCTCCAATAATATATTTGTAGTTATCCGTTATTTCTTTATATAATTTCAATATAAAATCAAATCTTCAAAACATTGAATATTTATGTCATATAATCATAATTACACTAACATGGATGGGGGTGCTTTATTTTTTATCTAAGCCGAGGGGCCTAGTGAGCATATTTTGACTATTTCTAGGGTTGTATGAATAATCCCATAAACTTTTCATCTTTTGTGTCATCACCCAATATGAATGGTACTTAGTGGGTGATATTTGGATTTTCATTTGGATTTCCCTTTAGGGATTTCATGCAAAAATGTTTTCACTTTTAACTTTTTATCACTCATATATTGCATATAACATACAAAGTGTAGGTCTATGGAGCTGAGATTCGACTTTTGTCCAGAGATCCCTTTGTGGGTTTTTCTATTCTTGTATTTACTATGTCTCTTTTTATTGGAATTAAAAATTTATGCATGTAAGAATAATAAGCCTTATGTTTAAGGTCAAATAGCTTTGACCATGAATTTTGAGATTATAATCCAAACAAGGCTTGATGGTTGAGGAAGGTCCTAATATTCATTAGGTACTTTCAAGGGTAATCTTGAATCATGATGATTCTTTATGATCATCAAATCTTAAACATGAAATATCAGAATAGAGGGGGTGTTTCTAAAAAATTAAGTTATCACTACTTGAAAAAACCTTTATGGAGACCACATTATGTAGAGCCAACTAGGGCATGTGCTGCATAGTCAATAGTGGTATCTTAATTCTAAAATTCCAGTTATATAGGACGATTTTTTCAAGGCCAACTGGGGAACATACTACATAGTTATGTAAAAAGATCTCTCCAGAATCCTTATATTCTATTTCAAATAAACAAAGGTATTCATGATTTGGATGTCTTAATACCACAATGGGTGGATTTTCCAAAAATATATATCTAATAATAAAAGAGGACATCTATGCCGACATAGTACAGGAATGAGATACCAATCCTATCAAAATTCGGTATGTGAAAGAGGGCACATTTGGACAAAAAGGATCTTTATGATATTATGTTGTCCAGTTTAAAGTCTAGTAGCAAGGACATTAGGGGGCTGTCCAGTTTCAAGTCCTGCAGCAAGGACACTAGGATGGTTTTAATTTAAGGTATTTAGCTCTGAATAATTTTTTATGAATCTCCAATTTCAAGGTAATTTGCCTAGAAACTTTCTACCATATTAAGGTATATAAAGGAAGAATTGTATACTGTGATTTGAGAATTTTTGGATCCAGAGAATGGCCGGGGAAAAGGGATAATGGAATTAGAGGAAGTCATTTCCAAGAACCATATTACCATTATTTTATGAACCTGTTACATGGGCTGTATTATGCGTAGAAAAATGGGGAATGTTTTCCATATCTAAATAGTGGCATCTTTTGGCTGATAGGCTCGTTATGTGGGAGACTTATGAAATCCCATCTAAGGGCACATACTGCAATGTCATGAAAAAGATCTCTTAGATATCAGGCATTCTATTACTAAAATAAAAATAATGTTTATGGAGATTTAGATTTCCCAAAGCATAGAGTTTGTTTTACGGAGAAAAGTACCTGAATAATGAAATAGTATTTACAGTTATGATTTCTCAAGAAACAGAGGAATAAAATTTCTATAATTTTATGATCTAAACGTAAGAAATTTGTTTTCTATATTTTTTAGGTCACCTAATGTAAACGAAATATTGCAGCTGGACCAGGGGTTAAGACCCATGTGTCATGACGTATCATGCCAGGGTCAACAATCAAACCACACATAGTTCTTTAAAATGGGTCCGCATGTAGATCTGATTTCAACCTAGAGAGAAATGGGGCTTATGTGACACTAGGGAGTATCACCGATGTGAGTAATGTTTATGCATCTAAGGTACTCAATGTTTTAATTTAAGACACGGAATTCGAATTTGTGGTATCTTGGGGGATTTCTTAACATTAAATGGAAGAGATGTTGACCATACAATTTAATGTCATGTAGCGAGGACAAATGATGTCATGATGTTTAATGTTATGCAATAAGGAAAAAGATGCTACAGATTTTAATGTTATGCAGCATGGTCACATATGGTGGTTATGCAATTTATTGTCTTACAACTAGGACATAACTCTATGTGATTATGCAAAGTAATTCTTAAATAATCATGAATTGTTTGGAGTTGTAAAAATTTATCCATCCATTTGGATTAGGGAATAATCTCCATTATTATGGACCTCATGTATGGAATAAGGTCCTTCCCACTTTGGCTTAATCTTTTGGAAGCTTCTTTCCTGAAATCATTTGTGTCCTAAGGACTAATACCAATTCTCCTTGAGGGAATGAGAGGAGGTGACCTTTCTTGTTAAAAGATCATGCTATTATATTATGATAGAATTCCAAGTGATTCAGGTTATGAAATATCATTTCATCAAATCACTCTAGCTCATCCAATTTATTTTGATAATATTCATCTATAGATAACTAGTCATTGATGGAAACAAAGAGTGAAGCAAAATTAATTTTAATAGGCAGAACTGCTTTTGTCCCATACACCAACGAATATGGGATTTTCCTTGTTGCAGTATAAATAATAGTCCAATAATCCCACAAATAATACATGATCTTATAAGAACAAGAATTTTTATCATTATATACCATATTTTGGTGTATATTTGATATGGCCTTGCGAAAATCCTCTATCATTCTATTGTTCACTTCATGGTAGAAAGATGAATGTTTGGATTTGATATTGTTCTACTAATATAGCTTCTTTAACTCTACAAAATAGAAATGGGTTCCATTGTCCACCAATATGGTATAAAGGAAACCAAATATGGTAATGATATTATCTTTGAAAAATTTTACAATTATTTTTACCCCATCGTCCTCGAGATGTATTGCCTCATCCAATTTGGAGAATAAATCAGCAACAGTAAAAATATACCTGAACCTCTTAGTCATAGCTGGAGTATAGGGTATAACTAAATCAATTGTCCTTGTATAAAATGGACAAGTGTATTTAACTGTATATATAAACTATAAGGGTTGATGAATGGATTTGGAAAGCTTCTGGAAGGGATGACAATTCTTCATAAAATCTATGTAATCTTGCTTTATAAAAGGCCAACAGTATCCAAGCCTTCAGATTTGATAAATAAGATTATGCCTATACTAGTTGGTACCACAGGCTCCTGCACGTACTTCATTCATGAAAGCTACGACTTCATCTCTATCAATACATATGAGAATAATTCTATTGAAGCCTCCTCTATAAAGTAGTGTTTGGTGATCCAGTCCATCATAAAGAGTGAAATTAACTACTCATCATTGGATCGGTTCTCTTTTAATTATGTCTAGGGGAATTACCCTATTTTGGAAATATTTGATGATGGGTGTCATCAATCCCATTGTATAACCATATGGCTTAGAAATGTGACTAATTTCATTGATTTCCTCAGTTATGATTTGGACAAAAGGTGAAACCACTCAATGATGACCAATGTTAATGATTGTTTCATACAGATATGGATCTTATAGAGCTATTTTTGTATTTTACAATGAATTGGCTTGTGAGTTTTATGAATAAGGGATGTAAGAAAATGTTGGCTCTGAGGGATGTTCTGCCATTATCCCTCGAACATAATTACAAAAGGAAATTAGATATTATTTTATAGTGGCTTGATCCCCATTATTTTTTTATTAGAAATTATGAATCATCTTTCACCTCCAGTTAATCCACTGGTACTTGAAGTGCTCATTAATGAGAGCCTAATATTCTGCCTCATTATTGGTACCACATTCTGATAACAAAAAGGAATATGGAAACATTGTCTTCTCTGGGGAGATAAACACAATTCATAACGCAAAATTATTGATTTTAGGGTATTACATTATCTTCCCTGTTAGACATATAAAAGCACCATCAAATTACATTTCCCATATTTGGGGACATTCTTTAATAGATAAGATTTATTCATCAAGAAATTTAGTATTCAATTATTTATCTTCTGTAGAAGGATTATCAGCAAGGAAGTCTGATAAATCTTGGACATTTACTGATTTATGAGGAACAAAATGTATATCTAACTATTGTAGAATTGCCACCCACCAGGCCAGAAATCCTATAAGAATAGGAAAACTGAGGATAAAATTGGGTGAGTAATTGTAAGATACCATGTAGACCTCATTATGTTGTAAATAGTGTCTCAAATTCTGAACTGTAATGAATAATGCAAGTCATATTTTCTCAATATCTAAATATTGAGTCTCTACATCGAGAATAGTTTGACTGAGATAATAAAGGTTTTTTTCTTTCCCAGCATCACTCTTTTGTGCAACGAAGGTGCCCAGTGATTGCTCCATGGAAGTCACATAAAGAGTGAGAATATTTCCTTCAACAGGTGGTATCAATACCAGTGGGCTCAAGAGGTTTTTCTTGAGGGTATAAAATGATTCTTGTCATTTAATTGTCACATTCATAGATTTATTGGAAATTATAAAATGTAAAAACACTTCCAAAAACATATCATAATGGGGTATGTTCCTAGTTAATATGATCTTACTCTAATCCATATATCACAAACTACCAATAGTTTCAAAAATGAAAAATATAGTTTTATAATAATATAAGATTAAAATAATACAATTCAGTATAACTAATTTATTTCATAACACCACATGGTATTTATACTATAAAAAAACTTATAAAACACATTTAATATTGATATAATTTAATATATACAAATTTATGAGAAAAAAATTATACAATATATAAATTTAAAATTAATTTAAGTAATATTTAATATATTTTAAAACTAATTTATATTAATAAAAAACTAGGTAAAAAATAATCGTTCATAAAAGTTTTAAATGTATATGTTAGGTATAAAATATAAGTAGGATATCTTTGAGACCATAATCCCAACTTGGGGGTGTCAGTCATGTAAATGAATATTAACATATATAATTGAGTTAGAGGTTATACTCCAAGATATAAAATATAATAAAATAATATAAAATAATATAAAATAATATAAAATAATAGTAAGTTACAATTGGTTGAATGAAATTCAAGTTAAAATTTATTTATAATATGTATCCTTATTGAACATAGAGACAGTTGATTGTAAGTACTTTTGTTTGGTTTTTTAATGAATGGATGAAGAAAAGATCAGAAATTGTGTGTGTATAGATAATTGGGTATGTAGAAAAGGAATGTATAAAAACCAATAGTTGATATAAAAATGATTCATCTTCACTGGAGTGGAAAATCACCTGCAATGGTGAATAAAAATAAATTAAAATTATGTATTTCTACCTATTGGACAAAAAATTACCATGATAAGTCAATAATAAATACCCAGAGACAACAACATAAATATATTCTATAATGATCACTAATGAGAATGTAGGTTCCCATGAGGTTTCGTAACTCTCATCACTAAGAGCAGTGAGTTTCAGTTCAATAGTGTTTAGTTTTTACTACATCTCTCAGATTCAGTTTGTCAGACACTCATTAGTGTGGTTGTAAATAATAGTGTGTGGGTGTGGATGATGATTAATTACTAATAGATAATGGGTAGGTATACTATTGGGGAGGATGTATATATGGGAAATATTAATGTGGGGATTTTCCCATCGATTATTTGGAAGTACAACACTTGTCCTTAATATAATGAGATGATTATCATGTTTGATGTATTAGGTGATCCCATGCTTGTATGGTTGAGGTTTTGTGTTGGTGATTGGATATAACTAATAATGTTAAGGTGGATTATGAAAATCATGTATTATTCATGAATCACATCTATATTTTTATATTTGGTTCAATTATTCTCAGATGAATTTCATGCATTTTGTCACTAATCAAGGTGAAATGTATGGATTAAGATGATTTTATTTAAATTATAAATAATAATAATAATTCATGTTGATGGATGAGATTATATATACATAGTGTGATTATTTTCCCCTCATATAGTGTCTCGAGTTAGAGGGTAAAAATTTTGGATGTATGTGATCAATGATTCTCAAGTATAGTACCCAAAAGTTAAAAAATGGATCATCCTAGCAGTCCCAGATTGTATGGGTTTAAATTTGATGATATGAAGTTTTTATACATGATTAGGGTTGACATTTTTCCATGGGTAATGGAATCTATTAGTGTCATAGACCATGGGCCATCAGTGAATTACAAGAAACCAATAAGGTTGCCTATCAGGTATTTTTGTGACATATGTATGGTCATGATGAAATGATTTTGTAATCTGGAGGGTTATTTGGGGAGAGAATGTTAAAAATACTTATAGAGGATTGAATTTACCTTAGACATCAACTTTTTGGTTTTGAGGTGTTTGAGGTGGCTAAAAAAATTTATATGTGGTTTTGGAGATAAGAGAGTGGATTTTGAATTTTTAAGGAGACCACGATGTGGTAGTGTCATTTTTACACTATGTTGTGTTTAGTATTGGTCATGTTTTGGTTGTGGCTATGCTATATGACTATTTTTATAGTGAAGTAAAGTTAGATTTGATTATGGTCACGTTGGAGAGATTTTAAAATTATTTTTATAGGATCATCATATTATCATGGAAGTAGAAGAAACCTATATAAATACAAATCTATTGTAAAAAACTAACATGTAATATAAAAAACATAAAAAATAGGCCTAACTAAAATGCATAATGTTTCATGAGAAAATACATTGAAGTTGTTCTCTTTATTATAATATCCCAGTGATATCTAATATTTTATCTCCTCAATAAGGATTACATCATCCATTTGAATCCTTTTTTATATTTGAGAAGATGTGGAAATATCCTACGTTGTGCTAACACCTACACAATGAAGAAACAATGAGAACCAATAGAAAGTATGATATTTAGTTTAGGAAATTTGTATTGATATATATACAACTAGGGGATAATATCTAATTATATAGTCTCCCTAAATTCAATTAAGGGAGTTGATAATTGATTATCATTACATGGAAACCAACAGGTGTTCTGATAAATACATTGGCGGGTTCTTAATAATCTTTTGAATGTTTCAGATGATTATTTGTATCCATAAATAAATCAACCCATCGACGCATAATAAAATTTATACCATGTGGAATATGTGGTAGTTTCCATTCACTCACATCCCATATCACAAACAAATTTTACAATATGATAAAGACTCATAGTTGAATCCTAATTCCTCTTATGATATGGACATATCATAATATATAACATGAATCACGTTAACATCATAGGATATAAAAAGGGGATATTATAAACCTTGATAACACTATTTTAGTGGACTTAATACAGTCTCCAACTTTCACTAAAATCCTATATAGAATGTATGTAAAACTTCACAACTCTATGAATACATCCAAATACACTTTTAGATAGAGTTCACAAAACACCATTTATTTTTAAACAAACACATTATCCAATGATTATTCCTAATTCTAATTAATAAATTTGGGTCCCTAAAATCCTTTTTATCATTGAAAACAAATATGAAATCTTGGTTTTATATAGGCAAGAAAATAGTATCTTAGAGGAAAATGGTTGTGTTGCATAAGCTATAATGGGATATGGTGAAATCGTTATAAAAAATACTCATATCTATGTATGAAAATATAAACCACAAGATACATCATATACATAATATGTATACCTATAAAATACCTCTTTATATGACATCAAGTTTCCACTAGACACAAATAATTTTAATCTTGTATAGGAAATCTCATATATTCACGAATCTTTGAAATAGATTTACTAATTCAATGAATACATAACTTATTATTCATATAGTAGATGGGAAAATCACATGTTCCTTATATAAAAAACAGAGAACACCACATGCCACTCAAATAATCATGGAATTTATTTTCCTTAGTCAAATTCAATCTACAGTCTAGAAGTATTTACATATCATAAAAGTGGGTAAATCCCATATTGGTTTTCCACAAATTGATGTAATGATTAGAAACATACCCAACTACCCCTTCATTATGTATAACTCAAGTATTTCATTATATATGTGTACAAGTTTGAATGTTATCTCTCTAGATATCTATATAAACTTATCTAACGGGGATTCTTAATAATCATGCACCCCTAAGAATATCAATGACTGTATGGGATTTCATGTGATAAAAAATAGTGGGTTTATCTAAATAATAAGTCTCAACATATTCTCTCAAGAGTATATTCTCTATATCTCATATACAATTATATATATCGAGTACATGATTCTACTTATGGTAATATTAAAAAATCATCATAACCTATAATACCATGTATTATCATCAACTTGAGACAACACAATGTTTTACTTTAAGGGGGATATTATCCATCCACTATTTATATAATATAAATTTTATAATTCAAAAATGAATGATAAATAGTTATTTACATTAATTATATATCATAATACATTTAAAAACAATTAGATCCAATATTTCTTGTATTTTATACCAAATAATTTAACATGACCCTTAAGATTTTGTTGTTGTAATGGTTTTGTTAATGGATTCACTATATTCTTCTATGTTTCCAACCAAAAATTCATTAAATTTTCCCTCCCAACTATCAATATATTAAGATAATACAGGTAAAAGATTGATTTGATACATTGGGGTGATCAAGGTTTTTTGGTTTGAAAAATAGTTGTATTATTTTCATTATAAATATTGATTTATCCATCACTTCTTGGAACGAAATCATGTTTAGAAATGAACTTATTTATCTAAACACCTTTATTCACAAAATATGATGTAGTCATGTAATTTGTCTCTATATTTGAGTCCAATATAGTGGATTATTTATAACTCTTCCAACTGATAGCTATACTATTTAGTAAAAAAACAAAACTAGAATGATATATCATTTTAGATTTTTAAGATTAGAAATAAGAAAACTTTCACCATTTATAGTTGGGATAACCTTGTCTCCAAAGATAGAGAACATATCATTAATTATTCTGAAGTTCTTAAGGATGTTCTTAACAAAAATATAGTGACCCTCACTAGGATTGTATTGGTATCTACTTATAATGATAAAATAAAAAGTCACATTAGAACAAGTAAACACATGACATAATTGATAGATCCTATGATGAACACATAATGAATCCTCTCCGTATCTTATATCCCTTTAGAAGGATTGAAATATTCATAATCTTCATGCTGTGAAACACTAGTAATGAACTAATTTTAGAGTTATTCATAAAAAATATACTTAGAAATTCACAAATATATGTGTTATCTGTCAGTCCAAGAAATATCTTAGATCTATTTTTATAGATATTATCACCTAGTATATCAGTTTCTTCACACATGTATTTCATTGGGAAGCATTTTCCCAACCACATATTTACAAAGTGTAAATCTAGGACATCAGTTCAGATATGTAGTATGTGATCCACATACAATATTATAAATACAACCACAATCCCACTAATCATCTTTTATACACAAGAATCATCCACGTTTTTTGTGAGACCAATCTATTTAGTTTCATCATAAAATTATATATTCCAACATAATAAGCATGGTTCAATCCATAAATGGGAAATTCGAACTTGTAATCCATATTAGACTTATTTATAACATAAAATACATTGATTTATATCATATAAAAATCCTTGATTAAATTCTTATTATGGAAAGTGGTTTTTACATAAATTTAAAGAATCATATAACTATAAAAATATGATATGGAATTAAATGTTAATGACTCATATTTTCAATGTAATATTTTTGGATATTGTATGGATTATTTTCCAGGTTGGGTACTGAGGAAACGTGCGATTATGAGGCCCAATGTAGAATAAACATTTGAAATTATTTAAATATATTAAATAGCACATGCATGAATGTTTCATAAAAAAGATGAATAAATCATAAATTGGTGCATGTATTAAAAATTTGTGGGCACTATTGAGTTCAAAATGGGAGTTATACCCTAGGTGTGACTTAACCATAATCGGCGTGGTTTGTTTATGGAAATGAAACTGCGGGCATAAAATGTACAAAATAGTTAATAAATTTATTTTATTTTTTTGATGAAACATAGATGTAGAGACCTAATTTTTCTTATTTAAATACACGCTTATAGAAAATTCACAAGGATAGATGCATTACCCTACAAATTGATGAGATCCATTTTAGCCATTGTAGGAGATCCTATTGGTGAATGACGATCGAATGACAGATCAAAGATAGGTTCACGATAGAATCAAATGATTTCGAAAACAAACGAGACAAATTTTTTTCATTGTCATCAATCGATCCAAATCATGCTAGGGTAGCTTTTCGATTTGTTTCCTCTCCCCATTTTTGATTCTTACTAAAAACAAGTATGTATTGAGTTGTTGGTATCGCCCCATGTCCTTGGTAATGATACTAATATGTTTATCATATTCTCATCAATCCTTCATCGTTTACATCTATTGATAAGACCCGACGAGAACTTCCTCTTAGACATACGTCATTAGTGCCACCAGAATGAGAAGTGTGTTCGATTGGGTCAGTGATTTATGGAATCTATAGGCAGGAATCCTAGGATGGTATACTATGGTGGTGAATTACCTTTGGACTATGTGTCTTTGTTTATTATATCTAGATACTCTTATTATATGTGATATAGTAATATAACTATGTAGAGATGAATGTATTTTACTTTGTTTTACGGTATATGTTTTTAGGGTGTCCTACCGAAGATTTTTATACTGATCCCTACATTGTAATTGCCCACACATTCCACATATTATGAAAATGATTGACCTTTCTAAAGATTCCAAGACAGATCAGGACTAGACAATGCTTATTGAGAGCAGATAGACCATGGTTTTTTCCTGTGTCTTTTTAAAAGAAGTCCCCAATACTTACATTCTGGTTGGACTTTTACTTCATAATCAATTTTTTGGGCTCATATTTGTGGCCCTGTTTACTTTCCTTTAATCTTTATTATACTCCGGTTACAACATTTAGATTTTTTTATGACATGTTGTCAGTTGTTTTTTACATTTCATCATTACATAGTCTTGGGTATGTGTGTGTGTTCATTTACTTTCGATAAGGCCTTCCATATTAGTGATATTCCGACTAGTCACTAGTCAACATCCCCTATCCTATTAGAGGCGGTCTTGGTGAGCTGCGACATGGTCCCCACAAGTATGGGTTGTGACAACATTGTATCAGAGCAGTCAGTTCTATATTAAGAATGAGAGTCTGGGAGATTGGTTTGTGGGGACTGTGTTTTGTGTTTCAAGTTCAATGTTCAGGTCACGGACACCAATGTTGGTGAATTAGTCGACGTAGCCATACACTAGGGAAGTTATCTCCTTCTTTTAAACTAGTTACATGAGAATACTGGTTGGTATATGCATCTTATAATAATAAGTCTTTGTTTCCATGACCTTGTTGAGTCATCTCTCTAGATATAATCATTTATCATGGTAAATATTGTTTATTTTAGGATTCATATGCAACATATTCCAGCTATTATTCAGTATGATCATGAGGATGATACCTTAAATGACGAGTTGTCGACACATGGACTAGTTCCCAAGGTGTTACCTTTAGATGGAATTCCAGTTATACCACCATCTGTAGAGAATCACATGGTACCCGCAGTAAAAGTGTATGAGGTTTATAGTTCGAGCGCAATTTATATGTTTTAGTGGCAGAGACCCCTCGATTTTTGAGGTTAGACGGACCCATCGGTGGATGACGACTGGCTTGAGGAGGTGACCCAAGTTTTGTTGTCTAGTCGGGTCACCAAGACACCAGATGGTAGTCCTTGTGGCGAGCCTTCTTCCCATCTCATTAGGGAGGTGGTGGGGTTTTATGAACTAGTCTTATGATGAGGTGACTCAAGCATGGTCATATATTGATCAAATTTTTAGGGAGGAGTTCTCAAAACCTTCACCAAGGGATGTTCATATCTAAGATCTTCTGTATCTCTAGCGGGAAAAAATGACAATAGTTGAGTATTCATCAAGATTTACCAACAAGTCAAGGTACTCGATTGACATTCTTAATGACCAGTTCTATAGGAATTAGTCATTCGAGCAAGGTATGCCTGGAAATATCTGATCCAATGTTTTCTCTTCACGAATTTCTAACTATGGTGGGGTGATTGAGTGGGAGTTGGTGGTTGAGAGTTTCATGGATCAACAGATACATCCAATGGTTTTTAGGAGTTGAAAAAAAGGATTAGAGACCTTAGTAACAAGGAGAGAATGGCAGTACCAAGGACATGGATGTGTGAGATGTTTCAAGAGGAGGCCACAAGAATGAGGATCTATAGTACATGGCTCATAGGGTGGGTACCATCAGCCTAAAGAGAGGTGGTGATAATTATATGATGGAAGGGGGAATCTTACACAAGATTTTCCAACCCACCATCAACTGAAATATAGACTATGGATGGGCCACTAAGGTCAAGGGATCAGTAGGATAATACAAGTTTGTATGGTGGAAGATGCGGTAGAGGAGCTGGGAGAGCAGCGATAGGTGATTGACTCTTCGAAATGCTATCATCTGATCACACAATAATATAACATGTATTATCACCATCATACTTCTGTATTACAATTTTTATAGGTTTTAGTATCCCATTGATAAAGACTTTTCCACTCATTATTCAATTTGAATTCATTTTTTTAAATCACAATTAAAAGATGAAATTTCACAATGGCCCAATTTGACCACAGTTCACATTTTCAATTATATCATTAACTACATTGATTATAATGTTAAAATTTATTTTTAGGATTCTATGTTCATTGAGATTTGATTCATTTAACTGGAACAACGGTTAAATTTGAGCACAAGGTCCCCAATTGTGTCCCACAGTTGATGGCATTTTGGGTGGGCAAGATTGGACCATCGTTCTATATTTGGGATATAACATAGGCATCCGGCCTCCAATTCGGCTTATTTCACCTCCGATGGATAGAAATATCTAATTTCTACATATCCACCAATTTTTCAGGAAATTTCCAACAATTTGTATTACAAAAATAGTAGGATAAATAAGTATTAAAAAGGATTCGATGAATAGTCACATAGTCGCATAGATACTTGACTTCGTTTTGTAGAACATTTGATGTATTTTCCAATAAAAACACCCACACCCCCATTCTATGATGTTTTGTAACTAGGGGTATGTGTGAGTAAAATTTTAGTTCTATATCCTTCCATTCTATTCCTATTTTACATCATGTACTTCTAAACCCCTTAGTGGTCCATTTGGGGGGTGTCCTTTGTTGTAATCCTGATCTCCATGCTAGTAATATTTAAAAGGTGAATGAATTTCAAGATTTTTAGACTATTAGAATTAATTTATACATTCTAATTTTTTTATTCTAATATTCCCAACTAAAAATAAATGTAACAAGAATCCTTATGCCTCTATGCATAAATCAGGTATTATGATGATTTTTGTGTGGTTCCCACTTCTCTCACCTCTTCTCCGTCATGAGAGGGCTTTTGGATTTAATTGTTTTCTAAAATCCATAAATTATAAACCATTATTATTCATTTATTTTTTCTTGAGATAACATTTGTGATAGACTGAAATAAGGACATCTTATTACATCGTTGATGTGATTCCTTGATTGCATTTGGTTCTTACATCAACATAATTTTATTGATTGTAAGAGGTATCCAGTAATAAATATCATCGATCAATCAAATAATATGTGGTAAAAAGTAAGAAAGCACATAATATATTGGTTTTAGTGTGTATAAATCAATTAATCAATGATATTTCCAATTACCATTAGAGATATGACAAATTTATTATTAAGGGACACTCACTTGGGTTGATCACGATTTCTTCAACCTGATTCTCTCATTTTGTAATATTGTTTAAAATTCTGCTTTAAAATAAATAAAAACCAAAAATACATTATTCCATTTTATTTTTAACAAAAACATAATCATTTTTTTAATTAATTATCTAAGGATATGTTGAGAGATGACCTAGGTTTCCTACTATAGTGCATAAATTCTAGTAAAAACATAAAATTTGATGTGCTCAACAACGTGATAAAATTTTGGCACCATTTTTGGGGATTTAAGACCTTTTTCATCTTTATTTCATTTTATTTATTTATTTTAATTTTTATGTACATATCCTTTTAATATATCCCCCCCCCCTTTTCTTTCCGTTTTGTTTTTGGGTGTGTTTCTTCTTCTCTTTGTTCTCTCCCTCTTCTTCTTTTGAATCTATCTATCTAATTATATAGTATAAAATAATATTTTATTTCTTATTATCATTATTGATAAGTGATTTTATTTTATACATCTTCCATAATATTAAAATAATAAAAAGCAAACAAACATCAAAAATTATTTTCATGACCCGATCAGAAAAATAAGCTTCTTGAATTGGACGCAGGACTTCAAAAGACACTAAACTCACAAATTTATTCATGTAGAGTTGGACAATCAAGAAACTCCAATGCCCCCATTGTGGAACCACTAGTGGTATTAAACCAATTTAAAATTGAACCAAATCAAACCTATGAAATCATGGATGCGATTAACCGAACCTTAAAAGAACGAACCACCCCAAATGTGGATGGCTAACCTACTTATATCCAATATCTTGAGTATGTAGCCAACATTCAGTTTTGATCGGGCTTGATGTAGCTCCTTAAAAAATTCCAAGGTCTCTTTGGTTAGTATCCTCACAAACATCTCAAATAGGTACACATATTATGCTCTACCATGAATCCTAAAAATGGATATGAGGACCTAGTTATGTTTAGGGTCTTACCCTTATCCCTTCATGCTGAAGAAAAAGAATGTCTATAATATCTATCTAACTTAATTGGGGGTTGGAATAAGCATAATAAAATATTTATAGGGAATTTTTTACATATATCATTAACTTTATCAGTTCGGAAAGAAATTGATGAATTAGGCATTCATAAAGGGAGACTCTTCATGAATATTCGAAGAGATTCAGAATTATTTGTTAAAGATTCCCCATCAAATAATTAGTGAACAATTTCTAATTAAATAATTTTATTTGGAAATTTTATCCTTGAATTGTGGTATGATAGATATTGTTGTTGGTGATTCCCAATTTGATAAAATCCATGTGATGGTTTCTGACTTAATAGAAAACAAGGCTCAATATGCACAACAATTTCGTAAAAGAGCAATTTCACCCACTTGGGGAGTTAATGAGGCAATTCATTCATCCGTATAACAAAAGGTAGATAATAAAAATGATGAGATTCATACACTTCTAGGACAATTATTTCATGATCAAGGTAATTTTCACTCTCCACCTTTTCTACTTCATTTTTTTATTTGTTCTGATTACAATCATATTCTGATTAGTGCCCAAAACTTAATGATTCATCCAATTCTTATGTAGCTATATTCATTGGGTGTCCTTTTAAGCAAGTACCACCCTATTCAGACCAAATCAAAACCCTGGGTGGAATGCACAGCCATAGTACCAACAAGGAGGGATGTCGAGCTACCCTAAATAGAACTTTTATCAACAAGGACATGATATTAAACCTTATTATCCTTCAACATCTCTAAACAACCCTCCTCCTCCCAAATCTAAACCACGCCTTGAGGATATAGTGATGAAAATGGAAACCCAGAACCTCTACCTCCAACAGAACACACAATTAGATATTCATGACCTACGAACTAAAGTTGTACAATTAGAAAACACCATTAGAAAGATAAATATGAATGTTTCTATAAAACTACCATCAAAACCCATCGATAATCCAAAAGGAAAAGGTAATATTTTTTTCAATCTCACTTTATATTCTTAAAAATCTTTCTTCTTTCAATTATTCTATAAAACATGTATTCCCCCTCATGAAAAATAACATTCCCTATACTCAAATGATTATAATGATGAAAAAAATTTACAAAATAAATTTTCAATGAAGATTCAACCGAACAATCCATTACACTTCTATTCCCCCAATAACTATATAAATATAAAAAAAATTATCATGATATGGATAACGAGATAATGGATATATTTTAAAAGGTGCAATCTAATATTCCTTTATTAGATGAGATTGAAAAAATCTTTCACCCATATAAGGTGAATGAAGGGGAATGATAGATTCAACCTTGGAAGGAATGGGTCAAACTTAATATAACAATAAATGAGAAAGAAATTAATGGATTTGTGCACTTTCAAAATACCATGCACCATAGGGGAGACCTTATTTTCTAATGCAATGTAAGATTTTGGTGCTTCAATTAGTATGATGCTTGACTATATATACACTTATCTATATGTTGAAGAGCTTTAACCAATGGGAATAATTGTTCAAATTTATATCCGGAGCACAATGTGGAGATGGAATATACTCAAACCCAAGGACATGATCCTTTAAAAATTGGGATTCCATTCCTTAAAACAACATACACAATCATCAATGTTCATAATAGGATACTATCCATGTATATTGATAGAGAAAATTTAATATTCAATATACTTAATGCTATGAAACACCCCATTGAATAACACTCCACTGTTCTTGTTTATTCGATCGAACTGATCTCTAACAACGAAACACACACACACAAAATTCTCGCTTTAACCCAAAATAGGATTTATTTTTCTCTTATAAACCATTGGAAGATTTGATTTTGGATTCATGTTTTGTGTATTGTGTGGGTTTAGAAAAATGTAGACTTTGTGCTTTAATTGAAGAATCTTTCATACAGAGGTACCCACTACCGTTGATGAATATGAAAATACCATTTCCATATATTATATTTCCATAGAGAATAAAAATGAGTAGATAGAAAATTTAATATACCTCACTCTAATAAAATACCATCCCTTAATCCAAAAACAAATAGTTTTAGTATTAATCCCACTTCCATCTAATTCAAAATATGTCTTTTATGAGGGTATTGACAAATTTCCCATCATTATTTCCAATAATCTCTCTCCATAGTAGGAACCAAAAACCTATCGACCTTTTTAAAGAGTGTAAAAAGTTGATTGGATGAACATTGGAAAATCTTCCAAAAAATACCCCATATATGTTTATGCACCATATACTTTTAGATGATTAGGCTAAGACTATAAGGAAATATAACCATCGGTTATATCCAACTCTCCTTAAAATGGTAAAATTGGAAGTTAGTAAATTATGTGTTTATGGGATCATTAATCCTATATATAATTGTAAATTGGTTAGACTAGGGAATATTCTACCTAAAAAACTGGAATAACAGTTGTTTCAAATTAATTTAATGAACCGGTTCCAACACATGTGAAAAATAGTTAGAAAGTTCTGTATTAACTACCGTCAACTGAATCACGCCATGTGAAATGACTAGTTTACTCTACCTTTCATCAACCATGTAATAGAAATACTGGCTAGTAAGACACACTATTTTTTCCTTGATGGCTATTCGGGTTATTTTAAAATCCATATAGCCCGCCTATGAGGATCAAGATAAGGTAGCATTTACCTATCCATTCAGAAAATTTGCAAATAGAAAGACTCCTTTTGATCTATGTAATTCTCCAAGTACTTTTGAATGATGTATGTTGATTATTTTTTTAGTACCTTGATTATGGTATTGAGGTTTTTATGGATGATTTCATGGTCTTTGGAACTTCTTTTGATTAATGTTTGTCACACCCAGATTATTTCCACCATCATTTTATTGAATAAAACCTCATATTAAATGATGAGAAATAACACATCATGTTGGAGTGAGGGATAATTCATGGTCATGTTAATTAAAATGAGGGAATTAAAGTGGATAAATCTAAAATTAACTTAATTTCAACAATTCTATATCAAAAATGTGTTCGTGATGGGGGATACTTCTTGGGACATGCGAGCTTTAACTGCCAATTCGTTAAATATTTTAGTAAGATTGGACTTATATTGTCTCGATTTTTTCAAGAGGATTCTAAATTTTATTATTATAAAAATTACGACGATGCTTTAAATTCACTAAAAAGGAATTTCAGATCACCTCCCATCATCTATCCATCAAGGTGGGATCTCCCCTTTGATCCGATGTGTGGTTTATTTAACTTTGGAGTTGGGGAAGTTTTATCACAAAGGGTTGAGAAGATCCTTATGTCATTTTCTATGCCTCAAGTACCCTTTATCTTGCCCAATAAAACTACACAAACATTGAAAAATATTTTCTTTAAATTGTGATTTCCTTTTAAAAATTCCATTAATATCTTCTTGGATCAAAATATAATTGTGTTTTATGATCTTGCTGCCCTTCGATTTCTCTTTAAGAAAGTCAGAGCGAAGACCCACCTCATTCGGTGGATGCTCATCCTCTAAGTGTTTAACCTTGAGATTTGAGATAAGATAGGAGGGGAAAATGTGGTAGTTGACCATATTAGAAGGATTTACCTACCACTAGACCATCATTTTGAAACACCCCTTCCCATTAGATAAATCTTCCCTCATGATAACCTTTTTGATGTTGTGGACCTTACCACTTATTATGCAGACGATGTGAATTTTTTATCAAAATCATGGATCCCCACTAATTTCAGCACTTGATAATCCCAAATATTTTCCCATGAATAGTTATTCTACATTTGGGATGACCCATAATTGTGGAGGTTTTTTATTGACCATGTTGTTCATCGAGGTGTTCCTAACCCTGAGTTCACCTTAGTTTTGAGCTTCTGCCACACATTGGATTGTAGGGGCAACTTTTCCTCACAACCCACCACTCAAGAGGTCCTTGACATTGGACTTTGTTGACCAAAAATTTATAGAGATTCACATTGGTTTTTTTAATTCACATACTAAATGATAATTCAAAGGTAATATCTCAAAGAGGAATGAAATGCCCAAACAACCCATGTTATTTTTTGATATCTTCAACGCATGGGGAATTGAATTCAAGGTGATTTTACAATTTCATTTGGCATTGTGTATATTTTATTGGATGAAGAATATTTATAAACATGGGTGGAAGAAAAAGCTAAAATTACTGATGAATCTCATGTTGTTGTTTATTTTGTGAGGTCCAAAATTTTCAGTTTGTTTAGTTTATCGAGATTCATCATTAGAGACCAGGGGTCACATTTTTTCAATTGCAACATGAATAATTTTCTTCATAGTTTTGGGGTTTTCCATAAATGTTCAATTGAAAATCACCCCCAAACTAATGGAAAAGAATAAATATCGAATCAATAATTTAAGAGAAACTAGGAAAAAATAGTACAACCCAATATGAAATTTTTTAGTTTGTCCTTGGATGATGCACTTTGGGCGTATCATATAGTTTTTAAAACCCCATTCATAATTTTACCATAGAGGATTATGTTTTTAATGTCTATTAACCTCCCTTTAGGGATAGTGAATCATTAAAATTGGTCTATTAAATAATTT
Source organism: Viscum album (assembly GCA_963277665.1). Classification (NCBI taxonomy): domain Eukaryota; kingdom Viridiplantae; phylum Streptophyta; class Magnoliopsida; order Santalales; family Viscaceae; genus Viscum; species Viscum album. The sequence continues at coordinate 2,040,697,004 of OY728161.1, read as the reverse complement.
AATATGAATATTTCATATGTAGGTGAGAATATGAAGTTGTAGATTCCGGAGTTGGAAGAAATTTGGCGTGATGCATATGAGAACACTGGAATCTATAATGAGATGAAAAAAGATATCCATGATGGGATTATTAATTATGGGAAGTTTCATATTGGTGAGAAGGTCCTTATATAAAATTATAGGCTAAGGATCTACCCAGGTATTCTTTTCTCCCATTGGATTGTTCCTTAGAGATTTACTGATGTTTACACTTTTGGTGCTATATAGGCATTGCATGATAAGAGTGGAATGAGGGTCACTGTCAATGGAATGGGGTCAAACACTTCTATGAGGATTTTCCAAATCATCTCATAGAGGAAATCCATCTAATGTATTCCACATATGACACAACTTAGCAATCCATCCCTTCTCCCAACCTTTATTTACTTTTCTATTTATTTAAAATACATTCATTTAGTATCATGTAATTTTTAAGTTGGGGTGAAATTTCATAGTTAGGATATATATATATATATTCATTTATTTTTTGATTTAATTTTCTTTATTTTGTTTTTTTAGATAAACATTTATCTTAAAAGGAAAATTCAAATTTATTTTCATACTTGAGTCGATTATGTGGAAATTATATTTTTTTGGAGAAATGTTTTTCAAATGAATGTTGATATGGAATATTTTTCTATAATTTGAATTCTATAATTAGTATTAGGCGTTTAATCAATTTTTGAAACCCATGTACCATTATAACCAACCAATATTTTAATCCCTTCCCTGAGATACATTATAATCAAATAATTAAATATTTTTCTTTTTAAAAACATCATTGAGAGTCTCAGGTCATGTAAAGAAACTAGAACATGCCTTGATTTTGTTTGAAGTGACATGATTCAAGTGTGCCACATTCATGATAGAGGCCATCATTCATTGAAAATCCTTTTATAAAACTAACATTTATTTTTTTCCACATTTATATTTCACCCTTGTTAATCCTTAGAACCATGAAATTCTTATTAGGTATCCAAATTACAAGCTAATTTGTCTCTACAAACCAATATATTATGTAAATTCTTATTTTATGTTATGAAATTGTGGGGTAGAGGGTGTTTCCAAGAGAATTATTAGGTAGCAATCATAGTTATTGGTTAATTGAAAGTGTGCTTACATTTTACCTAAGAAATGGGTTCATAAGCCATATGTTATCATTTTTTTACAAAGGGTTCCTTCTTTATATCGAATTAATTTTTTTTAAATATAGTAATGTACATTTAGAAAAAATAGAACAAAATAAAAAAATGGATAAAAGTGGAAGTTTACTCATTATTATTCATTGAACGGTTGTGACCCATCCTATTGGACAATGGGGATAGTGAGTTGGAAGTGATATAACTTTTGAGGGTTTTAGTGTGTATATTAATTTTTAAATTTTTTTGAAATTTTTCATGTTTTATAATTATGATATTAAAGACTCCTCTACTACCTTATATTTTTAGAAATTAAATCCTACAAACCATTGAACCTTAGAAAAACATTTTGGAAGTCCTTTTGAGTATAACATTAGTTTCTATAAGTATAAAACTTAAAATATTGGCTAGAATATGGTAATAACACATGAACTCTGGGAAAAGAGCATAATTGAACTTTCATATGTTCCTTGAGTGAAGAGGAAAAATTCCTCGATGCGGTTGGTTGCGATATGTTTAATGGGTGAATAAATGAATTTAGACAGATTTAAATGTGATAGAATAAAAATTATTGGAAAATTTATTTCATAAATGAGATATGAAGAATTACATTTATAAATAATCATGGATGTTTTCCTATATTTGATTTTGGAATGGTACATGTTTGGGATATAAGACTTTTCCCAGGAGTACAATGGTTTATGTGTGGGGGTGTGATCACACAATAATATAACATGTATTATCACACTTATAATTTTTAATTACATTGTTTATGGGTTTTATTATCCCATTTTTAAAGAATGTTCCACTATTTTTCATAATTTACTTGTTGAAAACATGCATAAATGATGCATTTTCACAACGGACCAATTTGAAATCAATTCCATGTTTCTATCATGTCATAAACTATATTGATCCAAAATATGAAAATTCATTCTTTATAGTATTCTATGTTAATTAGGATTTAATTAAACTAAATGGGATAATGTCAGAATGTGAGTACAGGGGTACCAAACATGGCCCAAAAGTGAAGACATTATGGGTGTGTCAGATTGGACCACCCTTATGTATTTGGTCCATAACTCAGGACTCAGCCCTCTAATTTGGGTTTATTTAACCTCCTTTTTACATCCAACTTTATGTACCACCTCTCTACCTAATTTCATGACATTTTCATATGTTTGTTTAGTCAACCACATAGATAAATATGGGGTAAATTTTTTTCCATGAATAGTCACCTTGTCTCATAGCTATATGACTTATTTTGTGAAAGTTTTGATGTATTTTATAATAAAATCTACCCTAACCATCATTGTATGATGTTTCACGGCCATGGGTATGGTTGAGTCAAAATTGATAGGTCGCTCCATCTATTTTATTCCTATTTTTTATCACGTAATTCTAATCCTCTTAGTGATCAATTTGGGGATGTCTTTTGTTGTAATCCCAGTATCCACACATATAATATTTGGAATTTAATTAAATTTCATGTTTTGTAGTATATTTTTATGCATTTCTAACTTTTTAATTTGTATTTACTATTTTATGGTCAAATATGTATAAAAGGCACAAAAATCCTCATACCTCTAAGAATAAATCGAATATTGTGATGATTTTAGTGTGATATCCTATTTTATCACCTATTATCCTTCATGAGTGGGCTTATAGATTGAATTGTTTAATGAAATCTAGAAGTTATAACCTACTATTATTTATTTTTTCCTTGATTTTTTTGATAGAACCAAATATGAGAATCTCACCACGCTGTTGATTTGATGCCTTGATTGAGTTCGGTTCTAACATTAACATAATTTTATTGATTGTGAGTGTTCACTAGTAATCAATATCCTCGATCGATCAAATATTAGGCGGTAATATAGTAATAACTCACATACCATAATGGTTTCTGTGTGTATAAATCAAGGAATAAATAATCTTACCCATTCCCTTGAGATCAATGACGGATTGAGCATCAAGGGACACTCACTCTGTTTGATCAAAATTTCTCAAATTAGTTTCTTTCTTTTAGTAATATAGTTTCAATTTCAATTTTAAAATAAAATTAACCAAAAAAACACTATCCCATTTTATTTTTCATAAAAAACATAATAAATATTTTTAAAACTAAATATATATATGGCTCCATTATGTGATGACCAACAGTTCCTGTTTTACTACAGAAATTATATTTAAAAAACATATAATTTTATTTTCTAGACAACATGATCACCACCACCACCCCTAGGGGGTCCGTGATAGGAACTGTGATCTAGAGGATAGGGGAAAAAGATAGTTGTAGAAGGTCAAATTTTATGACCTAGGGGCTCTGAGAATGATTTTAGGTATGATCTCTATCTTTCCTACCATATATTTAGTACAGATAGACATATGTTCTTGTTATTATTTTCTTTCCACTTACTTTGTACAATAATTAGAGATTTTGGTGGAGCCCTTGGGTCAACCCCTATTCTTGGATACCCCTACTGAAGAATACTTAGTGACCACACACTTATGTCGATAGTGTGACATGAGTCTTGGAGGAGAGAGTCTCTGTTGAATCTCATAGTCACAACATCCAGAAAATAAAACATAATTTTAGGTATGGACTATTTATTTGTATTTAATGCCCAGATTGACTATTTTTGGAAAACGATGTGATGTCTCGATAGTGACTGAACTAGGTATTCCTTTTTTGTGAAAGGGAAACCTAGGCAGCGTGGGGTGGACTCGTTTATAGGAGGTGGCAACCAATTACTCATCAGTTGGATATCCTAACCCTTTGTGTAGTGGATGTTATGAGTTCCTAATTTCCTGTAATGGTGGCAGAGTATGAGGTTGTATTTACTGAGGATGTTTCAATTTTACCTACCCACTGAGAGATAGACTTCTACATTGATCAAAACAGTGTGACGACACCGATATCTACACTAACATATTGGATGACACCCAAATCACTTCATGAGTTGAGGGTCCAATTGGAGGACTTGAAGGGGAACTGATTTGTTAGTCCCATTGTTTCACCCTGGGAAGCCCCAGTTTTGTCTGCAACGATGGAATATGAGAGCTTGAGGTTGTTTGTGGACTTTCGGTGCTTGAACCAGGTGATTATGAAGAATAAGTATCCACTATCAAGGATATATAAACTAATTGATCAGTTTACAGGGGAATGATGGTTCTCAAAGGTAGAACATGGGTCAAGATAACACTAGATACAATTATGTGATAAGGATATAACGTAGATGGAATTAATATGTCTCTAAAGTCACTATGATTACTTGGTAATTACTTTTTCATGAGAACACCCCAACACTGTTCATGATATTCATGAATTAAATATTTCAGCCTTTAATACACTGAGTCATCGTAGACTTCATCAATGATATCTTTTTGTACTCAGAGTTCGAGGAGAATAAGGCATGATACTTAAGGATAGTTAGGAATGTACTCCAAGGGAATTAACTTTATAGAAACATCTTGATGTGATATTTCTAGATTTAGGTGGCCTAATTTTTCAGACACTTTATCTTTGTAGTTAGAATAGAAGTGGACCTAGCTAAGGCTGAGGCAGTGTTAGCTTGGGAACTACCCAAGAGTGTGATAGATGGGTATAATATGCATAGGTTAGCGGGATATTAACATTGTTTCATACTTAGTATCTATATAATACAATCCCCCATAACATCTTTGAATCGAAAGGGGAATCATTTCAGGATGGCAGATAGGTTCTAGAAGGATTTCCCATAGTTGAGGAAAATTTTTATGAGTGATCACATCTTGATATTTATAGAGGATGGTGTAATGTTCATACTATTCTGCGATACATCAGGAACCAGGCTTGGTTGGGCTCTAATGCAGAGACATGAAGTGATCATCAATGGTTCATTCATGTTGATAACATGTGATCATAACTACAAGACCAACGATCTTGAGTAAGAAGTGGTAGTATTTAAACTAAATATGTGGAAACACTACTTGATTGGTGGGAGGTTTATCATTTACACCGATCAAAAGAGTCTCAAGTATATCATCTCTCAAAATGATCTTAACTTGATATAGAGGTGATGGATAAGGTTACTACATTATTTTGAATGAAAAACTGTTTATACTCCTATGAAGGGGAATGCGGTAGTAGATTTCCATAGTATGAGATCTTGTTCACATTTACTAAAAGAGGAATTAGGGAGATTGGACTCATTATAGTTATTATTTGGGGATGGAGATGAAGAGTATTACCTCCAGTTGATTGTTTCCACCCCTCCCATCTTGTAGAAAGCTAGGGAGGAATAACTAGGCGATACCAACTATGAGAACCATCATACTCATATATCCATTTTATATGCTACTGAATAATTTTCTAATGGTGGGGATCATGTCATTATTTTTAGAGTACACACGATGGTACCAATGATTTTGTAGGAAGTGGTTCTGAGTTATTTTCATATATACCCTTTTTAAGTACATCTAGGGATGGAAAAGATGTACTAGGATCTCCAATATATGTTTTAGGGGATACTAATGAAGAAATTAGTTTCAATGTTTATCTCTTGATGCCTTAGTTGTATGAATTGAAATATAAAAACCAAGTTAGAGTAGGTTTAACTCAAACCCTTGATGTTCCATAATGTAAATGGGATGGGATATCCATGAAATTCATGATTTAATGACCATGTATGTTTAGGGGGACACTATTCCATCATGGTGATCATAGACCAAATCAAAAAGTAAGATCATTTCATAGAAATTAGGGATCTGATTTAAGTAGAGAGCTCGGTACGCCTCTATGTGCAAGATATAGTCTGACTCTATAGAGTTACATCGATGATAGTTTTAGATTGTGAATCCCGCTTCACATCTTAGTTTTGGCAGGGATTATAGGATGAATTTTTGACTCAGTTATGCTTGAGCACAATGTTCCACACCCAAACTGATGTCCATACAGAGTGGACCCTTAAATCTCTAGAGTACATGATGATAGGTTCATGTTGGAAGTTTTATTTATTTGGGAGGATCACCTAACACTAAGGGAGTTCACCTAAAACAACATATACCATTCCTCCATAGGTATGGAACCATTAGATTCTTTTTACGGGAGACCCTGTATGTCACCACTTTGATGGAATGACATTGGAGAGTCGACACTCAGAGGCCCAAATTTGGTGTGAGACATAATGTGGAAGGTGTATATCATCCATGACAATATAAAGACTTCACAGATCCATCAAGAGTGTTATGAAGACAACTTTTTATTTCAAGGAAGAAGACCATGTGTTCCTATGGGGTTCACCTTGATGTGGATTACAATGAATTGGTCAGGGTGGAAAGATATCTCTTAGTTTAATTGGAACTTAATAGATATTATGTAGAGTTCGTGAGGTCACATACCACTAATCTATACATACATAGTTTGACCAGGTACACGACGTCTTCCACATGGTACAACTAAGGAGGTACATGCAAGATCCATCATGCATTACCAACTGGGGTGAGATGGACATAGAGTATGGGGATACATTTGTAGAGTACCCAGAAGAGATCATGGATCAGTAGAAGAGGATCCTTCATTGGTGATCAATACCTTTAGTTTGTGTCTAGTGGCATCAAAGAAATCTCCATGAGAAAACATGGGAGCATGTGGCTCAGATTCACTCTCAGTACCCACATATTTTTATGTAGCCCCTATTTTGGATTATCATGTATGCAAATCACCAAGTTGGGGATAATGTAATCACATAGATTTTTAATGTATTATTTTTGGATATTATACAGATTATTTTCTAGGCTAGGAACTCAGACAACATGTGATTCTAAGGCCTGGTGTTCATAAAATGTAATTTTGAAATATTATAAGTATATTAAGTAGAACATGCATGAAATATTCCTAAAAAATATAGTAACGCCTAAATAGGTTCCCATATCATAAATCCAAGGGATCCTTGGAGTTAAGAGTGTGAGTTTTATCCTAGGTGTTACTTACCCTTAGTCAGCATAGGTCATTTGCAGAAAATCCATTATGTGTGTAAAATGAATAAAATAATCAATAAAATTAATTTATTATTTTGTTGGAACAATAAAATAATTTTACATCCTTAAATACATGCATATGTAGAATTGATAAGGCCACCCATATAACCTAGTGAACTGATGATAGCCATTAGAGACATTGGTGGAGATCCTGTTGGCAGATGATGACCAAATTAGATATCAACAAACATTGTGGGATAAAATCAATGGATCTCACCAATGAATACAACACAGCTTCATTCGTCATTAGTGATTGATCCAAATCGAGGTAGGGTGGTTTTTTGATTTGCTTCATTTCACCATTCTAGATTCCTAATATTAAAATTGATCAATCTACTAAAAGATTGATCTATGGATTGTATGTATTTATGAGATGGCTATTTTATGGGGTGATTTTGGGATAATTACATTGATTTGATGATTTTATTCATTTTTATTATCATCAAAATGAATCAATATCGACACAAACACCAATCAAGGTACTTTTCACTCTTTTTTTCTGGTGATTTTCTCGAACGATTCTTTTTTCACTATGGTCATTATCCGTTTGGCCCAAGGACCCACCCATCCCAATCAATCGATCATTGCAAACCTATTTCCTGGTGTGTCAATCTATAATTTTATATCTGATATCATTATGACACAAATGTAGTGTGAATATGGAGGAAGTGGGGAATCAGATGCTGTAGATGCCTAATATTTTTGTTCTTCAATGTGTAAAGAAGAAAGATGACAACCCCATTTTCTGAGTGAAATGAAGGCCAAACGTTATTGATCAGTGATGGATAGGTTAATCAAAGCTAGATTTATAATTCTTTGAAAGATTCCTGACCGTTTTGGAGGCTGGATCAGATGATAATACATGTGGATCATAGATCTAAGATTCCAGAAAATATCAACACATACGGTGTGTAATCTAGGATTACATGGCGTGTTGGTCCCTCCTTGAGAAAGCTAGGGTTTTGGAGAAACTTATGTATCATAAGGTGTGTTCCCCTATCACATGGCATGTGGTATCACCCCAATTACTTGTCATGTACCTCATAGGGTACATAGAAATGGGTTGGAGAACTCCATGTACTCCTCCACACAGACATGTCTTGGAATAATTACACAGGATAATCCATGTATTGGTACATGGGAGAGATCTATGTACTGGAAGATGGGTAGAAAAACATGTAGCCTACTTTTTTATAATTCTATATCGAAAAGTATTGAGACACGATTTGGTAACACATGTTATTCTTAGGGTCAAGGAACACTGCGTGTGACCCCTAAGACATGCCATTTAATTTGTTATACCTGGAATAGATCCTTTTTCTGATTTTTATTGGACAAGATTTTTTACATTGAGTTCCCCTTATTCTTTCATTGAAGGTTAGTATATAATCATATCCTACTCCTTGAACTACAATCCCTACAACATGATTTTTTGGATAGAGTTATTGGAATCCATATGAGAGGCCTAGAGTGAGATCCTAAATTAATCTTCATGCCCTAGGTGGAGTTATTAGTATCTTCATGACCAATACTATGAAGGCACCAATAATCTACATAGAATTTTAATCCAGATTGAGTTCCTGGTATCAATCCATAGACATGACATAGATCCTCATCTATTTATCAAATTCTATTTAGATCTTCGTCTTGTAATTCCAATAACAAGACCCAATGATACATACATTTCAGACGAACATCATCAGTGTTGTCAGAATCAAGAGTGTGTTCTCCAAGATTAATGTTATGTGGAATATTCAGGATGAAATCAAGGCTTGTATAATATTCTTGTGACTTATGTTATAATCGTGTGTCTTTGTGGAGTATATCTAGATATTCTTTTTATATGTTCTATAGAAGTATACCAATATAGGGATGGTTGTATTTTTCTTTTTTGTATGCTTTGTGGTTTCTAGGATTTCTACTGTGTTTGGTTATACTCACATTTGCATGGTATTTTACCACATGTTTCATGCCATATGAAGATGATATACCATTTGATAATGTATTAGATGGACCGGGACCATATGGTTCTTAGTGTGATAGGATAATCTGGGGATTTTTCTAGCATCTTTTTTATAGCACTCCTCAGTACATAGTTTCAGGTGGGACTTGGGTTTTAGACTCTCTATGGTTGAATTTTATTTGGCTCTATTTACATTCTTTTACTTCTTTCTGTACTCTATTAATTGGATTTAGATGTATTCATGAATGGTTTTCAGTTTTTTTTCATTTCAAAATTGTATAGGCTTGGAGATTTGTGAGTGTGCATGTACACAGTTTAAGGCCTCCTATGTCAGTTATGTGCATACTCAGAACTATTCAAAATTCCATTGACTAATGAAGGAGGTCTTGGGGAGTCATACAATGGGTCCCACATGTAACACCCTGATATTTTATGAGAAGTATATATTTTTTTATGTGATATGTTATACGCAAAGGAATCTTCCACTTCACACAACACTAGCTTGTCTTGTGTTACACGCAATCACGACCTTCCTCGATAGCGTGTGTAGTACGCAATACCGAGTTTCACTAAACAACGATATATTATTATAATATTATAAACTAGACGTTATTAATAGTATTCACTGAATTTTTAATTTTATAACATTATAATTCATCTTATTCATTTTCGAGAATGATGTACGAAAACCAAATCTGTTTTTTGGATAAAAGAAGTATTTTAAAAAAATGCAGTTTTACCATCTTTTGATGGCGCACCCACTTTAAATCTAGTTTTTAAAAGTTTATAAGTTCAATTTGACAAAATAAAATTTTTCTTTAGAATCGGGATATAAAAATTTACTTTGGATAAATTTGTCATATTATTCTGATAACTTTCATATTTTAATGAATAGTAAAAACACGCTATATTTTAATTAAAAACAACTTTTTTTCAACACAATACATTATATGGTTAAATTATAATATTTAATGTTTTTAAAGTATAAATATAATATATTTTTACCAATTAATATAATTTATGTCATTAGAATTAATTTTACATTGAATTCATAGGTAAAAACATTTCAATCTTTGGCAATGTTTTAACTTTTAAAACCCGTTTGCCAAACAATGAGATTAATTTTAAATTAATTAATGCAACTTCTGTGTTTTGAATTTTGAAAAATGGATTCCATATTTGGAATCAGTGGGTCAAAATTATGTTAATAGGTTACTTTTTTTTTGATATTCTGAAAATTAACTATGGTAATTTTAATTTACTACGGTTTAAGGTAAATAGGGTAATTCAAGGTTAGAAGAGTATTATAACAATTCAAAATTAAACTGACACTTGTCCTAACCTTATTGGATGATTAGTGTCCTACCATGGTCATCCTTGGGTCTATTTAGGGACCCCATTGAGTCACTTGGTAGTGAAAATGACAATTTTGATTAATTAATTTAATGTAAAGACAAATTCGACATGAACAAAAATATTCTAGTAATTAATTTTTATAAGGGGTTATATAAATTATATTTTTGACTATAAATATTAATTGTAAAGCTAAAGAGATTTCCTACATAATGATAATTTTTTTATAATTTTTATATACCAAATAAATTAAATTATTTATGACACAATAATGATTAATTATTTACTTTATTAATAAATGATTTAAATAAATAAGATTATAATAATTAAAATATTTTCCAAAACATGTCCAATTCTGATTGGATGATTTTATTTCGACCATTAGTCATCTTATCTTCATCTATAATGATTTATGGAACTTTTTAAACCGATGATAAGTTTATAATAAAATAATATTTCCACACTTTCCAAAGGTGCCCCTCTCCTCCTTTATAAAAGGGAACCTCCTCCCTCTCCTCCTCACACCAATTTGAGCCTTCATGCTCGAGAAAACCCTGCCCATTTCACTTTCCCACTTCCCTAGAAACATCCTACTGGTCCTGGTCTTCTTCAAAGACCAACCCTAGTTCCCTAAGAGGAGGTTAAGAAGAGGCGCGTCAAAGGAGAGGTAATATCCATTACCAATCCTTTCCAATTTCATTCTTCATCAACTTATTCTTCTTTAGTTTTTTGATTATGAGGTAATAACATCAGTATCTCTAATATACTGATATGTTATTATAAATATGAAACAAATCTATTTCATTTCTTATCCATCCTACGGAAAACGAAATCACCGCGCGTGCGTACGTACGGAATTCCGTCTCCACACCGTGGTGTAATCTGTTTTCCACCACCACCATACTTGGATGGGTATAATGGTGTAAAGAACAACTATATATGATTATTGTAAAGTGATATTGATTCTTAAATAGTATACATACACTCCAATACAATTCCACGATCATGGGAATGATATCATCGCTCGTGCGTACGTACGGAATATCGTCTCCATGATGTGATGCGACTCGTTCTACATGATCTTCACTCCATAATGATTATATAAACAAATTGAATGAATTAATATGATATATATTAAACTAATACCATTCTGAAAATTATGTATCTATATCCTATAAATATGAATAAGAATTTATTCCACAAAACACGCATAAGAACATAAAGCAATAAACACCCGAATAACAAGTAGCAATGTAATACTACTAATAAGCTAAGAAAATGGCAATATATGATATCATAACAATGAATATGATTCTATAATAAGTCAATGACATTATTTAAGACATTATATAGTAGGGTTGGACACGTACAAAGCATATTGGACCTAAGGTAACAGAAAATCTCACAATCTGAATTTTTATCCGAGATTGTTTATACTTCAGAATTTACTGGGGAATATTTATCATCCACATCCATGATTCATCAATATGTAATATTTTTATCCTTTTAAAATTTTTTAAGTCCAATTTTACCCATTGGTGGGTTTTCAGTAAAAGATATGAAAGGAATCTTTTGTCATTTTTCTTACGAGGTACTTTTTGTCTTTTCCGACATAAGTACGAGAAGAATGTTTTTTAACTTATACGGCATGAATGGATTTTTAGAACATTATTTCCATGAACCTTCCTTTACAAGTTTTCATGTTTTTTTAATCAACATATTTTAGTTTAATATTTTATGAAATGTTAAGAAAAAAAATGTTTTTGGAGTAGAAAGGATATTTTCTTCAAGAATGGAGTTCAAGTGTTCTATCAAAATTATTTTCCATCTAAGATAATATAGGGTTCTGTTTCTATCCCTATTTTTACATTTTTTTGATTATGTTATGATGGAATTGTTTTTATGATGTCCTTTTATCTTATATAGATTATGTTATGATGGCATGATGTTTAAGAATCCCATTTTTATTAAATGGGTTATGCTATGATGTATGATTTATGATTTTGTGGCACACATAAGAATGTTATCATTATGAGATGGGTGGGACCTATATCTCCCTCCAATGCATTGGGTAGAGATTTTATATCTCTTGAGATAAACATCGCTGGAATGGAAAGTTAAACCAGTTCAGTGATATAGGACTGAAACGAGGAGTGGACTCGGTTCAGAAATGGACTTTGTCCACTAAGATAGTCTTGGAAATGTGTCTTGACTACTAAGAAATGATTCTCTATGATTATGTGTGTGTGACAAAAAGTTTCATGTTTTATGTTATGATTATTGGGATTACATTTCACAACTATAATATATCCCATGTTATGACATTATGATCTTTTTTGCAGGTTATGATTTCCAAAATGTTATGTTCTTATGATTGATATTTCATTTGTTTACCCTTACTGAGCATTTGATCTCACCCTTTTGTATGTTTTCTTTCCCCAGGTCAGGAAGAAGTTTACTAAGTAGGATATTCCAAGAGGGACTCTAGATATGATGAAATAAATGGGATACAATGTAGATGCTATATGAACCAGTTGTTTATGTTTCCTAGTTTCTAAAGACACTATACCTATATGTTCCTAAAATGGATTTGTTATATGTTGTGATAAGTGTGATTAAATTTTTATGTAATAACAATGTATGTAATGTATGGGTCGTTATAGTTGGTATCAGAGGAAAGGTATAGTCAACCTTTCGAAAATAGGATATGAAAGCCTTAGTAAGAACCCTAAGGATAAGTCTATGCATAGAAAACAATCTTAGTGTTTTAGAAATTGCCATGAAAAACCTATGATAAGACCTTAAGTGTAAAATATTGTTCTTGATTATGTGGTTTTACTTTTATAATTTGCGTTGCTCACACTATTTTTCATAGTTTTAGTCAATGGATGGACCCTGATGGAACCGTGTTAATGAAGAATGCGACGGGCAATGCAATGATTGTCCCCCTGAGAAACCAAATGATACGAGATATGGAATGAAAAATCTTGTAGCCATGCTCACAATACTTTCTCAAGCTATGAATCATGCAGGACTTCCAAACGAGAAAAGGAAGGAGCAACATTCTGTTGAATCCTTCATGAGGCAGCATCCACCCTCATTCAGTGGGTCTACTGATCCATTAGTTGCTGAACAATGGATCAGTACTACTGAAAATATATTTTTAGTTCTTCAATGTTCTGAACATGACAAAGTCATCTTAGCAGTGTATCGTTTGGAAGGTGATGCTGATCAATGGTGGAATATTATCAAGAATACGAGTCAAAGAGTTGAAATTGAATCCATGGAATGGGACGAGGTCAAGAACTTATTTTTCAATAAGTACTTCCCTCGTATTCTTCGAACAAAGATGGAGAAAGAGTTTCTTGAACTGAAGAAAAAGGATGATGAATCTATTGGTACATATGAAGCAAATTTTACAATACTTGTAAGGTATGCTTCTGGGATTATTATCTAACCTGAAACTAAGATTGATCGATTCTTTAGTGTCTTAAAACCATGTCTTCGAAAGGAGTTAGCCATAAGGGACTTCAATAGCTACGAGGAAATCGTTCGATGTGCTCTCAAGGTTGAGATGGTGATTGGAGTAACCCATCAGTCATATTCATTTGATAAAAAGAGGAAAACGGAATTCCAAGGGAAATCTAAAGACCACACTGAAAAAAAGATGAGTTTTCCCATATTCTCAAAGTGTGGAAAGAAACATGGAGGGAGTTGTCTTAAAGGGACAAGTAAATGTTTCAAATGTGTAAAGGAAGGTCATCGGGCATTTGAATGACGCAATGATGGGAAGAAGATGTCTAGTGATGGGAACAATGAAAAGGCTACACAGAGTGCACCTCATACACTTCAATGTTACAAGTGAAAGGAAATGGGGCATTATGCTAAACAATTCCCTAATCCAAGGGTTTTTGATGATGATCGATGTCAACAAACTCTTAATGCTAAAGACAAAGGAAAGTCAAATGAAATTTCTATCAGTGATGTGGAGTACAATAACAGAGTGGTGAAAGGTACACTTACCATCCACTCTAAAGTAGAAAATGTTTTATTTGATTCTGGATCCACCCACTCATTTATTTATGAAGAATTTTCTAAGGGTATCTCCATTTTACCTCATCAATTAGATGTTGAGTTAGCTGTGACAACCCCTAATGGAACAACGGTCACATAAAAAGTTTATAATTTTCCTCCAATTGAAGTTTGTGGAAAAGTGATTCCTAAAAATCTTGTGATCCTTCCTATAGTGGAATTTTATGTGATTCTTGGCATGGATTGGCTTTATTTATATGGAGATCATATCAATTTCCAAATAATGGAAGTCACATTTCATATTCCAGATCAATCTATAATCGTCTATCGATGCAAGGATGAACATAAACTTCCAGTGGAAAATTCATCCATCTTATGGGTCTTGATTCCACTAAATGAAGGTTATCTATATAAAATGATTGGTGAGAAACTCATGATTTAGAATATGCAAATTGTATAGGAGTTTGATGATGTCATTCCGGAGGAATTGCATGGTCTTCCACCAAATCATGAAGTTGATTTTTCAATAGAACTCGTACCAGGTGATTTACCTATTTCAAAGACACCCTATAGAATGTCCCCAATTGAGTTGAAGTAATTAAAGAATCAACTCCAAGAGAATCTTGATAAGGGATTCATACACCCTAGTGCGTCACCTTGGGGAGCACCTGTTATGTTTGGAAAAAAGAAAGATGGATCAATGAGACTCTGCATTGATTATCGAGAACATAACAAGATCACTATCAATAATAAGTATCATCTCCCATGCATTGATGACTTATTTGAACAACTATACGGTGCTCAATACTTTTCCATGAATGATCTTCATTCGGGGTATCATCAATTAAGGGTCAAAATGGAGGATATAGCAAAGACAAATTTCCGTACAAGGTATAGACACTATGAATTTATAGTGATGCCATTTAGTCTTACTAATTCCCATGCTATCTTCATGGATCTAATGAATAGAATCTTTAGAGAATATCTTGATCAATTTGTGGTAGACTTTATAGACGATATTCTTGTATATTAAAAGAGCAAGGAAGAACATGAAGATCACTTGAGAATTGTATTGAAGATCCTGAAAAAGGAGATGATTTATGCCAAATTTAACATGTATGAATTTTGGCTTCAAAAAGTTTCATTTTTGGGTCACATAATCTCAAAAGAGGGGATATCCGTGGATCCAATAAAAATAGAGGTTATTGAAAGATGGTCGAAACCAACAACAGTCACTGAGATCTGATGTTTTCTTGGTCTGGCTAGATATTATCAACGTTTTGTGAAATATTTTTCACTATTATCCAATCCACTCACTAGGTTGACTCGAAAAGGAGTTAGGTTCTTGTGGACGGAGGAGTGTGAAGAGAATTTAAAGGAGTGGAAAAGATGGTTATCCAGTGCACCTATGCTCACACTGCCTTGTAGTGGAGAAATCTTTGTGATATACAGTGATGCATCCAAGAAGGTATTGGGGTGTGTTATCATGCAAAATGATATGGTGATAGCTTATTCCTCACAACAGTTGAAAATCCATGAGCAAAATTACCCAACTCCTAATTTGTAGTTAACTGCAGTAATATTTGCATTAATGTTTGGAGGCATTATCTTTATGGTGAAAGGTGTGATATTTATACTGATCATAAATTTTTAAAGTATATTTTCACAAAAAAGGAGCTGAATATGCACCAAATAAGATGGTTGGAGTTGATTAAGGATTACGACTGCTCAATTCATTACCACCCTGGGAAAGCAAACAAAGTGGCAAATGCATTAAGTCGACAAGACCATGCTAGCTTATCCATGATGAGGATCACAAAAGATCCAATATTTATGGATTTACAAAGGTTGGATCTTGGAATTATAATTGAAGGGGAAAATCGTATCTTTCTCAAATGAATGTTCAACCATCAATACATGTGAAGATTAAAGAGGCACAAAAAGAAGATGTAGAGTTACAAAAGAAGGTGATAAATGTTTCTGAATTCAACCTTGATTGTGATGGGATAATAAGGTTCAGGAATTGGGTTTGTGTTCTTACCATCCATGAATTAAAGAAGAAGATACTGGATGAGGCTCATAGTTCATCATTCTTTATTCATCCTGGAAGCACGAAGATGTATAGAGACCTGAAAGAGTACTTCTGGTGGGATGGAATGAAAAGAGAAATTGCTGAATATGTCTCTCGATGATTGGTTTGTCAGCAAGTTAAAGTTGAGAGATAGAAGTCTAAGAGGATGTTACAACCATTACCCATACCTGAATGGAAATGGGAAAACATCACTATAGACTTTGTTACTGGACTTCCTAAAACATCCGAGGGTAATAATGCTATCTGGGTCATAGTTGATCGTGTTACAATGTCAGCACACTTCATTGCTATTAGAGATTCTTTTTTTCTTGAACAGCCTTCTAGGATATATGTAAAGGAAGTGGTAAGATTGCATGGAGTACCACTTTCCATTATATCTGATCGGGATCCTAGGATTACCTCGAAGTTCTGGTGAAGTCTTCAGCATACTCTAGATACAGAGTTGAGTTTCTGCACTGCTTATCATCCTCAAAAATATGGTCAGTCTGAGGTGACAATTCAAACTCTAGAAGACATGTTAAGAGCTTGATCTATGGATTCCAAATGTGGCTGGGATCAACAACTACCTTTGGTGGAATTTTTGTATTATAATAGCTTTCACTCTAGCATTCAGATGGCTCCTTATAAAGCTCTCTATGGAAAGAAATTCCGATCTCCCACTTGATGGGATGAAGTTGGGGAAAGAAAGCTATTAGGACCTGATATTGTTGATGAGATGGCAGAAAAGGTCACATCTATTCAACAACACATAAGAGCAGCTCAGAGTCGACAAAAAAGTTACGTTGACAATTGAATAAAAGACCTAGAGTTTGAAGTGGGTGATAAAGTGTTCTTACGAATATCTCCTTGGAAGAGAGTAATGTGATTTGGGAAGAAGGGAAAGTTGGCCCCTAGATATATTGGTCCTTTTGAAATTCTGGATCGTGTTGGGAAGGTAGCTTACAAATTGGCTCTTCCACCAAATCTATCTCAAGTTCATGATGTGTTCCATGTATCTCTCCTTAGGAAGTACATACCTGATCCTTCACATGTACTAAGCTCCGAAGTGGTACCGCTAGAGCAAGATCTTTCTTTTGAAGAACAACCGATAGAGATTCTGGATCGTAGTGAAAATGTTCTGTGAAAAAAGACCACTAGCTTGGATAATGTTTTATGGAGGAACCACCAATTAGAAGAAGCTATATGGGAACTTGAGGATATGATGAGGGAGTGGTATCCTCATCTGTTTGTTACGAAGTGACGAATTTCGAGGGTGAAATTCCTTTTAAGGGGGGTAGAATGTGACACCCTGATATTTTATGAGAAGTATATATTTTTTTATTTAATATGTTATACACAAAGTAATCTTCTACTGCACACAACACTAGCTTGGCTTGCGTTACACGCAATCACGACCTTCCTCGATAGCGTGTGTAGTACGCAATACCGAGTTTCACTAAACAACGATACATTATTATAATATTATAAACTAGCCGTTATGAATAGTATTAACTGAATTTTTAATTTTATAACATTCTAATTCATCTTATACATTTTCTAGAATGAGTTATGAAAAAAAATCAGTTTTTTGGATAAAAGAAGTATTTTTAAAAAAATGCAGTTTTACCGCCTTTTGATGGCTCACACACTTTAAATATAGTTTTTGAACAGTTTATAAGTTCAATTTGACAAAATAAAATTGTTCTATAGAATCAGGATATAAAAATTTACTTTGGATAAAATTTTCATATTATTCTGATAACTTTCATATTTTA
Source organism: Viscum album (assembly GCA_963277665.1). Lineage (NCBI taxonomy): Eukaryota > Viridiplantae > Streptophyta > Magnoliopsida > Santalales > Viscaceae > Viscum > Viscum album. The sequence continues at coordinate 2,040,678,611 of OY728161.1, read as the reverse complement.
ATGAATAGTAAAAACATGATATATTTTAATTAAAAACAACTTTTTTCATCGCAATAATTTATATGGTTAAATTATAATATTTAATGTTTCTATGGTATAAATAGAATATATTTTTACCATTTAATATAATGTATGTCATTGGTATTAATTTTACATTGAATTCATAGGTAAAAAACATTTCAATCTTTGGCAATGTTTTAACTTTTAAAACACATTTGCTTAACAACGGGATTAATTTTAAATTAATTACTGCAACTTCTGTGTTTTTAATTTTGAAAAATTGATTCCATATTTGGAATCAGTGGGTCCAAATTATGTTAATAGGTTACTGTTATTTTTTTTGATATTATGAATAATAACTATGGTAATTTTTATTTACTACGGTTAAAGGTAAATAGGGTAATTCAAGGTTAAACGAATATTATAATAATTTAAAATTACCTTGAAACTTGTCCTAACCTTATTGGATGAGTAGTGGCTGACCATGGAAATCCTTGGGTCGATTTTGGGACCCCATTAAGCCACTTGGTAGTGACAATGAAAATTTGGATTAAATAATTTAATGTAAAGACAAATTTGGAATTAAAAAAACTCACTTAGTAATTAATTTTTATAAGGGGTTATATAAATTTTACTTTCGACTATAAATATTCACTGGAAATATAAAAAGATTTCCTACATAATGATGTTTTTTTAATTTTTAGTCACCAAATAAATTAAATTTTTTATGACACAATAATGATGAAGTATTTACCTCATTAATAAATGATTTAAATAAATAAGATTATAATGATTAACATATTTTCCAAAACATGTCCAATTCTGATTGGATGATTTTATTTAGACCATGAGTCATCTTAGCTTCATCTGTAATGATTTTTGGACCTTTTGAAACCGAAGATAAGTTTATAATAAAATAATATTTCCACACTTTCCAATGGTGCCCCTCTCATCCCTTATAGAAGGGAACCTCATCCCTCTCCTCCTCACACAAATTTGAGCCTTCGAGCTCGGCCAACCCCTTCCCATTTCACATACCCACTTCCCTAGAAACATCCTAGAGGTCTTTTTCTTCTTCAAAGACCAACCCCAGTGCCCTAAGAGGAGGTTAAGAAGAGGCGAGTCAAAGAAGAGGTAATATCCATTACCAATCCTTTCCAATTTCTTTCTTCTTCAACTTCTTCTTATTTAGTTGTTTCATTATGATGTAATAACATATGTATCCCTAATATAATGATATGTTATTATAAATATTAAACAACCCTATTTAACCTCTTATTCATCATACGGAAATCAAAATCATCGAGCGTGCGTACGTACGGAATGTCGTCTCCACGCCGTGGTGTAATCTGTTTTCCACCACCACCTTACTTGGATGGGTATAATGGTGTAAATAATAACTATATATGATTATTGTAAAGTGATATTGATTCTGAAATAGTATACATACACTTCAATACAATTCCACGATCTTGGGAACGATATCATCGCTCGTGCGTACGTACGGAATAACGTCTCCACAGTGTGATGCGACTCGTTCTACATGATCTTTATTTCATAATAATTATATAAACAAGTTGAATGAATGAATATGATATATATTACACTAATACCATTCTTTAAATTATGTATCTATATCCTATAAATAGGAAAAATAATTTATTCGACAAAACACGCATAAGAACATAAAGAAATAAACACCCGAATAATAAGTAGCAATGAAATACTACTAATAAAAAGATAAGAATATGACCATATATGATATCATAACAATGAATAAGATTATGTAATAAGTCAATGACATTATTTAAATCATTATACAAGCGGTTCGGACACGCACAAATCATGTTGGACCTAAGTTAACAGAAAATCTCACAATCTCTATTTTTATCCGAGATTGTTTATACTTCAGAATTTACTAGGGAATGTTTATCATCCACATCCATGTTTCATCAATATGTAAAATTTATATCTTTCTACAACTGTTTAAGTCCAATTTTACCCTTCGGTGAGTTTTTAGTAAAATATATGAAAGAAATATTTTGTCATTTTTCGTACGAGGTACTTTTTGACTTTTCCGACACAAGTACAAGAAGAATGTTTTTTTAACTTATACGGCATGAATGAATTTTTCGAACATTATTTCCATGAATCTTCCTTTACAAGTTTTAAAGTTTATTATCAATCAACTTATTTTAGTTTAAAATTTATGACATGTTAAGAAAAGAAAATGTTTTTGAAGTAGAAATGATATTTTCCTCAAGAATGGGGTTCATGTGTTTTATCAAAATTATTTTCCATCTAAGATAATATACGTTTATATTTTTATCCCTATTTTTACGTTTTTTATTATGTTATGATGGAATTATTTTTATGATGTCCTTTTATCTTATATGAATTAGGTTATGATGGCATGATGTTTAAGAATACCATTTTTATTACATGGGTTATGCTATGATGTATGATTTATGATTTTGTGGCACACATAAGAATGGTATCATTATGAGATGGGTGGGACCTATATCTCCCTCCAATTAATTGGGTAAAGATTTTATATCTCATGAGATAGACATGGATGGAACGACATGTTAATCCTGATCAGTGATACAGGACTGAAACGAGGAGTGAACTCGGTTCAAAAATGGAATTTGTCCACTAAGATAGTCTTGGAAATAAGTCTTGACTACTAGGAAATGATTCTCTATGATTATGTGTGTATGCCACAAAGTTTCATGTTTTATTTTATTATTATTAGGATTACATTTCACAACTATGATTTATCCCATGTTATGAAATTATGATCTCTTTTGCAGGTTAAGATTTCCAAAATATTATGTTCTTATGATTGATATTTCTTTTGTTTACCCTTACTGAGCATTTGATCTCACCCTTTTGTATGTTTTCTTTCCTCAGGTCTGGAAGAAGATTATTAATTTGGATATTCCAAAAGAGACTCTAGATATGATGAAATAAATGGGAGATAATGTAGATGCTATATGAACCAGTTGTTTATGTTTCCCGATTTCTAAAGACACTATACCTATACGGTCCTACCATGGTTTTGTTATATGTTGTAATAAGTGTGCTTAACTTTTGAAGTAATGACAATGTTTGTAATGTATGGGTCGTTATACCACAAGAATAGGTCATGGTGGAAATATCTGAAGGGACTTTCTCATCTCAATAGTGGAACAATCTCTTTATAGTCAATAAAATGAATTTGGTTTAACCGTTTTCCATTAGGAAAGCTTTATAGATAGACACTCTATAATCCATTAAATTTTTCTTATGAAAAAACAAAATTCCACACTATGGGTCTAATCTATTTAGGTGTATCCACCAAGTTTCATAGTTAGTTAGTGTATAGGGAGTCCCTTTTAGATTTTATGGAGAATAGAAATCTTTTTGAACCAAAACTAATAATGACTTATAGAAAAAGAGTAGGTTTATCAATGATAAAAAATAACTTAATCATAATTTTACATAATAAATTAATATCTTCGAATCTCCTAATTAATCTTGTAATACATTTTACATTCTTATTTAACCCAATTTAGTTCTCCGTCTAAATTTTTTTCAGAAACTAAATCTACTTTTATCTCAAGAAAAAATCATCTTTTTTGGTATTGAATTTCTATATGATCAACTTTCATTCCATTAGATAATAAACTAGCATAACCTTTCTCAAGGAATATATAAAATTAGGCCACAAATACATTATTAGTCAGAATTATTATAGAAATAACATTCTCTAGAATCCTTGGGACAACTAAAAAAATAACTTATCAAAATTTGGGTCATGTTTAACCAAATAAAATTATCATACTAATTACTCACGACTATAAATCTTAATAAAATATATATTGGTACATCTAATAGTCCATATCATATATAGGTTCGTTATGACTGATTTAGATGGAATATAGTTAAGTTTAAGTGTTTAAATTTCTAAATCATATCCCAAGAATGAAATATGATGTTCACACTAACTCATAATTCATCGAAACATATGCATCATGGTATAATTACTAGTACATATACACTTTTCCACTATGGAGTTCCAGTAGGAGTGCATTGTTGGATTATTTTACAATCACTTAAATGATCAAAGACTTCATGGAATAAGTATTTACCACCTTCAATGATAATAGAATCCTAAAAACTTTTCTTATATGTTTCTATACTTTGTTTTGAAAAATATTGATTTTAAAAAAGATTTATATTTTCATCTCTTCATAAAAAAAATAATACCATCTAAAGTAATCAATAAAGGGTTTAAATTACCTAAACCCACTTCTTTATTGGGTACTCATTGGTCTACATATATCACTCTATATAATATCAAATAGTCCACTAGAGCTTTCACCTTTCCACTTAATGATGCTATTGTTATTTTTTTAAGTAAATTAGATTTTAAATTATCAAATGACTTATAATCATATGGCTCAAAAAGTTCACGTTTAAGGATACTTTGGATGAATTTTTAATTTATATGTCCAAGGTGATAATAAAAAAGGAATGTATAATTAAATTCAACCATAACCATCTTATTTTGAATGTTATATATTTGATCATTCATATCCAGAATCTATAAAATAATTAAAATATTCCCAATGCCATAAAATACAATATTTTTTAAACAAGATACAAAAATAAAATTTCTATATATCGTAGGATTATAATAGAATTTATTCTATTCTGGAACCAATCCACTATGTAGACTTAGATTATTAGTGCCACCTTCCAGTACTGAAACTCTTTCTCCATTTCATAAACATAGGTATACTTAAAACATTTTAAATTCACACATATATCTATTAATGTGTTTACCATTAAAAATGTATGATGCTCACTGAGTACATAAATCCCATGAGTCATATTAGTTGAAAAAGACCTCTAAAATATTCAAATTCAAATGATCAGAATGATTCTATATAGGAACAATTATTAAAATTAAGACACCAAAATGAAATATTTTTATAGGTGATTTCTATAAGGTATCTTAAAATGATAAAAATGATAAATTTCATAATATACAGAAAAGACATCTCTGTGGGTGGGTATCATGTTTTATATCATTTCATCAAGGAATTTTAAGGGAAGTTCTCCCACTAAAAATGATGTACTCAAACATCATATCCATTTAGTAGTACATGATCCATATTTCAATATGTAATGAGTATAATTTGGAGTTACTCTAACCTATTAGTAATTTAGTTTTAAAATCATCCATTTCATATCATATATGAATCTTGGATAGTCGAGTAGAAAAAACATTCCATGAATCTATTATATAGATTTATAATCAATTATATTTCTCGGGTAACCTACATCTTATTTATTTCTAGATAAGTGTAACCAAAATATCATAATAGGATTTTTTTACCTATCTCTTAGGGTTAGACATTTAATCTATGCCTTATACAATAAAGTCCATGGGCACCCTTCATTGACAGAACCTACTTAGTTGGATGATTGAGGTCTTGAAATATTTTTGATTTGGAAGGAGTATCACAGTTATTATATGAAGAGGTTTCTTTTAAATTATCACTAATTTAATAAAAATTATATGTAGATTAAATTAATAACTATTTAATCACATGAAATATTTTCTAAAATATATTTTATTCCTTTTTGTAATATTTCTTCTAACAATTTAGTTTTAGAATCCCTATTCTAATCCCAAAATTAATATGTTGAGACATTATTAACATGTAACTCATTACCCAACCCTAATTTTGTGTTACTCACCTAATAATAAATTTAAAACATATTTATAAATATAGAAATTCATCCAATTCACGAATTTTATAAATATTTAATATGAAGGATTAAAATTATATGAAATTGATAATATCTGTATGAGTAAGCCCAGAGTCATACAAAAACACCCCAAATCATTCTAGAATATGTTATAAAATTAAACTCTAGTGGAATTTCCAACTCAAAGTCCACTACCTAATGATAGATTACTCATGATAGAATCCAATTCATCATAACTCTAATATCTAATGTTAATAAAATATATTTAGAAACTAAATAGAAGTTAATATAATTAATTAAAACCCAATAGTAAGGTAAATTAAAACTAAATTTTATTGATTCATACTTATAATGTAATTAATGTCCAGAAAATTTATAAGAATCTGTTTATCACATAAATTATTGTATATATATTACTCATATTTTAGATAATTATTATAAACAAGAATATTCAATAGAAATAAAAAAATGAACAAAAATTTTACTTATTCACCAAATATTTGATATGATTAATTAAATATCATATAATATTTTGGCATAAAAATATTTTATTTCCAATACCTAACACTTGTCTTTAATTAAAAATTTATAAAATATAAGAAATTCTAGAAAAAAATGGAATTTTTTTTCTATATCACATTTTATGATAGATTAGATGTATTATCTACCATAATTCTTGATATGTTTTTTGACAACCATAATATTTTTATTCAATTTAAAATAGAGAAACCAATATGTATATGGTAACAAATATGTAATAGTTACATAGAAATCCTTTTGTAAAATTCTTAATCATCTTTGGAAAAGAGAAAAACTTACATATGGGGCATCCAATACATGAGAGTAACTATCATGAAAAGGAAAAAATTATATTCATGGGAAAATTTAATATGTATGGGCCATTATTATCCTATTATATACACTATACCATACGCACAACTCTATTCATTATTTACATTAAACCCTTGTTTCAGTCATTACAAAATAGAAAAAACCATAGGATTTCATTTTATGATACATTATGATATGAATCAATCATACTATATGACTAAGAAAAAAATATAATCATACTTTATTATATTTTATATCATAAATCATAGTGATCAACCAACTGACAGTCAACCATGACATATCATACATTACAATAAGGGCTCAAACAATGTATCACACACATGTTCTTAATAAAACATGATCATGTTGTTTTCTATATGAATGTGGATTTGATACCATATATGGGTTTTGTTGGATCATCATATTACCATAATGGTGAACGAGACCCATATAAAACCTAATCCATCATCAACAAATCCAATTTGTAAAATGAAGAACATAAATAAATATGTGTAAGTAAAATGCAGTAAGATCTTTGTAAAATAAACTTGAAAGAGTTTCATTGATCATAATAACCCAAGGAAATTAAATATACACATTCCTCTATAGGTATTCCATAGTCCAATATACTCATTATTCTTAATGATAGTATCTCATTATCTCTTATAGTGTGATAACAATTTCTATACAAATACAAAAAGAATTGGAGGAATGATAGAGATTTACCATATTCTAATCAATTTCATATATATAATGGGTGATAGATACCCTTTTATAGGAAGCTGTCATTCAAATAATGGATTCAAGGATTAGCTTCAATAACATGGAATCTAACCTGAATTAAGGTAACAAACATGGTATTGGTGATTAATAATCATTTGAACCATTCAAATGATTATATATAGGAATAAATAAATCATCCCATTGATTCAAAATTTAAGGTATACCATATAGAGTATGTGGTAGTGACCATACACTCAAATCCCATATCATAATCCCATTGTACACTATGGTAGAGGATGAAATTTTAATCACAATCCCTCTTATGATAAAAACATATACTAATTGGTGATATTCATCACATGCATATTACAAACTATGATTGAAGTTCTAATTTATATTTCAATATACCTATTTTAGTCAATTTCCATTAGTTTGTTTTGTGTTCTATAAAATATGTCATGAAGGTACCTATTTTTGTGGTTTTGGTTTTGAATTGATTTTGGTGGCATTCTTATATACCATGAAGATCATGGAAATGCCCATTTTTGGTATCATGGATGATTATAATACGGATTAAAAAATATTATTCCATAGTGTTTTTTGGGCGCTTTGGGAAATTAATGAGGCTATTAGATTTTATTCCATGGTGGGTCATGGTTTATATAGGAATATTTAAGGATCATAAGTGTAGTCATATGGGTTATACCATGGCATAATTCAAAGCCATTTCTAAATTACGAAATGACTATTGATTAATGATGAAAGAACTATTTCAAAGAATAGCTATTATGGATCTCGGATGAAATAACTCTACCAATATGTGGTGTGTCCCTTGCCACATCATCGTTTGACCATGTAAGATTTTATTATGAATTCAATAATTCCCTCCTACGATTGATTCTTGGGAAACAATCTCAAACCATAAGAATATTGATATTTAGTTTTGGTGGTCTTTAACATCATTTTTTCTCTATTAAACCATGAATTTTTATGTTTTATTCATTGTTAACCAAGATTCCTTTATTTCCTCATTTATTTGTTCATCTTTGATTCTATTTTTCATGATGTTGATGAAATAATGGAGTTCAATTTTTGTGATGTTTGGTAAGAGGTTAGATGAGGAGATTCTGATTTTTATGTTATTGAAGGATTCTCAAGGGTTCATTGACATTCAATCATTAGTTTCTCATTCCCTTATCAATAAATGTTGTTAAATAATTATTGAGGTATATGATTGTTTTATTTTTTATGCCTATTGATTGAATTAGTAAAATAAAATTTATATAATGATCAGTACTGAATGATTATATTTACAATTAATGAAAGATAATCATAAACATGAATTAAGATATAAAAGGTTACATTATGTGTTATGAAATAATGAGATAAATGGAATAATTATAATGGTTAATTAAACGAATAATGAAAATTTGATAAAGTTGAAAATAATGTTTAAATGTTTTCATTGAGTTAAATAGTATAATATTTTATATATTTAATTAAAAACATGATTAATGATGATTATTGAGAGCCTTGAAGTTATTGAAGATATGATAGTTTTTGAGGAGGAATGTAGTTTTGAATCAGATATTGTGAAAACTATTAAACTTATGGGGCGATGAGAAATTTTTATGTTATTTTGGTAATTTTAATTTTAAATTATCTTCATATGATACTAGATTATATGATGTTGTTATTATATTATGAAAATGTACTAATCTTGACTTTTAGTTTATGTGGTAGTTGTGGGAATGTGGTATTCCAAGGCGATTATGTCTTTTGTTGGAAAAGTTATCCAAATAGGTTGATATAGAGTAGTTGTGTTGTATTCCAACCATAGACACTATTTTTTTGTTTTCGTATATATATCTCTACGAATTTTTATAGTTTGTATTTTATGATCCTCATTGTGGTTGTGGGTACTTGTTGTGATTGGAGATACCGTCTCTAGAGGCATGGACATCTTAAGGTGATGTTGGGTGATGATGGTGAAAAATGAGTTAGATTGGTGGATGAAATATGTATTACTAATGTGGATTATATTTATGATTGGTATTTAAATTTTAATATAATTATAAATTTAATAAATTCATTTTTTATTATTCTTATTCACCTCACATAATTGATGTTGGATGAGGAACATACTGAGTACACTTATATTATCACCACATTACTATCGATTTTTTAGATTTTTAGTATCATGTTAACAGTGGGGCTATGAATCATTAGTAGCAAAACACAGTGACCAATTTTGGAGTAAGTGGATTTACTTCATAGTGTTATCCTTAAAACTACTTTTTAGTGTTTCTAGTTAACCTAGTAATCCATACACTATTTAAATATTTATGTATATTTTCCATATTTTGGATTTATATTATACTCTTGGATATGGTTTTGCAAGCAGAAAAGTGTAATGACTCCAATTTATTAGGGTTTTTTTACTTTGGTTCTGGTTTCTACCCCAATTCCTTTTAGAGTAAGATTTAGGGGGTCACTCTGGGTCTCATTGTCTACTCAAAAGGAGTCTTGGTAGGGTTTGGTATTGAAATAATTGAATGATATGATATACCCCAAATCCCATTTGTATGTGGTACAACATTCCTAATAATATTTTTTTTGATTGGATTGATATCATAAGGCATGAAACTTTATTTCATTACACAACTAAGTTGAATCATAATAAACCATTTGATTTTATCATAAAATGATTCCCATGAAAGATACAGTGTACGAATATCCATATCATATGGAATTTTCATGTTTCAGCCATTGATAGTTTTTTGAGGTTGAACCATAATAGTATAACTCAAGGGAGTTATTCCATGTATATTATAATTTAACAACCATTACATATGACATAATTCTTAGCAGTTAGAAAGATTATTTCTTGAGATTCATGAGTTGGACAAGGAATTAACTCATGATTTATAAATAATGTTATAATTCATGAAATATCTATGAGTTTACTTTAATGATGTATAAATACTACTACCATGTGATGGTGGGTGTGTGTTTTTATGCTTCATACTTGGTAATCTCTCCTTCCTACCAAAATATTTTTTTCTCCTACATCTTTTGTGTCACGAGGTGTTAATAGGCCATAGAGGACAAATAATATTATTTGAGTGTCAAATGAATCATCCTAACCATTTTATACCTAAGTAGGTAAAATAAAATTTTATTTCAACTCATGTGATATTCATGAAATCCATCAGATATGATAATGATGGATGCTACTGTGGCTCTTTGGTGCACAATACACACACTGTTCTGTTTGGTTTCTTCATTCATAGTTTCACAGGATTCATTTTCTATGCATGGTGATCTTGGGATTGGAGATTCTATTATTTATTCATCTACATGTAACAAGTGTTATTTTATGCCTACAAATCCGAGCAGTGTTATCAGATAACACTATGCATTAAGATTTTTAAAATCACTTGAAAAATACAGATTTTTAGAATTGTAATCCATGTCATAACCCAATAATAATATTTTATTTTCTATATTTATTGAACATTGAATTATGGTATTCAATATGTTCATTTCATAATAAATGACTCAATATAAACACATAGTTTTATACCTAGTAGAGTATAATATATCGATTTATCATAACCTATGATTGCCGCATTGTATTTTCGAAAAAAACAGTGCATCATATCACCAATACTATATCTTCATGAATCATAAAATATGATATGTTTTATCATACAGAAAAAAATGATTATTAGACATAAAATATAACTAATAGTGTGAACGACTATCCTGTTTATCATATCATGTGATTTTCCCTAAATCATAATATACAATTTTTATGGTATTCAATGATTAGCCTTGAATCAGAAAATATGATTGATGTAAAAACTTTATTCTTCGTTAAAATTAAATAATGAATTCCATTTCATTATTTATAAATAATGATAATATTTATGTTTAGAATATTAATTAATTTATAATGGTTTATAATTTAATTAATTATAATTTGTTTATAAGTAATTAATATATTTTTATAAAACATTTATTATTAAATATTCTATAATTTTGAAATTTATTTTTATAAATACCATTTGTAAAATTATATGGCATTCCTTATTATTTATATAGATATTTTTTATTTATAAATAAAAAGTAAAAATTATAATTTTTTATAAATGAATAAATATGGATTATATATAAAATAATTTTATTTAAATTATGAATAGTTCATAATTATGAATTTGAATTTTTAAAAATAAAGCCTTATTTTGAAAAATTGTTTAAACCTCATCAAAAAACATTTATGAATGATGCTCTCATTCATTAAATAATGATAATCATATTAAATTTAGTTTATGAAAGTGTTTTACATAATAAAAATTGGATTTTGAAATATTTATAATTAAAAAAATGTCACATATTTAATGGGAATTCAATATAATGAATAATATGAAGAAATTAATATTATGAAATGAATATAGTGTATATATTCAATATTATAGAATTTCCATAATGAATAGTTAGTTTTCAAGTGTTTATAATTTAATTTTATTTATGAATTATTCATAAATATTTATCTCATATTTACTTGTTTAAAATGATTATTTATTCTAAAGTCAGTTAATTTTTTATTATTCATGGATATTGATTATTTATTTTTTGAATATGTGTGAGCTTCAATTTAAAATTTTTAACTATTTATTATTTATTATAGACACATATAAGGAGTTACATGCTCGGTATTATAATGTATTTTATTTCCATCTAACATGAATTTAGCCTGTAACTATAGTTATTAACCTAAATTTAGTTGTTAAATATAGTTTATTCATTGTATTTATTAGATTTATGAGGATTTTTCATCCAACTTGATTAAATTTTCCCTTGTTATAGGCTATTTGAGTGAAACCTCCCACCACCCCAAAGGATTATGCCTTGTTTTAGAAATGTGTGGGATGGATATATATGATTCCAAGATTAACCATGTGGGGATTTGGAATGTAATATAATTCAAAACCTTTACCATATGAATCTTTTTATAGCTCATGCATAAGATTCAGTTTGATATGTATAAATTTGTTTAGAATGTATTATTTTTTGAGTATCACAAACTGCATGTTATATAAAGAGATACAAATCAATATGGTTTGAATATATTATTTTTGGGGAAGATATAATATTCCAAAATAAATTACAATAAGTATTGAAACATAAAGTTACTAAAAAGATATAATACAATGAGAATTAATCAACTTAAAATACTAAGGTTGGTATTCCTTATATAGAGACACATTTTAAGAACTCGATCATTCAATCAGAAAGGTTATGCTAGATATGGAACCCTGTGGAGTATATTGTGAAAGGCATGGTATAAATGATTAACCCAAAGATTTAGGAAACCAAATCCCTCGATTGGATTTCGGTTATAGTTAGCTGGGTGTAACTCTCCAACATGTAATCCACTTAAAAGGATCCACAATTTAATATACCACATGGTCTCAGCGGTTCTTCTCCATAGGCTAGAGACATTCGAATAATAGTATGGGTCTAAGATGGTATAGTGGGAAGACTATAACCATATATTAGAGTAAAAACATTAATAGAAATAAAGGAAACATCTTATACATCACATTGAAATAATATAAATTGGGTTTAGATATGAAAGAACTACCCATCCAATATCATACTTATTCCACATACAAAACAGAAAAGCATACACATAACCTAGGTCTATAAAATCAATCCTTAATAATAAATAAAATAGAAATAAAAATTTAATACTAAAACGCACAAGTCTTGATATATATCACAAAACATATCTCAAAACTCCATTTCTATTCATAATATCAAGAATCAATTATAGGGTGATCTCCATTGTCCCAACTTACATCCATGAGGTTTGTCCGAGTACCAAACAATGACCTGAATATGGTGTGAGTAAAACTCAGTAGGAAACCCATTATGGTATCTAATGATAATTAATTCTAACATGTAATGCCTAATGTTGTGTAATATATATGTTAGTGGATAATTAATAATAATAATAACAAATTGTGTACATAAAAGTAACCAATTCATGCATTAGGTTTTAAGGGATCATCCCATGACAATGCGGCCAAAATTAGGCCTATGATAATATTTGAAATTGAAGGAGGATTCATAGCCTAATCTGGTTCAAAGGTGAATCACTAGGGCAACCATGATCCTATAACCAAAAATAATACATGTAACACATTAAATTATTCCTTTCTAATAATTCCTTAGAAAATACACTTGTCATGTTTGAACTCAAGGGATTCACCTTGAAATTTAGATGCACATGTTGATTGGAATCCAAGTATCACACATTAGAGATTCCATAAAAATAGAAATTGATCTATGTCCTGAGATATCATCCCTTAGAATTCAATAAGTATATCCCTCAATAATACATGGCATTAATTTGTGGAATTTGATAATCATAGACACTACTAAAATATAAGGAGGAGCCTCCCCAGGGAATTCATAAAATTTATTCTTTATATAATCCACTAGATTGATCAATTCATTAAATATAATTAGAAATATTTATATCCAGGGTGTCTTCACACCCTAAAATTCACATGTTTCCCCTAATATAATCTTAGTATTGTCCATAGCATTTCATTACAATTCTAACTATAATAAATTTGAGGTGTTCCATCAGGGAATTCCTTACTCATAACAATTTTCAAGAATTCAAAACATGTAATTATTCTAAAATTTATACATTTTAAAATTCTACAAACCCAGAAAATTGTATCCATTAGTTTGAATTCCCATTTCCATTTCCATAATCAGTAAGCAATCCTATGTTTCAAACTAAGAATCCCAATTTCGATTTTAAATATATATGTCATGAATTGTATCCCTAAAATACCCTAATATCTACCCCAACAATATATAACAAGGGGAAAACCACCTCTTTAAAAATCTCAACATGGTTCTACCCAACCAAACCCACTTTTTTTATATCCACGAGAGATTCTACGATTTTAAAAAGGCATTGAAATTGTTTTGATAAATTTTCGATCATGTGTCCAAAATGTATATGCATCATCACATAGAAATGATGTCATACAACATTGAGACATTGACGAAAAATATTGAGACCACCAAAAAATTTTAATAAGAGTTCTACTTATTTTATTTTTACATCTTATTCAATTTAAAAAATAAATTTTTAGAAACAAGAAAAAATCCATGAAAATAGGGTATTTACGGTAAACATGTGGGATATATTTAGATATAAAGTATAAGTTACATTTGATGTATAAGAAGTGGTAGCCTTACCATGAGCCTTCTAACATGATTAATAGAAGAAAAATTTGAGGTGGGGGTGAGGAAGATCCACTTTATCACTGAAGGGAGGAGAAATAGTTTACCATGCAGATGGTACCACCCAAAAAAGTACGAAAAATTAGGTAGTAAAGACAGGAGAGAAAAGGGGTGAAATTTTATTTTTCATTAAAAAAACTGGCCATAACTCATTGAAAATATTGCGGGACTTCTATTTGATCTACTATATTATAGGAATCCCACTTGCTAGATGATGGTACAACATACCTTAGAATACTTGCAATGGCCTCCTCCTGGCCCCCTTGAACACCCCCATGACCACAAAAAACATGTTTAAAATTTCAAAAAAAATAAAAAAATTGGTTTAAAAAAGAATGAAGGGTACATACCTCAATTTAAGAGTGGGTTATTATAACCTCCCCAACTCAGGATAGCTCAGTCTTGAGATAAAACCATGACCTATCCTCATACTCATAAAAAACATTCCAGAATGATGGGCTCACATTTTGGATTCCTTCTCCAACATTTCATCTTGGACATGCCTGTTTTTCTATGACACACACACATACACTATATGAATATTTTTTATGATGAATCTTTTAACCAAGTTACTTGATATGTATTCATATTCTCCTCAAAGGGAACATCAACTTAGTGGATGATATCATCTATATCAAGAGTAAAATATATGTCAGGAAAGTAGAACCAAATGTTAGATATATAAAATTTTTCATCATATAAACTACATTTTTTTGATGATATAGTCAGTATGTAACTAGGCTAACCATCTCTATAGTTTTGAAAGACCCCACATATCTAGGAACAAACATCCCTATTGTATGTATAAGATGGTTTCTGGGTCCGATAAATACATAAAAAACACCAGATCACCTATATCAAACTCAATGTTTCAATTATTCTTGTCCACATACAATGTTTTATTAATCTACATAGTATCCAACCTCAATCAAATCAACTGGACATGATCTATAATCACTTGAATAAGAGTCATCCTAAAAATTACTGCCTCAACTACCTCTATCTAATAATATGTTGGAAGAAATGAAATCCTTTATAAAGCCTCATACAACACCATTTTAATCATAACACGGTAAGTATTGTTTTAAGTGAACTCCACATGTTCTAGATGGTTCTCCCAAGACTTACCAAAATCTAGGGTACAGATGCTCAGCATGTCCTCTAACACTTGAATAGTACAGTCATATTTTCTATCGATTTGATGGTGGTAGACTGTACTCAATATCACATGGGTTCCGAGTTATTTTTTCAAACCCATATAGAACTATCACATAAACCATGAATACCTTTCAAATTTCATACTTTTAGGGATACCATGTATCCATATGGTCTCTCAAACATATTTACTTCCCACCTCATTCATCATAAAAGACTCTCAAATTGGTAGAAAAAGGTTGACCTTTGTCAGTCAATCCATGAAAGCCTATTTTCAATGTTTACCTACGGGAACTATTTCTAAACACATACAAAAATTTTCAATGGAGTCGTCTTATTTACCATCCATAATAGGAAGATATTGAAAGAGACTATTGGCCCACTAATGCCTGCCCTTAACCTTTTTATGGGTGGATCACTATTTAATGAACCGTACTATCTCCTTCTTCATGTCTAACCACCAATACTAATGATGGATATAATAATGATGCTTCATTGATCCCAAGTGTACCACCCATCAAGAAGTTTTATACTTCCTATAAAACTCCTCCCACATGTCATAATACACCAACACACACCTTTTAACATTTATAATATCATCCTTATCATTAGTGAAAGGTGGTCATAGTTACCCACCATCAAAGATATCCCTGAGTGATACACACTATGGATCTAAAATATTCCTTCTATTTATCTAATATATATGTAAAGAAACCACAAAAAATTATTCCAGTCTACTCGATCCTTGTCCACCAAAACATCCAAATAAATTTCAACAAAAAGTTCCATCATCTCACACTCACTATATGCCTCCTTGAAAACATTGGCCTTCTTAATCTAGCTCAAATCATCCACAACAATATTTCCCTTCCATTTTATATATTCTATCTTTAATTTGAAGTACTATATGTAATAAACGAACAGTAATTACTCAAGGTTGTGGCCCCATTGATTAATTTGTACCATAAGCTCTTATAGTTCATATAGTCTATGAAACTTTATCACAATAGATATCATCATCAACACATAATGGAATACACAATAGCTGCTAACTTCAGAACATGTATTGGGTAATTCTATTTGGTAGACCTCAACTACTAAGACCTATATGACATGACTTGATATCCCTACATCATAACTACACTTGAACGATACCCAAGGGATCAATGTACATACCATACTCTCTTACTAGATTCAGAATAATCAGGCTTGGTTTTGTCAATATCCCTTTTAACTCCTGGAAGAAATTATTTCTGGATTTTAACGAAATACCTTTTACCCCATTTTGGTTATACCTTTCAAAGGTACCTCCAAATTGGAAAATTATTATACAAAATTTCATTAATATCCTTAAAATCTAATAAAATTCCAAAAATAAATAACATTCTTTCATTTCACTCAAGAAACTATAGCCCTAACCTTCTTAGGGTAAATAGACTTACCAGATTCCAATATTATATTCCCCAAAATGTGTTCTCGGTCAATCAAAAAATAAATATTTTAGATTTTAACAGACAACATGTCCTCCCATAGTGTTCACATAACTATATCTAGGTGTTTTCCATGATCCTCCCTCATCTGGAAATACAAATGGGAATTATCCATAAAAGCCACTATGAATGAATCCATATATGAATTGAAGATTCTATTCGTCGAGGATATAAATACTACTAGTTTATTTTTTTATGGAATAGTTTCACCAAATACTCATAGATTTTTCACCTAATTTATAATGATTTATATGATATATCATAGTTTCTTATCCTAACCTAGTGATAAACTAATATCATTTTGATCTTTGAGAAGATCTACGAATCCCTAAGATGACAAAAAATATTATAGACACATGAAAGTGGATATCGATTATTGATATTAACCTAATTAAACAATTGATAATCCAAAAAACAACAAGGTTCTGTCATCCTTCATAGAAAAGATGACAAGAGATCCCCAAGAGGATGTACATGGGTAGATAAACCCATTATCCTGCAAGTTCTCCAAATAATTCTTCAACTCATAGAGCTCTACCATATCCATCCAATATGGAATAATTGAAAAAGGATTTTTAGTCAGCATGATCTTGATGGTAAACTATACCTCCCTATAGGGTGGACATCCTAATAATTCATTAGGGAAAGGATCTAAAAATAGTTCACCACAAGAGGGTAATCTACTGGAAACTCCTTTCCATTATCCATCATAATCATAACAAACCCACCGAGCCTCTACTGATTAGAACATGCTTGACTAGCCTTCAATTTCCACTCTGCCTTGTGCACATAACTGATGACTTTAACAGATATAAAGGGCACTCATCGATGGTATATGTTTATATTATTTCAGAAGGGTACTAGACAATTCATGACCAAAACTAAGTTGAATTTAGTTATATTCAACATGAAAAGGTGGAAAATAAACTGGTAACATTCTCTATCAATATCACGCACCACATAATGAAGGAATCTATAATACTCCCAATGGGGTGCTGATTGACATCACCCCATATAAATAAAAAATATCCAGACATAAAACATACATGAAATAAGTAGATTTAAATAATGAAAATCCAATGTGTCCAAAAATTTTAGAAGTTAAAGTTGAAGAGAGTAGAATTTTAATTCTCATGGTAGAAGGACCAATGTTTAGATCTGTAGAAGTAGCCTTAACTATATTAACCATTTTTAGACCTTTTCCTCACATCCTAGTCAATGTTTAAAATGTTATACTACCATGTTAGTGTGACTGACTCAAACTCTATGCACCCCCACCACCAAGACCTTTAACTATATTTGAACTCCAAAAACTCTCATGATGTATAGCAGTGAACCCAACACTAATGTCCTGAACTAGGCTAAAGGCTTTATCACTGGGTTCCTATGAGGTCCTGAAAAACCTCTAGAGATATATCATCTTCTTATAGGATGAACACTTTACTAGAGGCCAACCATACTTCCAATAGTAGTGAGTTACTCTACTGTATTGATGGAATATGAGTATTAAAACACCCATTAAGCTTTGTCACTTAATACTCTTCTCATACCCACAAAAATGGTGCTTCCTATCATTAGAAATTCCACTACTAAATGAAACTACCTGGTTTGAGATGTGGGTATCTCCCATATTTATATTATAAATCAAGACATGATTTAACTACTCATAAAATATGGTATGGAATAAGATGTTCACTTCTACCTTTATATTCTATCTAAGACCACCCTTAATGTTTCTTACCCTAGAAGACTCGTTACTTTCCACATATGGGATAAACCACTCAAACTAGGTTAAATGAGTTACATACTCTATAATAGAAAATTTCCCATAAACATTTTTCATGGAAACCTTACCATGATCAGACCATGAGGTATTGTGGAATATGTGGACAGAGAATATATTCTAAAATCTTTCTAGACCATCCCACATGCTAATCATCCGAAATCAAAACATCCAACAACTTCCTAGCTTGGTCTCTAAGAATATAATCTGAAATCATAACCCACTTCTAAGGTTGTACCTCATGATTCTCAAGGATAGTGTGCTTAGCCTTTATTCAAGTTTTGACTATCAGGGTCCACCCTCCCTAGAGAATGTAGGTGGATACTTCAACTGGAACTACCTAGTCAACTAATACATCACTCTAAAAAATCAAGCGGTGTATATCGCTATAGGTTTCATCAGACAAATGAGACTCTACCATAGCTGAGTGACCATACCTTATCCCTATGACATATGTGGATTCATACTCTACACCTTAGGTTTATGCTCTCTATAAGCCTCATATCACTCAGCTGGTTATCGATGAGGAGGTATTTATCCAAAATTCTAATGGAACAACTTAGAAAACATTTCCAACATTGTTCTTGATATAATAGATATGAAAATCGGTAATAATAATATGATACTAACTCACAAATAGGGAACTCTCACTTACCTCATCTACTTAATCTAGGGTCAAGTGACACATACCAAGAATCCTCAATTCACTATGATTAGTTAAATAAGATTTCATTAACAAGATATGAGGGAAACGCCATATAGGTTTCTTACTAAAATTTTATTTAACATAAACCATAACTTACTTTAATTGAGATATAAATCATTATTCTCATCTATATTCTTATCATTTTTTCAAGCTGTTACCCAAGTGTTGTTATATGATGTTGAAAATATAATTTTTGGAGGAAACAAAAAATTAAGGTGTTTTTGACACCCCATTTAACAGACACCAATTTAATTCCATACAGGGGTCACAATTTTAAACCATTAGTCATATAAGGATCGGTTAGATATAATTACACCATAAAGCTATACCATATAATAATCTTTATGTAAATTATTACATTTTAGATAACCAATCCATGTTATCATTAAGAAACCCAAGAAAATAATCAAGAAATGTAGTTAATAAATCACGGAAATGGCGTGTAAAAACCGATATTCCTAGTATGATGCATGAATGCACAAAATATAATCATGATATCCTAGGATTGGAAATCCGAAAAATAATAACCTCACAAAACAATTCCTTATCCACGTTAAAAAGAAACCATGGGTGACAATGAATTCAAAGAATAAAAATCCCCTCCCTCAGGAAGATATATTTTCCCCAATATGTGGGTTAGACACTCCCATACATAAGATCATTACATTGTTCGACACATAAAATTCCCTTGTATAATATGATAAAATAAATAAATAAATAAAAAGGTTTTGATTCCATTATTGTAACTCCCCAATCGGAAACCCATTGAACCATTTCCCTGAGATGGTTCACCCCATGGACTCAAGTGCACCTCCCCATATATGAGGGGGTGAATAAAAGTATAATAGGTCTAAGGATATATCGTGGAGAGACTATATCCACATATATGAAAGAAAAAATAAGAGGAAATCATTGGAAAATCATATACACCACATCTAGATAAAATGAACTGGTTTTAGATACCAAATAAAAACCACTAAAATATCATACTGATTCCAAATACAAAACATGAAAGCATATAAATAAGTTATGTACATAATATCAAGACCAAAAAGTAAACCAAATAGAAAAAGATAAAAAGAAAAATAAAACCTATAAATCTCAATATGTTTCCCAAATTCCAACTCCAAACTTCAATCCAAACCATAACATCAAGAATAAGTTATTCAGTGCATTCCCATGTCTTGAGCTACATCCATGAGGAATTTCTGGATAACAAATAATGGCCCAAACAAGGTGTGAGTAAAACATAACGGGACTCAACCAATATTTTATAATTAAAATGAAATATTACATATAAATTATAAATGTTTTTATCATATATGTGGTATATTCTCTAAAAATAATTATAATAAAATTCATAAATGAAAGTAACCAACTTAACCATCAGGTCTCAAAGGGGAAACTCGGGCTGATGATACCAAATTTTGATTTAGACCCACAATTTCAAGTACATGAACATTTATTTATATATTTCTATTATATATAATCATTGGGTTATATTTATAGAGGATTGTAATTTTTTAAATACTTTAGTGGATTTTATGGAGGTACATGGTTTGAGAACATTTAGTAGAAACTATACATCACCTTTAAGAAACAATTTAAGGAAAAATAAAGGGTAATGGGTAGGTTCATGGTTGTCGTATGGTTTTTCCAAACTATGAATATTCCTCATAGAAACTATCGAAGGATGGATGATGGAAAAAAACACGATTGGCACATAGTTTTTCCATGCATACAAAAGCATCATACTATGGGATGGATTAATAATATATCTCAACCATGATTTTTTTTGTTTTTTCTAACCATATGAACCAACTATGCAAGGTTTTGGCCTGAGGCGGTAGTAACCGCATTGTTGGAACATGGTTTTTCAAACAATGCAACTTAACTATGCAGTGTATTGTCATCCCTCCAAAATTTGTGGATCTAATTTGAGTTAATTCATTTATGCCTTGATTTTACCCTAATCCACCCAAAAAAATATACACTTTTTAATGGTTGAGAGATAATTCCCATTGAATCGGGAGTGATCCATAGTTGAATCAATGTGTATTGGAGTCCTAGATTCATTGGTAAGTGTTTGTTTATGGTCCTCCATCTAAGATCCTTGATTATTCTCTCCCAATAAACCATATATCTTTTCTATAATGGTTATATCTATTTGATTTGGATTTATTTATTATTATTTTTTAGATATAATTAATTTAATGTTTCTTATGGTCAGATCTAAAGAATTTTTGTTTAGTTCTTCATTTTCCCAATTGTTTGTGAAGTTTGTGGCTTCTATCTCAATTATTATTTATTGTAACTTGAATGATTGGTGTCAAATATATTTAGTTTCAAGAAATTTTTGTTCAAATCATTATGTTATTTGATGCAAATTCCCTATTGAATTGTGGTTTCAAAAATCATGGGTATTGGAAGGATTATTTAAAGAACCCAATGTTTATAATTTTAAAATGGAGATTTTAAAATTATTGTTGATTTAAATCAAGTAATGGTTTTTTTGAAATGATTTTAAAGGGATTAAATGATTTTATTTAAATGATTTGACATGATTTTTTAATAATGGTTGGGAATGAGTTGAATGGGATTGATAATGGTCTCAATATACCACCATCAAAGGGATGGAGTATGGATGCGAAGTTCCATAATAAATGGTAACACCATGATTGTGTTTTTGTGTGTCTATGTTTTATTGTGTGTGTACATGAAAAATTATATGCCCAATCCTCAATTTAGTAATTATTTAATTGTTATGATGATGTATTCATTGAAAAGTTCTCATGATATATTATTAATTCTTACATTGGAAAATTTTATTTATGGATTTGTTATAAACTAATTTTATTACATAAATTGTGTTAATAAATGTGACCATAAATTTTAACCTAGTGGTATGAGTCGGTAAGTCATTGGGGAAATCCTACCAAGTTTATTACTCAACCACTTCATCGAAACATTTCTACATTTGAATATGTTTTATATAGAGACACAGGTTACGGAATGGTATCCCAGATCTCCAGTGATTCTACTTAATTCTTTGGGATGAGTGTATGGATTCTGAGCTTACATAAGATTGCGTGTTTCTCTTTGGTGTATTTTCTGTCGCAAGATTTTCTATACTTTTGGTTTCTTTGGATATGTCACATTGTTTCCACTTGTAATCCAATATAGTATTTTGGTTTTATTCTTTATTGAATTTTATTTCTATACTCATCCATCATATAGAGGTGGGTTTGATTATAGTTATCTTGTTATGGTTATTTATTATATAGGTAAATTCACCCCCAACTGATTATGAACCCATTATAATTTATTTCAATCATTTAGTGTCTTGGGAATGTCAACTATGGCCAAGTTAAACCCACCGCCACATCGACACCCATTAGGTGAGGGCAGGGAAGTTATAAATGAAATCATTTTTTGATATTTAGGTATCAATTTTGTTCAAACATGGAGTTTTAAATTGAATAATTATTAATGATTTCTTCTATCACTTGGGATAGTATCTAGGAGTAGGATTTTATGATCTTGAAATACATATTATAAAAATGTGTAGCGAGCCTATTAATTATAATCCTCAAGTTACGTGGGAGTATGAGTACATGAGTATTTTGAGACACTTCTAATTGTCATAACCTCGCCATCATGGGTTTATCGAATGAGAAAATCATGACATTAATATGTAGTAATTATTTCAAAATTAAGAGTGTATAATTCATTTTGAGTAATGATTAGTGATTTAGTGAAAAAGTATTGTTTTTTTAATTGTTAAAAATGATTAGTTTTTAATAAAATTATGCTGGAATTTAAAAAATGGAATGAAATGAGAAGTTATTGATTTTTTAAAATCCTTGTTATATTATTTATGATGTGGTAAATTTGAAATTAAAAATATTTTAGTTTCAAGAAATTTAAATTAAATGGATTTTTTATTATAGTGAATGACATCGGGTATGCATCATTGAAACCAACCAGATGAGGCTACTAAGAACATGGTTTCACTTATGCGACAGGTGAAAAAATAATTGGTCCAATGTATTATATATCCTTTTAAATATGTGGACTAAGGGAACATAAATTATGAACAAAGAAAAGTGGATCCATTAGTTCAGTTATAAAAGAAGAACCCACCCATATTTCAGGGAGATTCAGAGATGAAAAAGTATAAGTGTGGTTAAATAGGATGAATCGAATCTTCAATTTCATTTGGCCACTTGTTTATTTGAAAGTAAATTTGTAAATTTTTATGATATAAGATCTTTTACACAAACTATGGTATTTAGAAATTCATGCTAATGTCGACCAAGTCATGACATGGGTGGATTTTGATGAATTTTTTGAAAAAAAAATATCCTTATACTTTTCAGATTGTAAGAATAATAGACTTCTTATGTTTTAAGTAAGAGTACCTTATAGTGATAAATTATGCATCCAAATTTATTAATGTAGTCCACTTTTCACCTAAGGTTACATCAAGTGTGTCCTTAATGGTACATATTTTGGAATCGAGGGTGTGGCTAGAGATTCTATCAAATATTGTCATTATTTTTACATAAGATTATACAGAGATTGTAAATAGAAAAATTGAGGTAAAAAGGGTTATCATAGGAAATATAGACCGAGGAAGCATTTAGAGACCTATGGGAATTGGTGGGAACTCAATGTTGGGAATAAGCGAAGAGTGAAACCTATTTCCAAGGTGGTAGTATGACTCATAATTAGAGGGTGATATTATTGAATCTTCCTCTTAAATAAAGGGTTAAACGAAGTCATATTCAATGTGGATCTCGCAATCACATAATGTGAGACTTTAAAACACCACCATTAGAATGTCACAATTGTAATAATATGAGACATATATAGAGTTTTTATTACACTTTATCAAGGTCAGATGCTCGGTACACATCTCATACTTCATAGGCATCATATGATTTGATGAGATGATTGTAGAATAATGGTTAACATAAAGAGAATATATAAATACAAGGTGATTATAGTAACACCATGAATCGTCAATAAGTCTAATCTTAACACGGTTACAGGGACAGAAGTGCAGTGGGTAATCATTTATATGGAGTTGGAAAAATAATCATGGATGATTAATCTAGAACTTTTACGGTGAGTGAAATAATCCTTTTAAAATATATCTTAATGAAAGATTCGTATGAAATGATAATGTACCAATCATTTATTTATTTTCATGTGGTTGATAATATGTGTTTTCATGTCAAGATGATGACTTATAATTTGAAACTTAAATATCCATTTATCTAAATAGAATGTCAAGCCGTTAAATGAAAATCATATTTTATAAGTATCGATGGGGATGAATTGATATATAATTTCTCTTTGATAGTGATGTATGTATATAAATTAATCCTTGGTATGGATAAGTTGAAAATGTTCAAAGATCACATTGACTATTATACCCAGAGGGTTTGTTTTACAACGTTATATGGAAACTACCATCTCTTTTGAGGAGATCGAAGTGTGAAGATGAGTTTGGTAGGATTTTTGGCTCCCACGGTTGGAAATATGTCATTATAGTTGGTAGATTTAACAATATCATATGTGGTTGAGATAACTAATAATAGTTTTCCAAAAATTTATTTCGTTTTCTTGATGTTTTTATAATAACTTCCCATGTTTTCCACCCATAAGAGAAGTGTAGTTTATGATTGATATATTACAAGGGACTAGTCATATCTCACTTCTGTCTTATTAGAGGAAACCAAAAAAATAAATGGAATTGAAAGTAAAATTAGAATATTTAGAAAAAAAGGTTCATTAGGCCAAACATGTCTCCATGTGTAGTACTAGTTTTGTTTATGAAAAAAGAGGATGAAACACTTTGGATGTTGTGGATTACCATAAGATTCCTCAAGTTCTGATAAAGAATAAATATTCTCTTCCATGCATTGATGAACAATATGATCAATTTAGATGATCCCCATGGTTCTCTAAAATTGAAATATCATTGAGATATCACTAAATATTTATTTGAAAGGAGGATATTACAAAGTCATATTTCAGAAGAAGATAAATCCATTATGAGTTTTTTGTTATGAATTTTTGTTATACGGATGCACCATCCATCTTTATGCCATTGATGAATATAATATTTCAAAATTATTTTTATTCTCTTATGTGGTTTATGTGGATGATATACTTTTGTATTCTAGGAATAGTTTGGATCATGAGAAACACTTGGATAAGTGTTGGTCACTTTATATGAACAACGTCTATATTCCATGTTATCAAAGTGTGATTTCTAGATATAAGAGGTAAATTCAATTATCCATTTAATTTTTTAAAAAGGATCTTATTTAGATCATGAAGCAATATAAGATATTATCTCATAAAATATTTGGATTTATATCTTTGAGATACATAGATTAATGGCCCTAATGGGACAATTCATATGTTTTATATGTGATTTTTCATGTTTGGAATCACCAATGAAAACTTTTATGAGGAATGGTGTTCCTTTAATGTTGAATGAAAAATATCCTAAAACATTTTAATATATTAATGTTAGACTTACATTAGCACCTATCCACATGTTGATAGAATCTGGAAAATTCATTATAGTCTATTGTGATGCATCAGGATTGGGGATGGGATGTGTTCTCATGCAAGGATATAATTTCGTTTCTTATGGTTCATGGTAGTTGTGATTTAATGATAAGAACTAACCAACATATGATTTATAATTTTCTTTTATTTCACATTATTTGTAGTCCTGAATTTATTATATTTTTAGTGAAATATTCATTTTATTTATGGATCACTAGTGTTTGAAACACATTTTATCAAAATGATATTTGAATTTAATGAATAAAAAATGGATGGAATACTTTCAAATGATATAAATTGACTGTATGTATGCACTGGGTAAAAAAAATTTAGTGTAGTATATATTAATAAATAATTCACATGCTCTATTGGCTAAATAAGATTCAATGTAATGGTAGTTGAATTTAGGAATTGTCGGAATACACCAAGATTATACCGACCCGGGTGATGTTGTAGTTTTATTCCTAGTTAATTTTATTCCTGATTTGGTCCAACATATAACATAGGATTAGATATAGGATCTAATATGATTTATTATGTGGTCAAAACACGATGGTGGTGAAACCATTGAGGTATTGATGTTGAAGGGGTGTTTGGTTTTTTAGTTTAGAGAATGGTTAATGGTACCTTTGGTTTTTCATGGAAAATTTTCTTAATGATTTATACCATGTTAAATGGGATTTTAATTTATAAAGTCAAAATATTTATAAGTCACAAAGAGAAAAAATTTAGTGGGATGACATGAAAAGAAATTTGACAGAGTTTGTTTTGAGATGCCTCACTTGTTAGTTGGTTAAGGTAGAGAACCAGTGGACAACTAGTATGTTGTAGTCTTTACTAATCCCTATGTGGTAATGGGTGCAGATAACTATGGATTCCATCATCGGTCTACCAAGGAAGGATAAAAAACATGATTCCAAATGGGTGATTGTAAATTTACACACAAATTCATACTATTTTATCCCTATTAGTGAGTATAATATGGTGGAATAAATTTCCAAAACATATATCAGAGTTGTGGTAAAAATGCATCGAATACCAATTTTTATAGTATCATACTGAGATCTGAGTTTTACGTATCATTTATGGAAATACATATAGGAAGCTCATAGGACTTAGTTGACAATCATCACAACCTATCATCCTCTAACTGATAAAAAATATGAGGAGGTGATACAAATTATGGATGATATGATTAGGGATTGTGTAATTGATTTTGGTGTCTCATGGGATAATAACATACTATTAATGGAGTCCTCATAAAAATTATTTATCAATCCTTGATACATAGGTCCTATTTAGATACTTTAATATTTTGGTGTTGTTGAATATCAGTTGGTTTATCTTGAAAGGTGTATTTAAGTTCATAATTTGTCTTAGGTGTCTCAATTGAAGAAGTATCAACATGATCCTGACCATGTGATTCGATGGGATCACATTGACCTAAAGGTGGATGGAATGTTGGTTCATATGATAGTGCATTTTTTTGGATAGACCAGAGAAATTATTATGTTGTAAAAACATCGTTATAGTGTAGGTTTTATGGAAACATGGTAGGGTTCATGAAGAAACATGGGTGATTGAAAGGGAATTGTTGAAGAATGGACACAAACTATACCATGAAAAGTATAGTTTTCTACTTTACAAGGATGAGCAATACAATTACGGGAGAATATAGAACCCCAAATTTCATGTACATGATCATTTATTTTTAAATTTTATGTATATATATTTATATTTTTTATGTTTTGGGATTTTGGATAATTTTTTTCATGATTTAATGGTTTTCAATGGTTTCAATGTAACACGCCGAGATTTTATGAAAAATATTATTTTTAATTTCATTGATGTCTTGTGTTGTATGCTACACCAAAATTAGCTTGTGCTATATGCAACACCATATTAGCTTGTAGTATACACAATACTATTCTTGGCTCGTGTTACACACAATTTAATGTCCGTTTTGTTGAAATTATTTTACGAAATATTAAGTATAGATTTTGTTTAATGTATAAATGAAATAAGTTTTGATTATGTTATACGCAACACCAAACAGAGCTTTCACTACACACAGGCCTGACTTGGTTTGCATTACACGCAATCAAGACCTTCTTCGATAGCGTGTGTAGTACGCAATACCAAGTTTCACTAAACAAGATATTATTATAATATTATTATGAACTAGCTATTATGAATAGTAATACCCACTTTTTGAAATTTTATTTTTCAAAATGGACTTCATTTTTTGGATTTGAAATATCGAAATTATCCTAGGGGGAAATTTCGGTATTTTTATGAAGACATTCAATTTTTGATGAATAGTGAAAACACTAGGTTACTATTTAAAAATAGACTTTTTATATAAATAATTATTTATTTTATTTAAATTTATTTTAGGTAAAAATAGATACATAATATCTATATAATTTCAATGTAATTCATTGGAGACATTTTATAATAATTTTAGACATATAAAAATTCTATTGAACTTTTCGCGGTCTTTTACCCACCTCCTAGGAGAGTTTGAAAATTTATATAAAACCTAATTTTACCGCTTCTGTGAGTGGAATTTCAAAAATACAAGAAACACCGTTAATATAAAGTAGTAAAATGTGGATCAATAAGATAATTTTTTTGGTGAATAGTAACTTTTTACTTTTTTACCACGGTTAAAAGTAAATAGTGCAATTAAGGGTAAATATGATATTATTATTACCCTAAAACATGTCCTAATTCTGTTTTATAAGTTTAAATCGACCAAAAATAACATTAGGTATAAAATATGACCATTTATGTCCAATTGGATTAGATTAGGACATTTATTATTATTTTATTTAAGGAAGAGTTAAAAAAGTTAAAATCAATGTTTAATAACTAAAACATTTTTAATATAGGATTATACATAAGATAAATTAGACTATAAATATTCATTAGAAATAAGAAACGATTTCCTATATAATGGTATTTTATTTATAATTTTTATACATTAAATAATTTAATTTATTTATGACACAATGATGATGCAGTAATTACCTTATTAATGAAATATTAAAACAATTGATATTATAAATACCCAAATAAATATAATTTGAGACTTTTTTTGAATTAAAATAATTTTAGAGGTTAATATGAAATTTTATTATTGATTAAATTAACTTTTTGGAACTAATCATGCTGTTATGATTTTCACAAAAATCAATTACCAAATAGTGTCAAAATTGACATAAAATAGTTTTTAAAGAAAATATTATATTAGTAATTGATAGTTTATTCCAAAAAATATAAGGTTCATCCAAATGACTTAGATAAGGTTATATATATTAATAATGAACCAAATGGGGTTCTTTAGGCTTGTTATTGTATGTTTATTCACCATATAGTGTAAGAAAACAAGAATACACAATAAAAGTTAAATTATTTAACATAGAGTTAAATCTAAATGATAAGGTCAAAATAGTAACCTCAACTTGTCTAAATTATTTTGGCTGAGAGTATTTAGACCCATACTTACTTTAGATTCAAAATAAATTAATTTTGAGATATTATAAACCGAATATGACTTTATTATAAAATTATATTTTATGTTTTTCCCAAGGTGCCCCTCTCCTACCTTATAAAAAGGGCGCCCCTTCCCTCTTCTCTTCACACCCTTTTGAGACTTTTTTCTCTGAAAAAACCTACCAATTCCTCTTCTCGGACTTTCTATTTATATCATAGATGTTCTGGTCTTTTGAAAAGACCAACTCTAGTGCCATAAGAAGACGTTTGAAGGCGGTGCGTCAAGGAAAAGGTAATCTCTTCTACCGACTCATCCAAGTTTCTTTCTTCTTCTACTTCCTATTCTTTAGTTGTTTCATTATAAAGTAGTAACATAAGTATTAAATATATAATGATATGTTATTATAAATATGAAACAAATCTATTTCATCTTTTAATCCATCCTATGGAAAATGAAATCACCGCACGTGTGTACGTACGGAATACCGTCTCCACGCCGTGGTGTAATCAGTTTTTCCACCACCACCTTAATTGGATGGGTATAATGTTTTAAATAATAAATATATATGATTATTATAAAAAAATACTGATTCTATGATATTATATCATCCACTCCAATTCCATTCAACAAATATGGGGACGATATCATTGCTCGTGCGTACGTACGGATTACCGTCTCCACAACGCGATGACATTCATTTTCCATGTTAACAATTGAAGAATGATTATAAAAAATATATAATTGGTAATAATTAAATATATGAAATAATAATTCTACTGTATTTATTCATATATATATATATATGTATCTCATGTACTTACTTCCATTCAAGTCACTGAGGAATAGAAAACATCATTCATGCGTACGTACGGCCTACCGTCTCCATGAACGGTGTATTTCATTTCATTTATCTATCTATTATATATATATATATATATACTGAATATATATGATATATAAATCCTGATTTACATTCTGGAAGTAATTAAATCATGATAAAATTAATAATAATATCAAGAACAACAATTCCAAACACATACGATAAATAAAACAATTTTACCCAAAACACAGCATTAACATGGAATTTACAATAGAATAGGTAATATAAAGTCATAAGTGAACCATATATTATATCATAACAATTAATATGATTCTTTAATAAGTAAATGAAATTATTTAAATCATTATACATAAGGTTCGGACACGTACGAATCATATCGGATCTAAGGTAATGGATAACTTTTCAAATCTCGTTTTTATCTGGGATTGTTTATTCGTAAGTATTTACTGGGGTTATATTTATCATTCATGTCCCTATTTTATAAAAATGGTTTCATGTATGTTTAAAGACATTTTTAACCATTTTTTAATTTTACTCCATGGTATTTAAAAAATCTTTCTTTTGATTACCATACGAGGTAATTTGTTGACTTTTCTGACAAAAGTACGAGGAGAATTTTTTTTTAACTTTTATGACATGAATCTATTTTTACGGTTTCATAAAACCTTATTTTCATGAATCTTACTCTAAAATATTTAATTACTATTTTATACAAAATCATTTTCTTTTAAAATTGCATGGAATTTTGTGAAAAGAAATTTATTTTGAAGAAGAAAGGATATTTTCCTCAAGAACTCATTTCAAGTGTTTTATCAAAACCATTTTCCATCTAAGATGACTTTATATCATATGTGTATGTTTCAAGTATAATATCTCAATGATTTACATGGTTTCACTTTTCTTATGATGAAATGATACCCATTTATTTTATATGGATTATGTTATGATGGGATGATGTTTATGAAACCCATTTTTATTCTTTGGGTTATGATGAATGATTTATGTTTATGTTGTGGAACACATCAAAATGATTTCATTATGATATGGGTGGGTCCCATATCTCCCTCCAATTCATTGGGTAATGATTTATATCTCATAATATAGACATGGATGGAATGGTAAGTTAATCCAGTTCAGTGTTAAATGACTGAAACGAGGAGTGAACTCGATTGAAAAAGGGGCTTTGTCCACTAATATGGTCTTGGCAGCAATGCCTTGGCTAATATGGAAATCATATCACGTACTTAATGGTTTTCCACAATTACATGTTTCATTCCCATGCTATTTTATAATGATTTATGTTTCATTATGATATATTCCTTACGTACTTCCAATATTTATGTCTTTGCTCAAGATTTTGATGTTTAGATTTTATATTCAATTTTTTTACATTGAAATGTTTATGGATTTTTTTATGTTCTCTATCTTTACCCTTACTGATCATTTAAGCTCACCCTTTTTATGTTTTCTTTTACCTAAGAGATAATTAGAGGTTTTAGGTATGAAAACAAAAAGGAGAAGATCTTTATGGGAGATATTGAAGATCTTTCACCACGATTAAAAGATTATATTCTGAGTTTCCAAAGACACTAAACTATTACGGTCCTTTTGTGTCAATTTTTTTTATGTATTATGTATTCTGAAAAAGTAATGTAATGTTCGTATACGTCATGCTTTGGGTCTCTAAAGATGGTATCAGAGGGAGGTTTAGTTAACCTTTGGAAACTAGGATGTGAGAACTTTAGTGAGATCCCTCGAGATATTTCTAAGGTATGTCTAGGGATTTCCCTAAGGTTAAGTAAGAGTATAGGTTATAGTCCTAGAATTACCATAATGATATTAGAATTAAACCTACGATGTTAGATATCGATGGTACTCCCCCTTAATTATGTTGTTTTCCCTAGCATTATTTTTTCCTCTCACACTATTCTTTTTGGTTTTTAGACGATGGTTGGAACCCAAAGGAACCATGTTGATCAATGTAATGGACGACGCAATGATTGTCCTCGTGAAAAAACAAACGTTATGGGAGATGGAGTGAAAAATCTTATTTCTATACTTACATAAGCTATGAATCATTCTGGACATACAAATGAGAAGAGAAGGAAATAATATTCTGTTGAGTCTATCATGAGGCAACATCCACCTTCTTTCAGTGGGTCTTCTGATACACTTGTTTCCAACAATGGATCAGTACCACTGAAAAGATATTTTCCACACTTCGTTGTTCGGAACATGAAAAATTCATTCTTGCAATTTACCGTTTAGAAGGTGAAGCAGATCAATGGTGGACTCTAATTAAGAATTTGAGGCCCCAAGATGGAATTGAATCCATTGAATAGGATGAGTTCAAGAACATATTTTTCAATAAGTACTTACCTCATATTCTTCGAACAAAGATAGAAAAGGATTTCCTTGAGCTTAAAAAAAAGGATGATGAATCTGTTGGTGTATACGAAGAAAATTTTACAAGGCATGTAGGGTATGCATATGGCTTTATCATCCAACCAGAAAGTAAAGTTGATCGATTCTTCAGTGGCTTAAAACCAAGTCTTCGAAGGGCATTAGCTATAAGAGACATCAGAAGCTATGAAGAAATTGTGTGTTGTGCTATCAAGGTAGAAATGGAATTTTGTGTTATATATCCATCTCATGGTTTTGACAAGAAACGAAAGATGGAGTTCAAGGAGAAATCTCAGAATAATGGTGAAAAGAAGATAAATGTTACTTTATGCTCAAAGTGTGGAAAGAATCATGGTGGAGATTTTCTTAAATGAACTAGAAAACGTTTTTAAGTGTGGAAAAGAAGGTCATCGGGCTACTGAGTGTCGAAGTATTGGAAAAAGGGTTTCTATTGATTTGTATAAGGAAAATACAAAAGAGAACACACCACCAACACTTCAATTCTTCAAGTGAAAGGAAATGGGGCATTATGCTAATAAATTCCCTAATCCAAGGGTTAATAATGATCAACGTGAGCAACCTCCTAAGGAAAAGGACAAAGGGAAGTCACATGCGATCACTATTAGCAATGTTGAGTATGAAAACGATGTGGTGGACTGATTATGTGTTTATGTTAAGGGATTCCAAAATATTGTATTGTGGAACATTGGAATATCTATGTAATGGTTTATTATGGTTTTTGATAATTATATGGTACATGTAACCATGAAAATTGATTCAAATATTTTGGAAATTAGATGATATGCACATAATGAAGGGATAAAGAGAAAATTAAATGTTTGATAGTATTCATGATCTCATGACTGATGTAAGGACAATGTTATATCATGGTTCGAGTATACAGAATTTTTGGATTTTGGTATGTGGAAGGAGTTAACATTTGACAGCATTCATGTTTTTACTAAGGTTTAATGGGTATTAATTTTTCAAGAGAATACATGATTACAATATTCACATGATTGGAATGTGACCAATAAGATATATGAGGGATAAATGATGGTATTCTCGTTCTTGTTATATGACTTTTTTAGTAATCGTTCTCTTTATACTATGAGATTGGAAGGAAGTATTTTGGATAAGCCTAATGATTGGAATGGATTATGTTGAACATAAGTTAGTATTTTTTAAGGATAGAATACTTTTTCGATAATATTAATAGAATTTTATAATAGTGTAGTTTAAGAAAAGGGACAACCTGCAGAATGGGAGACAACCCGTCGCATCGGACAAGGTTGCGAGAATCGAACCCACAACCGAAGTGTGACATGCCTTTATTTCCTCCAACGGGCCTACAGGAAGTCCCTAGTTAGTAGAAACTAGTTTTATTAAGAAATATGATAGATGAAGTATAAGTCCATTTTTGGAATCATATAAGAATAACCTCACCATAGATGGACTTATGTATATTTGATAACTTTTTCTAACCGTTTGTTTGAGACATATGGAATGACCCATCATTCTATCGTATGATCTGCTAACACTTCACGGATGAAAAATTCTACTTCATTTCTTTAAGAGATGAAGTGGAAATTGTTCGAGGCATGAACAACGGTGAGATTTTACAAAAATCAATTATGTATTTCTTTTAATTCAACAATTCTTAAACATTAGGGGAATGATCATGAAAACTAAAAACGTTTTCCTAGTACCCTCATACCCGATAAATAAGATGGTACCTTAGATCATAATAAATTTACGGCTTTGCGATTGTTGGATTTTTCATAGCCATGTTTTCTACCACTCTCCATCAGAACCTGACTGTTAGATTTCTCTTCCATAGCCATATTTTCACCAATATTCTCCTCTGTGGAAACCCAATGATTAGTTAATTTGGGTAACCATTACGTTTCATACTTTAGTTTTTAAAGATAAGTATTGGTATTCCTCTTTACGATGTGGGTTTCTATTAAAGAAACATTCAACTAGTAAACCATTTATAACCCCGAAGAATTTAGAGGGAGAAATTCCTTTTAAGGGGGGTAGAATGTAACACCCCGAGATTTTATGAAAAATATTATTTTTAATTTCATTGAGGTCTTGTGTTGTACGCTACACCAAAATTAGCTTGTGCTATACGCAGCACAGTATCATCTTGCAGTATAGGCAACACTATTATTGGCTCGGGTTACACACAATTTCAAGTTCGTTTTGGGGAAATTATTTTACGAAACATTAAGTATAGATTTTGTTTAATGTATAAATGAAATAAGTTTTGATTATTTTATACACAACACCAAACAGAGCTTTCAATACACACAGCCCTGACTTGGCTTGCATTACATGCAATCAAGACCTTCTTTGATAGCGTGTGTAGTACGCAATACCAAGTTTCTCTAAACAAGATATTATTATAATATTATTATGAACTAGACGTTATGAATAGTAACACCCACTTTTTGAAATTTTATTTTTCAAAATGGGCTTCATTTTTGGATTCAGAATATCAAAATTAGCCTAGGGTGAAATTTTGGTATTTTTCTGAAAACATTTAATTTTTGATGAATAGTGAAAACACTAGGTTACTATTTAAAAAACGACTTTTTATATAAATAATAATTTATTTTATTTAAATTTATTTTAGGTAAAAATTGATACATAATACCTATATAAGTTCAATGTAATTCATTGGAGCTATTTTTTAATAATTTTAGACATATTAAAATTTTATTGAACTTTTCACCGTCTTTTTCCCACCTCCTAGGAGAGTTTGAAAATTTACATAAAACCTAATTTTACCGCTTATGTAAGTGGAATTTTGAAAATCTGAGAGACAAAATTAATATCAAGGAGTAAAATGTGGTTTAATAAGACAAAAATAATTTTTGGTAAATAGTAACTTTTTACTTTTTTTACCACGGTTAAAAGTAAATAGGGTAATTAAGGGTAAAAATGATATTATTATTACCCTAAAACATGTCTTAATTCTATTGGATAAGTTTAATTCGACCAAAAACAACCTTAAGAATAAAATATGACCATTTAGGTCCACTTGGATTAGATTATGACATTTATTATTATTTTATTTAAAGAAGAGTTAAAATAGATAAAATCAAAGTATAATAACTAAAACATTTTTAATATAGGGTTATAAATTAGATAACTTAGACTATAAATATTCATCAGAAATAGAACAATACTTCCTACATAATGGTATTTTATTTATAATTTTTTTACATTAAATAATTTAATTTATTTATGACACAATGATGATGCAATAATTTCCTTATTAATGAAATATTAACATAATTGATATTATAAATACCCAAATAAAAGTAATTTGAGACTTTTAATGAATTAAAATAATTTTATAGGTTAATATGACATATTAGTATTGATTTAATTTACTTTTTTCGAACTAATAATGCTGTTATGAGTTTCAAAAAAATGAATTACCAAATAGTGTCAAAATTGACATAAAATAGTTTTTAAAACAAATATTATATTATTAATTGATATTTTATTCCTAAAAATATAAGGTTCAGCCAAACTACTTAGATATGGTTATATATATTAATAATGAACCACTTGGGGTTCGTTTTTCTTGTTATAGTATGTTTATTAACCATATAGTGTAAGAAAATAAGAAGACACAGTAAAAGTTAAATTATTTAACTTAGAGTTAAATCTAAATGATAAGGTTAAAATAGTAACCTAAACTTGTCTAAATTATATTGGTTGAGATTATTTCAACGCATCCCCACATTATCTTAGAAATAAATCAATTTGGAGCTATTATAAACTGAATATGACTTTATTATAAAATAATATTTTATCTTTTTTCAAAGGTGCCCCTCTCCTCCCTTATAGAAAGGGCAACCCTTCCCTCTTCTTTTCACACCATTTTGAGCCTTGATGCTCGGCCAAACCCTGAACATTACTCTTCTAAACCAATTTAGTTATATCATAGATGTTCTGGTCTCCTCAAAAGTCCATCTATAGTGCCCTGAGAAGAAGTTTAAAGGAGGTGCATCGGGGAAGAGGTAATTTCTTCTACCGACTCTTTCAAGTTTCTTTCTTCTCATACATCCTCTTATTTAGTTATTTCATTATAAAGTAATGACATCAGTATTACATATATACTGATATGTTATTATAAATATGAAACAACCCTTTCTCATCTTCTATCCATCCTACGGAAAACGAAATCACCATGCGTGCGTACGTACGGAATACCGTCTCCACGCTGTGGTGTAATCAGTTTTCCACCACCACCATACTTGGATGGGTATAATGGTGTAAATATTAAATATATATTATTATTATAACATCATACTGATTCTAAGATATTATATCATACACTCCAATTCCATTCAATAAATATGAGAATGATATCATCGCTCGTGCATACGTACGGATTACCGTCTCCACGAAGCGATGAGATTCATTTTCCATGTTAACAATTGAATAATTATTATAAAAAATATATAATAGGTAATCATGAAATAAATGAAATAATAATTCTACTGTATTTATGTATATATATATGTATTTCATCTACTTACTTCCATTCAATTCACTAAGTAAAGTAAAACAACGTTCATGCGTACGTACGGCCTACCGTCTCCATGAACGGTGTATTTCATTTCATTTATCTATCTATTATATATATATATATATAATATATGATATATAAATCCTTATTTACATTATTTAAGTAATTAAGTCATGATATAAGTAATAATAATATCATGAACAACAAGTCCAAACACGTACGATAAATAAAATGAATTTACCAAAATGTTGTTTTAACATGGAATTTACAAAAGAACGGGTAATATAAAGTCATAAGTGAACAACATATGATATCATAACAATGAATATGATTTTTTTAATAAGTAAATGGAATTATTTAAATAATTATACAGGTGGTTCGAACACGTACGAAGCATATCAGACCTAAGGTAAGGGGTAACTTTTCCAATCTCGTTTTTATCCGAGATTGTTTTTTCATAAGTATTTTCTGGGGTTTTATTTATCATTCATGTCCCTATTTTAAAAAAATGTTTTCATGTATTTTTGAATTCATTTTTACCCATTTTTTACTTTTACTACATGGTATTTAAATAATCTTTATTTTTTTTACCACACGAGGTACTTTTTTGACTTTTCTGACAAAAGTACGAGGATAATTTTTTTTAACTTATACTACATGAATGGATTTTTACGGTTTCATAACACCTTATTTTCATGAATCTGACACTATTATATTTAATGAATATTTTCAAAAAAATCCTTTTCTTTTAAAATTGCATGGCATTTTGTGAAAATAAAATGATTTTGAAGAAGAAAGGTTATTTTCCTCAAGAACTCATTTCAAGTGTTTTATCAAAACCATTTTCCATCTAAGATGAATTTATTTCATATGTGTATGTTTCAAGTATAATATATATATGATTTACATGGTTTCAACTTTTCTTATGGTGAAATGATATCCATTTGTTTTATATGGATTATGTTATGATGGGATGATGTTTAGGAAAACCATTTTTATTCTTTGGGTTATGATGATTGATTTATATTTATGTTGTTGCACACGTAAGAATGATTTCATTATGAGATGTGTGGGACCTATATCTCCCTCCAATTCATTGAGTAAAGATTTATATCTCATGAGATATACATGGATGGAATGGTAAGTTAATCTGGTTCAGTGTTATAGGACTGAAACGAGGAGTGAAATCGATTCAAAAAGGGACTTTGTCCACTAAGATGGTCTTGGTAGCAATGCCCTGGCTAATATGGAAATCATATCATGTGATTAATTGTTTTACCAAATTAAATGTTTCATTCCCATGATATTTTATCATGATTGATGTTCCTTTATGATATATTCCTTACGTACTTCCATGATTAATATCTTTGCTCAAGATTTTGATGTTTAGATTTTATGTTCAAGTTTTTGCATTAAAATGTTTATGGATTATTTTATGTTCTCTATGTTTACCCTTACTGAGAATTTGAGCTCACCCTTTTTATGTTTTCTTTTCTATAGGATATATATAAAGGTTTTAAATAAGAATAAAAATGGGAAGATCTTTATGGGAGATATTGAAAATCTTTCACCACGATTAGAAGATTATATTCCGAGTTTCCAAAGACACTAAACTATTACGGTCCTTGTGTGTTTTTTTATGTATTATGTATTACTCAAAAGTAATTTAACATTTCTGTACGTCAGGCCTTGGGTCTCTACATTCATAGTTTGAGAATGGTTAGTAGAAACCATTAAACAAATTTAAGAAACCATTAAAAATAGTGGTTAGTGGGAAGGCTCATGGTTGGGTTATGGTTTTGAAAAACCATGTGGATGCCTTGGAGAAGCCATTCAATGAAGGAAATAGGGAAAATAACGGTTGGAGTGTAGTTTTGTTAATTGTATAAGCCAAAATTGTGTGGGGATAGCATAAGAAAAAAAACTCTTTCACAGTTGAAACATAGTTTTCCTAACTCTATGAGCCATCCCTGTGGGGTGTTGTCATTTGAAAGTACCAATCGTGTGGCTGGAACAATGTTTTCCAAACTGTGCTTCCTAACCATGTCACTTATAGTGAGCCCTCCAAAATTGGTGGATCTAATGTTATTTAATTAATTTAGGCCTCAGTTTCCCCTATTCTGACCATAAAATGAATTCAGTTTTCTCCCAATGTATTACATACATTAACCTTTGTTCCATGAGTGATTTGGAGGAAAATCAAAGTGTTTTGGAGGCCTAGATTCATAAGAAAGTGCTCATTCTTAGTCGTTAATCATAGATCCATGATTTCACTCTCCCTCTCTCTATCTTAGAACCATAAATATACTCTTTTATGGTTATATCATTGTGTTCTTGAATATTTTAAGTTGAATTAATTTTTTATCCTATAAAGGGAACATAGTTCATGATCTTATCTACTGAATTATTGGTCCATTCTTCATTTTCAACAATGTTAGTGAATTTTATGGATTCTATCTTTACTTCACATGATTATTACATGAAGTCCTGATTTCAATTAGATTTAACTTGTTTAATTTTTGTGGAAATCGTGGTGTTATTTTATGGAAATTTTATTTTGAATTATAGGTTTGGAAAACATGGAAATTGGATGTAGTTTTGGAAAAACCCATTGTTGAAAATTTTAAAATTGTGATTTTTGAAATATGGTTTCATTGAGGAATGTTAAGTATTTTTTGAAATGATTTGAAAGGGATTAAATTATTTTATGTAAATGGGTTGACATTATTTTGGCATAACTATAGGGAATGAGTTGGATTGGATAGATAATGGTCATGAAGTACCACCATCAAATGGACAAGGTTTAGATATGAAGTTCTAACATCAATGGAAGCACCAGAACTTGGGTTTTTGTGTTAGGGATGTGTGTGTACATGAAAAAATATATGAAAAATCACATATTTATAAATAATTTAAAGGATTTTTATGTATTCCTAGAAATTTGATTATGATAGCTTGTTTATACTTATCTTGGAAAAATTGATTTATGACTTTTTATATAAATTATTTTTATTTCATAATTGTTTTTAATAAATGTTTAACATGTTTTGTACTAATTTAATGAGATGGGAATTCATTGGGGAAATCCTACAAAGTCTTATACTCACTCCCATCTTGGTAACTATGGTGAATTTTTAGATGTAATACATCAATACACCAGTAAATGAAATATATCCCAATTCTTTAGTGGAACTTTTTGATACCTTAGGATAGGAATATATATACAAAGATTTGAGTATAGTGGGATTTTATGGTTGCTGCCTTTGTTGTCTTGGGTTTTTTATCTTTTATTTCCTTTGGTGATGTCACTTTGTTTCATCGTGTACTCTAATTTTGTATTTTGGTTTGATTTTTATTGGCTTGTTTTTCTATACCCATGCATCATATAGATGATTTGTTTTTAATGGTTATTTTGGATTGGTATTTTATTATATGGGTAAAATCATCCCCTAAATGTGTACGAATCCCTTGCATTTATTTCCAGCCTTTGGTGTCTTGGGGATGTCACATAAGGCCTAGCAACACCCACTAACTTTTCCAAAGGAAATGGGTGAGGGCTAGGAAATTCCATTTAACCCACACAGGTCTCTGAACATAGAGGATATGTCAAATACTAATCCAATTCCATGCTAAATCTACAAGGAAACAATGATCATGTTTCCCAAAAGAATTTATTTGGATCCACCATGCATTCCCTTATAATAGTCCCCAAGAAAACACACTAGTCATGTTTGAACTCAAGGAACCAAACTTGATGTTTATTGGTACAAATAAATAGGAATCCAACTTTCACACTCAAGGAATTACATACTAATATAAATCAATCCAAATTTAGGAATCACATCCCATGGAATTCAACATGGATATCACTCAAGAATACATGAAATTAATCCAGGGAATTTGAAATAATAGGCACACTATACTCCAAGGGGGTGTCTCCCACAATAATTTTTAGTAATGAGTCTATTTATAATCAACTATCTTGCTTAAATTATATTATATTATTGGAACTCATTGAATCCATGTTTTTATCACAGAATGAAAATTACATTCATCCCCAAATGGGATTAGACGTATCGTTCATGGAATTTAATGATAATACTAATAAAAATAAATATAAGGTGTCCCACCGGGGAATTCTCCACTAATATCGATTTCCATGAATTCTAAAAAGTATTTATTCCAAAATTCACATTAATAAATATTCTACATCACAAACCATGTTCATCCATTGGGTTCAATTCACATTTCCATGACCATAAGCACTCTGAGGACTTAATGTTCATCATAGATATCCAAAATTTCATATCAAATCCCCTTTCCATTAACGAAATCACTAAACTACCCCAATGTACCACCTAAAAATATAACACTGGGAATAATCCACCTCTTTAATAATCACATCATGGTTTTATCCTACCTAACCCACATTTTGAAATCAACATGATCGTCAAAGGCATAAAAAAGTAATTTAAATAATTTAGAATAATTTTAGTTCAATCATATGAAAGCTCATTGTGACTGATCATGTCTATGATGTAACATAATGATGGGACATTATAAAAATAAAGTGACCAACTACATTAGGTTACAAGAGTTCCACTAATCAGATATTTTCCTCTCAATTAATATAAAATAAAAGATATTTAGAAACCAAAAAAATCCCTAAAAATAAGTTATATACATTTAACATGTCTCGAGAGATTTATATGGAAATTAGAAGAATGATTTTATAATTTAAGAATCACAGCCTTACCAAGAGTCTTCCAACTGGATGAATAGAAGTATTATCAGATGTGGGATAAGGTAGATACAATCAAGCACAAAGGGGAGGATAATGAGATTCTCACCCAAATACTACTATCTAAGACAAGTCCTAAAAATTTATTATGAAATGAAAGTGGGGGAATATTGTAAAAGGTACCTTTTACCCTAAATAAACTAGCTAGAACCCAATGAATGTACTATGAGATTTCTAGTGGATATATTATCCAAAAAGATTCCCACTGGCTAGCTTATATCATTATAGGCATTGGGTTTAAATGACGATTCTTCTATTAGGACTATTGAATACCCCTATGAGCTCAAAAATCCATTGAATTCTTACAAAAACACCAAAATAATGAGTTTTTGAAACAATTAAAGGGTTTATACCTCAACAGAAGAGTGGGGTCTTATAATTGGAAACCCTG
This sequence comes from Viscum album, assembly GCA_963277665.1. NCBI lineage: Eukaryota > Viridiplantae > Streptophyta > Magnoliopsida > Santalales > Viscaceae > Viscum > Viscum album. Next base: position 2,040,635,750 of record OY728161.1, on the reverse strand, counting down.
AGATTTAGGATACTAGAGGAATATATTATGGTTTGTCCACTTCATGTATTGAAACAATAGTTATACTCTTGACTGTCAATGAGTCATATTTGATACTATTAGGATGGTGATGTAGCTAAATAGCTATGTGGGGAGAATAATCTTTAGAAGCCTCATTTCATAGTAAATCATAGATCTTTTCCCACTAATGGATACGATGTGATTATATAGTGGTTATCATTTTAGTGGAAACCATTTAATAAATTTATTTATTAAATAGTATTAAAAAATGATATTCCCATGAAAAATTCATCTGTTTTAAATTAATATAATCATAATCGAACATAAATTTATAACCAATCCTTAAAATGTTAATATTATTATAATCAATTCTTAAAACATGTATCCTAATAAAATTTATTATGTTAAATGAAATTCCATGTCTTAATGAAATCCCTTCTCGAGAAACCTAATATTGAAGTTGTTGGCCAAGTCAAAATTTTATTTACTAGGAAGAGAAAGGGGATAGATAATACAAGGATATGAAATAAATCAGTGAAACTAGGGTTTAGGGTGGTTTGATGTAGTGTAAACCCAAGTAATGTCCACTCAAAAAGCATTACATATAGAGTAAGGGAGCCTATGCTTGTGTATAAAGTTATTTGGAGTCCTTCAGTGGTTGTGGATTCCAATTTGTATGCAACCATGATCCCTTATATCCAAGTTTGAATAACATATATTTGAGTTGAGAGAAGGACCTTTCACCTTTAGATTATGTAAATTATTTTCTCGAGGGTTAGACCATGGATGAGAACCAAGTCATGGAGTGTAGTGGAGTCTATTTCACCCATAACAAGTTAGATATTCCACTAAATTCAAATAAGGAGACATATCTACATGGCATGATCATTATCCTTGATAGAGTCTCTTATTCCAATGAATGACAATAAAGAAAGAGTAACTAATCCAATAGGGTCCCAAATGAGGCATCATCTTTTCTTGACCCCCATGCTGCAAGATCCAACCAAGTAGAGTTCGAAACCAATAGGATAGATATTGTAAAATATCAATCTTCCTGTGGGGATATTGGGTGCAAATAGGTTGGTAATGATTATAAATAAAATATGATGAAGAAATAAACCGTAATCTTAGTTCTTGATAAGTTATGTGAGATCTATCATAAGGTTCATAGTTCTCATGGTAATGGGTTTTCTACTACATGGGATTTGCTCAGGGTGGGATTGGATCTACTTCGGAAAAATGCACAAAAAATGGTAGAATGGATCGTAGAACAAAATTTATTCTTCACTCTATATTTAACCACTCACTAGAACTATATATTAATGAAGTATAAACCCAATGGAACCTAATAAGGGAGGTTCGTGATGTCACCCAATAATTTCCAGATTTCTCATGCCTAGTAAAATTTGAAGAACAAGTGATACACAATTTGTTCTCAAGGGACACTAAAACAAGATAACCTTGAAACTAGATTGATGTTTCGAAATTTAATTTTGTCATTTGTAGGAAATTATTACTCCCTGACCTTACACATAATGATGTTTAACGTAGCTATAAAACATTCCCCCACAAAACCTCACCCTCGATGTCAATATAATTTTAATCCCTCATTGCTTTCAAGAAATCATTAACAAAAAATTTTCCCAAGAAGAACTTATGAAGAGACATTATTTTTGTTCAAAATTTAATACAATGAGATTGAAGGTGTTGTGATGGTTCTTGTCGAGTACTTATGTGATGTAATATGGGTAAATACTTACTTTCCCAATTGATATATCTAAGACCAGACATCCTAGAAATATTATCTCCGTGATATCCCAGTTGTGGTATCATAAATTAATTTCCCCTCTTCCTATAATTCAAATCGTGTTATTTTGGATAGATGTGATGTGGGGTTATATCATGGCCCAAACCAAAGAAAGGATTTCTCCCAGTTTTTTATGCTCAATACCATACTTCACCCCCATTAATCTTCCCCAAAAAAACTACCCTCAATAATTCCCCATGAAATCTTATCATAAAATAAATGCATTATTCCCATAATACTTATGACATTTATTGCACCCTCTTTCATGGGATTGGACATAATGCTCTATAAGGTGAAATGTAATTTTTCATAAGATTGTGCATCATAGATTATGGAGTCCAAAATATTTTCAATACTAGAAAGAACACTTTTGGGTACCCAATGGATTGAAATCACGTGCATGGGTATTAATGAAATGATACTTCTATCTAGGGAAATTCTTACTAAGAATGATAGAAGATGATTTTTCCAATTCAAGATACGACCATTGATTGTGACAAAAACCATGTTTAATTGAAGGATTCATAGTTTGATCATATGGATTAGATCTCTTAGATAGTTCATTAGAAATTTATTTCTTCTCATGATCATATAATTCTCTATGAATCTTAATTGGTTGACTAACAAATATTTAAAGATAAAAATAATGAATTTCCCACAATTAAAAAGCTTCCCACTATATTGTCAATATTTTTCAAGGATCTTATTAAATTCATGAATTGATATCTTACTAAAAATGAGGAACATAAACATTTTATTAAAAAAAATGAGGTGAGTAATTCTTCCAATATGAGTCCTACAATAATAGGGATGGATACATCCCATCATGATGTTGTTGTTAATGTAACGGCATAAGGAGTCTTGAGTAATGATAAAAAAGAGTTAAAGTTAGTCACCTTGTCTTATGAAATGATCAAATTTAAATAATCTATATTACTTACCATGAAATGAGATGGAGATCCAACAGGATCTAAAAAATTTAAATAGTAGATTAGAGACCCACTGGGATAATCCCATTCATGTAAGAACTTTTTAAAGAAACTTCAATTAGAGTTTATCATATTATTTATTCATGTGCAATTCCATTTTAATATTTGAAACAATGGATTTTTGTTTTCGTCACCAAACCCATACTTGTAAAAAACAATATTCCCTTGAATATATATTACATACAAAAAACCATTTTGTTCTAATGAAATCCAATGACGCAGATGCACAAAAATTGTTTAGTTGAAGAATGTAGAAAACACCTTATTAAGAAATTTTCACAAACTGATCAACCTTTAGTGTTGAAGAAAAGAAAAATATTTTATTTTTGGATGATATCCATTTTGGTTTAATATTCCACAAGTTGGAGACAACCAATGAGGAAAAAAAAATCTAAACCACATTCACCAAATATTATTGGACCAGATCCCATGAGGCACTATAGAATAAACCTTGAAAGAAGTCTAGTCCAGGTGTTCTCTCTAGGTTGGGAGACCAAACTACCTCATGAATTTCATTATCATATTTTATAGTTTCAAAGAGAACATTGTAATACTAAGAAACCACCTATGGAATGAATTAAAATGGATCTACATGAGATATGGGATAGCTTCCTTCCATGTGGGGATTGGGACCTGTGATAAGAGAAGTGAATTATGATTCCGCCATACCACCGACCACATCATGATCATTTATATTTGTTCTATTTTCCAATAGTATATTGGGTATGTTGAATAATCACACTTCCTTGATATAGGCATGGAAAATTCCCATATTATGATCTCCATCTGTGATCCATGTGAACCTATATCGTTGTCTCATCATGATCTTGTGATTTAGTATCATACCATACATGATGTTTTTTATATAGACAAGATCACAAAAGATCACCTCACTTCATTCATTTTTTATGATCTCCTCCTTATAATCAATTTTAATTTTAATCTCATATATTTATTGAAAGAGGGGAGGATGGATTTGGATCTGATAATGCAAGTGTCCTTTGAGGAACCTTAATTTGATGTGATGTCCGGTCGAAGTATGCCCTCACGGTGGCTTTATCTATGACTCTTTTACTTTAGGGTGGAAGCCCATATTTTGTTCTATATATTTGAAAAGATGATGTATTTTTATTTTTATTTTCTAGGATACATAACCATGAGTAATGGAAAATGATTGGAAAGACTTCAAATGATGTGTGTTACCTTAGAATCTGGAAAGGAAGAATTGACATGCGAATCAGCAAGGCATCTGTCAAGTCAACACCATGTGTGATGGTCTTTTTTCAGGATAATTCATTAGATGAAACCATCCCCTGATTATCCCATGTTCATTAAGTCATATTCATTAATGAAGAAAATGAAACCTTTTCCATCCTTACAAGGGAAGGGAATAACTGCCATATTTTTACTTCGATATTCTCTAATGTTGAAGTCTCCTACCACTAACAATGGGATGTTCCTTGGGTTGAAGGTCCTGAGATTGTGACATAGTGACTCCCTTGACTGAGAATCCAACATGGTGTAAAAAATATAAAGGAGAGATAAATATCCCCCTAAAGTTATTTTGGTCTTGAAAAAATTGATCATATGCTTCAATAATCTCCACTATAGTGCCCAATTTTTATGAGATCCAAATGTGAATTTTGTGTGGATTGGAATTCATGGAGTTAAATACCCTTACCCAGTGCTCATACTCCACATTTTTTTATGAATCGATATTTGTTTTGAGAATATCCAATAGAAAGTATTTGTTTTTTGGAGCTCAGTAGATGTGTAGTTAGTTTTAACCCTAGAAACAAGGCCAAAGGCATTCCATATAATGAAAGGAATCATCGAATATGTTTGCTCTTGTCTTGGGACCCTTACATCATTCCATTGTTAGCCTATGAAACGGAAACTACCAGAAATAGTTTGGCTTTGGATTTTGGGAGAACACCATTGGATGGTACTGATAAATTCAAAAATGTATGCTCTGATACTTCCCAAACTATAAACATTGATGTATTTTTTCACTAGTCAAGAGACAAAGAGTGGGTTCAATCTAAAAAGGATGGAGGATAAGGAGGCACTTATATGTATGGAGGACTAGGTGAGGTATTCATATGGGTGGGAGGATCAAGATCCTAAGAGGGAGGAGGGAAAAAAATAGGGTATAGAGAAGCATGGGGGGCCTTTGGATGGATGGGAGATTAAATCTTCAAGGGAGGGAATGAATAATCATAGGAAAAATAATTTAAATAGAATGCGATAATAGATAGTTCATAACTGGATGAAACACTGTCAAATGAATAGAGGGACCATAATCATGATGATTTAAGAAAGTTTATGTGGAAATCTTGAAAGAAGAACCTTTTTCACTCTCATTATAAACACCGTGAGGGCCTGACCGATCCCAATGATGGACCCTAAAGATAACCAGATTCCAAAAAAGAAATAGAGCGATGTAGGGAGGAGAGTGATCACTAGAATGGATGGAGGTTCTACATTTTAAGATATAAAGAGCTTATATATCCTGGGGTTGGATTTTATGAGTCATCTATATATAATTAATTCCTCTAATATTGGGTGGGGAAATATAGAGAAGCACCCACCTAATGAGATCGAATCTTTATCATAATTCTAGAGATCTGGAAGATGAAATTACACCCCATATTACCTTTTCTTTTTTAAATATGTCATCGAGTGACCCTTAATGTGATATATAGACAAGAATCAAGACATATAAGGATATAATAGATTGTGTTCCTATTCAACTGATCCCTTCACACACAAAATGATCCGATGTGGGAGAAGCCATAGGAGATCCAAATTGATGCAGATACTTACAGGTGAAAATTCCCCGAGTCTGGGAGTGAATTATTTCATTGAAAAAAATAACCCCATTAAGTCACCAATGCTTTATAAGAAATAATAATTTTAAAAGGAAGAGGACGTCCCTAGAGAGAGATCCACACCACTGAATGAGAATAATCTCTTCCATAGTGAACCTCCATCAACCATCTCTACAGGGGGAAGCACTACTGGGAAATGGGTATAGGGAGCATGATCCAATCATGGAACAAATTCCACCTAGGAGTCCAGGCCCCGAGATTTATTTATGTTTTTATAATAAGGGGATTGGTGGGTTTTAAAATTAAAACCTAGCCCCCATGAATCCACAGGAGGAGATATGAATCTTCTTAAAATGGAGAAACTGGAATGAAAAGCACTTGAAAATAACACTCTAAAGAAATATGAGAATATTCTATGCTGACAATTGGGAAAAACAGGTGAAGGGGTTTTCAAGAAAATGATGGTCTCATTAAGGTTTCTATGAAGTGGTAATATTTCCATGGTCTTCGAATAGGAGAAAAAGAATGATAATGGAATTGGGAGAGTAAATATATACATAAGTATTGTTTCGGTTAAGTATTTAATTTTGTTATAATCTTTGAAAATCTTCCAATAACATGAATGATTTTAAGAAATAATTTACCGAATATTCAAAAATTGTGGAATATAAATGAACTGTAAAAAATGGCTATGTTATAGTGTGTTGTGGAAATTAAAAATGGGTAAAATTTAAAACTTGAAGAATAAAATTTGGTTGGAGATACCAGTTATATATCTCTTATAATTTCATTAATTTCATTAAAAACTAATAGTATAATCCATAAGGAGTAATAATTTTGAATGGAAGAATTATTTAGAATACCTGATGGAGTTTATAAAACTATGTGGAATATATATAAAAAGTATTGATGTTATGGAAAACTATTACTTTGTTTTGAAGGGTATATTATATGGAATGTATAGTTTATAATTGTTTTAAGTATACTGGAGTTCAAAATCAAGGTAATAATTGATATATCTTAGAGTTTTCATTCAAGTGATGAATAAAATATTTTTTATATCAATCATTTGAATGTAAAAGAATATATCAAGATAAAATTAATCTAAATAAAATATATGTATTGTTATCTCATTTCTGTTATATTATAAAAGGTCTTACTTTTTTAAAAATTGTTTTTATTAACAATATATTATTATTAATTCAAAACACATGGTTAATGATCAATTAGATTATATAATAAATTTTTAGAAGAAAACAAGTATAAAAATGTTTTATCTAGGATATACTCTTTATATAGATGTTTGTTAACATATGATGGAAGATATTACCATGGCCAACTAAGGGAATAATTTGTTAAATATTCAACATTATAGAAAAAAATATATGATTACATAGAATATCATATATGATATGGATATAATGTCTCATTGGTTAATAATTCCTAGAAAAATGAATATATTTGATTTTATTAAAAAAAATATGTTTTTGTTTGATAGAATGATATTTTTTTTAAAATATTGAATCTAACCATCTGTTGAGAATATGTTTTAACTTATAATAGTTCAAATATAACATGTAAAAGATTATAACATTATAAAATTAAAGTGATTTCTATTAAATATCATAACGAATTTAGGATATATGATGTAAAATGTAAATATAAATGTTACATTTATATATCAGAAGAAAGTGAATATCATTATTTTGTAACGGTTTAGTCTATTAAGAATTATAATGGGGATTTTCACTTGATATACTAAAATATGTTTTTCATATAGTAGTGAAGATAAATAAACAGAGTTACACTTAGTTATAGAAACAAATTAAATATCACTTTATCATAAAGGAGTTTGGAATGTTTTGGTACATAATAATGTAAATAGTTGAAAAATTTGTAAAAATTAATTGAAAGAACTTTTTTGATATAATTTTTTCTACGGATGATAAATTTAAACATAGAATGTTTATTAGTAGAAAACAATTATTGTCTTTATAAGATTTGATGTTATGGAGTTTTAATCTGTTTAATGTGTAGAACATTTGGTATATGATTATTAAATCTCACAATTATTCCAACTTTCTTAACTTATGCATGTTACTAAATAAATAGTTTAGTAGGATTTTTTTATCATTTGGTCACATAGATATGTGAAACTAATTACATATAGATGTATTGAGTTAATAAAACCATAGAAAGTGCATAAAAGATAAGACCGATCTGACCGTCTTTCATATATGATATAACAAAAAAGTTATTATGTAGGGTTTTGTTATGTATTCTTTTAATATTTTTAATAATATTAAATTTATTATATAAAATAAAACTTTATTTAATAATTATTTCATGTTGTATTCATAAATATACATATTGATATATATTTATTGAAATGTAATGATAATTGAAATCTCAGTGTATGAAATTTATTTTTCATTAACTAATGTTTTTCCTATAGAATTATAGGTCTTGGTGAAATGTTATGGTTAACAAGAGTATTATTCTTTTATTGAGTTATGTAATTTATTCATGAGACACAAAAAATTATTTTTGTATACTAGCAGCCCATGATCTATACCACATTGAGTGTTATAGACTTTGTATTTTGTATAATAGGGGTCCATGAATCATATTTGAGTCCCAATTACCTTGGGTTAGTAGTATAATTATCAAGAGATACCTTTTTCCTTAATAATGTTCTTATATGTAAGAACCCAATTCTTTTCATTAGGTATGAATCTTTACTTTTCCATTAATACTTATGAATATAGGGGAAAATGGGTCAAGGGATGGTTTCAGGCTTGTTACATGACATGATTGGGAGCTACATTCCATGTACTTATAGGTACATGACGTGTATGTAAAGTTAAACTAAATGTAATCCTGGTGCAAAACCATGTAATGGTGGGGAAAAAGAACATATGGAAAAAACGTGTGGTCTCAAGTACACACTGTTTACTTTTTATTATTGATTAAATAGTGTAGTAGAATCATTTATCGTTGTATTTAATAAAGGCTCATCCCATTAGGCGAACAATAGTGCAAGATAATATTTTCCCTCCTGAATCTCTGTCCAAACTCCAAATCAAATGTCATTAGATGCATTTTAACCCAATTAGTAAGCCTGTGATTCATCTTGATCAGTTCTTTATTTTTTCCTCAAAGAAGTTATTTATGGTGGAGTATTTGTCATATTTTTTAGATCTACATAATTCTATTTTAAATTTGAGGTTAAGGCTGGAAGAGGAGAGTTGTATTACAAAAAGGTAGGTGGTTTTGTTCCTTTTGATAAATGTCGAGTTTTTTATATGTGTCGCAGTTCTATTTAGCCATGTTTAGGGTGTCATCTTGATGTAAATTTACCCTTGTTGTTTTCTAATTATGATTAGGTCATGAATTAAATTAATGAGATCATGTTGGATATTTTGGGTTTGATTAAGGGCCACCTCGTGGGTGTGTTTCCATCTGATGACCAATGTTAGGACATTTATCCTAGGATACCTATAGGCATGCCTTTTTCCCTTTTGGGATTTATTAAAATAAAATTGGTTAATTAAATGTTGCCGACATTAGATGACAACTTCTTAAGAATTGTGATAGTTTAATTCACATTTTTCTTGTTAATCATAAACTGCCCATGTGAGTATATTTGTTTAAGCCTTGTAATTTTTAGATTACATATTAGGATTTTGATATTAAAGTCCCATGTGAGTATAATTGTTTGAGCCTTTTGATATTTTAATTCACTTGTTGATTGATTTTTATGATATCAACATGAGTTGTTATTATGTTAATAATGTAATAGTGTAATTAAATGTGTTGTCTAGTATGATGAAATGATGATATATTGGGCTTGAACATGATGATTTCTATGCCTATGGGTGGGGATTTGTATTCCTGCAGGTGAGGATTTGTATGCATGCGGGTGCTGCTTTAATATGCATGCGGGAGAGGATTTGTTATACCTATAAGAGGGGGTTTTTCATTCTTGTGGGAAAGGTGTTGAATAGAATTTTGAAATGGAATAACTTATGACGCATCTTCCAAGACAAAGAAAAATATTGGATATAGTATTCAATTTAATTGTTTAGATAGCCTTCTGAGGTATCTGTAGAGAATCCTTTATATGGGGGATTAAGGAGATTAGTCCAGATCTCAAGACTAACTCAGTGTTATTGAATGGATGAACTGAACATAATGAATGAAAAATGAAAAACAAGACTTTTAGGATTGATTACTTTTGAGTACTTACTATTATAAATATTTTATGTTTTGTACACTAGTTGTTTCATATACTGATTGAGAGATACAAACTAATCATTAGTGATTTCCTACTAGGATATATTTCTCACATCTTTTCTGGGTCATGCTTTTGGGCCCAACCAGATTATATTGTTGTAGGAGTTGATAAGGTAAAGAGCCCTTATACAAGTACTTTTGATGTTGTTTAGGTGCTGGAGAGCCAAGGACTAATCTGAGGCTTGTGATTATTCATAGATTCTTTAGATTCTATTTATTTTGGAACATATATTGTGGATTCCTATTGTGTACCTATTTAGGAGGTTTTCATAGAACATGACATACCTCATCATCTTTTTAATTGAATGATTCTTTTTTATTTATCTTATTTGTCTTCTGCTATTTATTTTAGATGTATATTGTTTACTACTTCTGAAATTATAATTTTATTTATTCTATTGTGTTACACTCTACCAATGAGGGCATAGTTTCGCCACTATTACACCCTAATCCCTTACTGCTAGTCAGCAGCCTCTGGCGTGTGGGGAAAATGTTCTTGAGGCCATGTGTCCAACCGTGTACGGGTCACTAGTTGAGTGGCATCCTGATCTGGGATGTTACAAAGTGGTATCAATGGAGTTATTCTTTTCTGGTTTTCTTTATTGTTTTGAAAATATAGTCAGAGATAGAAATTCAATGGATTTATTTCTAAGATGTTCTCGGGAGTGGATACAACACGTATAGGGTAAATCTTAATTGCCTTAAATGACATTGTAATTTTTGGATTTTCAGCTATAATGGTTTATTCAATTTCACTATTAGGTGACACACATATTTTGTGTGGTTATTATTTACATCATTATGGTTCTATTTTTTTGCAACCTGAGGAGATAAGGGTATTTCATTTCATGCATCATATAGTCACTTGTTAGAAATTTCATGTCATGCTTTCTTGCCATGAAATTTTGTGTGAATTAATGATTGCATGATGTAGAGATATATGGCATGCTAGATATACATGCTATTGTGATAAGTACCATGATATATATGCATGCTATTGTGATAAGTGTATTGGTATGTGTTATGGTTTAATTGGATGGATTCCAATCATTGATCCCTAATGAGTATGGGCCTTGTTGGAATAGAATTTGGTGGATCATGTTTCATCCATGGGATATAAATTGTGTTGTTATGTTCTATATGTGGATTCCATGCTTTGATTCACCAGGAGTATGTGCCCCCATGGATCAGGATTTTGAACACCATTGCTTTACATTTCCAAAACAAGGGTTTCGAGGAAGTTTCCAAGGATTATTGTTCAGAAACCCAGAAAACACAACATTTAGTCCTATTAACACATGCCATGTGTTCTTCTATCCAAGAAAAAAAATATTTTCCAATTACACTCTGTGTACTATGAGAACACGCAGTGTGGTAGATGACCATGTCACCAGTCGTGTGAGTGAAAACATAGGTTGTTGATTTTTGATCACAAAACAGCGTGTACATTATGTACACCCAATGTAGTTTTATATATGTAGATATGTGTAGCTATAGACATGTAAAAGTACATGTCCATGAGAGAAGAATAGTGTACACATTGTGTACTCGACTAACACGCCACGTACCTTAGTTGTTTACACACCTAAGATAGCAGGATTACATGACCATGTAAGAGCTTATGTGTACACTCCATGTATAGTTCCTACACGCCTTATATTTGGGGTGTTTACACACCCATTCCAACATTATTACACGACCATAGGGGATTATGTGTACATTTTGTGTATGGTTACTCTACACCGTGAACTTATTTGTGAATTTTTGAGGCATTTATTTTCATTTTTAGTTCTTGCACTCTTGAACTATATACCTTGAGGAATAATCTTATACTGAGGTGTATGTGTTGGACATTATATACAAATTCCACTATGATGACCTCTAATAGTATTATAGGAGAGTGGAAATGATCATACCTCAGAGGTGGTAGGCCATCGAATACTAATGGATCCTCTAGTAGTTATAGTTGTAGAACCAACTGCTATACCAGATGTAGGTTCTGATGAAATGTTCCATGAATTCTATATGAGTTTTATATAGACCTTCTAGGTAGTACCTCATCCTTCCATGTCTATGGAATAATTGATGCGAGTATTAAACCAACAGCATCCACCTACATTTTCAAGGGATGGTGGACCACAGGATATAGTGTAACGGCTGGAGTCCATACTTTCATCATATATAATCTAAAGATACCTCTTGTGTAGAGGGTCAAGATTGTGACTTATATACTGAGTGATTTGACCAAGAGTTGGTGGGATGTAATCACACATACAAAGCATCATAGGGATATGGAATGGGGAGATTTTAAAACAGCCTTCAATGACTACTATTTTTTTGAGATTCTGATGGTCGATAGAGACTGGGATTTCATTCATATGGGGATGGGGTTCTATGATAGTGATGGACTACTCTACTGATTTCACTAAGCATCATATATTCGCACCTATTCTAAAGGGTGAAAAGACATCATGGTCTAGGAGATTCAAGGATGGTATGAGGTATGACATCTAATCATATGTGAATGTTTTTAGGTTACTTTATGTATATTCCATCATGAATCATGTGATCATTTCCATGCGTAATATACAAGAAGATGGAGGTGAAATCCAGGGTGGTTCGACACCAAGATCTGGAACTATCTCGACCATGAGCAAGAAGCATCTTATGGAACTTTATCATTAGGAAACGAGTAGTTAGAATGTTTCTTTTGGTATCTAACAAAGGATGTGAAAGTTTGGATGATATAGAAATATGAGACCACAGTGTCTAATGGATCTATTCGAGTTCCTAGCTTGTGGTAATATGGGCCATCTACAATGATTCTACAGGGTGTTTCCCCCATAATCTAGTGAGATAGGTTTTTCACAGACCCCACATTCAGGATTAGGGTTAGTAGCTTCTCACCAATAATAAAATTTGTATATGTTAGGCCATTATAGCTGAGGGGGTGGTTGTGGTCATGGTATCTAGACCCTAGGATCTCATTGAAAATTGGTTGTGTCAGCTCAGGGTTGCCAGGCAGTGTCCTAGGTTCACAGTACAGGTCCGACTTATGTAGTGAAACTGACCCAAAATGAGCAGTATCCTTGACCTTCTACTATTAGATTTACTATTATATTCACCTCTATTTTATCTTGTTCGCTCTATGATATAGTGGATTCACATAGTTTTATATATGTTCCCATTATATAGTTCCTTGGGATCTATGTTTTCTCTTTTTATGATGTTATGCCACTACACACTCCATTAAGGATAAGGATTGTAGGGGTGTGTCAGTGTAAGGAGAGAACCATTGAGGTTGGTAGTTGTCACTTATTTTGGGATCTCAATGTCTTAGAGATGACAGAATTTAATATAATACTAAGAATGGAATGGTTAGTCTCCTTTCAATCCTTTATTGATTTCTATCACCGCAGTGTGTGTTTTACATCTCCAAATGGTGGATCAATTCTATACTAGGGAAAGCTGAATGACTAAGAAAGACGAGCTAGACCAGAAAAGTGGCGGTTGAGTGGGATGGCAACATAGATTGCCTATTTATATCTGAATGATCAAGGAACACATCAAACATATTTCTCTCTAGTGGATGATCATTTCATGTTTGTATTTATGAAATACTTTTCAAGGTTACCTCTCGTGAGAGAGGTGGAGTTCATGATCGAGCTAGTGGTAGGAGCTGAAACGGTATCCATTTTTCCTTATAGGATGGTTGTGACAGAATTTTAGAAGCTAAGAGGTAGCTGGAGGATTTAGAGTCAAAGGGGTTTATTCAACCCAGTACTTCTCCATGGTGTTCACCAGTCCTTTTTGTGATAAAGGTGGATGGTACCCCCAGTATATGCGCGGACTATTGGAAACTAAACCAAATAACGATTAAAAATCGACATCCCTTTCCATGGATATATGAACTGTTTGATCATCTTCGATGATCCTGGAAGTTCTTGAAAATTTTAATAATATCAGGATATCACCCGTTCTGTGTTCGAACATCAGACATTCCTCATACCACATTTCATAACTGGTATGGTCTATTTGAGTATCTAGTTTTCCGTTTGGTCCCACAAATTCGACAGCTATTTTCATGGAACTAATAAATCGAGTGTTCCATCATTAATTGGTTTGTTTTGTGGTGGATGTTAGAGATGATATCTTGGGGTATTCACAAAATCAACAGTACCATTCCAACCATCTTGATATGGTTTTTAATACACTTAGAGAGAATCATTTATATGTTATGATCACAAAGTACCATTTCTTAATGAATTAGATTCACTTCTTGGGTCACATCATCTCAAAGATAGGATTATCAGTGGACCCAGAGAAACTGAGAGCAGTAGTTAGCTGTTTTCATCCAAAGAGAGTCTTTGAGGTACTGAGTTTTCTAGGGATGAATGGTTACTAAAGTATTTTCATACAGGACTTCTCATACATAAAGGATTCTATGAATTTCTTGAGAAAGAAAGGTGTGAAGTACATGTTGTTAGATTCTTCCAAGATGGCCTTTCCAGAGATGAAGGAGAGATTAACGTCTGCATCGATACTAATTTTTCTAGAGTTGGGTAGCAGTTACACTATTTACTATGACACATAAGGTATCGATATGGGAGCAGAGCTTATGCAGTGGGATCGAGTTTTTGTGTATGGGTCTCGGCAGTCAAGGGCATATGAGAGGAATTGTCTGACTCATGATCTAGAGTTTTCCATGGTGGTTCATTCCTTATGTTGTTGGATATATTACATATTAAAGGACTTGTGGTGTACACGGACGACAAAATTATCAAGTACATCTTTACACAACATGATCTAATCTTGTGGAGTCCATGGTGGGTAGATTACCTTCGGTATTCTGACATAGATCATGCCTACATGCCTAGAAAAGGCAATGAAATGGCTGATGCACTGAGCAGGAGGACTCATATACATGCAGTGCAGGAGGCTAGTAGTGAGTGGAAGCTTACAAAGTTATTCTCTGAGATGAATTCGGAGGTGCAGGATAGTCAAGTAAAAACATCCCTATCTTATTTACTTGTGAATTATTCCCTCCTGGATAGAGTGAGGATTATACAACTATCAGATTTTGAGGGCCTAGTCCTACGGCGGAGTGTAGCAGGTGAGGATCCACCTCCTAGCTAGACGATAGGTGATGGCGAGATCTTGTGGATCCATGTAAGTTTCTAGTTTCTAGTGGACATATGTGGGGATTTTATTTGTATGTTTCATGCTTTATCTTGGTCAATAAATACTAGAGTTACCAAGATGTACAATGACTTGATCAATCATTATTGTAGGCTGGTTATGAAGAGATAAGTGGCTGGTTTTGTTACGAGGTGTTCCATTTATCAGTAGGTGAAGGCCAAATATTATCAAAATGCAAGGATTTTGAAGCATTTATCTATTCAATAATGGAAATGGGATGATGTCATGATGGATTTTGTTACTGAGTTATTGAAGTCACCTAGAGGTAATGATTTTGTGTTGGTGTTGGTTGACCGATTTACGAAGGTCTCTCACTTCTTGCCAATTAAGGTGACCTTCGGTGTTGATGAGCCTAGGAAGCTCTATATTAATGAGGAGTTATGAATTTATGGGGTCCCTCTATCTATCATTTAATATAGGGAAACCCCCTTTACATCTCAGTTCAAGAAATATTTTCAAAGGGCGTTGGGTACACAGGTGATTCTGAGCACAACATACCACCCTCAGACTGAGGGTCAGTCAGAGAGTATGATACCGGTGATGGAAACAATGAAATGAGAATGCGTTATAGAATTTGGGTGTCTTGGAGAGTTATTTTCCCCTCATTGAATTTTCCTACTATAACATTTTCCAGATGACTATAGAGTTGGAGCATTATGAGGCTTTGTACGATAGGACATGTCGATCACCTATATACTAGCTAAAGGTGGGTGATATAGCTTTACTGGGACCACGTCTCATGTAAGAGACTTCTGAGTAGGTCTAGTTTATTTGGATGTGGATGGATACTGTGTAGTCTTGTCAGAAATCTTATGCCGATCAACGTAGACGACCTCAAGAGATCGAGATCAGGGTCTTGTTTTCTTGCATGTTGTGCCGAGGTTGGGACACAAGAGAATCATGAGACTGGGTAAGATTTCACCGAGATACATTGGTTTGATTGAGATTCTAGAGAAGTTTAGGCTAGTTGCCTATCGATTTTAGTTACCTAATAGTTATGAGGCTATTCACAAATTCTTCCACATTTCCCAGTTGTGAAATTACGTTTTGTACCCATCTCACACCTTTTAGGCTGAGGAGGTGGAGTTGTAGGAAGATGTGTCCTTTGAGAAGAATCCCAGTCATATTATGGATTGTAGTAGGAATATTCTCTATGAATGGTCTGTTCCTTTAGTAAGGGAGATATGGAAGCACAACCGAGTGCAGGATGAGACTTCGGAGAGGGAGGCTGACGAATAATCATATTTTCTAGAGTTGTTCTCAAATAAAGTTTCATCACCCTTTTAAGGGAAATTCAGGGATGAATTTCTTTAAGGGGGGATGTTTTTATGAACTTGGTTCTTACATTGAGGTATGGATCATTCGATCTCAGATTATAGTTATAATAATGGGGGGGGGAGGAGGTTATGGTCTAGCTGTACTCCTGTAACACAATGTTACTAGAAACTACATGTTGTGTTTTTATATATACACATCATGAATGTTTAACTACAGCCCATGTCATCCCAGTACACGACCAGGTATTGGTTTGGCCTGAAACTATACAAACACAATGTGTAGTCTCAAGTACACTTCATGTACTTTTTTGTTGAATAAATTAGGAAGTAGTATCATTTTTCATCATATAGATATAAGTATCATCCTGTTATATGAAAAACAGTGCCATATGAGATTTTCCCTCCCAAATATCTATCTAAACTCCGAATCGAACACCATTAGATGCATTTGAAACCAATCGATAAGCCCTCGATTCCTATTGAGTCATTATTCTATAATTTTTCTCTTAAAAAATTTATTTACGGTTGAGTGTTTAACATCGTTTTATAGATCTATTTAATTATTGTTTTAATTGTAGTTTATGCAAAGATGAGGAGAGTCATACTATGACGAGGTAGGTAGGATTGTGCCTTTAACTAAATATCTATTTGTTTATATGGTCTTTTTTGATGTTCTCCAATCTTTAGGGCGTATCATTGATTGTAAATTGATCTTTTGGCACCTAATGACGATTTGGTCATGAATTAAATTAATTGAAGCATGTTTGATATTATTGGGTTGATTAAGGTCCACAATGTGTGTGTGTTTCCCTCATATGACTATTGTTAGGACATTTTTCCTATGATACCTATGTGAATTCCATTGTTTCCCTTTAGGGTTTCTTTAAAATAAAATTTGATAATTAAATGTTTCCCATGTGAGATGACAGCTTATTAATCATTTTGATAGTTTAATTCACATGTTTACTTGTTATAATTAAACTACCCAAGTGAGTATATTTTTTTAATCCTTGTAATTGTTAGATTATATATTAGTCTTATGATATGAACTTCCCATGTTAGTATAATTGTCTCAGTGTTTTGATAATTTAATTCACTATTTTCTTGTTTTGTATGATGGCCACATGCGTTTTTATAATGTTTACCATAGCTGATGCTTGCGATGCTTTTAAGATTCCTTTATTTCTTTTTATGTGGGAACATATATTTTGGATTCCTATAGTGTACTAGTTTTGGTTGTTTTCTTAGAACATAAAATGCCACATCATATTTTGTTTGGAATGATGATTGGTTATTAATATTATTATACTTCCACTATTTATTTCATATGTATGGTTTTCAATGCTTCCACTATTGTATTATTATTTATTCCTCTGTGTTACACTCTGCCAATGAGGTCATATTTTCCCCACTATCACACCATAGGCCCCCACTGCTAGTCGGAAACCTCTGGAGTTTGATAAATGCATTTGAGGCCATGTGGCCAATAGCATACAGGGCACTAGTTGAGTGGCATCTGGATTTGGGATGTTACATTATACATTCCATGATTCTTAATTAATAGGAGGGTGGTTGAATATATTGATGATAATATATTTAGTTGGAGATCAATGAAGATGATACATGACCTCTTGTATGATGAGTATGAAATATGTTCTTCCAATTGAGATAGTCAGAGGAGCGTGATTCAACCCACAAATTGTACATATGATGTGATTATCTATTCTGTTAAGGGACATATGATGTTATCATCCATAAAGTTATGTAACATGTGACGTATCCATTGAACAAGATAGTCTATGCTCTAAGATTATATAATATATGAGTTGGATATAGGGTACTGATATATTACAAGACCCATGGTCTTTTGATGTCTTTGGAAATGGAAACATATGAGAATTCATGATATCCTATGATGTGATTGGTGGACATAGATATATAGATACATGCATTTGATAATATTTAATTTACATCCCTTTGTACATTAATCATATTTGATTTTTTTCAATAGTCCATGCATTGCAAACATTTATGGTTTTGGATATTCATATTTGTTTTCAATTATACAATGTCTCGTGGGATCACTCATTATGGTTGTCTAAATTTGGATTGAGTTTGACGTGAAGAGATTATCTAAAATTGCTTTAGAGTTAATATAAACGTGTTTTGGATGTATATTCAATAGGTATTTGATATTATGTGATACACAATGAATTTGATGATAACATTCAAAAATTTATTTGGAAGATATCCAAAATATTATTGGAAATGATTCCATAAGTTAATATATATGATATGATATAAGATGTAATGAACCAATGTACTCTTGGATTTAGTTCATGTAGGATTTTTATGATTACGATATTCCCTAATTCATATTTTTTTGTGATTTAATAGGACTGATTATATTTTATGATTTTCGTGATATTATAAGGCATGGAATTTGATTTCATTATACTTACATGTTCAATTGTGTTCTATGATTGGATTATATCTTATGGGGTTTCCCACTTAGGTTATAGAGTATGATTGTCCATATTTTATGGAAATGTAATGTCAAATATTTTGGGACTGTAAATAATTCTAATGATATTTGAAAATGTTCCGGTTGGAGGATGTTATGTTTTGTAAACCGATATTTACAATGAAATTATGAGAGTTATAACACGTAAATTTATTTTTTTTAGAATTAGATAAAGGAATGAGGGGTCATGTGGGTGTTCCACCATGTTTTGGGAGAACCAGGGACAAAAATACTAGTTTAAAAGAAGGAGTAAGGGTGCATTGTTTTTCTAAAACAATGGACCCCCATAAAAAATTTACAGCCAATTTTACTAGAGAAGGAGGTGTCGCGTGGTTTGGTTAAACAATTAAGGAGATTAATGGTCATTCAACATGTTGTAGGTTTCTTAAAATTGGTTCTTGCATAGGTAGAAAAACCATGTGTCCATCCCATGCTGGGGGTTATTGGGCATTTCTTAGCACCATTTTAGTGCACGGTTTGACCAGCCGTGTGGACAAACCATGCACCCCTATCTATAGGGTGAAATTATGATTTTTCTATTAATGGACTTAATTCTTAAATCCATACTTCCTCCTCTAATCTTTCTAGAGTGCTACTCTACCTTCCCTCTCAAGTGAGGCTTCCCCCATCATAATATAGGCATTGGTCGATCTCCTCCATACATTTAGAGAATAAAGCATCATCAGCCCATATGGATTCCTATCGGTAATATCTTCATTCCTATAACTCCTTTATTAGTATCCCTTATCTTTGGATTTCACTTTTCATGCGAGATAAATCACCCTATTTTTAGGGTGTTCTTCGTTTCATCGATTTCTCATGAACTAGACAAAATCAATCCTCAATATTGGACATGTGAGTCGTCCATGGTATAAGGTAGGTGGACTATAGCTCGTCCCTCAAGTTTAAAAGAATTACAAAATTTCACCATTGTTTTGTGCACTAGAAACACCCAGTGTAACTTTTAATTACTAAATTTCATTAAATAAAATCTCTTAACTTGGTTTATGATTCGTTCAAACCCTTCTTGGAATAGTTGGAGGTTATGACCTCAACCCAAACCACCCCATTCAATGGGTTCGTTTAGTCACATATTATAAGTTCTTTCTTCCCTTATTAGAGAAAACCCTTTATGGGTGACCTTTTATTTATATGTTAAATTGTGGTGAACTTCTATTTCATAACTCCATTTAAGGTGGGTTCCATATTACTTGTTATTGAATTAATAAAATTGAACCCAATGAATCTATTGAATAATATTGTATCATTTTTTTAAAGAACCTGTTGATGAGGTTCACTATTTTTAATTGTAAAATATAACTGTATAGGTTATGACTTAATTGGAATTATGTAATTAGTGTTTGAGCATGGCCCTTAAAATTTAGAAATTTAGTAGGACTTCTTAATTATGGTTGAATTACATTTCCTTACCATTATTAAGCAATGCTAACCAGGATTTTCCCTATTAATGAATCCTTATTTCATATTATAGAATACCCATTGATATGGAAATTATTTAATTTAATTTAATTGATTAAATGAATTATGAATTCTATGAGTGATACATGGGTTTTATTTAATGGAATGAAAATGGTGGGATAATTGTTCTTATTAATACATTAGCTAATGGATTGGGTATATTTTGGGGGAGATACATGTATGTCGAGATGGGCTCACCCTGCATTCCTTTTTCCTCAGCATGAGAAATCTCTGTTCCATAGGAGAGACACCTTGTATGATCTTCGTAGATAAACAAATATGTTGGGTCACAAGAGAGAATTGATCCCCTATGTGAGATACTTGGTATGGGATCATAGGTTGTCTAACAAAAGGTTGGTAGAGATATTTGGGAGGACATTCATGGATCACACTGGATGGGCTTAGATGACAATGAGCACTGAGGGATCTCTTGGTGTGATACATGGGTTCTTTGTTACGATTAGCCTTGGATGCCCCCAAAATTCTACTTATTAAATCATGGTAGTTTCTATTAAATTAAATGTAATCAATTCATATTTTTTATTCAAGAGATGTGTTCCCTATTCCAAATAACATGCTTGGGATCATTCAATGTAATGTTTCATATTTAACAATTTTTTATGACATATCGCATACCTCACTTATAAATATTACATATGGTTCAGAGTTTTCGAGCTTAGGCCGAAGTAGGTATAGTGGTCCAGGTTTCCTTGAGGAACCCGAGTCAACATGGTTATTTATTTTCCCATATTGTTTGTAGTACATTGATATCCTACACACTTCTTATTTTTAAATGAATGAACTGTTTCATGCTATAGACACCATTTGTACTGGCCTACTGAGTATATATCACTCCGTACTCGGGCCACCATTGAACTGGGTCACATGAACATAACCTATTATTCTATGGTCCTTGATCGTTTTCTTGTGTTGTGAATTTAACCTAGGAGTTAGAAGCATGGGACTGAGCTAGTTCCCGAGGAGACTCCCCTCAGGACCCTTTTATTTCATTTTCTATGTTCATGTATTTTATCATATTACCTATTATATGTTTCCTACTTTATTAGGTATCATCACACGAGCATCCATTCATGGTTTGTTTTATACTATTATTGGCCATAATATTCAATTGTTATATTTATCTTTCACTTCTTATCATTTCTTATTACTGCTTCCACTATTTTTATTGTTTCTTTCTATTATACCATTGTGATACTGTGATCATGAGTGTATAGTCTCCCCACCATACCACCATTAGACCCTTCCTTATAGTTGGAATCCCCTAGTGTATGGGGATTCACGGTTGAGGCCAGGTGGTAACCAGTCAATCTATTGCTTTCTATAGTCAGTCGGTCTAGGATGTTACAAAGTGGAATCCATGATTTTTTTTTCTTTTATCTTTCTATTTTAGGTTGGTAGACTGGTGATCGAGAATGTGAATATTCTTGTTAAATATCCATGCATATGAGTGATAAACCCATGTATGGGGAAATGTCTAAGTGGCTAGTGATGGGAGTGTTGGACATAAATTTAATTGTTACAGTTTCTCATTATTTCACCTTGAGTTATTAGTGTAATTTCCACTAATTACTAATTTATGTGATTTTAAACAATTTCCTTTTCCTGCTATGGAAATTATGTAACATTACACGCATCGTGATAAGCACATTTTAATTCACATTCCATGCATATTAAATTCGGTGTAGATTGAATTTTTAAGCAGTTTTAAATTTTCAAGGTGCCTTGTATGCTATATTCCTAACTGTTATATTCCACTCTACATGGCTTGGTAACATGATATGTTTTTACCTGCTTAGGTATTTCATTGTGTGGTTGTTTATAACATGTTTATGTTTTTAAATAATGTTCTTACCTTGATTTATATTCAATGATTCCATGATTTGAGTGTTGAGATTAGCATGTTGGTTGTGCTTCATTTGTTGTATAGTGTCCTTCCATAGTTAATTTTCAGGCTTTCCTAATTTCTTACCATGTTAAACCATATGAAATACACCTATTTATAACAACTAGTTTATCATTAGAAAGATCAATTTGTTCCTGATTGTGACACATCAATAATAAATTGTGACATGTTTGAGCCATGAACCATTGGTTTTATAGGATAAAAAGTTATGGTTATGGTTAAATGGGAACCAAATTCCAATTCATAAATTGTATGGGATCTTTAAGATTGGGAATGGGATAACCCATAGAATCGAACATTTGTAGAATTAATTTATATACATAAATTATAATGAATGAATGTTAAGGCTGTTAAAATTATTTTAATCCTAGACAAAAAGGGATCAATTATATAGGAACTGACTGCATCTTTTAAAGTGTGTGGGAACATTATAATTTGAGAAGTGATAACCCATAAAACTGAACCACATGTTACAAGCCTTATATTTTAAGAAACTATTTTAAATATAATTTTTTTTCACTTTTGACCTTAAATGCTTTAATTTATTTATATAATATTATACCACTATCCATTGAAATTAATGACATGTATGGCCAAATTTTTAAATGCACAAATAGATCCAAGTAGGTTATATGGGGAATTTTTCTTAATAAAAGAAATATTAATGGATTTTTTAAAGAATAAATGTTTAAAAGGTTCTGGTTTTTTTAGTTTAACCATAAATGTCTTGGTGGGACACCTGTCGGTCCCTATTCATTTTTTTGTTTATTAGAAATTAAACTCCATGTGGGTGCGCTTATGCTATGTGTTGAGGAACTTTTATAGTGCTTGTAGCTTCTTAGAAGGGTTTTCATGTAAATGTAAGGTTACATCATTTTTACAGACACCCCTTTAATTAATTAATAGAATTCCATTTAATCTGATTTGAGATTTATTTTTTGTAATGTCTTATAAATAAATAAATGGTTCCTATAATGGGGTTATGTGAAAATGTCCTAATTATAATCGGATGCTAATAAATTATAATGTATAAAAGTAAATTAATATAATTTTTTTGATATTATCCAAAAGATTTTGATTAATGTATGGTATTTGTTTTTCATTGAAACAATACATTTAAATACTTAAATAATTATTTAATTTTTCATTTAATGATGTAAAAGGAATCCATAAGTTGTGTTTTTAAATTGAACCTCTTGTATGGGTATATATATGTTCCCTAAAAATCTACTTATAATGGAAATTTGAACATTTCCCATATTCCATTTCTCCTATAGATCAAAACTAAGTGATAAGTCTTTATTCCTAGTGATCCTTTTTTAGAATAATACCATGGTAGGATCAATAATTAATATTTATATATGAGTATTAAATGTTTTAGGTAGCTCCATCATTCCTTCAATGTATTATCCAGATTTTTGTGAATCATTTTTATGAAATTAGGTATTGTTCTATTGGTGGTTCATATATAGGACTCTTAGTTTACAAATCGACATCGTAGTTTTGATGAGTGGTCATGTGTTTTTTTGACCATCATTGTCAGTGTAAGAATTTAAAAATGTTCAGTTCTATAATCTAGACATTCCATGGGAATGGTAAGCCACTTAGTTGGTCTTGTGAACCTTATTTTATTTCTTTTTTGGTGTTGGAAGACTCAGGAGGTTATCTTTCGGTTTGCAGGGGTACAAATTATTGAAAATCATGGTTAGTTATTTTTCACTAGGAATTAGATAATTTAATATATAGGGATGATAAGATCATGGTAATTACCAGGTATGTTTTGTTTCACATGGGCTAATATGTGTCTTCAAATATAGTATGGTCTAGTTGATTAAATGGAGAAGAGAGTTGTTATGTTCAGTGAGATTTATTTTATTCTACAGTTGTTATTCCAGAATCATAGGTCATCTCTTTAGTAGAGTGAACTCAGAACAAGGGAAATCAAACTCATCCCAATGTTTGGAATGAAATTCTGAAAGGGTCATCTACTATGACATTCTAGTTAGTCATCTCGGTGTTCAATCCAAATGATGTTGTACACATGGACATAACTGATGAGGAGATTCATGTGTATGTGTACATGTAAATATAATCTTGATCTTGTATTATGTTATATTCTTATCTATTTAGTTTAATTCTTTAAAAATAATTATGGAAAACTCTAGGATCCGTAGTTAGTGGTATATGGAGGGATTTTCATGGGATGAAATACCTTTCTTGGTAGATCTGATGATAAGGACACTCCAAATGTGGAGAGTATTGAATGAATCTGGGTAATGTTTTTCCATCATGGTAGAAGGAAAACAAGTCCAATGAAATATCTTTAAATGTCCATTATATATTTAAAATGTAATGAAAATGGTATGATTTCTCAATGTATGTTCTTGTGAGGTGGCGCGATGATTGAGGGGTGGTTGTGTGTTTGTACCCTATAGAAAAAGTGGTTGGATGTGGATGAAATTTTGTAGCCAAGAATAAATGTGTATGATGTGCCTTATGTGGTAAATAAATCATGGTTGGGTAACAGAAATGTTTTTGTAGGATTATCCATGATCATCTGAGGATGTCAACCTGGAGTTTCTTAACTGTCCATCTCCTTGCGTTGTTGGTTGTGAAATGTTTAGAGCCTTACCAAGCACTTCATATGACTTTAATCGATGGTTCCCTCATTATTTTATTTTAAAAATCATTCAATATTAATAGTGTACTCTAGGATAAATGATGATCATGTCCACTATCTTAACATCGTCAGGGTACACTGGGATAACATCGGTTGTATGCCACAGTAAGTTTTTTTAGTCATTGGGTTTATTGAGTGGTCTCTATAAGAGTGTACTCTATAAGTGGGGTTATCATCAGATACATGGTTATTATTAAGTGATACATGACTTCCCAAGTAGGGGTTCCTAGTGAGAATCATGGATACTAGTAGTTTCTCTTTGATGTGGTCACTAGGAAGATGGTGATTGGGATCATCCAACCTTTTTAGTATCTGGATGTTCCTCTTGGTACCAGCATCTCTCTTCCAAACACTATTTAATGTTTTACTTATATGATATCATTTTACTCATGTATATGATTCTTAGGTTACACTGTACATTAATCGAGATCAAAAGGAATGTTTAAAATATAATCTTGATCTTGTAATAGGATATTTTCTTATCTCTTTAGTTTAATTCTTTATAAATCATTATGGAAAACTCTAGGACCCGTAGTTAGTGGTATATGGAGAGATTTTCATGGGATGACATCCCTTTCTTAGCAGATCTAATGATTAGGACACATCTAATGTGGAGAGTATTGAATGAATTTGGGAAATGTTTATCCTTCATGGTAGAAGGAACACAACCCCAAAGAAATATCATCAAATGGCTAGTATATATTTATAATGTAATGAAAATGGTATGATTTCTCAATGTATGTTCTTGTGAAGTAGCGCGATGATTGATGGGTGGTTATGTGTTTGTACCCTATTGACAAAATGGTTGGATGTGGATGAAATTTTTTTTCCATGAATAAATGTGTATGATATTCCTTATGTGGTAAATAAATCATGGTTGGGTAATGGAAATGTTTTAGTAGGATTATCCATGATCATCTGAGGAAGTCAACCTGGAGTTTCTTGACTGTCCATCTCCTTACTTTGTTGGTTGTGAAAAGTTTAGAGCCTTACCAAGCACTTCATAAGACTTATGTGATGGTTACCTCATTATTTTATTTTAAAAATCATTCAATATTATTAGTGTACTCTTGGATAAATTATGATCATGTCCACTATCTTAACATCATCAGGGTACACTGGGATCACATCGATTGTACGCCACACAATGTTTGTTTAGTCATTGGGTTTATTGATTGGTCTCTATAAGAGTGTACTCTAGAAGTGGAGTTGTCATAGATACATGGTTATTATTAAGTAATACATGACTTCCCATGTCGGGGTTCCTAGTAAGAATCATGGATACTAGTAGTTTTCCTTTGATGTGGTCACTAGGCAGATGGTGATTGGGATCATCCATCCTTTGTTGTATGTGGCTGTTCCTCTTGGTTCCAGTATCTCTCTTGAAAATGCTATTTAATTTTTTACTTAGATGATCTCATTTTACTCATGTATATGATTCTTAGGTTACACTGGACATTAATTGATATTAAAAGGAATGTTTAAAAAAGGGTGTCGATCCCAGAGTGATAGATCATCCATGTACTGATCTTCATTTTGGGAATGAAAACATAAATGGGAATATTGGATAGAGTCTTCACTAAAATATAGTTATAGGATTTAGTGAGCATTACCATAGAAGTATTTAGGTGCCTTCCATTAATGGTATCACATATAAATATTTTAAATTCACCAACCATCTATGTTTGTTGTTTTGAGAGTAGTTGACCAGAGATTGTTCAAGTGGTTTTTCTTCTATCCTATCATATGCGGTCAGTGGGGACCACTTAATGGCTCATTTTCTAGATGAGGAAAGTGTGGTAAGTGTAGACTGAAAATTTTTATGTATTTAGGAATGACATAGCCTCTAAGGTTTATTGGGAGTCTAACGATCTTTTAAGCTATGAATCATGACAGCTTCGTCATTGGAGTGCTTGGGGAATTATTAAATCGATAGTTCCATCGGTGGAATATTGTGACATAGTTTTGGAATTGTAAATATGAGACCCGGATAGTGAAGGAGATGATGTTTTGATAATGTCTCAGGTGATGTGGACTCAGTTAGGAACCTTCCTGGTGTTACATTTCAGAATGGTAGGCATTAGATTGAGTTTCTATGCCTTCTGTACCACAGATTAAGGTGGCACTTAGAGGTGAGTTGGGTGGTTGAAAATCCTAAAAGCTATTTTAACAAGAATTATTAACCTGGGTGGTTCGAGTGATATTTCTTTGTCTACCTAATTATTATTAGGGATGAGAAGTTTTAAGGTGGGGAGATTGTAGCGTCCTGATTTTTTGGACTGGATTTAATTCCATGGGACTATGAATTGTTTTCATTCGGTGAAAAATCCATTTTATAAAACAATATTAGGAATGGAATTTCAAGAGTCAGAACACATCCATGTGATTTTTTACACATTTATAAATTCCCTAGGTGTCTCATGGGTGTTCTTTCATGTTTTGAGAGTGGCGAGGCCTCAAAGACAACTTTAAATGAAGAAGAAAGTAGGGAACATTGTTTCTCTAATACCGTGTCGACCTCAGAAGAAACTGTCTAGACTAGTACAGTGAAGAAAGAGTTACAAAAAGGTATGGTAAAATCATTTCAAATGTTTCAGATGACCATTCAACCTGATCAAGGTTATTGATAGTGGTTTTTCACACATTCTGCACATGGTTATCCAAACCGTGCGACCATCCCATGGAAGGGGTTTATCGAGAATCTCCATAGAATACAGTTGGAAGACGGTTTGAAAAACGGTGTGGAAAAACCTTATCCCCTTTTCTGTTGGGTAAAATTTCAATTTTGACCTTAATAAACATAATTTTTATATTCCTCTTTCCTCCACTCTTCTTTATAGTGGAGGAATCCACGACCCCTCTCCTGTGAGGCTTCTCCCAAGCCTAACATAGGATTTGATTGATCTTCTCTGTCCATTGTTGGAATGAATTAACATCAGCCACAACGGATTACTCTTATTAATACTATAATTCATCTATATCATTTATTATTTTATCATCTCCTTGACTCTTCTCTTTTCATGTGAACTAATTCACCCAATTTTCTGTTAATTCACCTATTTCAAAGTATTCTCTCAAGCTAGATCAAATCAAGCCTTGATATTGGATGTGTGAGTCATCTAGGGTATAAGTTTTGTGATCTATATCTCTTCCATCTTGTTTATCCATATTATAAAATTTCATCATTGTGTTTCACACCAAACATACCTGCAGTTTATTTCAATTAGTAAATTTCCTTGAATAAAATTGCTTAGCTTGGATTGTGATGTGTTTAAAACCATCCTAGAAATATTGGAGGTTATGACCACAACCCAAGACACCCCATTGGGTGGGTTAATTTATTCTCCATTTATGAATGGTTCTTTCTCTTGTTAGATCCACCCCTTTGGGTGTTACCTTTAACTATATGTTAAATTGTGGGTCTTTTCTTTTTTATAATCACCTTGAAGGTTGGTAGAATATGCCTTATTTTTTAATATCATTATGTGAACGCAATAACTCTCATGAATTAAAAGGTAATGTATTATAATAAATCCCATCGATGAGGATCACTATATTCAATTATAAAAGACACTTTTATAGGTTTTCTCTTTGTTTTCCTTATTGAAGTAGTGTTTTTCCATGGACCTTATGGTTAAGAAATCTTGTAAACAATCTTAAAATTGGTTGAAAGACATGGCCTTACATTTCTAAAAAGTAATGATAAATGGGCATAGACCTCTCAATTCATACTTATTTCATATTCTGTCATATCTAATGAAATATAATTTTTTAAATTTAATTGATAAAATTATTTACGTATATTATGACCGATACATGGGTTTCCTTTTAAAGAATTCTAAGGATGATCTCATCATGATTATGATCAGATTTTATGATAGATTGGTTATATGCCAAGGGTTAAACTGGTAAGTCCAAATAGGCTCACTACAAATTATTTTTACCTCAACATGAGCAATATTAGATCTCTAGGGGATACACATTATACAATCTTGGTTTCATAACAGTTATACCATGTCACGAGTGAGACTCGGTACCCTATGAGATATTCCAAGCATGGGCTCAATGGTCATATCACTCTAGGTCGAGAGTGATACTTGTGAGGCTATTCAAGGATCTCATTGGACATGATTCATTAGTAGTGATAACTGATGGTGATTCTAGTGAAGTATATGGGTTCCTTGTTAAGGCTCTCATTGGATGGGACAAGGATGGTTATTATTAAATCTTGGTAGTTTCTCTTATATTAATGGTTTTTGAGGCATATTTTTTATTCAAGGTACATGTTCCCCAATCCAAATAACATTCATGGGATCAATACATCTCATGTTACATGTTTTACAAAGCTTTTTATCAATTCCCAAATACCTCACTTGTATTGGATGCCTGTGGATCATGCTTTTCTGGCATAGGATGAAGTAGCTATTTTTGGATAGGTATCCTAGAGGAACCTGATCTGAGTTGGTTATTTATGTGTTTTAACATTTCATTAGTACTTTGAAATACTTCACACAACTTATTTTTATTTTCATGAACAGGTTTATGATATATTTACCATTGGTGGTGGCCTACTAAGTATATCTCACATCTTATTTGGTATGCCATTGCATTGGGGTACATAAGAATTTCCTATTTTTTTCAGGTCCACAATCATTTTCTTATGTGGAGCATTTTACATGATAGTTATGATCATGATACTGAGCTATTACTCGAGATGCTCGAGGAGACCGTCCTCAGGGCCCTTTTTATTACCTTTCTTTGTTCATGTATTTTATGACATTGCAGGTTGTATGTTTCTTACTTTATTAGGTAGAATCACAGAGACATTCATGCATGGTTAGTTGTATAATCGCATTGGCCATATTATTCATTTATTATATTTATCTTCCCTTGATTACTATTTATTATTACTACTTCCATTATTGTCCATTGTTTCATTGTAGAATACCATTGTTGTACTCTTATCACGATGGTATAGTGTCCCCATCGTACCACCATTAGACCATCACTACTAGTTTACATCCTATGGCATATGGGAAGGAATGATTGAGGCCATGTGGTGATTGGTCTGTCTACTCATTTCTATAGTTAGTTGGGTCAAGTTGTTAAAGTCAATTTCATGCATCTATATTCAATAGTATTGGGTGCCTGAATGATAATTGCTACCATTTAAGGGTAGTTTTTCATGTATTATGTAATTTAATAACTATTACATAATATGTAATTCTAAGGGATATATGAATTCATTCTTGATATGCATGATTAATCACTATCTACAACCCATGCATTACAATTCATGAGTTAATGCATGCATTGTATTTGATCATCCTCGAAGGTTTATAAAGCCTATGTCCATGTGTCTTGGGTGTTCATGGTTGGGATTCATACATGGTAAAATCTCCCTTCTACCCAAAGATATTTTTCTCCTACTTCCTTTGAATCAAAAGGTGATAGCATTCCATGGAGGATGCATAATATTATCTGAGCATTGAATAATTCAACTCAATTAGTAGATACCTCCTACTGTGGGATTTCCATTGAAATCCACTATAGTGATCTTTATTAAAACCAAAATAATATGATGGATATGGATAATGATTTATATATTTTATGTAAGGTACTCTATTTCCCTCAAAGAATATTTTCAGGTTAGAAAAAATTATTTCCAAATGGTTTCTAACGAGTTTTCTTCATGGAACCATAAACAACCGATAATTACATTTATATGATTATTAATGGAACTTCTATCCAATGGTAAGGGATTGTAGGAAGGTTTTTACCAAATATTCTTATGAAATCAAATTTATCAAGATGATGGGATTTTAGGCTCATCAAACCCTTTTTAGAGGAATTATTTTTTATTTTGGAAATATATTATGGATTTAAGATATCATTACGAATCCTTTATTAATTTAGAATCATAATGTGGGTCATGTAAGAAATAAAAATTAATTATTAACATTTATGGAATTTAGAATCATCTATATGTATATGTGGTTCTTCATAAATGGAGCTATTTATATGTATCTAAGGTTCTTAATCAATGGTATCTCCTTATTAGAAAATTATAGATTCTTTGGGTATAATGATGCGGGTTTTCTAGCAATTCAGTAAGGATCTCTGGAGTGCATCGTCATCCAAGGAGATGAAATTTGCTTTGAAGTTGGGAAAATCCCATGTGATGAGATTTCTATGTATCCATAAGAAAGGAATTAAAACCCACGTAGTTTGATGACACATAATAGGGAACATCATGCCTTTCAATGTCATGTGCTAAGGACCTAACTATATAGTTTAACATCATGTAGAAAAGATGTCTAGGGGGAAGGTGCCTAGTCCAAGTTTGGTGTTGGAATTATGCTAAAGTAGCCTAAGGAATGAGGAAGGAATATGTATTTAAAATATGAATTAAACCCTAATGGGAAAATGATCTACAGAGAATAGAATTGATTTGGAGTGTTGGGTTTGACCATAGAGAGGCTTCCTATGTATCTTATATAGAGGGGAATAAAATCCCATGTAGTTTGGTTGTAACGACCGATACCTATGGAGGCCCTTATAATATTCATCTCACAGTGGAGTATGACCCTTTGAGCAAATTAAGTTTGTACTTACTCTAAAAAAGGATACCCTATAAAAGGTACCATGATGCTAGAATGAACTTATAGTAACTTGGGGCTTTTCATGGTTCTTACTCTTGAGCAGGATTCCCTTTACTATATATATTATATTTGATTGGGGATTAATCATGAGGAGAATACCCACTGAGATCGGGCCCTAAGTGGGAATCCAACGTAATCTTATTGTAGCATAAATCAGATTCCTCATAGTTCAATTGGTGGCATGGATCATGAAGATGGAGTGATCACCATTAACCTCTAAGACAACAGGATTCATGATCAGTGTGAGAAACAATAGGCAGCGTATGATCTGAGATACCACACGATCTAGTTTTGTCTATTGGGGGACATGGAGACAAATGGAAAAGGGGGAGAGATGGGTCATTGAGTGTGTCCACCTCCTCTGCACCTGTTACGCTGTTGGAAGAGGTTGGGGAAAGAACACTTCCCTCTATTCAAATTACCCTATAATGAGTGCAAGATACGGACAAAGAAGCATGACCCGCAATGGTGGCCTAGAGAAAGAGTGAAGCAATAGTGAAACATCCTACAAGAAAGTATAGGGGATTAATCTTGGAGGGATGTCCTAAAACTGGCCCCTTTGTGAGGGAGGAGGATGTCCTTCCATGTTGAATGGAAAATTAAGTTTAATCCTCATCCTCCCTACTAATAACTGGAGGGTTCAGATCTTAAAAAAAAGAAAGGGAATAGATAATCCTAACCCTATTATATGAGACTGGGAACTCCATGACACTATCGCTAGGGTAGGGGAACTCATGACTATAGGGATACAGACTCACATTCCCCTTGAGGTCCCTAAGAGTCCAATGAGAAAAGTACGAGAATCCTATGACTATAGAAATAGACACCCAAATGGCGGCCATTCCAGTGTGCCACTCTCTGTGGTTTTGTATGTCCATAGGTTTTGGTGGAGGATTCCACTAGGTACCTTTTAGATAGTGGAACCAAATAAGTATAGGCCTTGTCATGGATGGAATTTAAGAAGACCTGATGAGTCCCTTGCATATGATGAAAGTTAGTGTGAACAATGTGGGATTGTGTAGGGCATGTTTCATGTAGGTAGGTCTTGGGGAACTAGTTTTACCCTTGATGATGGAACACATAAGAAACTAAACATGGGAGAGACATTGTTCAAGCATTCAAGGGTATCTAACAGTGTTATAGAAGGTCACTCACACAAGACATTGGTTAACGAAAGTGACCTCTCACTACTATTTGGTAACCATGGGGTTAGATAATGGATCATGATGGTATTGATCATTTTATACCTTGGGGGGACTTTAGTTTTTATATCCATCTTTAATCCCAACTCCATTATGTTTTATAAGTCATCCCATAAGGTTTTAGAGGGGTTCAGTGATGGACTAGGGCGAGTAGAGATTTAGTTGGAATTCATAAATTTCCATCTATAAAACTGAAGACCCCATGATAATATTTAATGATAAATATAAGAAATTGGTGAAGGGTCCATCTCTCCTAGGGGTATTGTTTAGGCTAATCACATAGGATGGTGTGTCGGCTGATTGCGTAGGCTGGGGCGTAGACACCTTGAGCGATGATGATGCATTTGGGTTCCTAGGAAAACGGAATTTAGAGGATTTTGAGATCATTGTCATACTTTATTTCCCTTCTTCACTTCTCCCTAAAATAAATCAACTTGTTTTCTTCTCATCCATATAAAAAAACTGAGTGTTAAAAAAATACCCCCTTAGGATTGGATTTGTTGAAAAGAAGAGTGTTTGATCCTGATGTAAATGGATAAAAAGGATTGTTTGTTTGAGTAGGTTATCCACATAGTCCTTCCACACTTGTAGTCCTCCTAAGTATACTATGTACACATATCATGTATCTATGACATTGAGGGAGGAATACTCATCTCTAAATAGGGTATTCATTTTAGTGGCTTACTCTTGCGACTCTGTACTTTTAGGTCTCGCAACTCTAGTCTCCCGCATAGACCCTCTACTGATACACTTTTCCCTAAAATCCTCATTGGTGTAGATAAAGAATGTACCTTTCTAAACAATACATAATACTGTGAAAGTGACATTCATGG
Organism: Viscum album; assembly: GCA_963277665.1. Lineage (NCBI taxonomy): Eukaryota > Viridiplantae > Streptophyta > Magnoliopsida > Santalales > Viscaceae > Viscum > Viscum album. The sequence goes on along the minus strand of OY728161.1, from coordinate 2,040,602,047 downwards.
GTAAAATTTGTGATTTCGTTGTATGAGGCACTAGCGTGAGGCACCTGAGTGAGGCACTTTCATGAGTTCATATCTTTTCCAATTTATCTTCATTGGTACACTTTTTTTTCATGAAATGAACATTTTATTAAAGAAAAATTTGAAAATATTTTCAAGTTTAAAATCCACTATAAATAATATAGTTTTTGATGAACATTATAGAAAGAAACATGAGGATATGGTGAAAATTGTTGGGCATAACTACTATGATTCGTGTGATAAAACTCCACCCGATTTGGAGAGTCATCAGAAGAAACACCATTATGACTTAACTGAGAGTAGTTATCTATTTATTTATGGCCACAGTTATCTAGAAGTGGTATTAACACTAGCGCCAATGAATTATAATCCTTTCTATTAGTTTCATGTCTATAGATATTTCACTACTACCAACACCCCAACATGGGTGAATTTATTAATGCTGGGACATCACCCACAACCCATGTCCTGAATCCTTAAAATTTTTCCATTGATCTACAGCTATATACACTTAAATTAAATTCATAATGTTATTAATCCTTTTTTTTGTGATTCCCAGACTATTCATTCAAGTATTGGAAGAAATTCTTGTATTTACACTTGGCAGGGTGTTAGGCTTTCTTCGGTGTGGGTGTACCTGGTGCACCAAGCTTTTGTATAGTTCAAGATGGAGCTAAAAGACATTGGAATTTATGAGAATATGTGGGTAGGGAATAAATATTTTTATAGGAACTCTAAATTAATTACTAAGTTGATCAGATGATGGAGCCCACATACAAACTCTTTCCAGCTGACGCATGGAGAAGTTGGTATTATCTGGTGGGATTTACATAAGATTTATGGGTTCTGATTCCTGGATGCATGTATGATGAATTAATCCCTCCAAATATATCATGGTGTGATACTAGAAGGACGTTAACTCTAGTGCATGAGATACAAAAAATCGATCATGAAATTATAGAGGAAGATCCCTATCCGAGCAGGGAAATACATTCTGAATTTTGGATGAGCACTTCTTAATACCAAAGGGGGAATGTCAGACTTGAAAAATATCCAATTACATGCCCCAAGATGGTGAAGAAAAGTGTTCTTGGTACACTCTATCCGACATTGTAAAAGGTGTAGTATGAAAAATGGGAGTATAAAACCAGGTCCAACGTTCCATCAATGATAGGTCTTGTAATATTTATATCCATGTGGATAATCACTAACCCACTACCCTCCCACGATTCCAATGGTGGTATAAGTCCATGTACATTTTTAAAGGAGACCATGATGGTAGAGAATAAGTGTGCGAGGATGGAAATCTATATTCTTTGGAGAATTTTTTGAAGTATGTTGCTTTTACATGTATGGTAGAATACATTAAAAATTGTAGAACCATTTCAGGAGTTGTGGTGATGGGTCATGAACCAATTTAGAAAAAATGATGTGTTGAGAGAGATAAAGATCCCTGGGAGCCCATTCTAACCATATTTTTAGGATGTTTTTGGTATTCCGCCCCAATCCTGGAATCCCAATGAGAACCTGTTGAGGCTGATCTAGTTTAATGAGTTTAATTTCCTTTAATATGGGGAACCACTTAATTAGATATTCACTAATGATGAGAAGGATATAAATGAGGTAAGATCATATATGATGGCCTCTAGAAATGGTGTATTAGAAAATTCATATTGATGGTGATGTTACATGTGAGTCATATAATTCATACCATTTTTCAGGCCAGTTATAGTTCCTTCAAAAGGTAATTTTATCTCCTCTAGTGTCTTTCCGATTAGAAAAGAATCCAATATTATCCTAAAAACTACAGATTCATACAACCATGGAGTAGAAAAAAGCGGTCATAAACCTACCTCTAGTGGATGCGACCATAGGATTAGTCACTTGGTATGCTGTGGCATAGAATTCATCAAACCAAAAGGTATTTTTGGCCAAAGTCATTCCTCAAATAGCTAATTGTAAAATAGGTAGGCATGGAAAATTGGGTAGAAAGGCTTCTGCTGCTATAAGATATGTTTCTTCTCCTCTGGAGGATGCTTCATACCCTTAATATGGTGTTGAAGAAAAGTTCCAATGTTTTTCTAAATAGAATCATGAAAATTTAATCTGCTGATCAGAATCAAAAGGGATACACAAACTATGATTGAACCTGGACGATCCAATTTTTATCACCAAGAAATGACTTAGGTTCTGGTCTCTCATCCTACATATGTGATGGAGAGGGTTGTTAATCTCATGAAATCCAATGTTTTCCAATTATCTTCAAGAAATACCTATATGGATTCATAATATGTTTGAATGGAGGTAATGAAAATTCGGTAAATAATATCCTCTAATAATGAAATCATATAGGTGATACTTCATCTTGATCTGTGGATTCCAAGGATGGGAGATGACTGATCTCTATCTGAACTTCTATTTGAGGAAAATCACATTGAGGTGGTAATTTATAACATAGAAATAGATATGCTAATTTATGTAACTGACAACTGGATCCCAGCTGCATGGTGGGGGGGAAACATAATGAGATGTGGTGCTTCTGAAGTGTTTAACCATTCATCTTTTGAGGAATGTCTTGATTATGTAAATCCCAAGGATTTAAGTCTTCTTTTGTCTAATATATTCTCTTATTATTCATTTATTTTTTCCTTAATAGAGAACTATTGAAAATTGGATGGTCATTTTGATTTACAGCAGGCCAAGGGGAAATCCATTGGGTTTCCCCCACCAATATATGGCCCAATTAGAAACCTGTTGGGGCTGATGAATCATCTCCTAAATCCAGTGAACTGTCCCGAAGGTAGAAAATAATGGAGGATGTGATGGTGTGGGAAAATCCACTCCGCTGTTATTCCTATCTTTTTAAGAGGTTGGTTTTATCCATCATCCATCGAAAATGTTGATGAAGGAATGCTAGAGGGTGAAATCCTTGGCCCAATGCCTTGTCACCAGTGGTAAGACCTCTTGACACCATTAATATCTTTTTTTTCAAAATAAGTGTCTAAACCCCCATGGATTATATAAGATACATCATTTTACTCTCTAAAGGGACATACATATGAGCCTCCAAGGATGGAGGAGGGAATTTCAGACCAAACGTGAATCCTTTCTGAGGAATTAGTTCTCTTAGTAGAATAGGTGTTGATGATTGAGGATGAATCATATGACCCATTTACCATTTTCACTACAATAAAAATGGAGGATGAATATGGTAATGTCAAAGTTACATCATAAGATGTCATATTATGATGTCTACCTTCCATGTCTGTGATATTTTAGGATCATCTAATGTACTAGAGGACCCAGTGAAGACTGATGCTAACATTGTGGCAGTCACCGAGGAAGATGTTTGGGGTCTCAATTCAGTGTAAGGGAGTCATGTGTTGGGTCGTGATCTATATATTTCAAGCATCTCCATTGGTGAGATTAGAACAGGTCATGTGACATCAACAGATTACATGAGAAATATTAGCATTAACTTTCAAAAAAATACTTGAACATATTAAAAATCCTACTACTTTCACATAATTCAAGGCACATAATAGGGAATTTAATGGAATGAGTTGGCCTCCCATGATTCTCCAGTCAATTCATGTACCACCTTTAACACCAATGGGTCCCTCCCACATGAATATGTGAGTCTCCCGAAAGTGGATTCTCTTGGTCTGTACTATTCTAGGCCCCCATGACTATATCAAGCCTTTCCCCTATTAATAAAATTTATTAATTATGGATGTATGGATAGAATGAAAGTGAGTCTTTAATTTTGTGCAACCAATCCATTTATTCCTCATTTTCTAATCACGAATGATTGCAATTCGCAACACCAACTGTAGATAATGTTGTAGTGATTGCTCATGGACAAGGCATTGAAGTCCACATCAGTCCCATTGTAGAGGGGTTAATCTGAGGAAGATCTTTAAATGGGGAGTCTTCTTGAGACACATTTGGATAACCACGAGCATACCCAGAAGAGTACTTCTCATTGAGAAGTTCCAACTCAAAATATTGAAATTGGGGATGCTAGGGATAAATCTTCATCATCTACTAACCCATTACTGGGTGACTTCCATTGAATGGTAATTATTCCCTATTTATTTTTCTTACTATATTTTTCAAGGCTAATAACGAGTCTTTCTCATTATTCAGTGCCATCAACTTCAGTTGTCGGGTCTGAGGGAGAAGCCTTTGTTCCAATTAAGTCGGTATTAGAACAAGAAACCATTATTGGCAAGGAGGGAATTGGAAAAGGTGCTTCAAAAGGTTAAATAGTCAAAGAGTATATTTATCCCTCTAAAAGAGGTTCTGAGTTGGATTCAAAGCTACAAAAACATCTTCATATCACACATTGATGGGATTGGTGAGATATATGGTGGATAATATCTAATATGCCTCTTGCAGAACTTCCTACACAAATCATGTGACTTTAATTCCAATTTGGAATGCTAGGAGATGGAGAATCTGACTACCATATATTTCACGATTCCATAAAATAGATCATTCTCAAATGGGAGTAATAGAATGAGTTTCAACATGAACTAATAAAGGCGAAGATTATCATTAATGTTGATGATCATGAGGCTGTATTATCCCAAGAAGAGGGATACCATACAAAAAAGCTGGAATAAAGGAAGAAATGGAGTATTGAAAGAACCATTCAGGTTTCATGCCATCACGAGGAATTTGATTCTTCTTTGGGGAAGCTTGTACAACTCCACCAATCACTAGAAGAAGACAAAACCGAAGGGTCAAATTACATTGTGGATGAAAAGAATGCACTTCTCCAAGACAAGTATTCCAAATCAATTTTATTGACTAGGTTTAAATAGGCAGATGATGGGGATCATGAGGCCATTCAACCAATGAAGAGTTATGCTAATGGTATCTTGTAAAGTATGATAGAGGGACTTCATCTTGTGGATTCTCCTCTAATTTGTTTATCTCATAAATGAAAATAATATTTTCCATTCATCTATTTCTTCATACCTCTCTTTATTATGTGATCATAACATAATATTGACAATAATTTTCATAAGAAAAAGGTATATTTATATAATCTATAATGAATGGATGAGGAGAAGCTCTGATTTTTTCCTAATCCACAGGGCATAGTGAGAGTTATTCGACTGTTGGTAATGTCGTATGAACAACCCCAAAAGAATTTTGGATTTTATGTCATCATTCTAATCTTTTACTAAGATCATTATTAAGGAGACTTAGTGGGAGAGACTTGGATTTTTCTAGGAATTCCCATCTTAGGTTCTCAGCCAAACATGTTTTGTTCCTTTTTCGCTGCCCATTTTTTTCCTAAACAATACAGAGTTCCGGTTTAGCCATCTAAGACTCAAATTTTTTCTAGAGCTCCCTTTCTATGTTTTTAACATGGAACGTACTATTTCTCATTATATGGTCATTTTAAATTCATGAAGGCCAGACTAATGAGGCTAGTGTTTTAGGATGAAAATCTTTGACCAAAAATATTGAAACAATGAACCAAAAAAGGGTTGTGAATTGAGAATGTTTTTACATTCTTCAGATTTTTAGGGGGATATTGAGATATGATTTTATGGATTCTGGATACAAAACATGAAATTAGATAATAGAGGATGTCTCTCTCGATGAAAATGTTATTGCAGATCAATAATCCCATTTGGTGGGAAGATTTATGCAAGGAAAACTTGGGAATGTAATGCATAGTTGTTAGAACCAAAAGGGGCCTAGATACCCTGAGTGTGGGGTGAATCAAGGTATGGATATTCTATTTTAAAAAAATTTCTTACCCCATGGGATCTTGACCTCTATATTATAAGGGTAACTTTTTTTCCTCTTATGTTTTTATGTTGATCACTTCTTTTTATCTTTATCTGATTGTTATTCTTTAGATGCAATTCAGGGATGCAACCAGATAGACACATAGATTTTTACTTGGTTCACCCTCACTGGGTTACGTCCAAGGAGCATACAACGATGATGTGATGTTGTACCAAATCCACTCAAGCACACTTCCAATTTACAATGTTTGGGCTAGATAACTTCTATGCCCAGGATCACTACCATTAAAATGTTTAGGGTCAGCTCACTGTTTTCCCAAGGGTCACTCCCTGTTTCTCTTTCACTAGCTCAGTGCCGATAGAAATGATTACTTTCTTCCTCTTCCATGGCTCACTCCACTTGAAAGGGATCCACTCACAGTTTATAGACCTGTAGGTATCTTCATTCGCATGAAAGCATGCATACTCAACTATTGGTAGATTCTCTATTCAAGTCCAAATTTCATCCACTAATGAATACCCCTTTTCCTCTTAAACATTGGGCAATTCCTTTTGGAAATACCTTCGCAAAGAACCCTACTTCGCGAGGCTCCCAATTTCACAATGATCAAACAAGCCTTCGCGAAGCTCCTACCTTTTCACGAAGTAATATCGTGAAGAACATGCCTTCGCAATGCATAGGACATCTCAGAGATCCTGCCACTTCGCAAAGAACACTCATTAGAGCACGTGGCCTCGCGAAGTGCACTACCTTTCGCGGAGCTAGATTAGCTGCCGTGAAGAACCTCTCTTTCATGAAGAACACTATCTTCGCAAACCACCTTCATGAAACAAGAGAAAAGGATTTTATTTGGAAGCTCTCTCTGCTTCTCTTGAGGGTGTAAAACTCTATTTATAGGAAATTCCACCGACCCTCGACCCTTCCACGCGAAGTCAGCGCCACGTCATCGCCAATCGCGAAGCTCTGAAATTTCCGCCATAATTCTCTCAAAATAGCGAAGTACCATATAAATTTTCCGATCGTAGATCTCATCATAATCACGAAGCATTCCGCCAATTACCTCGTGTTTCCACCGCAAAGCTCCCTCAAAAGATTCCTTCACTACCATGATGCGCTTCAACTCTACCATTCATGAAACTTGACATAATCGCGAATAATCACCGCCATAATTCTTCTGGTCTTTACAAAATCCAATCCATGAATCCTCTCTTTGTGAAATTAATTCCTTTTCCATATTTAATTTTTATCTTCATGGAAATCCTATTTTGGCGATGCTCACCAACCTCCAAATTTTGGACCCCAAAAATTTGGCAAACACTGGAAAACGGTGCCACCTTGTACTGCTCCTTTTTGTACCGCCTCAAGATCATCTGTTCCTTTTTCATGGTTTTTTATCAACATGGATTGTCAGTAACTTCACAGGAACTCGACAATTCACCATGGAATCCTTCTTTGTCAACAAACACAATCACCCCAAAAATACTGCACTATTACCTTGAGGGATTTTTTCCCATCAATCTCCCCCTTTGTGTTTGTTGACAACTCTTCAAAACTCTTTTCAGAATGATATTCTGAACTTTGATACCAATCTGAATCTCCTTCCATCCGCTACCACCATTCACCTCTCTCGATTATGATATCGTTGAAGGAATCACTTAACACGTACTCTAAGCCCACACGAGCAATGCTCGGTGTGAGAAACAAGAGTACTATGAAAAGTTCATCAATGAATCACTTCAGGTCGTACCCAATTGGTGATTCCAAACATATACCAATTGCTAAATTGATACCAATTTTTGAACCACACTAATACCAATTAGTGATAGATGGAAACCTTCTCACACCATTCCAGCATGACTCTTCTGCTTTTATCATGATCCTCAGTTATCGTGATATCTATGCTTTGATCGATCACTTTGAGCATTTTCAGATTTAAAAACACTCCCCCTATCTCATTGCTCTCCCCCTATCTCGCTGCTCCATCTGTCATCTTCTCCCTAAGTCATTTACTAAGGCATTTTATCCCTTCCTTCGCCACAGTTTCTCCCCCTTGAGGAGTCACTATTTCTCCCCCTTTGTCAATGAACCCATAGGTCACCTATTTACGGTCTAGGAAATCAGAAAGAACACAGATCGACACATTAGGGAAAACACATCATACCTTAGGGAGGGGGGTCCCACATCCACACTTCTTCAAGTGAGGGGAGTTGAATGGACTCTCAAAGTCAGTCGATTCCTCTCAAAAGCATCCTTAGGTAAGGCCTTTGTCAGGACGTCAGCAACCTATAGCTCTATAGAAAAATTCTCCAACTTCACAATTCCTTGCTCAAACTTCTCATCCATAAAATGATACTTGATCTCAATTTTATTTGTCCTTGAGTGATGAATTATATTTTTAATGAGATTTATAGCACTTGAGGCATCGCACTGGATTCCGATTGGAGACTTCACTTTAACACCCATATCATCAAGATATTGTTTCATCCAAAATAATGTTGTGCAAGCTTGAGTGGCAGAAATGTACCCAACTTCTGTAGTGCTTATTGAGATGCAATCTTTCTTCTTTCTTAGAAAAGAAATACATAGTCCACCAAGATAGAATGCACCTCCTGACGTTGATTTCCTTTCATCTGCTGACCGGGATCAATCTGCATTAGTATATCCCAATAACGCTGTCTGAGATTTTCCATTATACCTCAAGACGATGTCCATTGTTCCCTTGATATACCGATGAATTATTTTCACTAGAAACATGTGGATTTCCTTGGGATTACACTGATATCTCACTGCTTGGCATGTGGCGAAAACAATATCAGGTATTGTTGTTGTTTGGTACTATAAACTACCGATAAGCATCCTGTATTTAGTGATATTAACTGCCCTACCACTGTCATTTTTTGATAATTTCATCCGGGTCGCAACCGGAGTCTTCATCTCCTTGTAATTTTCCATTCCAAATCTTCTCAAAACCTCCTTGGCATATTTGAATTGAGAAATAAATGTTCCATTCCATCCGTGTGTCACCTGTAGACCAAGGAAAACATCATCTCACCAATCATAGAAATTTTGAACTCATGTTTCATGAATTCAGAAAACTGTCTGCACTGTGCTTTATCTGATCCTCCAATGATTATTTCATCGACATAAACTAGTACCAACATCCTTTGATTACTGTTGTGATTGAAATAGTTATTGTAATCAACTCCGCTACACTGGAAACCATGTTTCTTCAAATACTGATAAAGCCTTAAGTATCATTCTCTCAGTGCTTGTTTCAGTCCATATAACTTCTTCTTCTGCCGAAAAACCCTTTTCTCATCCACCTAAATGAGAAACCCATCTGGCTTCTCAATATACACTTCTTCCAGAAACCCATTCAGAAATGAAGAGTTGACATCCATCTAGAACACCATGAACTTCTATTGCACTACAATGTCGAGGAATAATCTGATTGTCTCTATCCTTGCAACTGGTGCAAATGTCTCATCAACAGTTATTCCCTCTTTTTGAGAGTAACCTTTGCACACCAATCATGCTTTGTTTTAAATCATTGTGCCATATTCATTCATCTTGTTGTGATAGACCCATTTAGTCTCGATGACATCATTATCTGCTGGCCTCAAAACAATCTCCCACATCTGATTCTTTTCTGAATCGGCATTAGTCACTTATGCTCCCCCTTTGATGCTTTCCTCCTCATCACATTCATCAGGAAATTTCTCACTATTTTAATTGTCTAGTGGAATCATTCCTTTCAACTAATTCTCGCAGTTTCTTGGTATCCTGAAAACACTCAGCTGATACCACATTGTTAGATCAAAATAAATGAGCATGAGATGCATGATTATTGCTTCTTCTCCCGCAATATTTCTTCTCTCGATAGAAAACACCTGAGCCGAGTCATCCAATTATTGCATTGGTGTCTCTTGCATCTGATTTGGTTATTAAATTCACCCCTATGTTATGAAACACTTACTAGGGTTGGGCACACTATTTATATCCTTAAACATTATTCTTCTCCTGTATCATCTATTCTCACATTCCACTCATAATTGAGACATTAACAAAATCTCTAAGCCTACTGAGTTGGAACTCATTGTAAGAAACAAGAGAAAAAGTTAATAACACAATCACTTAATATTGTGCTCTGTTGCACCCTTTCTTCTTCAACTCTGTTACCTGATTTGTATCAATTGAAACTATGGAGCACATCACTTATATACATTACATCTTTAGATTCCACTTCCCCTTGGATCGTATCTCCCTAAAACCTAAAACACTTGAGTAATCAGTTAACAACATTTATATACATAGGGAGGGGGGTTCTACCAGACTCCTCAAGATGAAGGATGTGGTTGATCCTCATGGGTGAATTCATTGATTCATTCTTGTAGAGAATCACACTCCTTCATCGATTCTTCTAGCTTCCTAGTCAACTTCAACTGCACTGTCCATATGACTAAGCATTCATTACCCGCATGTTGACCCTTTTGTGTTATGTGGATTATACAGGATTGGAATTTTTCACAATTTGGGGATTAAGCCCACTTTTACACACATCCATCTTTGATGTACCACTAATATGCCACTTCCCTTGATTCCATCTCTGGGTAGGAATATCTCTATTTGTAATCTTCCCTTTCTTTTTCCACCATTGTAGTGATCTTACTCTTTTCTCCACTTCTCGATGTGGAACGCGACATGAAAATTTTTCATTGCATTTGTTGTTTATCTTTCTTTTATCAGATATTTGAGTCACCACACTATGTTGTGTTGGTGGTGAGTCATTCACTAAACCTGCATTCTTCTTTCTCACAACTGGAGTAGATATCCCCTTAATCATCCAGGTTTGTTCACATTCTCTCCATGAGAGCTGTTGTGATTTTGACAGACGAGGTGACTAATAAACCTTTCATTCATCTCCATGTCATTTCTCTGAGGCTCTAATACTATTATTTAACTTACCAATTTGTATTTCAGTGCAAGAGTTCTCATTATACAATGATGAAGTCGTGAATCTCCTCTCCAGTTTATTTTCCTTTCCTTCTATATTGTTATTACAATGTCTTGTCATATGTCCATAATCAAAACATATAAAACATTTTCCATTGAAGGAATACCTAATTTCTACATTTCTCTATTGATATGTTGACGCCACTTGAGTTATTCCTCTGACATTGATCTCATGAGATTCCTGACACATATTCATGGTGTGTCCCATTTTTCCACAGTAATAGAATCTAATGAATGATTTCCTCTGAGAGTCTCTTCTCTCTGATTTCTCGTGACACTTATTCTTATTCTCAAATTTATCAAAGTTTCTATTTTTACATCTTGAAATGTATTCTAGAGCCTCTGAACAGAATCTTGATGTGTGGCCATGAATCCCGCAAAAATAGAACATGTCATCACTTTTTTTTGTCACTGTCCTCTTAGGACTATCTCTAGCACCTATATGTTTTTCTCTACTTCTGGAACTTTTCAAGGCTGGAATTATATCATGAATGGGAGAGGATGCATCAAATCCAATCCCAGTTTTTCCCAAACTATATCGTCTTTGAGCTGAGAAAATCTATTCTTTCCTCTTTTCAGAAATAGAAAATTTTATTTTCATTTCATCATCACCTGCCGAAGGATAATCAAATAGTAATTGCAAGGCATCCTTCATTTTAGGAATTCCCTTAGCATTGGATTTCTCTACTTACTTTTTCACTGATTCAAGTTCTTCTTATATCTTATGAATCTTCATATCCCTTGATTCAAGTTGGGTATTTAAATCTATTATGAGATTCCTTCCACAACTCATCTAATCTTCCAGTTCTCATGTGATATTTTCTACCATGTCACTTTTATACTTTACTTTTAATTTTTCCCGAGAAACAGATATAGAGACAAATACATTCTCTTGTTGTAGATTTTGATTATTCTAAACTTTTTTAGAAAAATGTGTATCTAGATCATCATTTCTGGCTTTCAGATTCTGAACTTAATATGACTTCGGAATCTCATCATATTCATCAGCCTTTTGTTTTCCTTTCATTCTAGACATATTTTGTAGTTCTTCACCTTGAGAATCATTGTAGAGACCCAAATCTTGACGTACATGGACATTACATTACTTTTTCATAATACTTAATACATAACAAAAACAAACCCCGAAGGACAGTAATGGTTTATTGTCTTTGGAAACATGGAATATAATCTTCTAATCGTGGTGAATGATCTTCAACATCTCTCATAAAGATCTTCCCATTTATTTTCTTATGTAAAACCTTTCTTTATATCCTTGGAAAAGAAAACATATAAAGGGTGGGATCAAATTCTCAGTAAGGGTAAGCATGGAGAAAATAAAACAAACCATATACATTTGAACATAAAAACATGAACAAAATGTTTAAACATCGAAATCTTGAGAAATGACACAAAACATGGCAGTACGTAAGACATAGATCATAAAGAAACATTAATCATGATAAAATAGAATGGGAATAAAACATGTGATTTTGGAAACCATTAAACACATGATATGATTTCCATAGTAGTCAAGGCATTGCTGCCAAGACCTTCTTAGTGGACAAAGTCTCTTTCTGAATCGAGTTCACTCCTAGTTCCAGTCCTGTATTACTGAACTAGATTAACTTAATGTTCCAGCCATGTCTATCTCATGAGATATAAATCTTTACCCAATTCATTGGAAGGATATATAGGTCTCACCCATCTCCTAATAAAATCATTCTTACTTGTGCCACAAAACAAACGTAAAACATTCATCATAACCCAAAGGATAAAATGGGTTTCATAAACATCATCCCATAATCACATAATCTATATAAAACAAATGTATATTTCATCATAAGAAAAGTAAAACAATTTAAATAATAGTGACATTATACTTTAAACATACACATATGAAATAATTTCATCTTAGATGAAAAATGGTTTTGATAAAACACTTGAAATGAATTCTTGAGGAAACTATCCTCTCTTCATAAAAATCATTTTCTTTTCACAAAATGCCATGAAATTTTAAAAGAAATGTATTTTTTTAAAATAGTCATAAAATATTGTAGATTATGTTTCATGAAAGTGAGGTGTTATGAAACTGTAAAATTCCGTTCACACCGTATACGTTAAAAATAACATTCTTCTTGTACTTTTTTTGGAAAAGACAAAAAGTTCCCCATGTGGTAAAAAAAGTAAGATTCCTTTCATAACATGTGGTAAATTTTAAAAATGGGTAAAAAGGTCTTTAAAAAAATACATGAAAACATTTTTAGAAAACATGGTCATTGATGATAACAATAACCCCAGTAAATATTTATGAATAACTATCTGGGATAAGAACGATATTTGAATAGTTATCCCGTACCTTATGTCTGATATGCTTCGTATGTATCCGAAACTCCTGTATAATGATTTGAATAATGTCATTGAATTATTAAAGAATCAAATTTATTGTTATGATATCATAAATGGTTCACTTATGGCTTTATATTAGCCATTCTTTTGACAATTCCAGGTTAAAGTAGAGTTTTGGGTAAAATCGTTTCATTTATCATACGTGTTTGGACTTGTTGTTTTTGGTATTATTATTACTTATATCATGGAATAATTACTTCCATAATGTAAAAAATGGTTTATATATCATATATATTCAGTATATATATATATAAGAGATAGATTAGTTAAATTAAACACACCGTTCATGGAGACAGTAGGCCGTACGTATGCATGAATGCTGTTTTCCTTTCCTTATTGACTTGAATGGAAATAAGTAGATGACATATATATATATACACAAATAAATACATTAGATTTAACATATAATATATTTCATTATCATTCATTATATATACTTTATAATCATTCTTGAATGGTTAACATGGAGAATGAATCTCATCGCGTCGTGGAGACGGTAATCCGTACGTACGCACAAGTGATGATATCATTCCCATAATTATTGAATTGAATTGGAGAGGATGATATAATATCTCAGAATAATTATGATGTTATAATAACTTTATATATTTATTATTTACACCATTATACCAATCCAAGTAAGGTGGTGTTTGTAAAACAGATTACACCACGGTGTGGAGACGGTATTCCGAACGTACGCATGCACGGTGATTTCATTTTCCATAGGATTGATAGAAGGTTAAATGGGGTTGTTTCATATTTATAATAACATATCAGTATATTATTGATACTGATGTTATTAATTTATATTGAAAAAACTAATGAAGAATAAGTTGAAGAATAAAGAAAACTTGAAAGAATCGGTAGAAGAGATTACCTCTTCTTCGACGCACATCTTTTAAACTTCATCTTAGGGCTCTAGAGTTGGTCTTTTGAGAAGACCAAAACCTCTATAATGTATCTAGATAGGTTGAAATGATTAATTGTCATAGTTTTGTCGATCTTAAAGGCTCAAAAGGGAGTATAGAGAAGAGGGAAGGGGTGCCCTTTTTATAAGGGGGGAGAAGGGCACCCTTGGAAAAACATAAAATATTATTTTATACTAAAGTCATATTCGGTTTATAATATCTCCAAAATAATTTATTTCTAATCTAAATTGGGTATGGGTATAAATAATCTCAACCAATATGTTTTATACAAGTTTAGCTTACTATTTTAACCTTATCTTTTAGATTTAACTCTAATTTAAATAATTTAAATTTTACCGTGTCTTCTTGTTTTCTTACACTATATTGTTAATAAACTTACTATAACCAGCCAAAAGAACCCCATGTGGTTCATTATTAATATATATAACCTTATCTAATTCATTTGGCCGAACCTTAGTTTTTTAGGAATATAATAAAAATTAATAATATAATATTTGTTTTAAAAACTATTTTATGTCAATTTTGACACTATTTGGTAATTGATTTTTTCTGAAAATCATAATAGAATTATCAGTTCAAATAAAGTTAATTAAATCCATACTAACATGTCATATTAACCTATAAAATTAGTTTAATTCATAAAAAGTCTCAAATATCATTTATTTGGGTATTTATAACATCAATTGTGTTAATATTTCATAAATAAGGTAATTACTGCATCATAATTGTGTCATAAATAAATTAAATTATTTAATGTATAAAAATTATAAATAAAATACCATTATGTTTGAAAAACTTTTATCTTTCTAATTAATATTTATAGTCGAATTTATCTTATGTATAACCCTATATTAAAAATGTTTTAGTTATTAAACATTGATTTTAACCATTTTAACACTTCTTTAAAAATAATAATAAATGTCCTAATCTAATCCAAATGGACCTAAAGAGTAATATTTTATTACTAATGTTGTTTTTGGTCGAATTACACTTATCCAATAGAATTAGGACATGTGTTATGGTAATAGTAATATCATTTTTACCATTAATTACCCTATTTACGTTTAACCGTGGTAAATAAAAGTAAAAAGTTATTATTCACCGAAATTATTTTTATCTTATTGAACCACATTTTTCTCCTTGATATTAACTATGTCTCTCGGATTTTCGAAATTACACTCACAGAAGCGGTAAAATTATGTTTTATGTAAATTTTCAAATTCTCCTAGGATGTGGGTAAAAGACGGTGAAAAGTTTAATAAAATTTTTGTATATATATAATTATTATAAAATGACTCTAATGAATTAAATTTAACTTATATAGGTATTATGTTTATATTTTGACCTAAAATAAATTAAAATAAATAATTAATTATTTAATTAAAAATTTGGTTTTTAAACCATAACTCAGTGTTTTTCACAATTCATCAAAAATTGAAAGTTTTCAAAAAAATACCAAAATTTCACCCTAGGCTAATTTAGATATCCCGAATCCAAAAATGAAGTCCATTTTGAAAGATAAAATTTATAAAATTTCAAAAAGTGGGTATTACTATTCATAATGGATAGTTTATAGTGATATTATTATAATATATCGTTTAGTGAAACTCGTGATTACGTACTACACATGCTATCGAGGAAGGTTTTGATTGCGTGTAATGAAAGCCAAGTCAGGGATGAATGTAGTGAAAGCTCCATTTGGTGTTGCGTATAATATAATCAGAACTTATTTCATTTATACATTAAATAAAATCTATACTTAATGTTGCGTAGAATAATTTCCACATAACGAATTTGAAATTGTGTGTAACACGAGCCAAGGATAGTGTTGTGTATACTGCAAGCTAATATGGTGTTGTGTATAGTATAAGATAATATTGGGGTAGTGTATAATAGAATACATCAAGGAAATTAAAAATAATATATCTTATAAAATCCTGGGGTGTTACAATCATTATTCTCCCTTAGGCCAGTAGCCACATCAATACGCCTCTGATTTAAGACTCTTAGCTTGTTGACCTCAATGTCCAATTCTTGAATCCGGATATCATTAGATTTAACTTCATCATACATTTTCTGATCCAATTTCTTTGTCATATTGACAACATCTATTGGTGACCTCCTTCTTGAAACTTCTTCATCATCAGTTGTTTGGGTATCACTTTGAAGTTCAAGTACTTCACTCATTCCAACATCATGATTGAGTGAATCAATCCTTTACCTATCAGATTCATCCCGGACATCCTTTAGTAGAATATTTTATTCTTTTAATTGAATCACACTTTTTCTATAAGCACTTCAACATGGAGGGATACCACATGACTTCTGATTCTTCTTTGATGTTTTTCCCTTTTCCATGGAACACAGAGATAAGGGAAGACTAATTTAACAACACAAATCGACTTGACCAAGTCGTAGCAAACAAATTGAACAAAAGCAACCTATCCATATGATACCAATTCTTAGGACCAAAAGGGGCATAGATACCCTGAGTGGGGTTGAATCAGGGTATGGATATTCTATTTTCAAAATTATTCTTGCCCCATAGGATCATGACCTCTATATTAGAGGGGTCACTTTGATTGATCTTATGTGTTTACGTTGATCACTTCTTTTTATCTTTATCTGATGGTTATGCTTTCGATGCATAGCAGGGATGCAACCAGACAGACAAAAAGTATTTTACTTGGTTCACCCTCACTGGGGCTACGTCCAAGGAGCATACAACGGTGATGTTCCGTTGTACCAAATCCACTAAATCTCACTACCAATTTACAATGTTTGGTCTAGACCACTTCTAAGCCCAGGCTCACTGCCTTTAAAATGTTTAGGGTCAGCTCACTACTTTCCCAAAGGTCACTCCCTGTTTCTCTATCACTGGATCACTGCCGATAGAAATGATTATCGTCTTCCTCTTCCTTGGTTCACTGCAATTGGAAGGGATCCACTCACAGTTTATAGACCTATAGGTCTCATCATCCGCATGAAAGCATGCATCCTCAACTATTGGTTGATTCTCTATCCATTTCCAACAATAATCCATTGATGAATACCCCTTTTCCTCTTAAACATTGGGAAATTCCTTTTGGAAATACCTTTGCAAAGCACCCTACTTCGCGATGCTCCTAATTTCGCAAAGCTCAAACAAGCCTTCGTGAAGCTCCTTCCCTTTCGCGAAGCACTCTCATGAAGAACTCTTGCGAAGCTCAAGCCTTCACAATGCTTAGGCCATCACAGAGATCCTTCCTCTTCACGAAGCACACTCATTAGAGCACGCGGCCTCGCAAAGCGCACCGCCTTTTGTAGAGCTAGATTATCCACCGTGAATCACCTATCTTTCGCGAAGAACACTATCTTCGCGAACCACCTTCATGAAATGAGAGAAAATGATTTTCTTTGGAAACTCTCTCTACTTCTCTCGAGGGGGTCGACCTCTATTTATATGAAATTCCACTGACCCTTGACCCTTCCGCGCGAAGTCAGCGCCACATCATTTCCAATAGCAAAGCCCCAAAATTTCTGCCGGAATTCTCTGAAAATTGCGAAGCTCCACAACAATATTCTGATTGCGGAGCTTGTCGTAATTGCATAGAATTTCATCAATTACCTCTCATTGCCGCCGTGAAGCTCCCTTGAAAAATCCATTCACCACCGCGATGCGTTTCAACTATGTCATTCGTGAAGCTTGATGTAATCGCGAAGAATCACCACCATCATTCTTCTAGTCTTCATGAAATCCAAACCATGAATCCTCTCTTCGCGAAATTCATTCTCTTTCCATATTTAATTATGATCTTCATGGAAATCATATTTTCACGATGCTCGCCAACCTCCAAATTTAGGACCCCAACAATTTGGCAAACACTGGAAAATGACACCAACTTGTACTACTAATTTTGTACAATCTCAATATTGTATGTTCCCTTTTCATTGTTCTTTGTTAACATGGATTTTCAACAAATTCACTGGAACTCGACAATTCCCCATGGAAACCTGCTTTTTCAACAAACACAATCAACCCAAAAATACTACACTGTTACCTTGAGGGATTTTTTTGCCAACAATAGTCAATAGTGGAATTATTTTGATGGATGGCTCTAAAATATGTGAGAAACTTACCCAAATACATTTGGGATGTATTAAATTATATTCAAAAAAATAAGTTATTATGAATTCTCACATTCTATTACTGATTGTCGATGTTTAGGATTCAAATTTCTCAAGAACATGATGGGTGGATTTTCCCAAAGGGAGGTTCTTGAGAATAATGGGATCATCTGTATTAGAATTGGGCATCAATAGGAAACCAATCCTATAAGATTTTGGTTCGATTGAAAGAGGGAACATTTTTTATATGGTTGATGATAAGAGAGAAGTCCCATTTTGGAAATAGTTAAAAGATTCAGGTAGTTTAATGTCATGTGATCCGGACATCGATCATGTAGTTTAACATCACACAATGAGGATGTTATATTATATAGTTCAAAATCCTAAAATAAGAAAATAATTATACAATGTTTAAATTTTTGAAGTATGGACATCTGGGGTATATACTTTTAAGGTCTTAATCTTTTACCGAAGGGATGTTAATTCTACCATTCATGGTGATTTTTTTAGAAATGTGCTACCATATTCAGGTTTGGGAGGATAATGTTTTAAGCTATTATTTGGGGATTTCTAGATCTGAAGACTAGTATGGGGAAAGGTATTATAGTGTTATAGGTGATCTCTCCTAAGAATGAAGTTACCACTGATTGTCAAATTGATTTTGTGGGATGTTTTATAAATTCCATCTAGGGTGCATAATGCATAGTCAATAGTGGAATCCTTTGGTTGGTAGCCTCTAAAATATGTGTGAAGCTTTGGAAAATCCAATGGGGTCATATTACAACATAGTTAGAAAAATTAGACTTCAAGAATTTATATATTCTCTTGCTAAAAGCCAGGTATTGTTGGTCGTCATTTGGATTTCCCAAGGCAAAGATTTTGATTAATAGGAATAAATTACCTTAAAACTGAAGGGGCATTTGAAGTCACCACTTTCCAAGAATAGTGAAAAGAGGTTTCCCACATTGGTCTTACCCAAGTTCATTATCACGACCCATCCCATAGGGTCCCATTCCATGAATACCCAATCCCACCTCTAATAGGCCAGGGGATGGTGACCAGTTCCCAATAGTCATTTCCCACAAATGGGAGGCATTAGCATAAAGTACTTGTACACACCCACACATCTACAAGCCACAAAATGTTTAAATGTAAATAACTA
Source organism: Viscum album (assembly GCA_963277665.1). NCBI lineage: Eukaryota > Viridiplantae > Streptophyta > Magnoliopsida > Santalales > Viscaceae > Viscum > Viscum album. Next base: position 2,040,582,640 of record OY728161.1, on the reverse strand, counting down.
AAATAATACATGCATAAATCTAAGATCCCACAACCAGAGTACAATACGAAGTAAAAGAAAAATAGACATGGAAAAATACAATCCCACCACAAAGACATTCTGTACAAATGTCTTGCGGAGACTATAAAGGTTCTAACTTGATCCAAGGGTGAGGACTAAGTCGAAGGTATGTTATGGATAGCTTCATTAGTCTATCTAGATCCATCTATGATCCACCTCCTCCCTTTCCTTATAGTACACCATCCAAATGGTCTCCAATTTAATAAGACAATACACGTATTGGAAAATCTAGTACCGGGGTGAGTATAATAATACTCATTATGACACACTAAAAATACTAAACATGAAGCACCATGTATATTCAACTCAATAAAAGATGTTACAATGTACCACAGATATAATATGTATAAAAATAACCCATATATACTAACGAAAACAACACTCCATCAAGTGGTCATAACCAACTAATATCCATAGGATTATTCTTGAAGGAATGCTCATTCTAGGAGAACTCACTCCAAAAGCCATTTTATCATCCAAGACACTCAATTAATATGTTTAGCTCATTTGGGCCCCACTTAAATAGAACTCACGAGTATAATAAGATTATGATACACCTAGAGGGGGTCATTACTATAACTGCTGGGGAAAATCAAGAAATCAATTTGGATAAACTCTCTATATAGGGGATCATATGATAAAGATTCCACAAACCCTACTGATTCATCTATATAGATAGTGGAACAACATCCTACTCATAGAGGTCATTCTAATTACACAAACTTCACTAGGGATGATATATGATCTCACTGTGTTCTCACGGAGGGACACCACAAATATATTTAAGACTTTTCTGAAAGAGGGGATTGAAATCCGATGTTTTAGATGTAATTCTACACTATAACCTAGAGGAAAAATAATCAATGGATTGAAATAAACCTATACTAGTCCAAATTAGGAAAATGATAAGCCTCAAACACTCTTGATCGGATTACATGGCGTGTCCCATGGGATTCACAATGTGTTCTACTATCGCAATTCATGACCATGTCCAAGATCCTCACACAGAATGTTGTCTCTATATACATGGAATGTAGGATTAGAACATGATTTGTAGAGATTCATGGTTACCTGCACTATCGCATGTCCATGTCTATGTACCGAAGTCGTGTCCATGTACCGGTCCGTGTTTTCCAAGTCATGTCCATGTCTATGAGCATGCCATGCCATATGGTTGTGTACTATTACCTGTTTATGTGTAATCTCTAGAGTATAATCCATGTCATCCGGGTAGTGTCACACATCGTGTGATCATCATATCCTTACCAAAACCCTAGATACCACTGAAGGATCCCCACATGACATGCAGTCCAAGTTACACATTTTGTTTCTCCATACATCCTAGATCCAGAGTTCTTCTTCCCTTCTTTATTGTGCATTGTGTCTACCTGGATCTCCAAATGAAAATACTCTAAAGATCCCATATCTACATCAATTGTGCTTTATCGCTGGTAGCTTGCTGGAATTGAGCTTCAAAACTAATCAAGAACCACCTTCAACATATGTTTTCCACGTGCCACTCGAGAATGTTATGGAACCCTTTATTGGATCTCGTTCATCCATGATCTACCTATATCCACCATCGAACCCTATATATATATATATATATATCCATTTTCATGTTCCATACACGCAGTTTAGATCTGTTGCACCGAAGAATGGTTGCATGATGATTCAGAACCATATATATGTCATACCATTTTCCATGGGATTTCCAATGATGATCACTTAAATAAAATTGGGGATAAATCCATAAACCATGAAATTGATGAATGAACCTAGATCATTGTTCGTTTGGACTCGATTCGTTATCGTAAAGAAGATGAACGAAGATGGATAATCAATGGATGATAAATTTAACAATTATATTTGATTAAATCTACCGATAAGGAGTATATAAATTATTATAAACAAAATTTATGTGTGTTAATCTGGGATTAAGAAAATAATTAAATTCTCAAAACAAAACACCATACATGGATTTTGGATCAGTTGTTGACTAAAATAGGTTGTTTTTCACTATTGATTGGATCCTCTAACTCTACTGGCGTGATGATTAATGATCCTTTATTTCTCCCCAAGAATTCTCTCCTCCAATAACATCTAGGTTTGTAGAGTCTAACAGCCAACCTTGAGAAAAAATTCATAGCTATGAACTTATAGGGGGATCAGGTCATTGCGCTGAAGAAAAGTAATATAAATCTTCTAATTTATTTATTTTATTAATTTTTTGCCCCCAAAACGTTTTAACAAATAACCCATGTCGACCTATTTTATGTCACACCTAAGGTAAAGCTACAATTTTGAATTCAATGGATCCCTCAAATTTTTGATATGGGAACCCATTTATATGTTATTATACGTTTTTAGGAAAACCATGCTTGCATGCTATTTAATATTTTAATATTTTTCACACACTTAATCCAGACACACCAGGCCTCAGAATCAGATGTCTTCTAAATCCTAGGTCTTGAAAATAATCAATATAATTTTTAAAAATAACACAAGGAAGATATGTGATGTTTACTTCTCCCCACATCGGGGTTTTACATCTTCAAAAATCTAAATCAAGGGTTACTCAAATAGATGAGGGTACTGGGCACAAATATGAGCCTCCTGGCCCCATGTTCTCTCCTAGAGATTCATATGCTTCCACCAGACATGCAATAAGGATTCGATCATGCATGAAGGATACTCTCATGATGATACTTGATCTCCACTGGGTAGTTAGAAAAAGTTTATCCATCCTCGATGTTCATCTCACCCCAGTTGATGATCTGCGATGGTTCATGCACGTAACTTTCCAATTACAACAAGTGGAAGATGTTTTGTACCTAGTCTAACATCAGAGGTAGAGCCAAGTGTTATGCTACCATTCCAACTCTACACAATATCTAGAAAGGTCCAATATACCATGGAGATGGCTTGTTGCCTCGGCTAAATCTCGATAATCCATGTCGAGGTGAAACCCAAATGAACACATGGTATCCTTCCTCAAACTCCAAAGGCTTCCATCACATATCAGAATAAGAATTATGAAGGGTCTATTCTATCTTCATATCATCCTGTATGATTTTCATATTCTCCATTGTAGCTCGCACATACTCTGGACCCATGAGTGATGACTCTCTTGGGTCAGTCTAGCAAATTGGTGACATATAGGGTCACCCTTTAAAATAATTGAATGGTTCCATACCAATGGTGTAATGGTATATATATTTTTAGGTGAAATACACCTATCTTAGGTGATCTTCTCAACTACGACCAAAATCTAGCTTGAAATCCCGCAACATTTCCTCTAGATCAGTAATGATCTGCTCTATCTGGATATCTATTTGTGGGTGAAATGTTATGCTCAAGTGCAACTGGGTCACAAATGCCTCCATTAATACCTTCAAAAACTAGGATGTCAAGAGGGAATCAAAATTTTATTAAAATGATTGATGAAACTTTGTAGAGTCAAACTATATCATACACATAGAGGCATCCCATGATCTCTACTAGAATATTCTCTCGAAAACCAAAGAAGTGGGTCGACATAGTGAGTCATTCATTGATCACTCATATAAAATCATTTCCCATGAACATACATATTAAAACCCATCATGAAGACCATAAATATTCCATCCCACTTAGAGTTTGGAATTTCAAGGGTTTAAGATAAACCCACTAGAACTTGGTGTTCAGCCTTCACTTAGTGAAATGTAAGGCATCGAGAGAAATAATATGAAACACCTTTCATCATCCCAAGCCACCAAAACTGACATCATAGGTCTTGGTGCATCTTCACAAATCCTAGATGTACCGCTAAATGGAACATATGAAAATTAATTAGAACATCCTCCTATTATGCCACTCGTACTACTAAGCATCCTATGAAAAGAATTACTTGTTACTAACCTTTTGAAAATTCATCAGGGGCATGCCCTTTCGACATCAAAACATGTATGTTATCATAGTTAGTATCCCCACATTTTGGCTCCTAGAATCTCTATAAGAATGGAAGGGTGAAACCCATGAACTCGTGGTAAGATACTCAATATACATCCACAAATGATAAGTACAACAAGGAAAAATGCTCTGATGCCTCATTCAACAACTAGAAACTAGATCTCTTGCTGAGATCAACTACTACCATGTTCCCCTTCCTAGGATTTTAGAGAATCTCAAATCCATATTCGTGGAGGAAATATCTCCGTCACTTCTATCTCATTTTTATAACCTACTGATAAATGATATACATGAGACTCTTGTGGTCATATTAGATGACAAAGCACTCACCCATCCTGTAGTGTTGCCACATCTTGAAATCAAAGACTACCACTGCTAACTCAAGATCATGGGTCGCTTAATTCTACTCATGCGATGTAAAAATTAATGAACCAATGGAAGTCACCAATTTTCATTGCATTAGGACACAACCAATACCATTTATCGATTAATCATAGAATACCGCATAATCAACACCTTCCTCATGTAACCTGATGATGGGAGCACTCATCAACCTCTACCTCTGCTCCGGAAAGAACTAATGACACTTTTCTATCCACATGAAATGATACACCTTTTATTTCAAAGCTATCATGGGTGATTCTAATTTGGAGAATTCGATTACAAAACTCCAATAGTACCCTTCAAATACTAGAAAATATTCATCATGGTAATAATCATGGGTGGATCACCAATGAGAACTACCTCATTCTTCACTAGATCTACTGCCACTTCTTCTACTATGAAAACATTTCCAGGAAATTGGACAACCTAAATCCAGAACTGGCACTTCGAGATATTTCCATTGAGATCGTGCTCTTAGAGTTTTTCCTGGAAAATCCTTAAGTGTCTCTCATGATCCTCTTCAAATAGCAAATATACTAGGATTTCATCAATGAAGACCACCACGAACCAGTCTAGGTAAAATTGAAATATACTTTTCATGAGTCCCATAAACTCTACTAGGGTGTTCTTTATGATAATAAAAATCTCCAAGTACTCATTGTGACTTTAGTAACATCTAAAGGACAACTTTGGTATATCATTATCCCTTACTCTTAGTAGGTGATAGCCTGATCTAAGGTCAATATTTGTGAAAATTTCACCCATTTCAACTGATCGAAGAGGTCATCAATCCTCCGTAGTGGATACTTGTTTTTCAAGGTAACCCAGTTCCTGAGTTGGAGATCCACAAATAACCTCAACCTCCCATCTAACTCATTGGAAAAAAACACTGGGGATGCCAAGGGTGAAACACTGGGTATCACAGAGCCCTTCCTTTGTAGGTCCTCCAACTGTACCCTCAGCACATGAATCTTAATGGGGTCCACCCGATATGTAGTTGTAGATATTCATGTCATTCCATGGTGTAGATCAATGAAAAGTTATATCTCTATGTGAGGAGGTAAACATAGAACATCTTCTTGAAAGATGTCTTCATACTCTACCACAACTGTAGGAAACTGTGGAATCATATCATCCACTACACCAAGGGTCAGTATAGCCAACTGATGACTAATCAGCTGCACCCTCATATGATTGAGTCTATCCTGCGCTGCCAGGATTTCCTTTTCACCAACAAAGGAAAATGTGGTTCCATCACTACGGGCACACCGCACTCTTCACTGAAAGTAGTCAATCTAGGCATGAACTATGGATAAACAGTCCATACCAAGAATGACATTATAATGCCTTGACAAAGCTACCAAGAGATCCCAATAGAAACTCTCACATCCAAGAATCAGGTCACACTATTTTCACTAGTGTGTGATCATTGAGATTCACCCAGTAGAAGTCTCTAAGCATATGGGACAAGTCAATGATTCAACCAGAATCGCTGATTCTCGAACAAGATGCATGGAAAGAAAAGAATGTCTAGAACCTATGTATATCAAAAAATTATCTAAATTAGAAAAGATACAAATCATACCTCTTATCATCCCTGGAGCCTCGGGGTCATAGACCTTCATGGCCTGATGCTGGCCTCATCCCTACCCACTAGCTCTCTAAGCCTGGCATGGACCACTCGGGGGTGGTGGTGGTAATAGGTTGAACCTATAAACACCTATTGTTTCCATTATTGTCCCTATTCCATGCCTGTGGCACTATAGATCACCATTCCCATATCTATGTCTTGGTCTAGGAATTCCCATGATTTTATCCTGATTCTCTATGTGACAGGTCATGAATTTTCATTCCAAATGTCCATGACCATTGCAAGATTAGAACCACATATCCCTTGGCTTATTCGAGGAACCTTGAGAGTAATGTACTATGTAACTAGAGAACTTTGATAATTTCCTGAAGAACCTGACATTCTTGGATCCTTGTGACTAATATCAGCTACCTACTATTGAGGTCTCATCTACCGGGTAACCATAACCAGCTCCCACAACTGGTGTCTGCTCTACAAGAAAATATTCCACTAACATGGAACACTCAAGTACTCCATCATAAGTAGAAATGATAAGGGATTCCACTGAGGTCCTGGTGTCCCATATCAAGCCCTGATCAATGTTACTATACCTAAAAAACTGATCTCATACCATATCCAAAGAGTAATGTGAGAGATCAATAAATCTCACTAAATACTCTACCATGATCGTGCTACCTAGCTGCAGACAAAGGATCACTTATATGCATACCTATTACAATGTGTCCATATATAACTCCTCTCTAAAGATATACTTGATGTATATATTGTACAGAGTTTTATCGTTATGTGATTGAGTCACCATGACCCCCTATCGACCCGTTGATCCCTAAATAAGTATCATAGCAAGAACTGACATCAGATCAAGGGGTTTCCTCACAATGTTGAAAACACAGGTTACTACCACTAGCTAATCCTCATCCATATAGTGGTCTGGATCACCATAATACCTAAGAGGTCACTACCTCTAAAACTCATGTAATGCACTCAGCCTGTGTTCATCATTAGTAGGTACTGCGGGTAGTAGATGCTACTCAACGGGTGGGGCTATAGCTGGTAAACCACCCGGAGTTTCTATCTCCAGTATATGCCCCATGTACAAATGCCTCATTAATAGGTGGAACATCTTCATGATCACACGTTGGAATCCTAGCTGGCTGTCTATGTGGATGCATCGTGAAATAAAATAAGATGTACCATGGTAAAAATAGTATATATGGGGAGTTAACTCAAGAAGAAAATGGAAAACACAACCCATTTTTATATGATTTATGTAACATTTTTTTCTCAGAAAGATGTGTTCTCAAGTACTGAGTCAAAAATTATGTGAGAAGAGTCCTAGTGTATGGATACGTTATCCATCGTACCATAACTAGAGTCTCTATCCTAAAAGAAGAACTAAAAAACCTTAATAATTTTACCCTAAAACCCTATATAATAGACTCCTAATACTAAAGTTGAAAAGACCATCTTTAATACCACTTTATCATTACCCATCCCCGAGGGGCCCATTCTGTGACTACACTAAGCCTGCCACCAATAAGCCAGTGGTGGTGACCAATTCCATGTATGAATTTTCCACAAATGGGAAGAATTATCCTAAAGTACATATTCACATGTAGACATCACCATGATAGAAAATGATGAAATGTAAAACAGCTGAAAGAATACATTCATACATCTAAGATCTCACAAACAATATACCACAATAAGTAAGGAAAAGTAATCATGGATATTTTCAAGACCACCATGAAGAGAGTTTGTAATCAATTATAATTGAAAGTGTAAAGTGTAAAACCTACTCCTAGGGTGAGATCTAAGTCAAAGGTAATACCTCAGTAAGTACCTTGATCTTCCCAGCTACAGCTAAACTCTACCTGCTCCTAGTCCTCCTAGGACACCATCAAAAGGTCCTCGATCTGCATAAGACATGAGACATGTGGGAAAATCACAAACAGGGGTGAGTATACCAATATTCATTATGACAACCTAAAAACTAAATCCAAAAACCCAATTATAGTATTCTGAATAGAATATTTTAAGAATGTATCAAAGATATAAGAATTAAAAATATAACCAAGATATACTCGGGAAAGATACCAGGCCATCCAGAGGTCATAACCAACTACTAGCCATAGGATACTTCTAAAAGAAATGCTCATTCTGGGATATCTCACTCCATGATCCATGTAATAATTGAATATTTTCAAAGTAGAGGTATGGCTCATTTGGGCCCTCCAAAAGAGAATGCACTGGTCTAAGAAGACTGTGATACCGAGAGAAGGTTCATGCTCAAAATCACTAGGGGACACTATGAAACCAATCTACATTAAATAGCTATATATGGGATCATATAATAATGATTCCGCAAATCCTAAAGATGTGTCCTGATAAATAGAGGATCAATGTCTTACTCTAGTAAGTCATACTGATTCCATAAACTCCAATAGGGATGATAGAGGACCACACTCCAATATTGTGGAGGGACACCACAACTCTATCTGAGACTCTCCATATTAAAGGGATTAAAATCTAGTGATGTGGATGTAATTCTACCTTGTAACCTTGAGGAAAAGGAAAAATGAAATGCACTCAACCTATGCCAGTCTAAACTACAAAAACAAAGAGCCTCAGGCACTCTTGATGGAAGTACATGGGGTTTCATGGGGGTTACATGACTTGATTGATTATCCCAATTCTTACCGTTATGGAAGAGCCTCACACAACATTTACACTCCATATACAAGGTGTGTAAGATTAGTACATTGTGTGTAAATACACATGGTTCCCTACCCATGTAGCCTGGTCATGTCCATGTACCAAAGACGTGTATGTAACCATGTATTGGTCTGTATACGCCAAGTCATGCCGTTTCTAAGTACATGGCATGACATCTAGCCATGTACTATTACCAATGTTCGTGTACTATCTGGAGTACATGATGAGTCTTCTGGGTAGGGTCACCTGCTGTTAAACCCTGAGATTTTATGAGAAATATTATTTTAATTACTTTGATGTCTTCTGTTGTACACTACACCAAGATTGATTGCACTATACACAACACTGTATTAGCTTTTAGGATTTTCAAACACTATTCGGGGCTTGTGTTTCATTCCAGAGCAACATTCCTTGATAGCGTGTGTTGTACGCAATACCGAGTTTCACATAACGAGATATTATTATAATATTATTATGAACTAGCCGTTATGAATAGTAATATCTAATTTTTAAATTCAATAAATAATATTTTTCAAAATAGACTTCATTTTTGGATTCGGAATATCGAAATTAGCCTCGGGTGTATTTTTGGTATTTTTCTGAAAACTTTCAATTTTTGATGAACAGTGAAAAACACTATGTTATTGGTTAAAACTGATGTTTTATTTAAATAATAATTTATTTTATTTAAATTTATTTTTTGTCAAAATAGATATATAATAACTATATATGTTCAATGTAATTCATTAGAGTCATTATATAATAATTTTAGATATATACAAATTTTATTGAATTTTTACCGTCTTTTACCCACCTCCTAGGAGCATTTGCAAATTTACATAAATCTTAATTTTACCGCATCTGTGAGTGGAATTTTTAAAATCCGAGAGACATGGTTAATATAAAGGAGTATAATTTGGTTCAATAAAATAAAAATAAAATTTGGTGAATAGTAACTTTTTACTTTTTTTTACCACGGTTAAATGTAGATAGGCTAATTAAGGGTAAAAATGATATTATTATTACTCTAACACATGTACTAATTATATTGGATAAGTATAACTCGACCAAAAACAACGTTATGAATATAATATTATCATTTAGGTCCACTTGGATTAGACTAGGACATTTATTATTATTTAATTCAAAGAAGAGTTAAAAGAGTTAAATCAAAGTTTAATAACTAAAACATTTTTAATATAGGGTTGTACATATAATAAATTATAATATAAATATTCATTAGCAAGATAACTCTATTTCCTACATAATGGTATTTTATTTATAATTTTTAGAGATTAAATAATTTAATTTATTTATGACACAATGATGATGCAGTAATTACATTATTAATGAAATATTAACATAATTGATGTAATAAATACATAAAAAAATTAATTTGAGACCTTTAATAAATTAAAATAAATTTTTTAGGTTATTATGACATGTTTTTATGGATTAAATTAACATTTTTTAAACTAATCATGCTGTTATGATTTTCAGAAAAAAACAATTTCCAAATAGTGTCAAAACTGTCATAAAATAGTTTTTAAAACAAATATTACATTATTAATTTTTATTCTATTCTTAAAAATCTTAGGTTTTCCCCAATTACTTATATAAGTTAATATATATTAATAATTAACCACTTGGAGTTATTGTGTTTTTTATAGTATGTTTATTAACCATATAGTGTAAGAAAACAAGAAGACACGGTAAAAGTTAAATTATTTAACTTAGAGTTAAATCTAAATGATAAGGTTCAAATAGTAACCTAAAATTTTCTAAAACCTATTTGTTGAGATTATTTCGACCCATACCCACCTTATCATTGAAATAAGTCACTTTGGAGCCATTATAAACCTAATATTACCTTATTATAAAATAATATTTTAAGTTTTTCCTAAGGTGCCCCTCTCCTCCCTTATAAAAGGGCACCTCCTCCCTCTTCTATTTACACAATTTTGAGGCTTCAAGATCCGAAAAACCCTAACCATTTCCCTTATCAACTTCTATATAAACATTATATAGGTTCTTTTCTCCTAAAAATACCAACTGTAGTGCCTTATGAAGAAGCTTAAAAGAGGTGCGTCGAAGAAGAGGTAATCTCTTCTAACGATTCTTTCAAGTTTATTTCTTCTTCAAATTCTTCCTCTTTAGTTGTTTCATTATAAAGTAATGACATCAGTATCAATAATATACTGATATGTTATTATAAATATGAAACAACCCCATTTCATCTTCTATCCATCCTACGGAAAATGATATCACCGCGCGTGCGTACGTACGAAATATTGTCTCCACGTCGTGGTGTAATCTGTTTTCCACCACCACCATACATGGATGGGTATAATGGTGTAAATAATAACTATATATGGTTATTATAACATGATAATAATTCTGAGATATTATATCATCCACTCCAATTCCATTCAATAAATTGTGAATGATATCATCGCTCTTGTGTATGTATGTGTCACCGTCTCCACGACCCGATGAGATTCATTCTCCATGTTAACCATTCAAGAATGATTTTAAAGTAAATATAATGAATAATAATGATATATATGACATAATAATGCTACTGGATTTATGAATATGTATATATATATATGTCATCTAATTACTTCCATTCAAGTCAACAAGGAAAGGGAAATAGCGTTCATGTGTATGTACGGCCTACCGTCTCCATGAGCGGTGTATTTCATTTAATTTATCTATCTATTATATATATATATAACTGACTATATATGATATATAAAAAATTATTTAAATTCTGGAAGTAAGTAAATATGGATATAATTAATAATAATATCAAGAACAACAAGTCCAAACACGTACGATAAATAAAATGATTTTACCCAAAATGCTGCTTTAACATTGAATTTACAAAAGAACGGGTAATATAAGGTCATAAGTGAACCATATATGATATAATAACAATGAATATGATTTGGTAATAAGACAATGATAGTATTTAAATCATTATACAGGAGGTTCGGATACATATGAAGCATATCGGACCTAAGTTAAGGGATAATTTTGCAAATCTCATTTTTATCGGAGATTACTTATACGTAAGTATTTACTGGGGTTATATTTTTCATCCATGTCCATAAAATGTTTTTCATAAAGTGTTTAATATTCTTACATGTATGTTTAAATTCATGTTTAACCCTCTTTTAATTTTAATTTGTGTTATGGAAGTAATCATTCTTTTGTTTACCATACGAGGTACTTTTTGACATTTCTGAAAAAAGTACAATAAGAATATTTTTTTAAACATATACGGCATGAATGGATTTTTATGGTTTCATAATGACTTATTTCAATGAATATTACAGTACTAAAATTCATTATTATTTTCAAAAAAATACTTTTCTTTTAAAATTTCATCTTATTTTGAGAAAAGAAAGTGATTTAGAAGAAGAAAGGATATTTTCCTCAAGAATTCAGTTCAAGTGTTTTATCAAAACTATTTTCCATCTAAAATGACATTATTTAGTATGTTTATGTTTCAAGTATAATGTCTATATTATTTACATGGTTTGATTTTTCTTATGATGAAATGATATCCATTTTTTTATATGGATTATGTTGTGATGGGATGATGTTTATGAAACCCATATTATTCATTGGGTTATGATGAATGATTATGTTTATTTTGTGGCACACAAAATAATGATTTCATTATAGATGGGTGAGAGATATATCTCCCTCAAATTCATTGGGTAAAGATTTATACCTCATGAGATAGACATGGCTGGAATGGTAAGTTAATCTGGTTCAGTGATATAGGACTGGAATGAGGAGAGAACTCGATTCAGAAAGGGACTTTCTCCACTAAGATGGTATTGGTAGCAATCCCTTGGCTACTATGGAAATCATATCACGTGCTTAATGGTTTTTCAAAATTACATGCCTTATTTCCATTCTATTTTATCATGATTGATGTTCTTTTATGATATATGCCTTACTTACTTCCATGATTTATGTCTTTGCTCATGATTTTGATGTTTAGATTTTATGTTCAAGTTTTTTTCATTCAAATGTTTATGGATTGTCTTATGTTCTCTATATTTACCGTTACTGATCATTTTTTCTCACCCTTTTTATGTTTTCCCCCAAGATATAAATAAAGATTTTAGGTAATAAAAAAAGTGGGATATCTTTATGGGAGATGTTTAAGATCTTTCATGATGATTAGATGATTATTTATTCGAGTTTCCAAAGACACTAAACTATTATAGTCCTTGTGTGTTTTTTTATTATGTATTAATTATTCCCCAAAAGTAATGTAATTTCCATGTACATCAAGCTTCAGGACACTACATTTGGTATCATAGGAATGGTTTAGTTAAACTTTGGAAACTAGGATGTGAAAACTTTAGTAACATCCCTAGAGATATTTATAAGGTATGTCTAGGGATGTCTCTAAGGTTAAGTATACATATAGGTTATAGTCCTAGAATTATGGTAATGATATTAGAATTTAACATAAGATGTTAGATATTGAAGGTACTGCCCCTTTATTATGTTGTTTTCCTTTCATGATTTTTCTCTCTCACACTATTCTTTTTGGATTTTAGAAAATGGCTGGAAACAGGAAGATTCATGATAATAGAGGATATGATGGACAATGGAATGATATTCTTAAGGAGAAACCAAATGAAATGGGATTTTGAAGTCCAAACATCGTTATTATTCCTAATCAGCAATCTCATAATATGATCAATAATCTCAATTTTGGTAAGTATCCTGACTCAACTAATAAGAGAAAGATGGAGTTTCATGATGAACAAGGAGGAAAGAAAGATCAATTTCCCTAATGTAAATCAGGTTGGAAGAGGCATAGGGAGAATGTTTTAATGGAACTAGAAGATTATTTGGGTGTGGAATAGAAGGACACAAATCTAGTAATTGTAAAAGAAAAGGTTTAGTTAACACCATGGAAAAGGATAGTGGTATTGCTAAGACATCAAAAACGGTTAAATGTTTCAAATGTGGAATGTACAGGCATTATGCAAACCAATGCCCTAAGGGAAAATCTCATTAAGAGAATCATCATGGTTATATAGGGAGTATTTATGTAGATGATGATGAAGAGACTGAAAATGATATATGAGATGAAAGAAATGATGAAGCTTAGTCAGTGGTTTAAGAAGGTATTGGAATGATTGTATGTTTATCAAGAATAATGTATGGTACTATGGAATAAAAAAAATCTAAGGATTGTTACACTGTTGTCTGTCCTTGAGTTTCTGAAAGTATATGACGAATGGTACTGGTAACCATGAAAGGTTATTAAAATATTTTTGGAAGGTAGATGATATGTGCATAATGAAAGGATAAGGAGATAATGAGATGTTTGATAGTATTAATGAGCTCATGACTAATATAAGGACAAACTGATATCATGGTTCGAGTATATAGAATTTTTGGGATTTTGGTAAGTGGAAAGAGTTACCTTTTGGTAGCATTAATGTTTTCACTATGGTTCTATGGTAATTCATGTTGTAAGAGAATACGAGATTAAGGTATTCACATGTTTGGAATGTGATCAACAAGATATATCTTCTGATACATGGGGGATAAATGATGGTATTCACATGCTTGGTAGATGAAATTTCTAGTAATCGTTTTATTTATACAATGAGAGGGAATAAGTGTATTTTGGATAAGTCTAAAGACTGGAATGGAATATGTTGGACATCATATAGTATTGTTTAATGCTAGAACTTTTTTCTATATTATTTCTGGAATGTTATAATAGTATAGTTTTAGAAAAAGGACAACTTGCATGATGGGTGACAACTCATCGTGTCGGACAGGGATGTGGGAATCGAACCCACAACCGAAGTGTGATAGGCCTTTGTCGCCAACCAATTTCCTACAAGAAGTCCCTAGTTTGTAGAAATTAGTTTTATTTTATTAATATGTATGATAGATGAAGTATAAGTCCATTTTTGGAACCATATACGATTAATCTCACCATAACATGGACTTATGTATATAACATTTTCTGACCTTATGTTTGAGATAAATGGAATGACCTATCATTCCATCGCATGATCTACTAACACTTCATGGAAGAAAAATTAAACATCATTTCATTCAGAAATGAAGTGGAAATTGTTCAAGGCACAAACAATAGTATGATTTTACCAATATCAAGTAAGTATTTATTTTAATTGAAAAAATATTCAACATTAGGGAAATGATCTTGAAAACCAAAAATGTTGTCTTAGTGCCCTCATATCGGATGAATCAGATGGTACCTTAAATCATCACAAATTTACAGCTTTGTGATTGTTGGATTTTTCATATCCATGTTCTCTACCACTCTTCATCTGAACATGATGGTAAGATTTATCTTCCATATCCATATTTTCACCTATATTATCTTGTGTGGAAACCCAGTGATGAGTTACTCTGGGTATTCATTATGATTCTAACGTTCCTTTTTAAAATGATGATTTATTATTCCTTTTTACAATGCAGGTTTCGATGAATGAAAATTTCAAGTAGTAAATGATTTATAACACTGACGAATTTTGAGGGTGAAATTCATTTTAACGGGGGTAAAATGTAACACCTTTAGAATTTATGAGAAATATTATTATAATTACATTGGTGTCTTGTGTTGTATGCTACACCAAGATTTCCTTGTTCTATACACAACACGGTATTATCTTGCAGTATACGTTAACACTATTTTGGGCTTGTGTTGCATGCCACAGCAACATTCCTCGATAGCGTGTGTTGTACGCAATACCAAGTTTCACTTAACAAGATAATATTATTATGAATTAGCCGTTATGAATAGTAATACCTAATTTTTAAAATTTTATAAGTTTTATTTTTCAAAATGGTCTTCATTTTTTGGATTCGGAATATCAAAATCAGTGTAGGGTGAATTTTTTCTATTTTTCAGAAATATTTCAATTTTTGATGAATAGTGAAAAACACTAAGTTATTGGTTAAAACCAAATTTTTATTTAAATAATAATTTAATTTATTTAAATATATTTTAGGTCAAAATAGATACATAATAGCTATATAAGATCAATTTAATTCATTGGAGTCATTTTATAATAGTTTTAGATATATAAAAATTTTATTGAATTTTTACCCTCTTTTACCCACCTCTTGGAGCATTTGAAAATTTACATAAATCATAATTTTACCGATTCTATGAGTGGAATTTAGAGAATCAGAGAGACACAGTTAATATCAATGAATAAAATGTGGTTCAATAAGATAAAAATAAATTTTGGGGAATAGTAAATTTTTTACTTTAATTTACCACGGTTAAAAGTAAATAGGGTAATTAAGGGTAAAAATGATATTATTATTACCCTAAAAATGTCATAATTATATTTTATAAGTATAATTCGACCAAAAACAACCTTAGGAATATAATATTATCATTTAGGTCCACTTAGATTACATTAGGACATTTATTATTATTTAATTCAAAGAAGAGTTAAAATAGTTAAAATCAAATTTTAATAATTAAAACATTTTTAATATAGAGTTATACATAAGATAAATTCTACTATAAATATTAATTAGAAAGATAAAACTATTTCCTAGATAATGGTATTTTATTTATAATTTTTAAACATTAAAAAATTTAATTTATTTATGACACAATGATGATGCAATAATTACCTTATTAATGAAATATTAACATAACTGATGTAATAAATGCCCAAATAAATGTAATTTGAGACTTTGAATGAATTAAAAAAATATAGGTTAATATGAATTGTTATTATTTATTAAATTTGTTTTTTTAACTAATCATGCTGTTATGAGTTTCACAAAAATCAATTACCAAATAGTGTCAAAATTGACATAAAATATTTTTAAAAACAAATATTATATTATAATTGTTATGAGATTTTTAAAAATAATTGGTTTGTCCAAATGACTTATATAAGGATATATATATTAAAAATTAACCACTTGGGGTTCATTTGGCTTGTTATAGTAAGGTTAATAACCATATAGAGGAAGAAAACAAGAAGACATGGTAAAAGTTAAATTATTTAACTTACAGTTAAATCTAAATGATAAGGTTAAAATAGTAAGATTAAATTGTCTAACACCTATTTGTTGACATTATTTAGACCCATAACCACTTTATCTTCTAAATAAGTCACTTTGGATCCATTATAAACCGAATATGACTTTATTATAAAATAATATTTTAAGTTTTTCCTAAGGTGCCCCTCTCCTCTGTTATAAAAGGGCACATCCTCCCTCTTCTCATTACACAATTTTGATCCTTCAATCTCAGACTAAACCTGTCCATTTCCCATCTCAACTTCCCTATAAACATTATAGAGGTTCTGGTCTCCTAAAAAGGCCAACTCTAGTGCCTTAAGATAAATCATAAAAGAGGTGCGTCGAAGAAGAGGTAATCTCTTCTACCGATTCTTTCAAGTTTCATTCTTCTTCAACATCTTCTATTTTAGTTGTTTCATTATAAAGTAATAAAATTAGTTTCACTAATATAATGATATGTTATTATAAATATGAAACAACCCCATTTCACCTTCTATCCATCCTATGGAAAATTAAATCACCGCGCGTGCGTACGTAGGGAATACTGTCTCCACGTCGTAGTGTAATCTGTTTTTCCACCACCACCTTACATGGATGGGTATAATGGTGTAAATAATAACTATATATGGTTATTATAACATGATACTAATTCTGATATATTATATCATCCACTACAATTAAATTCAATAACAATGGGAACGATATCATCGCTCGTGCGTATTTACGGATTACCATCTCCACAATGCGATGAGATTCATTCTCCATGATAACCATTCAAGAATGATTATAAAGTATATATAATGAAAAATAATGATATATATGACATAATAATTTTATTTTATTTATGAACATATATATATATATTTATTTTTCACCTACTTACTTCCATTCTAGTCAATAAGGAAAGGAAAACAGCGTTCATGCGTACGTACAACCTACCATATCCATGAATGATGTATTTGATTTCATTTATCTATCTATTATATATATATACTGAATATATATGATATATTAATCATTATTTACATTCTGGAAGTATGTAAATTATGTTATAATTTTTAATAATATCAATAACAACAAGTCCAAACACGTACGATAAATAAAAAGATTTTTCCCAAAAATCTTCTTTAATATGGAATTTACAAAAGAACAGGTAATATAAAGTAATAATTGAACAATATATGATATCATAACAATGAATATGAATATTTAATATGTAAATGACATTATTTAAATCATTATACAAGATTTTCGGATACGTAAGAAGCATATCGGTCCTAAAGTAAGGGATAATTTTTCAAATCTCATTTTTTCTGAGATTGCTTATACGTACGTATTTACTGGAGTTATATTTTTCATCCATGTCCATTATTTTTTTTCATAAAGTGTTTAATTTTATTACATGTATGTTTAACTTCAATTTTACCCCTATTTTACTTTTACTTTTAGTTATGCAAAGAATCTTTCTTTTTTACCATACGAGTTACTGTATGACTATTTTGGAAAAAGTACAAGAAGAATGTTTTTTTAACTTTTACAGCATGAATGGATTTTTACGGTTTTATATTGAATTATTTCAATGAATCTTACTCTACAAAACATCATGATTATTTTCTAAAAAATACATTTCTTTTAAAATTTCATGGCATTTTGAGAAAATAATGTGATTTTGAATAAGAAGGGATATTTTCCTCAAAAATTCATTTCAAGTGTTTTATCAAAACTATTTTCCATCCAGGATGACATTATTTAGTATGTTTATGTTTCAAGTATAATGTCTATATAATTTACATGGTTTGATTTTTCTTATGATGAAATGATATCCATTTTTTTATATGGATTATTTTTTGATGGGATGATGTTTATGAAACCCATATTATTCTTTGTGTTATGATGAATGATTATGTCTATTTTGTGGCACATGAAATAATGATTTCATTATGAGATGTGAGGGACCTATATCTCCCTCCAATGCATTGGGTAAATATTTATATCTCATGATATAGATATGGTTGGAATGGTAAGTTAATCCGGTTCCGTGATACATTACTGGAATGGGGAGTGAACTCGATTCAAAAAGGGACTTTGTCCACTAATATGGTCTTGAAAGCATTGCCTTGGCTACCATGGAAATCATATCATGTGCGTAATGGTTTTCCACAATTACATGTTTTATTTCCATGTTATTTTATCATGATTGATGTTCTTTTATTTTATATGCCTTACGTACTTCCATGATTTATTTCTTTGCTCAATATTTTGATGTTTAGATTTTATGTTTATGTTTTTGCATTCAAATGATTATGGATTGTTTTATTTTCTCTATGTTTACCCTTAATAATCATTTGATATCACCCTTTTTATGTTTTTTTACCATGATATTATGAAAGGTTTTAGGTACGAAAACAGAAGGGGAAGATATTTAAGGGAGATGTTGGTGATTTTTCACCGTGATTAGAAGATTATTTTTCCGAGTTTCCAAAGACACTAAACTATTATGGTCCTTGTGTGTTTGTTTTTGTTTTTATTATGTATTCCACAAAAGTAATGTAATGTCCATGTACATCAAACATGGGCCTCTACACATGCTATCTGAAAGAGGTCACACACCATGTGATTATCATCTCCTTCTCGGAACCCTAGTAACTGCTGAAGTGGCCCCTCACGGTGTGTCTTCTGATTTACATGATGTGTTTCTCAGGATTTTGTAGATCTGGAGTTTTTCCTTTATTCTTCCTTGTATTATTCGTCCACCAAGATCTTTTCTTGAAAAAAATATGTAGATCCTGGATCTACATGTACCGCACATTGGTGGAAATATCTCACTTGAAACCCACCTTGAAATGCATCCAGAACTAACCTCCAACATCCATTTTCCATGCATTGCCCAATAATGGAATGGAACCATATATCCTTTTCTGTACCACCCCGATCTACCCTTCAAAACCATTGAACCCTCAATCTGTATCCATCTACATGTTTTGTACCTATGGTTTGGATTCGTTAGAGAAAATAACGGTTGCACAATGATCTAGAACTGGATATTTTTCAATCCATTGGCCAAGATATTTCCAAAGACGATCACATGAATAAAATTATAGAGAATTCCATAAACCATGAAAGTGTGGAACAAACCTTAGTCATTGTTCATTTCGGATTGATTCATTATAATAGAGAAGATGAACAAGGTGGGATAATCAATGAACAAGAAACTTAGCAAATCTATTCAATTACATCTATCGATAAGGCACATATCAATTCATAATCATTGAATTGAACTATGTTAATATGGGATTATAAAAATGATGAAATTATAAAAGAAAAACACCCCACCTTGAATTTGGATCGATCATCCATGAAGAATAGTTGCGTTGTCAGTGTTGATGAGATCCTCCAACTCCACTAGCGGGACGATCCATGATATTTTGTCTCCAACCAAGAACACTCTCCTCTAATGTCATCTAGGTCTCCAGGGTTTAGTGTCCATCAGTGATAAGAAATCCTTATCTATGAACTTATAGTGGGATAAGTTAGCTACACTAATGAAAAATTAAATTAATCATTAAATTAATATATTTTATCAATTTCATGCCTGAAAACGTTTTTTAAAATGACCTGCATTGACCAATGTTAGGTCACACTGAAGGTAAGGATTCTATTTTGGATTCAATGGTGCCCTCATAATTCTAATCTAGGCGTTTTTATGAGTTATTAAAATTTATTAAGAAAAATATATGCATGTGCAATATAATATTTTAATATTTTTCAAACATTTAATCTTTGACCACCGGGCCTCAAAATCGCATGTCGTCTCAGCACCTGGTCTAAAAAATAATCCATATTGTATTTAACTAAATACTTGAAAAATATGATATGTTACATTCATGAATCATCGTGTCATTTGATTTAGGTTGAATGAATAGGACCATGATTTTATAGAAACCATAGATGACATGTAACCTACCGAGCCAAGGTTTTTTCTATATACTTCAGAAATTAATGAGGAAATCATAAACCATAAAATTTGAGTGTACTAAGATCATGATAAATGGTATCGGGTGAATACGAAAGGGATGAACAATTACTTTGAATCATGGGTTCCAGTATATTGTCTTCAAACTTATGGGGACAGAAGAGGCTTATCCCAATGGTTATGTTACTATTATTCAACCAACCCATTTTTTTGGATGTTTTATGAATGGAAAACTAGGGTACATAATTTATAGTTAAACGGTTCCATAAATTGACTGACTAACCCATTTTGTGCTCCGTTTTATGCAAATTTGACTAGGGATTTTTACATTGTTTTCAGGAAAAAGATATCTCAAGTATCAAAAATTATTCCACCAGAAGTTGAGGAATGATTATAAAGATATAAAAATATTCAATATTTGTAGAATGACGTGTGGAAGGGATTGGTTTAAGCACAAATAAAATATTTTTATTTCTATTGTCCATGATTTGGGTGTCCCTTGTATAGATCTGACTCATATATATAGGAGGGACATCTCTGTTTCCTGAATGGTCCCGTTTAATGAGGGGATCCAAAAAAAAGATCCTAAATTGATATCTGTTTGTTTCCTAGAAAGGATAATTTTTATTTACCCTATACCTAAGAGTAGGACATAAGACCAAGGTGTCACTATGTATCTTAATGGGATGAGAATCAGGCCACACATAGTTCATGAGGAGAGTGTTAATTTTATTGTCATGTGATGGGGAAGCCTAATGTGTCTTTTAAGGTCTTGCATCCTATACCATGGTCACCCCAATTTTAATTGATATTCTTTAATCATGATGGTGAATCATTTAGAAAGATCCAAAGCCCACGTGAGATGTTCCTAGTGTGATAATCAATGAGTGGTAAATGTTTCTTCTATAGCGCAAGGGAAACACAATTGAAGGATATGGAAATTTATATTCTATGGTGGTTGGGAAATGAGATATGATCCATGAATTACTACGTATCTCATCACGATTATAATAAAGCCATATATATTTCTTGATATCCCATGAAGTTTATCTTCTTTCTGTAAGAACAATGATTAATATATGTTAAAGCATGTAAATATTGTGTTCGAACCAACGTATAGCACCCAGGTGTCACTACATATATTTCTTGGGAAACCCTAGGTAGGTTTTAATTCATACTATGAAGTAAATGTTCTTTTGTGGTTTAATTTTGTTGATACCTGGGATTATAGATCTGGGTGTTACAATGTTTCTTGCTGAAGCAAGAATCAAGACACATGTAGTTCTTGAAAAGTATCCCTGTATAGGTCTGATCAATTTAGAGGGAGTTGGGAATTTTTTATTTAAATTGGACCCATGATTCTGATCTGTGAAACACTACATTTCTTGATGAATGAAGAATCATTCCACACATAGTTCTTGAAAATTTTTCACCACACTAACTGAGTCTTGACATGGGTAAATGGGATTAAATATTTTCTAGATTGATGGATGGGTCCAAAATATGATGTCTTGGTGTTACCATTAATATCATCATAATGAGAACCAATATATTTGTTTTGGATAATTTCTCTATGTATATCTAGTTAATACAGAGGGAAAATAGGGCTTATCTACTTTTCGTCATGGTTGGGACCAATGATAGAAATCTGGGTGTCACTATGTATACCATTAGAAATGATAATCAATACACACATAGTTCTTCAACATATTATATAGTTTATCATCATACAATGATCAATTTTTCCATGAAATTTATTATATTACAGTAATGACATGAAACTTTTGGGTCTTACACCTGTAATAGAGGCCCAAATTTTTTTATAGAGTGGCCATGATGTAAGTGGGGCTTATACATGGGAGTTGCATATCTTTTCTTCCTCATTTTTGGTCAAGGGGGAATGTAGACCCACTAAGGGATTAGAGGGATGTGATTAAGACCTACTCAGGAGGTGGATGCCCCTTTTTAATGGACCATTAATATTTTTTCAGCACATAGTACTTTGGGGGTTTATTAACATCAAATTAAAGGGATGTTAACCATGTAGTTTAACGTGATGTGGTGAGGATGAAGGGTGTCTTGTGGTTTTAATTTAATATGACTAGTACCTTATGTCATGTTTTTTATTATCATGAAACAGGGTCAATAATTAAATGATGTTTAATTTCATGGGGTGTTGATGTTATGTAATGCATTTTATGGTCGTGTGACAATGACCAACTATGCATTTTAACATCATGCAGCTGGGGTGTATGTGGTGCTGTGAATTTTAACTTCCTGTGGCTAGGATAACCTTTGTGGGATTAAAAAAAATTCTTCAAGTATATTTAATTGGTTGGATTCATAATGAGTTATCCATCCATTGAGATCATGTAGTAACATTTGTTATAGTGGACCTTGTGTATTGATTACAGTCCCTCCCACATGGGCTCAAGCTTTGGGGGCTTCTTTATTAGTATTATTGGAGTCTGAAGGACTAGTACCAATTCTCCTTGTAGTAATGAACATAGGAAACCCGTATTGTTGAAATATCATGCAATTTGATTCTGGTATACTGCCAAGTGTTGAAAGTTATGAAATATTTTTTCATATAGTTTCTCCAATTCATCCAGGAATTTTTGGATTTCTCATCAGCAGATAACTAATCACAGATGGAAACACTGAGTGATGGAAACTGAACCTCAATGGGAAGAACTACTTCTATCCCATATACCAGTGAATACATGGTATCCCATGTGGATGTATTAGTTATAGTAAAATAATACCATAATGTATGCAAGATATTTATAGGAAAAAACTATTTATCTTTATTTATCATTTAATGAGTATATTCAATAGGGTCTTATTGAAATCCTCTATCGGTCCATTGGATACTACATGATTACAGGATGAATGATTGGATTTTATATTGTACTTCTAATATAGCTTCTCTTCCAAGGAAGAAAACAATAGTGACATTTTCTATCAGTATGGTTTGAGAAATTTTAAATATAGTAATGATGTTGGTTTCCACCAAGACGATAATGTTTTTGGCACTTAATTCATTTAGGGGTACACCTCATCTCATTTTGAGAAGAAATTAGTAATAGTTAATATGTATTTAATCTTAATTTCATTAGCTAGGGGAATGACCCCACTACATCCATTACCCATGTGGAAAATTCCCAAGAGTATTTGGTTGTATGTGGGAACTCTAGGGGTAGATGGACAATGTCTTCATACACCTTAAGGAATGAAATTTCTTGGTGAATTCTATGAAATAATGCATCATTGAAGGAAAAAAATACAAGTATTTTAATTTGATCAGAACGCTTATATCCTGACTGATGTGCACCACAGGCTGCTGCACACACTTCTTCCATGATAATTGTAGTATCTTCTCTATTGATACATATGAGAGGGTCTCAATAACAAACTCGTTTTTAGATGAATTTCTATTGATTTTTTCTATTACAAATAGTGTATTTGACTTCTCGTTACTAGATTTTCTCTATCCGAGCTCTATCCAGTTGGATAACTCTATCATAGAAATATTCCATGATGGGTTTCATCAATCCCATGATAAGACCTTTTGTGTAACACCCTGAGATTTTATGAGTTATATTATTTTAAATTTCTTTGATTTCTCATATTGTACACTACACCAAGATTAACTTGTACTATAGGCAAAACTGTATTAACTTGCAGTATACGCAACACTATTCTTGGCTCGTGTTACACCCAATTTCAAGTTCGTTTTGTAGAAATTATTCAACACAACATTAAGTATAGATTTTGTTTAATGAATAAATGAAATAAGTTTTTATTATTTTATACACAACACCAAAGGGAGTGTTTACTACACTCGGCCCTGACTTTGCTTGCATTACACGCAATCGTGACCTTCCTCGATAGCGTGTATAGTACGAAATACTGGGTTTTACAAGACAATGATATTTTGTTATAATATTATTCTGAACTTGCCGTTATGAATAGTATAACTACTTTTTAATTTTGTAACATTATTATTCATCTTACACATTTTCTAGAACAAGCTATGGGAACAAAATAAATTTTTCGAGTAAAATAATTATTAAAAAAAAATGCAGTTTTGCCACATTTTTTGGCACACCCACGTTAAATCTAGTTTTGAAAAAGTTTATAAGTTCAATTTGACAAAATAAAATTCTTATTTGGAATCAGGATATAAAAATTTACTTTGGATATTTTTTTCATATTATTCTGATTACTTTCAAATTTTAATGAATAGTAAAAACATGCTATATTTTAATTAAAAACAACTTTTTTCATCGTAATAATTTATATTGTAAAATTATAATATTTAATGTTTTTAAATTATAAATAGAATATATTTTTTCAATTTAATATAATTTATGTCATTAGGATTGATTTTACATTGAATTCATAGGTAAAATCATTTCAATCTTTTGCAATGTTTTATCTTTTAAAAACACGTTTTCTTAACAACGAGATTAATTTTAAATTAATTTCTGCAACTTCTGTGATTTGAATTTGGAAAAATGGATTCCATATTTGGAATAAATAGGTCCAAATTATGTTAATAGGCTATTTTGTTTTGGGCACTATGAATGGTAACTAGAGTAAATTTTATTTACCATAGTTAAAGGTAAATCAGGTATATATGGGTAAGTATAATATTATAAAATTATACTAACACTTTTATTAATATAAATATATGATTATATTTCGTTATATTTCAAATTTGGGTCTAAATGGAATCCATTGGAATCCACTTGGATGTGATTAAGACCTTTAATTTATTTTATTTTAAAGAAAGTGAAATGTGTCTCACTGAAACGTTAATAAATAAAGTACTTTTAATATAAGGTTATAAAGAATATAAATTCGATAATAAATACTCATTTTAAAGATAAAATGTTTTTATTTGTTATTTTAATTTATTTGTAATTTTTAATAGATATTTAATTACATTAATAGCTTATACATTAATGATACAGAAAATATTTGTTTAGTGGAAAATAAGTAATATAGTTTTTATTAAAATAATAATACCTATTAAAAGGACAAAAAACCTGACCAAAACTTATTGGTCATATATTTCTAAACCTTAACCATCCAATGGTTTAATATTTGACCATTTGGAGCTTTGTGAAATCAATTATGACACTTATATTATTTTATTTTAAATGATGTCAAAGTTGTCACATTCATAATTTAATAAATATAACAATTTACATGATTTTATTTTAAGATGATACATTATATTAAAAGTATTATTTTGAAAGATATTAGTTTTATCATCATCATAGTATTTTATTTTTAATTTATATTAAACTAATAAGCATATTAAATGATTATACAAAAATGATGTATTAATTGTTTTATTAAGAGAAATATCAAATAAGTGGTTTTATAAATATTAAAATAAATATAATATTAACTAATTAATATTATCCACAAATTTTATAGATTCATATGACATGTTAGGAGTCTATTAAATATTTTGGTTCTAATATATCCTCTGTGTAATTTTATTTAAATTCAAATAAATCAATAGTGTCAAAATTTACACTATTGTTATATTATAAAAAAAATTATTATAAAATTTTTTAAAAATAAAAAACAATATCAAAAAATTATAAATTATAATTTATATGGTCTAAAATGTCATAAAGTATCCAATTATGGAAAATATACTGCACATAGTTAATTATTTATAACAATTTAAAATTTAGAATATTATTACCACAAAAAAATTTAATAGATTAAATAAGGATAAATCAAGTTGATAAGGTTTAAAATAAATTACAAACATGTATAAATCTTATTGTTTGATTATATTACAACCCTATAGAATCTAAGCTTCAGATTTGAGTCATTTTTTTTTGGTTTTTAAATGGGGTTGGAAGTTATTATAAATTAATATTTCTTATGTTTCCAAAGGTGCCTCTCTCCTCCCTTATAAAAGGGCACCTCCTCCCCCTCCTCCTCACACCAATTTGAGATTTCATGCTCTGCCAAACACTTCCCATTTCACTTCTCCACTTTCCTAGAAACTTTATAGAGGTCTTGGTTTTCTTCAAAGTCCAACTTTAGTGCCCTAAGAGGAGGTTTAGAAGAGGCGTGTAGAAGAATAGGTAATATCCTTTACAGATTCATTCAAGTTCATTTCTTCTTCTATATCCTCTGATTTTTTTGTTTTATAATAAAGTAATAACATCAGTATCACTAATATACTGATATGTTATTATAAATATGAACCAATTTAATTTGAACTTCTATTCATCCTATGGAAAATGAAATCACCGTGCGTGCGTACGTACAGAATACCGTCTCTACGCCGTGGTGTAATCTATTTTTCCACCACCACCTAACTTGGATGGGTATAATGGTGTAAAGAATAACTATATATGGTTATTATAACATGATACTAAATATGAGATATTATATCAGACACTCTAATTCCATTCAATAATTTTGGGAACGATATCATCGCTCGTGCGTACGTACAGATTACCGTGTCCACAATGCGATGAGATTCATTCTCCAAGTTAACCATTCATGAATGATTATAAAATATATATATTAAATAATTATGAAATATATGACATATTAATGATACTGGATTTAGGTATATGTTGTTTACTTACTTACATTCAATTTTATAAGGAAACAAAAACAGCGTTCATGTGTACGTACGGCCTACCGTCTCCATGAATGGTGTATTTATTTCTATTTATCGATCTA
Source organism: Viscum album (assembly GCA_963277665.1). Lineage (NCBI taxonomy): Eukaryota > Viridiplantae > Streptophyta > Magnoliopsida > Santalales > Viscaceae > Viscum > Viscum album. Next base: position 2,040,555,167 of record OY728161.1, on the reverse strand, counting down.
TTATATATATGCATATTATAAATATATATTATATATAAATCATTTTTAAATTATGGAATTAATTATATAATGATATAAATAATAATATTATCAAGAACAAAAATTCCAAACACATATGATAAATGAAACACTTTTACCCAAAATACTGCTTTAACATGGAATTGACAAATGAACGGGTAATATAAAGTCGTAAGTGAATCATATATGATATCATAAATATTATTATGGTTCATTTAAAAGTTAATAATATGTTTAAACTCACTATAATGGAATCTTGGACACATATAGATGAAATTGGACATAAGGTAAGGGATAATTTTGCAATCTCATTTTTATCTGAGATTGTTTATACGTAAGTATTTATTGGGTTATATTTATCATCCATTTCCATGTTTTAGATAAATGTTTTCATAAAGTATTTACTATTATTCCATTTACGTTTAAAGTCATTTATAACCCTTTTTTGACTTTTACTATTTACTGTGGAAGGATTCTTTCTTTTGTTTACCATACGAGGTACTTTTTGACTTTTCCGGCAAAAGTACAAGAAGAATGTTTTTTTAACTTATACAGAATGAACGTGCTTTTATGGATTCATAATGCCTTATTTTAATGAATCTTACTCTACAATATTTCATTATTATTTTCAACAAAAACCTTTTCTTTTTAAATTTCATGGCAATTTGTGAAAAGAAAATGATTTTGAAGAGGAAAGGATATTTTCCTCAAGAATTCATTTCAAGTGTTTAATAAAACATATTTTCCATATAAGATGAAATTATTTAGTATTTTTATGTTTCAAGTATAATGTCTATATTATTTACAAGGTTTTATTTTTATTATGATGAAATGAAATCCATTTGTTTTATATGGATTATGTTATGATGGGATGATGTTGATGAAACCTGTTTTATTCTTTGTGTTATGATGAATGAATTATGTTTATTTTATGGCACACATAAGAATGATTTAATTTTGAGATGTGTGGGACATATATCTCCCTCCAATTAATTAGGTAAAGATTTATATCTCATTCTATAAAAATGGATGGAACGAAATGTAAATCTAGTTTAGTAATATAGGGCCGGAACGACAAGTCAACCCGGTTCAGTAATGGACATTGTCCATTATGATGGTCTTGGCATAAATTCCTTGGATAATATGGAAATCATATCATGTGAGTAATAGATTTCCACAATTACATGTTTTATTTACATACTATTTTATCATGATTGATGTTCCTTTATGATCTATGCCTTACGTACTTCTAATATTTATTTCACAACTAAAGATTTTGATGATTAATCTTTATGTTTATTATTTTTATGTTCAAATGTATATGGTTTGTTTTATTTTCTCCATGATTACCCTTTCTAAGAATTTGAGCTCACCCTTTATATGTTTTCTTTTCCCAGGATATAAATAAAGTTTTTAGGTAAGAAAAAAAAAGTGGAAGATCTTTCACCATGATTAGAAGATTATGTCCCGAGTTTCCAAAGACACTAAACTATTACGGTCCTTGGGTGTCTGTTTTTTATGTATTATGTATTATGAAAAAGTAATGTAACATCCATGTATGTCAAGCTTGGGTCTCTATAGTTGGTATCAGAGGAATGGTTTAGTTATCCTTTGGATTCTTGGATGTCAAAACTCTAGTGAAATTCCAAGAGATATTACTAAGGTATGTCTAGGGATATCCCTAAGGATAAATATACATATTGGTTATAGTCATAGAATTATGGTAACGATCTTAGAATTAAACCTAAGATGTTATATATTGAAGGTACTCCCCCTTTATTATGTCATTTTCTGAGCATGATATTTTCCTCTCACACTATTCTTTTAGGGTTTTAGATGATGGCTGGAACCCGAAGGAACCGTGTTGATCAATTTAATGGAAAATGAAATTATTTGACTCCCAAACAACCAAATGTGATGAGAGATGGAGTGAAAATTTTATTGCTATACCTGCACAAGCTATGAATCATTCTGCACTTCCAAATGAGTAGAGAAATGAACAATATTCTGTTGAGTCCTTCATGAGGCAACGTCCACCTTCTTTCAGTGGGTCTCCTGATCCACTTGTGGCTGAAAAATGGATCAATACCAATGAAAATGATATTCTCCATAATTTTTTTTACAGAGAACGAAAAAGTCATTTTGGCTATTTACTGGTTAGAAGGTGAAGCATACCAGTGGTGGACTCTAATTAAGAATACAAGGCCCCAATATGGAATTGAATCAATAGAATGGGACGAGTTCAAGAACATATTTTTCAGTAAGTACATACTTCATATTCTTAGAACAATGATGGAAAATAAATTTTGTGATCTTAAGAAAAAGGATGATGAATCTATTGGTATATATGAAGCAAATTTTACAAGGATTTCAAGGTATACATCTGGATTTATCATCCAATCTGAAATTAAATTTGATCGATTCTTCAGTGGCTTAAAACAAAATCTTCTAAGAGCATTATCTATAAGAGACATTAGTACATATGAAGAAATTGTGTGTTGTGCTATCAAGGTAGAACTGGAAGTTGGTGTTACATGTCCATATCATGGTTTTAACAAGAAATGAAAGATGGAGTTCAAGGAAAAATCTCAAAATAATTTTGAAAAGAAGGTGAATGTTTCTTTATGCTCAAAGTGTAGAAAGAGGCATGGTGGATATTGTCTAAAAGGTAATAGAAAATGTTTCATGTCTGGAAAAGAAGGTCATCGAGGAGCTGAGTGCAGAAGTAATGGGAAAAAGGTTTCTAATAACGTGAATTGATAAAATACTACAAAGAACACTCCACTAACACATCAATGCTACAAGTGCAAGGAAATGGGTCATTATGCTAACCAATTACCTAATCCAAGGGTTAATGATGATCACCATCAACAACCTCTAAAGGAAAAGGACAAAGGGATGTCACATGCTATCACTATTGGCGATGTTGAGTATGACAACAATGTGGTGTAATGATTATGTGTTGATGAAATTGGATTCCAAAATAATGTTGTGGTATCTCATTTATAGTATCGTAGAATATTAGAATATCTATGTATTGGTTTATTATAGTTTTCAATAATTACATGGTATGGGTAACCATGAAAAGTGATTGAAATAGTTTTGGAAATAAAATGATATGTTCATAATGAAGGGATAAAGAGATAATGAAATGTTTGATAGTATTAATTAGCTCATGAATAATATAAGGACAAAGTGGTATCATGGTTTGAGTATATATAAATTTTGGAATTTTGGTATTTGAAAAGGGTTAACTTTTTACAAAATTCATTTTTTCACTATGGTTTAATAGGTATTCATTTTTTAAGAGAATACATGATTAAGGAATTCAAATATTTGGAATGTGACAAAGAGAATATATCTTATTATTTATGGGGGATAAAGGATGGTATTCACATTCTTGGTAGAGGACCATTAAAGTAATCATTTTCATTATACTATGAGTTTGGAAAAATGTATTTTGGATAATTCTAAAGATTGGAATGGATTATGTTAGACATAAGATAGTATTTTTTAAGGTTAGAACTTTTTTTAATATAATTTCTATAATGTTATAATAGTGTTGTTTTAGAAAAAGGACAACCTGCAGGATGGGCGACAACCCATCGCGTCAGAAAAGGTTGCGGGAATCGAACCCACAACCGAAGTGTGACAGGCCTTGATCGCCTACCACTGGCCTACAAGAAGTCCCTCATTTGTAGAAACTAGTTTTATTTCATTAATCATGATGATAAATGAAGTATATTTACATTTTTAGAACCATATATGATTAATCTCACAATGGACGGACTTATGTATATAACTTTTTCTAACCTTATGTTTGGGGAAAATGGAATGACCTATCATTCAATGGCATGATCTGCTAACACTTCACAAAAGACAAATTCAACTTCATTTCTTTAAGAGATGAAGTGGAAATTGTTCAAGGCATGAGCAACAATGATATTATACCAAAATCAAGTAAGTATTTATTTTCATTAAAACAATTTTCAACATTTGGGAAAGGATATTTAAAACCAAAAATGTTGTCCAAGAGCCCTTATATCTGATGAATCAGATGGTACCTTATATCATCACAAATGTATGACTTTGTGATGTTGTCTTTGTCATAGCCTTGTCCTCTACCACTCTTCATTAGAAGTTGATGGTTATATTTCTCTTCCATATCCATATTTTCACCTATTTTCTCCTATGCGGAAACCTAGTAATGAGTTAATCTCAGTAACCATTATGTTCTTTACTTCACTTTTTAAAATTATGTTTTAGTATTACTTTTTACGATGTTTATTTCTATGAAAGAAACTTTCAATTAGTAAACGATTTACAACCCCGATGAATTTCGAGGGAGAAATTCATTTTAATGGGGGTAGAATGTAACACCCCGATATTTTATGAGATATATTATTTTTAATTTCTTTGATGTCTTCTATTATACACTACACCAAGATTATCTTGTAGTATATGTAACACCGTATTAGATTGTAGTATAGGCAACATAATTCTTGGCTCGTGTTACACCCAATTTCAAGTTCGTTTTGTAGAAATTATTATATGCAACCTTAAGTATATGTTTTGTTTAATGTATATATAAAATATGTTTTGATTATGTTATACACAACACCGAAGTGAGATTGTACTACACGCAACCCTGACTTGGCTTGCATTACACACAATCATGACCTTCCTCGATAGCGTGTGTAGTACGCGATACCGGGTTTCACTAAACAACGATATTTTGGTATAATAATATTATGAACTAGATATTATGAAAATTATTAACTAAATATAGAATTTTATATCATTATTATTCATCTTATATATTTTATAGAACATGGTATGAGAACAAAATAAAATTTTCGGGTAAAATAAGTATTTTTCAAAAAATGAAGTTTTGTCGCCTTTTGATGGAGCACCCAATTTAAATCTAGTTTTTGACAAGTTAATAAGTTCAATTTGAAAAAATAAAATTCTTATTTTCAATCATGATATAAAAATTTACTTTGGATAATTTTTTCATATTATTCTGATTACGTTCATATTTTAATGAATAGTAAAACATGCTATATTTTAATTAAAAACAACTTTTTTCATTGTAATAATTTATATGGTTAAATTATAATATTTAATATTTTTAATGTATAAATATAATATATTTTTTCTATTTAATATAATTTATGTCATTATAAATGATTTTACGTTGAATTCATAGGTAAAATCATTTCAATCTTTTGCAATGTTTTGACATTTAAAAACTTGTTTTCTTAACAACAAGATTAATTTTATATTAATTTATGAAACTTCTGTGATTTTAATTTGGAAAAATGGATTCCATATTTGGAATTAGTATGTCCAAATTATGTTAATAGGATACTTTTTATTTTAGGGCACTATGAATAGTAACTACGGTAAATTTTATTTACCATAGTTAAAGGTAAATCAGGTAATTAAGTGTAAATATAATATTATAAAATTACCCTAACACTTGTATTAATATAATTCTATGATTATATTTCGTCCTAATCCATATTTGGGTCTAAATGGAATCCATTGGAACCCACTTGGATGTGATTAAGGCCTTTAACTTATTTTATTTTAAAAAAGTGAAATATGACTCACTCCAACTTTAATAATTAAAGTATTTTTAATATAAGTTTATATAGAATATAAATTTGATCATAAATACTCATTTAAAATATAAAATGTTTTTCTTTGATATGGTAATTTATTTGTAATTTTAATAGATATTTAATTACCTTAATAGCTTATACATTAATGATGCAAAAATTATTTATTTACAGAAAAATCAGTAATATAGTTTTTATTAAAATAATAATACCCATTAAAAGGCCCAAAAACCTGACAAAATCTTATTGGTCGTATATATCTAAACCGTAAACATCCAATGGTATATGTTCTGACCATTTTGAGTTTTAGAAAAGTGATAATGACACTTACATTATTTTATTTTAAATGATGTCAAAGTTGTTACCTTCATAATTTAATAAACATAACAATTTACATGTTATGATTTTAAGATGATAAATTTGAGTAAAAGTATTATTTATAAATATATTAGGTTTATAATAATCATATAATTTTTTTAATTTTAATGAAACTAATAACCATATTAAATGATTATACAAAAATGATGTAGTAATTTTTTTATTAAGAAAAAATATCAAATAAATGGTCTTATAAATATTAAAATAAATATTATATGTACTAATTAATGTTATCCAAAAAATTTATATATGAATATGACATTATAGGAGTCTATTAAATTTTTTTTTCATATATATCATCTATGTATATTTTATTTAAATTCAAATAAATGAATAGTGTCAAAAATGACACTATTGTTATTTTATAAAAATAACATATTATAAAATTGTTTAAAAATCCCAAAAATATTTAAAAATTATAAATTGAAATTTATATGGTATAAAATGTCATAATGTATCCAATTATGGACAATTCAAAGCACATATGTAATTATTTATTACAATTTTAAATTTAGAATATTATTACCACAAATAAAATTAAATAGATTAAATAAGGATAAATCAAGTTGATAAGGATTAAAAAAATTACCAACATGTCTAAATCTTATTGGATGATGAGATTAAAACACTATATCATCTAAGATTCTGATTTGAGTCATTTTAGAAGGTTTTAAATTGGGGTTGGAATTTATTATAAATTAATATTTCTTATGTTTCCAAAGGTGCCCCTATCCTCCCTTATAAAAGGGCACCTCCTACCTCTCCTCCTCACACCACATTGAGCCTTCAAGCTCAGACAAACCCTATCTATTTCACTTCTCCACTTTCCTAGAAACATACTAGAGGTCTCGGTATTCTTCAAAGTCCGACATTAGTGCCCTAAGATGAGGTTTAGAAGAGGCGTGTCGAAGAATAAGTAATATCCTTTAGCGATTCTTTCCAGTTCATTTCTTCTTCTACTTTCACTTATTTTGTTGTTTTATAATAAAGTAATAACATCAGTATCACTCATTTACTGATATGTTTTTATAAATACGAACCAACCCTATTTGACCTTCTATCCATCCTATGAAAAACAAAATCATCGTGCGTGCGTACGTACAGATTACTGTCTCCACGTTGTGGTGTAATCTGTTTTTCCACCACCACCTTACTTGGATGGGTATAATGGTGTAAATAATTATTATATATGGTTATTATAATATGATAATAATTCTTAGATATTATATCTTCCACTGTAATTCCATTCAATAATTTTGGGAATGATATCATCACTCGTGCGTACGTACAAATTACCGTCTCTACGACGCGATGAGATTCATTCTCCAAGTTAACCATTAAAGAATGATTATAATATTTATATAATAAATAATCATGAAATATATGACATATTAATGATACTGGATTTATTTATATGTAATTTACTTACTTCCATTCAATTTAATAAGGAAACGAAAACAACTTTCAAGCGTACGTACGACCTACCGTCTCAATGAACAGTGTATTAATTTCCACTTATTGATCTATTATATATATGTATATTATAAATATATATTATATATAAATGATGTTTTACATTCTGAAAGTACGTACATCATGATATATTTAATAATAATATCATGAACAACAAGTCCAAACACATATGATAGATGAAACTATTTTACCCAAAATGCTTCTTTAACAAGGAATTGACAAATGAACGGGTAATATAAAGTCGTAAGTGAATCATATATGATATGATAAATATTATTATGATTCTTTTAAAATTTAATAACATGTTTGAACCCACTATACATGAGTCTCAGATAGGTATAGAGGAAATTGGACATAAGGTAAGAGATAATTTTACAATCTCATTTTTATCAGAGATTGTTTATACGTAAGTATTTACTGGGGCTATATTTATCATCCATTTCCATGTTTTAGAGAGATTTTTTTTATAAAGTATTTACTATTATTCCATGTTTTTTAAAGTCATGTTTACCCCTTTTTGACTTTTACTATGTACTATGGAAGGAATCTTTCTTTTTTTACCAAACGAGGTACTTTATGAATTTTCCGGCAAATGTAAGGATGAATTTTTTTTAGCTTATACGCCATGAATGGATTTTTATGGTTTAATAACGCCTTATTTTCATGAATCTGAATATACAAGATATCATGATTATTTTCAACAAAATCCTTTTCTTTTTAAATTATAGGTAATTTTTTGAAAATAAAATGATTTTGAAGAAGAAAGGATATTTTCCTCAAGAATTCATTTCAAGTGTTTTTTCAAACCAATTTTACATCTAAGATGATATTACTTAGTATATTTATGTTTCAAGTATAATGTCTCTATTATTTACATGGTTTGATTTTTCTAATGATTAAATGAAAACCAATTGTCTTATATGGATTATGTTATGATGGTATGATGTTTATTAAACCCGTTTTATTCTTTGGGTTATGATGAATGAATTATGTTTATTTTGTGGCACACGTAAGAATGATTTCATTATTAGAAGTCTGGGACCTATATCTCCTTCAAATGAATTGGGAAAGGATTTATATCTCAGGAGATAAACATGGTTGGAACGAAAAGTAAATCTGGTTCAATAATACAAGGCCGAAATGGTAAGTAAACCCGGTTCAGTAATGGACATTGTCCACTAGGATGGTCTTGGAAGAAATGCCTTGGCTACTATGGAAATCATATCATGTGCTTAATGGTTTTCAACAATTAAATGTTTTATTTCTATGTTATTTTATCATGATTTTTGTTCCCTTATGACTTATGCCTTACGTACTACCAAGATTTATTTCACAACTCAAGATTTTGATGATTAAAAATTATGTTCATGTTTTTTTAATTTCAAATGTATATGGTTTGTTTTACTTTATCCATGCTTACACTTACTGAGCATTTGATCTCACCATTTATATTTTTTCTTTTCCCTAGGATATAAAGAATGGTTTTAGGTAAGAAAACAAACGTGGAAGATCTTTATGGGATAGGTTAAAGATCTTTCACCATGATTAGAAGATTATGTCCCGAGTTTCCAAAGACACTAAACTATTACGGTCCTTGGGTGTCTGTTTTTGTTATGTATTATGTATTCCGAAAAAGTAATGTAACATCCTTGTATTTCAAGCTTGGGTATCTATATTGTGGATTACGTATGGGGTCTAATTCTCTTATTTCATCCGTTATAACTTGAAAAAAACGTGATACCATGAGGTGACAGGAAATAATGATTACTGCTTTATCCCAGTTTTGATCTTCTAGGGTTGTGGCTACATTTTGAAATGCTCCATCCTGGACATTCTACGATCATAGGACATGAGTCAATGTTGTTTATTAGAGGAATTATTCCATTAAACCTTATAACAAATCCCAAAGAGGAATTAACTCCTATTTTTTAATGGAGTAACCCAAATTATTGTGTTTGATTACCACCCCCGAGTCACCTTTCAACTCCACATGGTTCACCGTTATTTGGAGTTCCAACTATAAGCCTATAATGAGAGCTTGATATTATACCTCATTATTGGTATACCATTTTGATAACCGGAAGGAGTATAAAAAGAATTCCAACTCTGGGGAGATAAGAACAATACTTAACCAAACATTATAAAGATTAGGGTATTCCATTCTCTTAACTATGGGGATCTTGGATGCGTCTTCAAAATACATCACCTATGTTTAGGGTTCATCTTGAATAGAGAATATATTTTCATCTAGGAATTTAGTATTTTATTACATCAATACTGCATATGGGTGCTCTGCAACGAAATCTTCCAAGGCCTAAAATTCACAACTTTCTTAGGCACAAACTGTATATTGAACTGAAATAGAATAAATTCACCCTATTCCATACATATTTCTAATATAGAATGACTGAGGATATATATTTTTTGGATAATTATGAGAGACAAAGTGGACCTCGTGGTGCTGCAGATAGTGTCTCGGTTTCTAAACTATGACGATTAATTCCAGATAGATCTTCTCGATATCAGAATAATGATTCTTAGTATCAATCATTGTTAGACTAAGATAATAGAGGTTGTTTTGATTCTCCTGATCATTATTTTTCACAAGGATGTTGCATAGAGATTATTCTATTGTCGTCACATACAAAATGAGTAGATTTACCTCTATAGGTGGCATTAATACTATTAGAATCAAGAGGTATTTCTTGATGCTATCAAATGATTCCTGATAGTTACTAGTATAATGATATGTGACCCCTTTTTTAGTTAGTCTGGTTAAGGGAAAACACTTTCATTATAGGTTGTCTATGTATATCCGGATGTAGGCTAGGTGTCCTTGATGTCCTATATAATCATTAATGTTTCAAGGAGTTGAAATTATAAGGATAAAATTCATTTTCTTTGGGTCAAATTTGATGCCATGATGGAGTATAACAAAGCCAAGAAATTTTTTTGAGGTTACCACAAAAGCACATTTTAAGGGGTTCTACTTTAGGATTTGATTCCGAATATTTTTGATGATAGTCTCCATGTCATCTAGGTGATTAGAACATTATTAATATTTTACCAAAAAAAACATCATCATGGAATTTGAAAAACTCCCCAAAATGGTTTGAAGATGAAATTTATAACATTTTGGCATATGGAACCGATGTTCTTTAAACCAATGCCCATTACATAATTGTAGAAAAATATTTAGGGGATCTAAAGTCTATATTTTATTCATTTTTTGGGGCCATACAAATTTTATATAACCTAAATACCCATCCATATTGGATAGTGATAGATAATCAGTCGTTTCATCAATTAGGAGTTCTTTGATTGGAACTGGGAAGTCATCTTTCAAACAGTGTTGGTTGAGATCTCCAAAGTCAATGTAGACTCTGATTTTCCTATTCTTCTTCTTCAAATAGAAAATATTGGGTATCCATGTGGAAATAGTTCCACTAGGATGATGTTGGCCTTGATTATCTAATCGGCTTCGACCTCAATTTTGGAGGCATGAGTAGGATGTGTCATTCTTGCTACCTGATGTACCCCTTATGGTCTTATGGAAAACCCAAGTGTTGTGGGGCTAAATCATGATCGAGATCTAAAAAATCTATGAAATTATTAGAAAAAACATCCTAATGTTTCTTTATGAAGGAATTATATACCTCATATTCTTAAAAATTCAGGGCCATAATGATCAAAGTGGGTCAAGGAACATCATCTATACCTAGGTTTATTTCCCTGAGTTCATCAACATGGGTGGATACTCCTTCCCCAAAAATGGAATAGAATCCTTGGGGTCTTGTTTTTTTTATCTTCCTTGTGATTTACCTCTTCCATCTATTTTTTGGAAGTGTGTGATGATGAAATCATTTCAAAGTCAGCGGGGGAGTTGACATTGACACATTTGTAAGACAAAGAAAACTTTTCCATCTCAATAAATGGTGTGAAACCTTTTTAGGGATCTAAATTGGAAATGAGAGATAAAGAATGATCATTTCTATCTTCTTCCATTAATGTGACAACTTATTCTATTCTAGTTGATGAAACATGGATTTATTGAAGCTTGAGGGATGAAATGAAGACATTTTAATCCAGGGTTTCAGCACTACTTGGAGAGTTGATAACCTATCTTATGCTACTGGGATCCATTTTCATGAATGAAATTACATAATTCACCAAATGTGTACATGAATTATTTTCAACAAATTTGATTTGATTAATATGAAACACATATTCTGAACTAAGATACATTAAAGTTTTATATTGGATCATCTTGAGACCATTCAGGGCATTAATTTGAGAAATATCATCAACCATAGAATGTTTTCATCCTTTTTGGTAGAACCCTATTTTAATTTATTGCGACTCACTCTATTTTAATGGGACCTCGTCACCATAAAATATAACTATTTGACCATTAATACAAAATTTGAGGCATTGGTGGTATGATGATGGAACAAATTCACACTGATGTTGCCATGGTCTTCCCAGTAGGTCATTGAATGTTGTATCATGTCGAACAACCCTAAATTCTTAGTCAAAGAACAATTATTTGAACTGAGTGATGATTGTAATTTGGAAAGTATGTTCTTTCTAATTATTATCACAACTCTGTAACATTATAACGGAAGGGAAAAATTTATATTCGTTGAGATCTAGTTAGATAAGTGTCCAGATTCGAATAAGGATGAATATTAAGCCATTGTCAATAATGTTTCATCGGATATCAATATCATTTGTAATTATTGATATATAAAAGGAACTAATGTGTCCTTGTACGAAAACATGCTCATCCTAGTCTTTGAAAGGGATGACCACATGCTGTTTTCTAGGATTTTTCTTTACACGATATACTTTAGTAGCAATATCCTTGACTTAACACTCCTAAGGGATCAACAAGGCCACTATGAGTTCTTCGCTGAGGTATGTTGATAGAATAAAAAAATCTAGGATTTATATCATAGACAATACTTGTTAAAGTTGTTTAAAAATATCATTCTTTTGATCTAGAGGTATGCACCTACTAGTATGGGAGTGTTATGTTGCATAAGCATTGGGATATGATGTTTGTGATGGTGATGTATTGTACCTTATAATAGGAGTTAAAGACGGTAATGTTCTTGGGGATTTGGGTCGGATGGGTCCACCTAAGTGATGGCATTGATCAGGTGATTACATATTATCTAATAATTCTCCTTGGAATATTCAGTTTGTTCATATCGTGTAATATAGAGAGAAATACCCATATTCATACTCAGCACACTAGAGAGATATTCCAGGAGGTTCATCTACGTAGATGGTTCTAGAAGGGGTGTGATTTATGTAGTGACTTTTGGAAAGACCACATCTTCCCTATATCTTTGGTTTTAATATCCTCTTCCCTCAGTTCCCCAATCATGTGTGGGCAATTTGGGTTTATAATCCTGATCATATTTTGGGAAGGAATTCCATATGTGAATAAAATTAATTGAACCGAAAAAAACTTCTCATTTGATAAATAGTTCATATAATGGATCAATTTCTGTTGTTCCATTTGGTGGGGCTATGTCCATGCTTTTTGGACTGTTGCCATCCACACTTTTGAGGTCAAGGAAAACTTTTTCCTTGATAGAATCTCATATTCCTTCATATGATTCTTACCCTCTACGCTATGTTGCTTTTTTGATGACTGGATTTCAAAGGACTTAGGCATTGATGACTTTTTATACGTAATGATGGTTGTCTATTCAGAACATTTGGTTGCTTCAATTGTGTTCTGAGAATAAGATGTGTCCATTTGTATATTTTAATCACCATACAGTCACCAAACTACTACGCACTCTTTCTCATAACTTATTTCCATTCAATTTCCTCCTATGAGTTAATTTTAGAAACATACAGAACCCATTCAGAGTATTTTTTTAGTTTTAATTTCCAATAATACATCATCATTTTCAGGAGTTCTATGAAGACAAAAAAATCCTTCAAGTGGTGTGCCAACATTTGATGGAAGGGTAAATAGATTGGTAAATCTTATTCAACTTATTTTTCGGGATTCTTAGGCTATGTAAACATTACCAAGTTGTTTTATAATTCTCAAATGAATTATTTGGGTATATGGTCATTTCAAAAAGAACAGACCTTTGTTTTCATCTCCTCATACTATCTTTGTCTCTAATCTCTATGATAATCATGAAAAGGTGAGTGTTGTTGCTGAAGCTCAAGAGGTGGGGCTGTCTGATAAGTGTGATATTTAAAGTTGGAGCAGGTGTAGGAGCCTAATTATATGTAATATTTTCATCCCCTTATTTTCCAATTCTCTTTCCTTGAGTTTATGGAATCCATTGGGACTTATCTTTAGTCTCTACGATGGATTTTTCCACCAGTTGAGCAATTAAGGGTTGGTATTGAAACCCTATATTGTATTTCATAGAGATAAATATTGTGTATAACTTATCATGAAGATTCACTATACATATGATAAACAACTCTTCTTGAAGGGGTGGTAGGTTTAATGAGTATTTCAATCCTTTCTACCATGCATTACAATATGAGACACTTTCATTGTCCCATTGTTTTTTTGAGGTCACAGATTGTTGTGTATTATAGCATTGAACTAAAATCGAAAAGGAAATTTTGATGGATATAATCCCATCCAGTGATTGAACAAGATTACAAACATGTGTGCCACACATAGGCTAGTATTTATAGTGATTTCTAGAAGCACATGAGTTTCACCACCCCTTGTTGTTCAGAGGTTCCCATAATGGGATCATAGTGAGAGAAAAAATGCATCAAATGTTTCTCTGTGTATCCCTATCCATTAAAAACTATAAATATAGGGTTACCAATGTTTTTAGGGGGAAGATATGGGTCTACCCGTTTAGGGTAAGACTTATTTTCTAGTTGCACTGGCACACACCATTCCCCAATTGTTTCAAATAAATCTATTAGTGACTCAATAGTTTTCATAAGAATTCAAGGAATGTCTTGATGAGCTATAACATGTATAGGTACTATGGATTTTAGGGATATTAGTGACAACACTATTGGTACATGCAATGTGTAACCAATATGGTAAGGCATTTAAGGATGTGCCTGACCCTGCTCTAGCTATGCACCCAATAGAGGTAAATCTCAATCTACTACTATTGGATCCAAATATATTGGTGGTTGTTATCCCAAATTGAGTGGACATTCCAGAACTACTATAATTTCTACGGTAAAATCTATTTGCAATGTTTCCCGAGATCGAAGTGTGGGTTGAGGATCAAATTGTAGAATATATCTAGAATGATGGATGCCTCAGAGTAATTCAATCTTTAGTATCCTAAATTATTTAATGTCATCATATTGATGATATAATATTTACTATAGTGAAAGGATGTGAGCCTCTCTGAGAGGGTGGTGAGATATGAGTTTACCTTTACGATTTTCCTTCTTTCTAGGTGGTAAAGGTTGATTGTTCAATGTAGTTCCAAAATTCCTGAAAAATAATTTGGTTTTAGGTACACATACCTACTTCAATTTCTACATTGTGGAGAACCTAATGAACCCAAATTTCCTTTTATATCTTCTCTAAATTTACCCCGTGTTCTACTAAATATACGAGGGTGATGTTGAAGAAATTCACTGATGAAAATGAAATATAGGCATTATATCAGTGTATTTTCTAGGTGTCTTCTTCTATGTACCCCATAATGTCTTGACCTATCATTTTATTAATCTTCATGAGTTTCTTGGAGGATGGTAATACAAAGATAATATTTAGATGGTTCAATCTAGTGAATCCCTAATTAGGGTACCAGATCGCCAGATGGGATGAACTGAGAGGATCCGCTATTTGGATTTTTACCTAATAGAGAGAATATTATTCTCATTATGGAGGGGATTGTTGAGGTGAAAAATCCCCTAGCCTTAAGGTCTAGGGATATTCTTGTTTCCATTTCACAACCCTTCAGGAAATGTTTTCAGACCTTGATTGTTTGGTTAAAAAATACCCCATCTCCATGGGCTGGAGTTTCTCCCAAAATGTTGTGGCTGATATTACTATATCTTATATTCTAATTATATAGGTTTTTTTTCAAATTATGGTTGGGTGCAACATCCATCACACACTTATATTTTACATTTCCGAAAATAGCTTCACTATTACTTAAATTTTCTCTATCTGATGGCTGACATCCTCTAAGTTGGAGGCCTTACTTGATATATTAAGATATTTGATGAAATATATCTCAAAATCCTACTCTCTTCTACCTAACATCAATGAGATTCATTCATGCCATAATTTATATCATATCTTCTATCATGAATAGATTTCGATTTTTAAGCTGACCTCAAGCTGTTACATTTCATGTTACATCCTTCGAATAGATTTTATGATTATGTGTTGTGGTGAAATGTAATGCTCTATGAACACTTCATCCTCAGACATGAACACTAGATTGGGATCAATGATCAACTATTGCAAACTCATTAATGTGTTTAGTCCTGTGTGTTGAAGGTCTATTTTTTATTTCACGATCATTGGATGTCGGGAATCTAGGAGAGATTCTAGGTCAATTTAGAATTGTGACCCTTATATTACCATGAAATGAATTTGATGCTCATCATATGATAATATATTAAATTTCAAGTGATGAAGTGTTTTCTATATGTTGAGATGGATGTCATTCACATAATTCTTTGAAAACATCTGTTGAATTCTAAATTTAGGGGTGTCCAAAGGTTGTAATAGGATTGGAATGTCTTCATTTGAAAGTTGTTTCCTCATGTTTAACATGTCTTACTCATCTTTTTCTAGAGGTTCATCTACCATGTCCGACTAGAGAGGAATATTTCCTATCACTTTATTATAATCAATTATTTTATTAGGGATTTCCTATAATTAGTTGGAAGAAAGAAGATCTAAAGTATTTTTGGAGAATTACCGTCACTTTGGGATATACTCCAATTGATAAATTATTTCATCTTCTAATGATAAGGAATTATACATGACTTACCTTATTTTTGTAAGTGCCTACTAATAAGAGGGATTTAACGTCCTGATATTTCTAGTAATATAATTCTTTTGAAAACAAGAAACAATACCTTGGATAGAAAACTAACATATAATTCCATCATGGGTATGACCACCATGGTGGGTTAAATCAATGGTAAGACCCTATTTCTCCATGATCTTCCGGCCACGTGGCGGGCTGCCATGCCTCTCATTATGAGATGGGCACTCGAGATCAATCATATTGTATGCAAGAATCTAGTCATCATGGTGAAGTTTCATAATATGTCCTTCATAATTACTGATACTATTCCAATAATTTTATAATGGGAGGGTTATATCTGGAGCTTCTACAGATCAGAGTCTCTGGGCTTCAAGAACTCCAACATTAAGCAGAGTTGAATCATGGACTGACTCTTGATTTTCTAATCATGTTCAAATAGGCTTATTCCTGGATAAGTTCTTATGAGATATTGGGGCCATTTTTTTGTGGGAGTGATTTTCATGGGAAGACTTTTGTTTGGTCCTTGGAGTGGTCATTGGGATTGGCCAATTGCTTCTAGTTGGATTGGGTTTATAATCATGATATTATTTTCCATATAATATGGGGGATTGATTCTCCATGACCATCCTAGAATGGGGAAGAGATGTGTATCATCTCTGGGGTGACATGATGATGAGCCACCCCACTTATGTGGGAGGATTTATTTGTCAATCCCTCAGTCACTACTATCATTACTAGAAATATTTACTGAAAAAAATAAGATGTGGGATATTTTTTTTGTTTTCCCTTTCCCCATTTTCATGATATTCTTGGTGAATTGAACAGTAAGAATAAGGATATATTCCCATTTTTTTTATCAATGATAGTTGTATTATCTAACTCATATCCACCCTTTTCTATAGTGGATATTGATAGTATTCACATTTTGGGGAAGATAGTTGAGTATTCCCCATTATTATCATTGATACATTCATACTGACTCCTCTGGGTACTACCAGGAGAGGATGATGTCACACCTAATGAATCCAGAATGGTGTGTGTGCCTACTAACTATTTGATCCCAAACATGGAAGGAAAGTTTCTTTAAGTGCTTCTAAATGATCCTTAATGTGGGCTTTGTGGGTGCAGAAAGTTTTATGTTTCTACTCACTTTATTCCATTAGATTTGAAAGGAGGGTTTCCATGGGTGATGTCAGGAGATTCTACTTTCTAGATGAATGAAGGGATGTGGGTGTATGTTCTAGCTCATAATTTTCCACCAAATTTGGGTTGGTGGGATTCTCTATAGGAGGATTAGGTGTGACCTTGCTCCTTTTTTACTGGTTTTCGTCCTCATTGGTTTGTCTTGTGTGCCTGGGTTTGATGGTTCTATGTGAGACATTCCCGGACAACACCTTCAAAGTATGGAGGGTTCCCTATAATGCAATTTTGACGACACAGAATGATGGTGGTATCCATTGAGAAGCAAACTTGTTTATTGTAGATGAGGCATTTTTTAGCTTCATGATCCACCTCCATAAGGTATGGGAGTGATTGGATGTCACATTTTGAGGTTAAGATCCTGTAACTGTTGAAGATTATGGTCAATGAAGTTTGTGTCATGACCACCACTCATTGTTCACCGAAATATCAGTGTGGATTTGTGAATTAAAAGTCTTGTCGGGTGGCCTCGAGGTTTAGAATTGTACTATTATGGTAACATTTCTTGACTAATGAGTATGAGGCCTAGCATTGAATATTCTTGATTGGTGATGGCATCCTCTGCATGGATTATGATCTAGCCTGAGAAGTAACCCATGTATTCATTGGTGAATTATCTAATTACACTATTTTATGGAAGGGATCTATGAGAGTAAAGTAATTTAATATTGAATAAAACAAACATGAAATCCCTATCAAAGTGGAAACTAATTTAGATAAATACATTCATGATTGATTTTCTTGTCTGGCCTTATTTTATCAATTGTAAAGGGCTTAAGAGATGGGTGACACCATTATCTTGGTTTTGGATTCACATCTGGTTCACCATTTTTTGTTTCCCTTAAAGAATATGTTTTTATAGAGAAACATTATTTCCAAATGGTTTCCAATGGGTTCTCTTCATGTAACTGAAAACATATAATTGTTCCATATCCCTGATGATTCATGGACCTTCTTTCCAAAGGAAGGCCGTTATTGGAATTTTTTGGACAACGATGCTTAAGAAATCACATTAGTCAAAAGGATGGGAGTTAAGGCCAATCACACCCTTTTTGGGGGAATTATTTCCTACATCTAAAATCAATTATAGATTTACGATATTTTCATGAATCCTTTATTAATTCCCAAAAATAAAGTGGGTCTCCCTAGAATTAACAAAAAATTATTAACTTGTATGGAATTTAGAATCATTTGTATGTATCTTGGTTCGTCATCAATGGAGATATATGTATGTATCTGAGGTTATCCATCAATAGTATCCCCTTATGTACAAATTATAGATTCTTTGTTTATTATGATTCTATTTTTCTATCCATATAGTTGGGAAATCTAGAGTGTATCATCATCCAGGGAGATAGAAGTTTTTTTCATTTTGGTATTGATCTGATGTGATTGGAATCCTAAAGATCATTGTTAATGGAATTAGAAACCACATAGTTAAGTGACACATAATTATCCACATCCTAAATTTTAAGGTCATGTGATAAGGGCCTAACTATATATTTTACTTTATTTGGCTAGGATGTATCAGCAAGAAGTTCCTATAAATGTTTGTTGTGGGACTTAATCTGAAGAATCCCATGGAACTCTAAAGGAATATGGATTTCCATTTTGAATTAGTCCCAATGGATAAAAAGACACAGATAGAATAGGATTCAATTAGGGTGTTCAGTTTTCACCTTAGATAGGCTTCCAACATATCTCATTTGGAGGGGAATAAAATCCCACTACGTTAACCTATAAGGACCTAAACCGATAGAGTCCCCTAGAAGATTCATCTCACATGGGAGTACGGCCCTCTGAGCAGATTAATTTGGGGATCACACCTATAGAGGAATCCCTATAAAAGAGACCATGACGGATGGTTCTACTCATGGTAATGGGGAGTCTTGTTTTAAGGCTTACTCGTTAGGAGGATTCCCATTGGGATTTAGATTGGATTGGATTGGGGCTTACACATAAAGAGGATGCCCATTGATCTTGGTCCCTATGTGGTCATTCTATGTATCTTGATTGGAGAAAGAATCATATTTCCCCTTGATAAATTAGTTTCCTACATAATGTGGAATCCATGATCACCATTAACCTCTAATCCCATGCGAGTCATGCTCCGAGTGAGAAACAAGTGGAAATGTATGATCCGAAATACCACACGGTCTGCTTTGGTCTGCTGGTGGACATTGAGACAAATACCACATAGAGAAGGATGGGGCATTGAGTGTGGAAACCTATTCATACCCCTCTTTTGTTGATGGAAGAGGAATAGGCTATGAAACTTCCCTATATTCAAATTACCCTATATTGAGTCTAGGGTATAGAGAAGGAAGAAATATCCTCAGTAGTGGATATAAGGAAGAGTGGAAAAAGAGTTAAACTTACTTTAATAAATGATAGAGGATTATTCTATGATGTATGACCTAAAATTGGTCTCATAAAGAGGGAGGAGGATTTCATTAAAAAACTAATGAAAAAGAAAGTGTAATCATCCTTCTCCTTGCTATGAACTAGAGGCTCCTTGTCTTAGAGATGATAAGTGGAGGACATGGTCCTAACCCTAGTATCCATGATCGAAAACCGAAAAACACTATCCAAAGAGTATGTCTTCTCATGAACACAGGGAAACACACTCACATTCACCCTAAGAACCCCATCCATCCAATCAGACAAGTATGTAAAACCTCTGACCATAAAAATAAACACCAAAATGGGGGACATGCTGGTGTGCCACTCTCCATGGTTGTGTAAGTCCATAGGTTTTGGTAGAGGTTTCAATGTATCCCCTTTCAAATAAGGGATACAAAGGATTATAGGCATTTCCATGTATGTATTTAAAGAAGATGTGATGAGTACCTCTCATAGAATGGAGATTAGGGTGAACTAGGTGGGCTTGAATAGGGGATGATTTATGCAAGTATGTCTAGGAAAACTTGTTGTACCCAGGGTGAAGGTCTAACTAGGATACTAAACATGGGATATATCTTGATCATGACTTAAATGTTCTCTAAAAGTGTTCTCAGAGGTGGCTTACACTTGCCCCTAATTAAGGAAAGGTATGTCACACTAGTATTTGTTATCCATAAGTTGAGTGAATGCATCACATAGGTATTTTCTTGTTTTAACCTCGGGGAGGACTTTATTTTTTATACCCCCCTTGATTCATTCTACTTGAGGTATTACAATGTTTCCTAGATTGTTTTTGAGGGGTTTATCAAATTACTAGGGTGAGTATATCTTTAGTTGGACTTTGGGAATTTTATTCCATACAAAGGAATACTGCAGTGACCTATTTATAGGATAATATATAACCCTAGGTGAGGGTCCATCATTATTAGGTGTCTCACTCAGGTCAATCTTGCTAGATGGTGTGCAGTCTGACCATGCAGGCTGGAGTACATATACCCTATGTGATGATGGTTCTTTAAGGTAACTTGAAAAATGGACTTTGGAGGGATTTTTGATCACTAACATAATTCATTTCCCTTTTTCTCTTATACCTGAGGTATTTATCATTTCCCCATTTTCATCTATGTGAAAAATTGGAGTGTCAACATACACACATTGTTATATTTGGTTTGTTCATTTCAATTCCACTAGTTTCATTTTTAGCATGATGATCATAGTTTTATGAATTCTCTTATTGATTCTTATATATATAATTAATTTTATTAGATCCAAATGAATCCAAAAAATAATGGTATCAAAGCTAGGTTATATGATGGAGTTTAGTGTATGAATTATCAAGGATTGTATTGGTTGGTAAGGTTGTCCCACTATAAGAACCTATTATGTGAAATAGACTAGAGAATCACGTTTGGGATGCAAAGGACACAAAATGATTCCAAGTATGGAATTTTATTTTCTACTGATCAATACTAAGAAGATGATATATAGTTATAAGAGTAGTTATACAAGTTAGTGATAATGAATTATGTAGTATCTATTTAGGATAATAGAGCATACTACATCAAATTGTTTGTAAATGATTTAATTTTTCGTATAAACCTCTAAAATATATTTGGCCTAAAAAATATGTTGTGTTTTTAGTTATTATACATTTATATTAGAATTATAGATCATAGGAATATAGGGTTTAGGAACCACCAGGATTTTTTTCTAAGGGGATACTCAATTGTAACAGAGGCATACAGAGTTACGGTATAAGAGTTCTGGACATATAAATTTATCAATATTAAAGAACCTATTTTAGATAAATAAGTAGATATGTGTCTAGATAAAGTGGGAGATCTTTAGATCATTTAGGTAGTTTAAGAGAAATTGAATCCACTGGTAGAAACTTTATTTTATAAAATTGTGCGATAGTAGTGGAATCTTTGTTTGGGTGAACATGACAAAACTAAAGTAAAGTGGAATCTATTTTGGTAGCAATTTAGGGAGGTGTTTCTAATCATTACCATTCAAAAAAGCACCATCATAAGATATTATCCATTTAGTAAGGAATTTATAGTGTTTAGTATTGTTACTTGAATTTTATAATATTGATGTGATATTATTCTAGGTTTTTTGGTCAATGAAGGGGGAGAGATTTAAGTTGGATCAGATTATAAAAAATATAAACAAGAGGGGGGTGAATTGATTTTTTCTGAAATCTTTGTGAGATTGTGTTCCGCCCTTTAACATTAATTAGATGAATTAATGCAGTTGAAATTTAAATAGAATAGACACAAGATATATAGTGGTTCAGGGAACATAAATCCCTTAGTCCACTCCACCAATGCTCTACCCCATGAGCTTAGTGATTTTCACTATCTGGTCCCCGTTTCAACAGACCTTTCAACAACTGAGTACAGGCAGTTGACACCTTTACAATCTAAGGCAAAAAAAGACTTCAAGATCCCTCACAGAACCAACATAGCATAGTATGAGAAGACGGTCACTCAATAATAGAAAATAAATATTTATGTATTCTAAAAATACATTCCAGATGTTCTTCTCAATTACAACATCATGCATTTGACAGTAGATGGATCGTCACCTTCAGAAATAATGATCTTCACAAAAAGATTTGTTCTGAGTTGATCCCATTGTAGTAGATATAGAAATATAGCTCACAACTTTATTAGTAGAATATTCACAAATGATCTTCTATGTAGAGCAAATGAATCTTCTGTCGTGATTTTTCTTCTTCAAAAAAAAAACAGAGATTTTTCAATCTCTTGATTCAAGAGATCTGAATTTTTGATAGTCTCTATTTTTCTTCCCATTTCTCAGAATGATCTAGAGATCACATAAAACCATTAGGTTACTATTAGAAAGAAAAAAACTCATATATATATATATATATGATAAGTATTTCTCTAGCAAATTTAGATCATCAAAAGTTTCTTTTTGACTCGCGATATTCAAACATTTGAATTTACAGAGTAGTCATAACTTCCCTAAAGGGTCGACATCAAAATCTCCATTTAATTAGATCATTAAACCATGGATAAAATGGATTTTAATCAGTTAAAGTTTAACTTTAAAATTAGCTTTAAATCCGGCCTGAAATCCGCATAATAATCAGCTTGCTGACCGTTGCATAAAAATATCTACTTTAAATTCTCTGATGCCAAACATAAGGTTGAGTTGTACTATATGCATACCTTGAATGTAATGTTGATGATGTATCACTGAACATAAATAAATTCTATATATAAGTGTTTGAAAAAAAATAAATCTCTAATTCTAGAAAAATTGAAACAAACAATGTAAAACTAAATAAATATAATGTAATGTAATAGATTTACATAAAAATCACGAAATAAAAAATACAGGAATAATGGTTTGGTCAGGGTATAAAATAGGGTCTATCACCCTTGAACTGGAGACTTGATTTCTGTAAACTAATCTCTAAGTCTTCGCATCATTCCATCACTAAGATTAATAATAAGATCGATGGTCTCTTGAGTCATATTAATGTCTTCAATGAGATTGACTCTAAAAAACTCATGAAGTCTTTCTTCCTTCTCCATAATCAAAGACATCTACTATGTGAATTTATTCAAGACATATCTGATTCCTGGTTCACTGGATGTCAACTGATAAACCAAAAATTTATGGTTGTCTAACAGGACTGATAAAGGAGCATTGTTGCATTGAAGATCATGAAATCTGTCACTCATATTTCTCATTGCAACTGTGATAGCCAGAAACTTTTTGAGTAAATCAGTTGAAGTACCTGACCCAGTAGCAGCACTAGTTCCGACATATGAAAATTGTGTCTCCATAAATAATTTGAGATCTGATAAATATGATTTAATAATCATTTATGATGTTAATTTTGAAAAAACATTCAGCAAATCATTCATAAAAATTTCAACTTCATTATTGGAAACTGTACTATCCTTAAGTCTCTAAAATTTGAACTGTTCTGATTCTAAGGCTCTCTTTAGAGAATCATTTTCAGATTATAATTGAGACACCTTTCTGTACCTCTCTTCAATTTACTTATTCCCTGAATCAGAGGCACCCTATTCTTGATTCTCATTCTTAGGTTCAATGTGATGCAGCGATACTAAATGTAGTGAATCTCTATCAGACTTGTCTTTTTTCCTTTTCCTAAGAATGATGGTCCACAGATTTTTCCTCAGAGCCTTTTCCAGACTCTTCCACAGAAAAATACTCTTGATTTACCTCTGTTTGAGCATCAGAAACATGTTCATCATGAATATAAGAAACTTTTTATTCAAATATATTTTCTATGATAATATCTTCTGGATTTTCCTGAGGTCTCGTCACATCCTCAATTGGATCTTCCTCCTTTTCCTGTTGAAGTGTAACTTCTACATCATCTACAACTTTTGGTTATATTCATTAAACTTAAATTCTTTCAGGGTCATGTTCTGTAATAGCCACATCTTTTTCTTTAGATTGTTCAATAACTTTTTCTCTGACAAAGCTGTAAGAGGGTAAATATATTGTTGTCAGTACAAGGGAAACATATTCCTCATCAACGGTTCTTTTCCTCTAAGTGTGAAGTCCCTCATAACTTCATTCTTCCTTAGTGTCTTCAATTTCAATCCATATTCTCCTTGAACTAGTGCTTACTCTCGATTTAGCCTGTCCCTCTTTGGACTTAACAGACTGAGCTTGAGAACTCTCTATTTCTTCCTTAGATACTAATGGCAAGAGTTTTCCTTTTATAGTACTCCAGAAATAGCCAATATTTCTTAAAGATCTAGTATTAATAACATTACAATGATGACATCGTACTTTGGTATCCACTTGTCTCAACATATCCTTTCTGAACAATAGTTTGGAAATGAATCTACCAAAAGGATAGAAGTTCATTCTAGCATCACTGTGACAACAGTAATTCAGATACCTCACCATGTACCGAGGAAAATTGAATTTGATATCACTGAGAAAAATATACATTATATACATGTCAATATATAATATCTTCTCCATATCATACATCCTCGGTGCAATCCCTGTTTGCACAAATGTTACTATACTTTTCCAATCGGGCTCCTGGTCCTTTATGAACATCTTCTTTATATTCGTAGAACCAAAAAGAAAAGACATAATGTCTTCATATTTTTGCATAGAATATCCTATATTTTTCAAATCAAAATGAAAGACTCCCTCATGAGGGCAGTTCAAAATATGACCAATTTCAACTAAAGAGATAGAAAAATCCCTATCCTCTATCTTATCTAGTATAGTGTCCTCATTGTCTCCCAGAATAAACTGTACAGACTTGAAGAAATACAGAATTTCTAACTCATACTATAATTCCATATTCCCAATGTTGAAATTCTGTTCATGATTCTGAAACGAGAGTGCTTGTTTTAATAGGAGATTCATTTAAAATAACCATTCGAGATCAATCACCTTTCCCTATAAGATTTTACTTCCTTCTGAGCACTGCTTCTTGGTATTGCTGGTCTCATCCTCATCAGATCTCTTAGTCATAGCCATCTCTACGAGAATCTCTAAAGGATTGAAGGTTAGGGTTTTATAGGTTCAAAAATTAGGGTTTGATGAGAAGTGGTGCGGTTCTGCAGGTTTGAAAAGTTTTTGGTAGAAATGAAACCGTTTAGAAGTCGAAAGGGTTTCTGACAGCCTTGATTCCCGTGTTTTCATTAATCATTACATAGATTTTAAATATAAATAAAATTAATTACGTGGGGAAAAGAAAAATATTATGTTTGAAAAACAAATAACCAAATTATGTTAAACCATTTTAAAATAAAGAAACCGCATAGTAAAATAAAATATTGTTTAAAATTAAATAAATCTTTCCCCCCTTAATAAAATCTAACCATACAGTGGGAAGTGGTTTAGTTAAAATATTAGCTAACTGAATTTCAGTACTTCCAAATTCCAAAGATATATTCTTTTTAATAACAAGATCTCTTAGAAAATGATGTCTGATATCAATATTCTTAGTTCTAGAATGATTAATAAGATTTTTTGAGATATTTATAGCACTAGTATTATCACATAAAATAGGTGTGTTATTAAAATTTGGTCCAAAGTCCATAAGAGTGTTTTCATCCACAACACTTATGCACAGCAACTACCAGCAGAAACATATTCTACCTCAGCTATTGACAGATAAACTGAATGTTGTTTTTTACTTGACCATGATACTAAGGATTTCCCTAAAAAATGACAAGTTCTTGAAGTGATTTTCCTATCTAATCAAGAACATCCAAAGCCTGCATCTTAATATGAAATTAAATTGAAATCAGAAGTTTTCGGTTAAAGAAGAGATTGGAAAAGAGTTCTTTTTAAATATCTAAAAATTCTTTTAACATCAGTTAAATGATATTCTTTATGATTTGATTGAAATATTGCACAAAGACATACTGAATACATTATATCTGGACTACTAGTAGTAAGATATAATAAACTATCAATCATACCTCTATATAACTTTTTGTCAACTGCTTTTTCAGTTTCATCCAAATTATGTTTTATATTAGTACACATAGGAGTTGTATATGTCTTGCTGTTTTCAAGTCCAAACATCTTTAATAAATCAGTAATGTATTTACTTGGATTCAAAACATTTCCAAAATCTTTTTGATAAGTTTGAAGTCCTAAAAAGAAATTTATATCTCCCAACATACTCATTTCAAATTATTTTTTCATTAATTTTGAAAACTCATGATACAAGTTTTTATTAGTTGATCCAAAAATTACATCATCAACATAAATTTGAACTAATAAAATATTAGAATTTACAGTTTTCATAAAAAGGGTTGGATCTTCCATTCCAACTACAAAAAAAAATTTCAATATAAAAGAGCTTAATATTTCATACCATGCTCTTGGTTCTTGTTTAAGGCCATTAATAGATTAAGTAATTTTAAAAACACAATCAGGTTTTTGTGAATTTTCAAAACCAGGACGTTGCTCAACATAAACTTCCTCCATTAAATGGTCATTTATAAAGGCATACTTAACATCCATCTGAAATAATTTAAAGTTCATATGAGATGCGTAGTCTAAAAGGATTCTAATGGCTTATAATCTAGCTACAGGTGCAAAAGTCTCATCATAATCAATACCTTCTTCTTGATTATATCATTTAGCTACAAGTATAGCTTTATTTCATGTTATTATTCCTTGATCATCTTGCTTATTTCTAAAGACTCATTTTGTTGATATCACTGGATAGTTCTGTGGTCTTTCAACTGATTCCCAGACTTCATTTATTATGAAATGGTCTAATTCTTCTTGCATTACTATCATCTAGATTTCATCATCTAAATCTTCTTCTATAAACATGGGTTCTAATTGGGATAGAAAGGAGGATAATTCTAAACGATTCCCTATATTTCATCTAGTTTTTATTCCTGTGTCTAAGTCACCAATTATAGTCTCTAAAGGGTGATTCTGTAGAGTTCTAGTCTATATAGGTAGCACACTCATAGGTTCTTTAGTATCATGTTCTTCTAAACTGGACTAAATTTCATTTATATCTTTTTCAAAATCATTTTTCATGTTCTCAAGGATCATGTTATCATTAGATTCAGATTCATCTATTTGATCTATCCTTTTCTCAAAGGGATAATATTCATCAAATTTCACATGAACTGATTCTTCAACAATCCTTGACTTCTTATTATAGACTCTATAAGCATTGGAGGTAGATGAATATGCTAAGAAAATTCCATCATCAGATTTTGGATCAATATCACCAAGATTGTACATGGTTTTCAAGATGTAAACCTTACATCCAAAAACATTGAAGTAATTTGCTTGAGGTTTTCTGTTATTCCATAGTTCATAGGGTTTCTTTTTCAAAAATGGTCTAATTAAAACTCTATTCATTATATAGTAGGTTGTGCTTATATATTTTTCCCAAAAATAGGTAGGAATACTGTATTCATTTAGCATAGTCCTAGACATTTCCTGAATAGTCCTATTTCTTCTTTCAATAATTCCATTTTGTTGAGGAGTTCTTGGTGCATAGAAGGTGAGTTTAATACCCATATTTGAGAAAAAAGAATTAAATTCTTGATTCTCAAATTATCCACCATGATCACTTCATAGTGATATTATTTTAAAACCTTTTTCATTTTGAGAAGCTTTACAAAAACGTTCAAATAAAGTAAAAGATTCATTTTTAAATTTTAAAAATAAAATCAATGTAAATATAGAATAGTCATCAACTAAAACATATACATATGATTTACCATCCAAACATGCTACTCTTTAAGGTCCAAACAAATAGATATGAATATTTGACAGGTGTAGACTGTCTGATTGATGTAGAGATTCCATTCCATTTTGTAGGCAGTACTCTCAGTACTTTTAAATCATGATCATCTTGTTTAATGGGATCTCCCAATGCGGTAATATTATTGACAATATCTATCAATCTTCCATTCATTTGAGTAATACTATCACCTTCAACCATTATGAAAGTATTGAATTTAATATTAGAAGTTGCATATGTCATTTCCATAATATTTTTTGTTCCTTCATAAGTAACAGCAATAGTTTTCCACATTTCATATGTTGTCGGGCATTGAGATACTCGGTTAAATTAATCAGGTCCTAGACCACATATAATTACAGTCATTGCCTTTGAGTTCATGTCATAATCTACTTCAGTAGCAGCACTCCATGTTTCAGGTTTTTCTGGTATTTCATATGGAGTCAGAATCATAGAATATACTCTGTATCAAAGGTATTTCAAATAGATAGTCATTCACGACTTCTAGCATCCATATTTTTCTTCTATTGAAGTGCGGTGCTCTGACCATAGACATTACATCTCTTGTATAAGTCATCTTGCTCGGTGTATAATCACTTTTAGCTTGTTAAGTCTTTATCATAAAGCTCCACCTTTGATACCAATTGTTGGATCAGATTATACCAAATATACACAAGAGGGAGGGGGGGGGGGGTGAATTGTGTCTTTTATGAATTATTTGCGAGATTTTGTTCTTCCCTTTAACTTTAAGAAGATGAATTAATGTATAAAAAATTTAAATAGCAGAGACACATGATATATAGTGGTTCAGGAAATAGAAATCCCCTAGTGTACTCTACCAACACTCTACACCACGCGTTTGGTGATTTTCACTATCTGGTCCTTGTTTCAATAGACCTTTCAACAAATGAGTACAGGAAGTTGACACCATTACAATATAAGGAAAAATAAAGCCTTCTTGTTCACTCACAGAACATATACTGCTTGTTACAAGAAGCTGGTCACTCAAGAATAGAAAAGAAATATTTATATATTCTGAAAATACTTTCCAGATGTTCTTATCAATTGCAACAGCATGCAATTGATAGTATATGGATCGTTGCCTTCAGAAATAATGATCTTCACAAAAAAGAGTCATTCTGAGCCAATCTCATTGTGGTATATATAGAAATATAACTCACAACTTATGCAGAAGAAGATTCACAAATGATCTTCGATGTAGAACAAATGAATCTTCAATCATGATTTTTCTTCTTCAGAAAATAGAGCTTTTCCGTTCTCTTGATTAAATATATCTAAATTTTTTATAGTCTATGTTTTTCTTCCCTCTACTCAGAATGATCGAGAGATCACATAAAACCATTAGGTTACAGTTCGGAATAAAAAAAACTAACATATATATATAAATTATACGTACTTGTCCTACAAATTTAGATCCACAAAAGTTGCCTTTTGACTCGCGACATTCAAACATTTGAATTTACAGAGTAGACGTAACTTCTCTGAAGACTCGGCATAAAAATCCCCTTTTCATTCGATCTCTAAAACATTGATAAAACGAATTTTAATCATTCAATGTAACATTATAAAATCGTCTTTAAATCTGGCATGAAATCTGCATAATAATCTGCTTGTTGACCATTGCATAAAAATATCGACTTTAAATTCTCTGATGCCAAACATTAGGTTGAGCTGTACTGTTTTCATCACCTGAATGTAAGGTTGATGAAGTAATCTTCAAACGCAGGGTTGGTAATGTATGGTTGATTAAAAACGTAAAGTTTATGTCACTTTCTTTAAACGTAAGGTTGATCATAAACATAGGGTTGGTCATGCATACATTTCTCTTCAACTATCAAACGTATGGTAAAAGATCCGTACATTAACATGATCCATATTTTTTCAAGAACATATGGTTTTTTACAAAAGTAAGGCTGATGAACCATACTTTTTAGAAGAAAATGTAATGTTTAATACTTATGTACAGTTCTCCTTCAATAATTTTCTGATATCTCAATCATAGGGTTCTTTCCTAACATAGGGTTCTTTTTCATACTTTGTTGATAACGTATGGTTGATTAACCATACTTTTCGCATATCTCATAAATAATATGTTTCATTCTAACCTTATGCTACATTTATCCACGTAGGGTATGAAGAGTGTTTCCAGAACATGCTAAAGAAGATCCCGAATAAGTAGGGTATGAATAGTGTTTCTAGAACACGCTAAATATGAATACTTTAGAAATAAAACCTTGTTATTCAAGAACTTAAATACTTCGTCTATAAAAAAAATATATTGAATAATAAATTCATAGAAAATAATTAACACATAAAATCATTAAAAAATAATTAAGGGTATTTTTGAGGCATCAAAATTGTCATAAAGAAATAGAGTATTGTTCTCACCATACCCCCCTTTAAATAAAACATTATTTATTATTGAAAACAACACATTCTCAACAATTTACACTAAGATAGGGGAATATTCCATAAAAAATTCATAGTAGGTTACTCTATTTGATCTATATATATATTATTTGATTCTCATGGTGGAAAAAATTTCTGAGGATACCTTAGAGAAACATAGCAGAGCCGTATATGTCAGTGGATGTCAATGTGTATTGCATTGTGGAATTATGGAAGGGTTCATCAGTTTTATTGTTACTGGGTATAAACCATAAGACCCTGCTACCTTTTATTTATTCATATAATTTCATCACAATTATAATCATTTTATGTACTTAATATTGCATAATTTTATTTATTTTTTATGATTTTTTAAATATTAAAGGTTCAAGGAGAAATTGTTTGCCTTCTTGAAAATTTCATTGGAATTTTTGTGTTCCCATAATTAAATGGGGTATTATAATAGTTTTATTGGTTTAAAAAAATTTATTTTAAGAACAATGGAGAAATCATGAAAAAACCATGATCTACATAGTACGGTATTGTTACACACAAATAAATATAAATAGATAATAGTGATATTTGGAGTATATTTTTCACAGAATAAATATTTTTTTGTGTTGTTAAATTTGTAAATCAGTTGGTTAATTAAATATTAAGGTAGTATTTATATTGGGTATATACACATAACATAGGGAGAGATACATTTATATAAGAATAAAACATTTTTCCTTGGAGTAAAGGAGGAGGAACTGTATCATTACATGGGTTATTTCCCTCGAAAAAACAAGTGAAAGTATAATTAAATGAAGATATGTTAAAATAAATGGATCTATGGATCTATGGAGATAAAATATATTAAAACGGGGGAGATATATTTGACTAGCTTGAAGGTACTGAGAATTAGTCATGACATAATGTATGTGTTCACATTTTAATGAATTCACAATCCAAAATATACCATTGAAGAGTTTCTAGTGGTCATTCAATAATCAAAAATTTTAATTACATGGTATACTGATGACAATGAGATAGGTAAATCATTATGAATTATTCATCAACTAATTATACTTCACACCATGATGAATCTGATGTAGATAATAGAAGTTATTATCTAATACCACTTGTTGTGGGTGTCACACTATGATTTTGATTTTCAACAAGAATATGAAATGGGTCACAGTACAATGATGCATTTCAGGACTAATCAATATATTTAGGGAGATTAGATAGAAATTGTAAAATTCATATTTATATGTTCACATAATGATTCTTATTATTATTTTATATAGTAAAAAGTATAAATTTGTTATGTTAGGTGAATTTTTTAGAGATTTTACTTTTTGTGAGCTTATACTTCTAGAACAATGGATTTATTAATAAACTCTCTAGTAAAAAAAGCAATTAATTCATGTAATTTTTTCATAGTTCATTATTTCTTATCTCACTCACATCTTATGAAGATGAAATATATCATGGTTGAGTCTCTCTCTACCATTAGTAGATTGATACTTTGTGGGTGATGAATCAAGACTAAATATATGAGTGATTAATTTCCTTTATTAATTAAATTCATGGATATTAATTTAAATCATGAATTACCTTATATCATATTTTTATCTCATTCCCTAATAAGTATTTGAACTAATTATTTACTAATGGAGGATCCTTGTTTTGATTAAGAGTAAGAAATGATCACAAGTAGTTTAGATTTTTTAAACTTTGATAATAGTAATATTAATACACTTATGATTTTCAATTTCTATAACCATGTGATATATATTTAATTAGATAGAATAAATTAAATTAATCATTGAGAAGTTGGTAATTTTAGAAAGGTATTATATCCAATCAATTTGTCTCATTCATTAATGAAAGTGGTGGTTATGATTTTGTGAAATTTTTATATGAAATTTATTCCCTAATTTTATATTTGTTAATTTATTCATGTATTATTTAAATTCATATTTTTAATTTATATTAAATATATCCCTTTTTACTATACATTTGGGGTTACTGATTATTCAGTCTAGGCTCTTGGGGTTCTATAATATTCCTTATGGGAGTAACACCATACCATCAATTTACTAGGCTATAGTCTTCAACAGTTAAAAATGAAATATTCAAAAATTATAAAATTTCTCAAGTATATAGAATTAATGATTCCTTGTGGGAATTCGTGATTTAGTACTATTTTTAGGGATTAAGGTAAACTTTAGGGATATAAATTTAATTTATTTAAAAATTTATTTTTCACTTTTTTTGTTTTTTAATTTTTGTTTTTTACATTGATGAATTTTCTTATTTTTATCATTATAGGAATATTGGGGGGTGATAGGCACTAAAAAAATATCCAGGATACACGATTAATGATAAAACATGGATTATAATACCAAGATTGATTGGTTACTCCTCTCTAAGTAATGATCCATTATTAAAAAACATGAAAATATCTATGTACTGTATGGTCAATTCACCAATCAGATTCTACATAATAGAGAACAAAAATAACCCTTGACAGAAGCATCATGGAATAAAATAAACTATAAATTTGTTGGAATACCCTGCATAGTATTAGACCATTCATTTAAGAAAATAAATTTGAAATAGAATTGACCCTTATTTAGATTATATGTATCATGGTATGATATAGTAGATTATAAAGTGAAGACACTCACATGCACATGTCCATCTTTATGGGAATATGTGATAAATTCAAGAACAATGATGTATCCTCAAATGACATAAGTTTTTGGGTTTCTCAATTATCACTTAATAATTGAGAAAAGGAATGGTTGAAAATATAATCTACAGGATCCATGAAAAGATAAAAAATTAATGTTTTATAATATCAATTATGGTTGAAAATCTAATCTACAGGATCCATGAAAAGATAAATATATTAATGGAGATTCAAATAATGTTTCTATATCACATACGCAATGTTTATATATAAATTAATGTTTTATACTATCAATTATGGCCTATGAAAAGACATGTGATTAATGCTTCAGCTGATGGAGGCCTTAAGATGAATACTTTTGATGGATTATAATACCGATTCAATGAGATCAGTCATAATTATATCCTATTCTGAATTGAATAAGGTTGATTGGGGATAGGAATTCACTATGTATAGAATCCTAAATATTTGGATTCTTAGGTAGAGGCATTGATGAATAATAAAAAAAATTCAAAATTTCTCATAGCACATACAGAGTCATAGAAACCATAACCTCCCACACCCAAACCAAAATCATGTGAGGTGTGTAGATTACCTAATTTCTATCAAGTCTACATGAAATATTTAAATTACCACCAAAATATTGAGTGTAATTGTGAGAGCTATAACATGGTCAAGTCAACAATACAAAAAATATTATAATCAAGGTATCCTAGTTTCTTAAGGTCTCCAAAACTTCAATAGAAACCATGAAAAACTATCCTTTATACCCCAACAAAACAATTTGTGTCCATTCCAACCAATTCATCCCCCCATATATTTTAATTTAATAAACCATCATAGTAGTATTAGTAATAACTAACCCCCCAAACAAAACAAAATCCCTCAAGGATATGCTAAAAGTAAATATAAAGAAGTTGGATAATTGGATACTAACTTAGGAAAATTCATTAATGAATTAGTAATATGATCTTTATAGCATCGAACACCATGATGGGAAAATATTTTATATTTTATCTGATATATTACTCGGTAAAAGAAAATAAAAATCTGAGAAAAATAAGGTAGGTGGTGAAAGATGTGACACATTACAGTAGGAAATATATGATAGAAAAGATAAAAAATGTAGTAAAAGAAATGGGGTATGAAGATAAAGAGGATCAAAAAAGGAAAAAAAGATGAAACAATTCATGAATATTAAGGGTTAAAGAACTTGAAAAAATATAAAAATGAAACCTAAATAGAGATGAAGTACTATAAAAATATAATAACACGTAGACCCCCTATACTATTCCCAAAGAGGATAATACAAGGTAGACTATAAATAAAATATAATTTTTTTTTATATTTTAAAACAATTATATATCAACATTAATTTCATAGAAGGTACCTATCAAATTATTTCTTACATAGAGTTTTTTCAGGTGTTTCTTTAAAACTAGATAAAATGTGGGACCTAGGAGTCATATATCTTAGTGAATAATATTCAGCCTTAGTTAAAATAAATATCACTCTCAAGAGGTGATATATTGTGATACATTCCATGAAATGCATAATTATAAAACAAATATACCTAAATGTGATAATATTTATAGTATAATGGGAGGAATGGGTCTTAATATGGTTTGGAAACCCATTATAAACACTAATCCAAATAGTGGGGAGTTTAAAAAATAAGGGTATACATATAAGGATATAGTAATACGATTTGGTATTATGTAAGGATCACAGAATATGTGTTGGAACATGATTGAAATCCTATCGTAGAGTTGAGTCAATAGAAATTCATAAACTCCTCGAATAAAGTCGAATGAAAAATTTGGGTCATTTCTCAAAGTGCTAATACAAACACTCACTATCCTGTAATTATTATTTAAATTTTATACTTCTATATTTTAATGAAATCATTTGAAATATGGTTGGTTTTCATGATAGAAATAGAAAAGTAAATGAAATAGAAAATTGTTAGGAAGGAAAGGGGGATAACCCTTGTACCAAAAATGCTCTATTTAACTTGTTATAAGTGACAAAATCTTGTTTCATCTATACTTAGTAATCAAAATCTATAACACCCCGATCCTTCTCTTCCGAACATAGAAAATAAAAATAATATGTAATATTTTTTATAAAATTATCTGAACAATTACAAAACACTAAACACAAATGAATACCTTTTACCATTATAGGATATGGAGGATTAACCAACACATTACATTTATCATATTTGAATAAAAATAAAACACATGTATACTTTGCTTCAGACTTTCTAACTAAAAATGTGTTAAATTATGAATTTGGACCTCCAAGATACATGTGACAGAATAATTTTAAAACAAAGGGTGAGCATTCAATTGACCATTGAAGGGTTTTGAAATAATTGAAATAATTTTTAAAAAATATTTTCTAGAAAATAAAATTGAGAAATGATTTCAAAAATTATATAAATAATAAAATCCTTTTTCAAATACCATATGATGATAAAATTTGGATCTCTTGTGTTTTAAAATACTATATCACTTTTGAAATTACTTACATTCAAAAAGCACATTATATATAATAAAGTGATTTTGAGGGAATATTATGAAAGGTTTTAAAAACAAAAAAATACGGAAGATTGAAATATTGAAGGCTATCAGGGGCCTACCCACTTAATGAGGGTTGGGTTCACTCCCCAATTCCCTGCCATATTTACAAAATTCAAGTGCCAAATTTTCTAAAATCAATTTTAAGGTTGCATTACTTATATATAATTTCACATTATTTATTATTTTGAAAACATGTCACTATGTCAAAATACAAATTGCACTTGTATTTATATATAAGAGTATGTATATATATAAATATAGGAACTTCCATTGAATTTCACTTGCATGTTTGGTTCCAACCAAAACTCTTTCCATATAGAATTTTTATAAACATCCATGTACCCATACTTTTATCAAATACATGCTTACATATTGTTATAACTTCAACCATTTTAAAAACTATACCTTAAATAAAAATATCAAACACATATTTGTTTAATTGTTTATATGCATGTTATAATGAAATTAATGTATAAAATAATAGCAACAATAATCATAAGCAATATATAATTGTGTGTTTCACATGAAATTGTCTATGTTTCATTTCTTATACATTAATACATTAATGGATATATATATATATATAATATTTTTTGAAGAGATTAATTTTCATAATTACACACACACACACATATATATATATATATATTCAAATATAAGTAATTATAATGGAAATTTTAATTCAATGATCTCAGACGTCAAATATATAATTATTTTGTTTGATTAATATATTACCATGTGTCTTACACCCATTTAAGATAATTACATAATTTATTCAATGTGTGAAAATTAATTCTCCAACATAACCCCCCCACAGATATATATATATATATAATTAACAGAAATATTAAAAAAACACACATATTCAATTCATGAATTACAAATATGGACCTGGATTTCATACAGGTATAAAATATTAATGCATAAGAATGGAAATGAAATTCAAAAATTTATTAAACAAAATATAAAATTATTAGATTTATCCATTCCTCTAATATGAATGAATTCTTAATAAAATGATGTTTTAATAAACTTAGCATTCTTATAAAACAATAGTTTCTAAATTTACCAATAACAATTTACTCTAAAATAACTACTTTTTATATGATTAATTAATATTTAACATATATATAGAGAGAATAAAAATAAAATAACTTTTAAAAAAAATATCCCTTACATAGTATATAAAAAATATAAGTTCTATCAATCTATAAATAAAAATATTATTATTATAGAATCCCTTAATTGTTTATAAACTTTTCGAGAAAACATTTCAAAACTGAAAACAAGTTTGATTTAGGATTAACCAAAAAATATATGCACCTTTCTATAATTTTAATTCTAAATAAAAATGGCCCTGAATGAAAAATTTACCTAAAAAATAAAATCCTCTATGTAAATAGAATGGAAATTCAATGTATTTTAAAATAGTTAAACCTTTATGAAGAAAATAGAGATTATAATTTATTAAAAAAGAAATGAAAGGGTATATATCTCATACATATTTTATCCGTATAAAATATTAATATTTTATTGAAAGAAGATTAAACACTGCTCTTTATGCTAATATAAAATAAAGAAAATAGGGCTTCACACTATTCTTTGCTACACAATTCTCAAAATTATACTAAGCTCCTGATCGAGCTTCCTATTTATATCCAAATTATATTATGTAATATTAAATGGAGTAGTTTTATATCATTACATTATTTAAGAAAAATTGTGTCAGTTTGGTTTTGAAAATTATGGCGTAAGATTTTGATAAATGGTTTCATACTACTACAGATGTATAATTATGATTAATATAAATTTAATCCTCACTACATCACTTTCAAAATAGAAAAGAAAATCTAGAAATGATTATATTTCTTCCAATTTTTGGTTCTGATGTAATTATTATAGAGAAAGCTTGAATTGTATACATATTTTATAATCTAATCAAACCAAAATAATTAATCACATGAATACTTGAATCCAAAACATTAAATGTTTTTCTAGAATCCAAATAGAAAACTCAACTGATATAACAAACGAATAAAAACACACATACATGAAAAAGACTTCCAACATCATTATTGGGAGAAAATGAGAGAAGACAGAAACCAGATAAATCATGAAAACCCCCAATATATATGATTCATATATCCATAATTATGTAAACTAATCCAAAGAAGAAAATTCATTATAGGGGGACGTCGATTTCAAGAAGACAAACTTTGAAACTGATAAAACATGGAACCATTAAGAAAATTTTCCTATGATTTAGTCACTGAACATATACATACATGAAAATATGAATAATAGAAAGTAGATTGACCATCCTTATCAAATACTGAAACCCTAAATGTGATTTAGATCTGGTCTTCCTTCGATCTCAGTTTGGTCTTCCGAAGTGAATTCTCAAACTCGATTCTACCTCCTTCACATTATACTTCATCAAATCAAATCCCTTTAGCTTCGCTAGAACTCAATCCACATCCTCAAATACACACTCGACTATAAAAACTCAAAGACATTAGGTTTAACTACAATCATCTTTTCTTGGAGTTCCCACAAACCCTCTATTCAATTTCCCCCAAATCGTTCCCCTCTTAGATTTTTGTTTTTATTTATATTTTATTTATAATATCAATGTTTCTATTTTTGTTTAAACGAATTCTTATTATTATGTATTCAATGTAGTTAAAATTAATTATAATTTTATTTGAAATATTTATATTTTATAACTCAAAATCACACTTAATTATTTCCTTGTTATAAGAAATTACATTACCATGACTTTCATTAATAAAATTATATTCTTATATAAAGAATAAAATAATTCATATATATATAATACTTTTTCAATTAAAATTAAACACAACATATATGAATTATACACTATTTATTTTGGTTTTAAGAAATTTTTATTTATTTATTTTTAAGTATATATTTTATAATCAAAATATACATATTCAAAATTATGAATACTCAAATTTTATTCATTAATATTCTCAAAATTATAATTTAATATATATTATATTTTCTTTAGAATGAAGTGATTTTTCTATAATCATTTGTTAATAGTAACCTAATCTCATACTACGTATACAATAATTTATATGTATAACATATATTATGGTAAAATATTATAAAATAATTATCTATAAAAATTTAATAAAAATATTATTTGTATTTATTATTAAAAATAATATTCATATGAATATATATATATATATAAAATTACAATGAAAAATAAATTACATGATTTATAGAATTTTTTTATTAAGTTATTTCGTAATTAGTTTTGAATTATAAGAAACCTATTATATAATTAATTATTATTTAAATATTTTTGTGGTTTTACACAATGAATTTCATTAATGTAATTACCCCTCATGGTTTGTCTCTTTTAAAAAACAAATGCATTACAATCACATGTGGGATATACCCCATGTACTACAGTGTCTATTGGTGGGAATCATCCCTCAATAATGTAAATGATTTCCAAACCCCTAAACCAATCCAATTTAATTATTTCATAAAATAAATGTTCTAAATATGTCATTCGTTACCCTTTATGTTTATTCCCTTTTTACAACATCAGCTTTCATTATAGTAATTAGTTGTTTTAATCTTGGTAATTAAATATTTCATCATTACATTAAATGAGTATTATTAGATAATTTTTACCTAATTATAATAAATATTAAATAATATTTATCAAAATTAATATTTTATATGTTTAAAAAATTATTTAAAATAGGCACATGTAACATGCAAAAACATAAATTTTAACCATTACCATGGTAATTAATTGTATTGTTTATAAAAATTATTATGATAAAAAACTAGTTTAAATTAATAAAAAAAAATACATTATTTTTATTCCAAATATAAAATCCAAATCATCAAATTAAATTCACAGAATTAAAAATTTTAATTTATAATTAGTCTTAGAGACACAACGAGAAAACTCTTTTTCCAAGAGAAAATGTTCAAAAGTTTATAATGTTTTTTTATAAAAATTAAAAATTAAAATGATTCTAATGAAATTAATTAGATAATTTTATGTGTAATAGAACGAATTTTACTTTACATCCAATTTAAAATTTAATCTAAAAATAAATATAATTGAAACTAAAAGGAAATTTAGAATTAAAATTAAATATTTTTTATTATTCATCAAAGATTGAATGTTCCCAAAAAAACCCAAAATTCAACCTAAGAAATATTTTATATTATGATTTATAAAATTAATTCAATTATATCATATATATTTTCTGAAATTTTTAAAAACTAATTTTAAATTATGTGTGCAAATCTTGAATAAACCGCCTTTCAGAAAATTATTATTTTTTTCAATAATATTTTTTTAAATGTTTTTATTTTATTAGTAATTAATAGATAAATAATAAATGTGTGTGGAATATATATCTTAATATGTTATTTAATTCTATTCATACCCTCTATTCCAATGGCTATACATTAACTATCATATTAAATAATAATTTTAATTATATATTGTTATTTGGTAAAACTCGGTCTTGCATGTTGCACAAACTATTGTAGAAACACATTTTTACATTTAAAGAATGCTAAAAAATATTCATTAATGGAACATAAACTATTAAATAAAATTTTATTATTTTGGAATCTAGAGGTGATACATTTTGAAAACCTTAAATAAATTATATCGTCACAATTTAAACATGATGTTGGTAATTAATGGTTTTCTCTTTCGAAACACCATTATTGAAATACCCACCTTATTAAAAGTGTTAAGAAAAAATTATCTAAAAAGAGATAAAGTTAATTACAATGGTCATATGGAATAACAAATACATGTTTCCAAATACGAGAACATAGCTGGGATGTGAAGACAGGTACATAAAAGAGAAAACTACAACCCAAGTAATGTTGTTGAGTTATAGAGAACATGGCCATTGTGATGTTAAAGACCACAAATACATAAACTAGAGGTTGGAAAAAGGTCATTGATATAATAAAAAATGATGACAAAAGGATGAAATTTTTATTTCATGATCTTTTTCCAAATATGGAGTAATTATTTTACTACCTAAGAATATAATGACATATACTTATTGAAATATTTTTATATAATAGGGAAAATTTCATCCATTTGTTGATCATTTATTAATTTCCACTTCATATCTTACTCGATGAAATGAATATCTAAAAATGAATCTTTTAGTGATTTAAGAACTATAATTAACTTTTAATGGATCTCAAGCTTCATAAAATAGTAATAATATATTACTCTGGTCATTACTAAAACTAAAATTGTTAGAAAAAGTTATCCAATAACACCCTAAGTTCAACATAATTTCCTCCATAAATAGTTACCTCATGGATAGTTCCAAGGTACTGTTAAAGAGAGAGTGGGGAAATGGCGAGCAGCGCGGAGCGCACCCTGGCCTTTCGATATGTCGATTAGGGTTTGCATCCTCCGTCTTCAACATCAATGGCGGAATTTCTCGCACAAGGGCGTTTCGATTCTCATAAACTCCAGGCAGCATCAGCGCTCGTGAATCGAAAATCTTCGGATTCGAATAGAAATGAGGTCAGTTCTCATAACCGCAACTTTACTTCCTTCAAAGCTTCGAATGCTGGTATTCGTAGGAAAGGCACAGTAGCTCACGTCAAAGCTGATATGGATGCTATATCGGAAAGACTGGAGATGGGTGCGCACTCTATTATTGCCAGACTCATCTTGCCGAAAGGCTCTACGCCATGGAAGCTTGAACTTCTGATACAACGCTTGACGGAAGTCTGGGGTTTCGATTCCTGGAAATGCATCTCCTTAGAGAAAGGGTTTTACCACATCTTATTTCCATCCGAAGACCTTAAGATGCATGCCTGGGGTCACGGCTCTATATCCTTCAAGCCTGGAGCCTTGCATATCCGAGAATGGGACAGAAGCTTTAACCCACTGGAAATAGGAAATACGACAGTTCAGACTTGGGTGAAGGTATTTGGTTTAAATTGGATCCTTTGGCACCCTCGCATTCTATATGATATTGCTCTAACAATGGGAGTTCCAATCAAATTGGACAAGGAAACGGAAGCTGCCAGGTATGGACACTATGCCAGGTTTTTAGTTGAAATTGATCTTTGTTCTACTCTAATTGATAAGGTCTTTCTCTCTACTGATGTTGATGAATTGGAACTGAAAATCGAATATGAAAACCTTCCCAAGTTTTGCTCAGACTGTAAGACTATAGGTCATGAGTCTTCAAATTGTAGAAGATCAATTGTTTGTGCTTCCTGTACTAAACGTGGGCATGATATGCATTCCTGCTTCAAAAAATCACATCACCAGAAGACCAATAGTTCTGGTTTAACTACACAGACTGCTGGTCTTAATGGGGATGTCCTGATTTCTGTTAATTCTGCTCAGACGATCTCTGTTCCTTATGTCCAATGTGATCTTGACAATAATCAAAATAAGGTTGTTTCACCTCCGCCTATTGCTATGCATAATACTTTGGCAGATAACACAGCAGATCCTATTGTAGATCCAACTTTTGTGCATGATCAATCTCAGTTGATCACTGGACAGCATGGCACTCGGTCTTGGGCTGATATTGTTGAGCATGGGGAGAATTGTGAGACCAATATTGCCAAGGACCTCACTCAGGTTCCGGAAAAGGTGGGGCTCACTGTTTCCCAGACCCCCCTGCCCAAGGTTCAAGATGATTCTTTTTTGGTGAAAGTAGTTTCTTCCTCCTCTGACACACATTCTTGTGCTGATAAAAAAGCTGGAAAAATGCCTTTGTATCCAACTTCTGATCCCACTGTGGCTGTTACTCCTGGAGTTGAGGGGGATATTGGGGCTTCATCACCCACTTTTCCCTCACCTGGCAAGGATGATAGGCAGATCTCTCCTCATGAGCATGTGAGAAATTCCAATTTTCCATGTAGTGCTGCAGGCCAGTTAGCGGCTGTAATTGTTGATCCTCCTCGGAAAGAGGTGGAATCCATGACTTTGCACCCACAAAAACTGCTGGAAATTCAGTAGACACCTTCTGCCTTGAGTGGGTGTTTTAAAAACTGTGAAGCTACTGCTTCACCTGGATTTTCTGAAAAGGCTGTTTCTGCTTCTCTTTCTCTGGCTCCATCAATTTATGAACCTGTTGTAGTGGCTGTTGAAGACTCAATCACTCCGGCTAATGAAGTGGTGGAAAACACCACGGCCACTCCAGCGGGGAAGGTGAGTAACACCTTGAAAGAATCATCTCTTATCTCTACACTGGATGTGCAAGAGACAGAACAGAAAACAGATAAACCAAGGAAAAGCCACCAAAAAGATGGAGATGATGGAGGTACTTGGCAACAAGTCAGAACTAGAAGTCAAAAAAGGGTAGGAAAGGAGGCCTTGAAGATGAAGGAGGAGGTGCAAGCTGACAGCTCGGATGAAGATGTAGAATCATTGCTACAGCAAGCCAAGGAGCTTGAAAGCCACTATACGAGAGGAAGAGGTCGAAGGCATATCAGTGCCAAAACATGGAACGAATGGAGAGAGAAAGAAAGATTAATTGCTGACAAGGTAAGGAAAAAGATTGGTTCACCGGGACAGGGAACTTGATGTATTATCCTACATGTTGACTTTCGGTGTTCTCCTTTGATCTTCTTTTAATATAATATTTTGGGGCCTAGCCCCACCTTTGAAAAAAAAATTGGATAGTTCCAAATTTGTTTGACTAAATTTAGAAGGGTTTTATTTAAGTCAACATTATATTCCCTTTATAATATAATGTGGCTTTTAATGTCACATTCTTAATATGTGAATACCATAATAGATGTAAAACCTTAATGAAATCATGAATGAATCCTTATTCATGAAGTACAATCTAGATTACTAGATATATTCCTTAAATCCAAAAATTCTCTCAACCCCAACAATGATAAAATAAAAAAATTTCTCAAAATATAGTTAATCAAGTCCATGGTAGTAAGTACTATCCAATTTATATTATCCATATCTATCAAACCATTACCATTATATAATTATCTCAACACTAGGAACACATTAATGTTTATCTTTCCCTCAATCATATGTTTTCCAAGATGACCGACGTATGACTCAGTCACATTTAATTGAACCACTCAACACATGCTTTCAAATACTATATTAAATAGTACTTATGTAGAATCCTTATACATTTCGTTATTCTTATTGAGAATATCATCAATAATATACTTTTACAACAAATTTCTTAGATCAAAATACACTATCCAATTAATTATTCATGTTTAGTTGTATCAATAGTATAAGCATGACCTTTATTCCTAAGATTAAATTGAGGTATGGTCCCTTGATCCTTGGGGAATTAATTTGTGTATTTAAACATGTTATTATAGTGGAATTATTACACAATTTACATTTCATTCAATATCTTGAAATCACATTCATGGTGAAATTTTTATCCACACTTTTAGGAAACTCTCATTTTGTTCAAGAAACTACCAGGGTGTTTCTTTTCAAAATTATCATATTTGGTGAAA
This sequence comes from Viscum album, assembly GCA_963277665.1. Taxonomy (NCBI): domain Eukaryota; kingdom Viridiplantae; phylum Streptophyta; class Magnoliopsida; order Santalales; family Viscaceae; genus Viscum; species Viscum album. The sequence continues at coordinate 2,040,510,636 of OY728161.1, read as the reverse complement.
TAATTCTTTCCTTTATTCCCTTTATCTATTTTTTCATCGTCCTATTATTCTCTTACTTCCATTTAAAGACATAATACTTGGATAATCCTTTATTTTTCTTGATGTAACATAAATCCATTTCATCCTATGCATAAAAACATTGAGTTACTGGTTTCTGTTAAAGACTAGATATAATATCTTCATAAAAATGGTCAATATTGCACTAATTATTGTTTCATATGTAATCTATAGAATACCTAGCTAACATTTTAAATATAGCATAATACTTGGAAACACTTTCTTATTCCTTTTTCTTTAAGCTACGTAACTTTCTCTTCAACTCTTTTTTTATCATAAGGGAAATTGTTTTAATAATGTCTCATTAAAATATTTCCATTCAAAGTGTTTTATTTTATCATACTCCCTAGTATTCTGGATTAATCACCAATATAGATCATAATAACATATGATATAATACACTTCATTTTTAACATTTTACTTTTTAACACATCCCAAGGCCATAAATATCTTTTCTAGAGAATTAATTCATTGTTTGGATACCATTGGATTATTTATCCTACCATGTAATGGGGGATTATATCATATAAAGTGTTCCATCAATGGAATATATCTCCAGGGAATGATTTTATCTATCAAATAAAGGTTATTTTTTGTAACATAATTATGAATCCCTAGTATATCCATAATTTTATTACTCTAATACCATCTCTATTGGCGTCCTCAGTAGGGAAATCTCTATATTGTCTAGGAGTAGTGATATCCTTCTTCCACCAAGGCACCATTTTGATTCATTGAAATATAACAGATTTTATACGAAAATAATATAGTATAATTATAGTTATAGTGTAATCCCTAACATAAATTAAATAATTTAATCCGTGTTAATAATTGAATAATAATCATGGGTTCTTTGTAGAAATGTCATTATTTTCAAATCCTTCGTAATTATTTGAAAATAAAATGTGAATTATCCTTTGAATATCCCTCGAGAGTGTGAAACCAGGTGACTATTAAGTAATGTTTCATGTATTATGTGATGATCTAGTCAACACCAATGTACACGTTTGAGAGTAAATACCCCTATGTACCTCTATTATAAAACACCGTTTAATTGTTGTATCTAGATAGTGCTGTATTTATAAGAAAAAACACATCATATATTACTTAATAAAACATTATGATACTATTCTAAACTTATCCTCAAATTATATCATATGTTTATGATCTTTAATATATTTTTGTACAAATATATTACCCATGGTTTCTACTAATATTCCATTGATACCAACTCTAATGACTGTTACTCTAGTAACCTAGAGTCGGTGTCTCTTTTATTGCATTGGAAAGGATACAAAGTGATAAATCCTAAAGGACCTATTATTTTGGCATTTTTGTAGAACCATATACATACATGATACCCGTTAAACATTGGTTATAGAAAAAACATAAGATGTAATAAAATCAAATGAAATTCATCCTTTAAAACTCATTCAAAGATCTATTCCTTGTATCCATGAGAAAGGAAACAAATTTAGGGTTATCTGAAATGCTCAGTAAGGGTTAATTAAAATATAGGATATCATGAATCAGTAAGAATAATCAATATATAAAGGTTAATAACTAATCTCAAATTCCATTTAAATAACTTAACTACATGAATAGATAAGTAATAATCAATATGGAAAGGTAAATAACTGAATACACATTCCATTTAATTGATAAAAAATGAATGAAATGTATATAGAGAAAACATCATTGGGAAAATATAATTGATAATAACGAATTAATTATTATTGAATAGAATTCTTATTTATTGTACTGTATGATCTTAGGAATCATGATGCCTCTACTATCAATAAATTTTATAAGAAAGTTTAAGTACTACTGGTAGACACCCATATAATTTAGTCAGCATATTCATTGCATGAGACCTACTGATGCATCAAGGGGATATATTATACCATGCCCCACCCATCACTACTGGTCTAGTCATTCCCCACATATTTAATTATATATTTAATCGATTAATATATATGCCTTATCATCTAATATCTATATTGAGTAATTGATATAGATTTATCAATATTTTCCCACTTAATCAAATTTTTTCAAAAGTAAACAACATATGTAAAAATTTAATAGATTTTAGAAAATAATCATTTAAATGATTAAGTAATATCAAAATTTAAAATAAATTTAATTTGAAATTAAAATTATCATAAGAAAGTGATTGTACAAATAGAAATTTAACTATCATGAAAGGAAGTGAGATTGTCAAATAACTCTTCCCCACTTGGTAATTTCAAGTCAGATACAGTTGGATTAAATATTAAAATTAAATCATAAAATACCATGAATTATTTAGGTATAATGATATTACATTTATAAAGGACAATATATTCACTAGATGAAATAAATTAGGTTCAAAACGTTACAATATGCCTCACTGAATGGAAATTGAGATAAAGTCCCTCACCTCAGGCTTCCTCTTAGGTGAACAAGATAGAAACTATTATATTGTGGATATTAAAATATAAAATAATCATATAAGTATTTATAATATCATATATGATAATATTATAATAACATATCACCCATTCGTTAATAATATTTTATTATGTTCATTATTTTATTTGTTACTTTCCATGTTTTAACATGGATGTTTTTCATGAAAGATCTGACTATTGAAAAATATATATATTTTCATTATCTAATGAATAATAGAAATTAAATAATTATTATATTTTTAAATATATTATTATTTTAGAACCATTCATGAAAGATATTTTTTTGAAATGAAGTACAATACGATCATGGAGTTAGTAGGTCGTACGTACTCATGAGTAACATTTCAGTTTTTTAATGATCATTATGGAAAGGATTAAAGTAAACTTTTATCTATATATAATGATAGAAATATCAAATATATACTATATTAATTATTTATAAATACTTATATATATCATATATGTGGTTTGGTGTAGAAAAGAGAGACACATCGCTTCATGAAGGTAGTGGTCCACACATACAAGAATGATGTTATCATTTTCATTGTAAATGAAATGAAAATGATATACTATATTTAAAAAATGATAAATATTTCAGGAATATATAATTTTTTTATTTATATCACATATATTCATTAGATGTGTTTGTACTATATTCCATGTAAAGTGTTAGTGGAAGGTGAATCTCATCGATTTGCGAGGCTGCAGTCTACTGTACACATGAGTGACATTATCATATCCACTACAGAATGGAAAGTAAAAAATTTATATATATTATAATGACTCTAGAATTATAATTATGTTTTAAATATCTTATATATTCTTTATATATATAATCATACCCAACCATGAGATGTGGTGATGAAAAAATGAATGACATCTGTTCATGATGTGGTAGTCCATCGTACAAACGAATGATGAGTTCATAACCCATTTAATGGAAGTGAAGAGGGTGGTAGGTGATAAAGATAAAATAAAAAATATATAAGTACATTTTTAGAATGATTATATTAAACCATCATTCTTTAATAATAATTTAAGGATGTGGAGGATGAAATAAATTAAAAACACTTGTTGAATAATGCTACCTCTACTTCAGATATCCTCGTTATGTTTTCACAAAATCCTTCATAGGTTGGATTTAAGAAAAAATAAGGCTTATAGTATGAGATTAGGTAAGGTTAAATGTGATCATGGAAGGGTTTGGTTGACCCAAAGGGATTCATATTTTTGAATAAGTGAAGTGAGTGGGATAACTTTTATAATTGGGGAGGAGTGGTATTTTTGTAAATACAGATAAATATTCAATAATAGGAGGTAGTCTCAAATCATGTCACTCCAAAATTGATAAATAATGGAATTTAGGGATTATATGGTTTTGAAACACCTAAAATACACAAAATAACAAATGTTTTAAACTTTCCATTCATTAGCCTTCAAGTTTACCACTTTTTAACCATATTAATTTCCACTATTATAAAAAAAATTAATCAAATTAAATAAATATTTTTGAATAAAATAAAATTATTATTATTATATAATTATTAAATAATTATTATAAACATTAAATCCACATTTTCAAAAAGAAAATCCTATGTTTTTTGAAAATTAATTTTAACACAAGTTCATGTAACGTTCAAAAAACTACTTCTAACCTTAACTACAGTAATTAATATTTTCTATATTTCATAATTATTATGACAACAAATTAAGTTGAAATAATTACATAATATTTAGTATAATCAATAAAAATATTAAATCCATTTTTAAAAATTAAATTCACAGAATTGAAAGAATTGAATTTTCTCTTAGTTCCACAGATGCGATGAGAATGTGGGTTTTGAGAAATAAAATATTCAAAAGTTTATATTTTTTTTATTTAAAAGTTCCATATTAAAATGATTAAAATGAAATGATGTGGATAAATTTATATATAATTGAAATATGTTTACTTAAAAAAATTTAAAAAAATAATTTTGCATTATAAATAATTGAAATTAAAAATGACGTTTTCAAGTAAAATTAATTATTTTTCAATATTCATAAAAAAATAAAAAAAATTAGAAAAACAAAAAAATTTCTACCTAATACAATTTTTATATTATGATTTCAAAAATTAATTAAATTTTAAAAAATATATTTTCTAAAATTGGTAAAAAAAATTAATATTAAATTATATGTGCAAAGTATGAATAGAACATCTATTAAAAAATGCATTTTTCAGAAAATATTTACATTTACTTTGAATTATTATTATTTTATTACTGATCAGTTGAAAACTAATAAATGTGTATTAAATACATTTTGTATTGATTATTTTAATCTTATTTATACCCTCCATTACGATTTCTTGGCGATAACTATAATATTAAATAATAATATTAATAGTATAACATTGTTTGTTAAAACTCACTAGTGTGTGTAACACAAGATATTAATGAAACTAGTTATTTTATGCAACTAAATATAAACTCAACGTGACGTGTTGCAAAAAATATCAAATACAATTTTTTTCTTTTATAATTTTTGGGTGTTACATTCACCAACATGAAAGATGTTATTCCAACACCATCATTTTCAACATGAATGGGTAAAAGAAATTTATACTAGTAATAAATATTATATTAATGAATAATTTATGTCATGAATATGGTTTTGGAAGTGTAACAAAAACTAAATTTCAATTATACGGTAACTTATTTAAAATAAAATTTATAGAAACATGCTCATAATAGATTTTTTTCTCAGGAACCATAACCATACATTCAATAAAATAAACAAACGGATTACAAAATCCCTAAATCATAATGATTCCACCATCTTTATTAGTGTATGATGTTGTAAATGCTATAAAATATGAAGGATGAACATCAGCATTTTAAATCTGGTATGAAATATTCAAACATAATAACATCTGATTATAAAAATAAATAATAACAATTTAATATATGTGTAATGAATACTTATAATGAAATATTATAAAAGTTAAAATATGTGATTATGTTTCGAAATTATTTTATTATAATAGTTTAGTTTATTATAAAGGGGGTTAAAGTAATTTTTTGGAAGTATAGAATTAAGGTAAGGGTTTATTTTCAAATGTCACATTGAAATAAATATTTTTTATTTTTAAACATTTGCTAGGAGAAATTACATGTTTCTTATCTATAACTAACCATATATTTTCTTATCATATGATAATTTTTATTTTTTGCATTTCCTATTTCCATTTCACATCCTTAGCTTCATCATTGGACCAAAAATGTGTTTTCAATTTTAGCAGAACATGTCAATTTTATTGTTAAACATCTTTCTCCTCTATATCCATATTCATTGTATAGTGTTACAGATACTCCTTTCTCTAAATATATGATTTATGGAATTCAATTTTAATGGAATTTTATTTCTTTACAGAAGGAATATTCTTTTAATGTTTTTATATATGGTTGTTGTTTCCTGTTGGTGTAAACCTTTTACACCTCGTGTTTGTACCATAACTCTTTTTGTTTTAATAAATTCCATGGAGGGCATGAATTGGGGAACCAATTCATGTCATCACTTTTCCAAAAAAGGTATATTTATAATTATTTATCAAAGAAATTTTATAATGTATTAATAAAATTATTTTACATCTATTTAAACATATTTTAATGTTTTTTGATTGATAATATTATCATATAACCCATCCACTTTCTTTCTGTTGATTGATTATGACAATGTTTGATGGAATTGTACATAAAACCATTTTATTTGACATGATTTAATCATGTTATGGTGGGATTATGATTATATTCAGGTTTATATGGAACACATAAGTTTTTTTATAATTATATGATGGGTGTGTCTTATATATACCTTCAATTCATTGAGTAAGGTTTCATATCACATGAGATAAATGTTGGTACATGAGTTATTATATGAAGCTCAAAAAGGTGTGGTATGGGTTTTCAGAATAATAAAAAGGTACACAAGTGGATATACGATGCTTAATGGGTATAAAATTGGTTATAAAAATCCTCAAAATGTACAAATATAGTAATCCTAAGACTAATATATTTGAAATATGTGGTTATCTTAGTATATTATGGGATGAATTTATCGAAAATTAATCTATACACATGTTCTATAATCATATCCATGCCATATTTTATTAGTATAATTGTTGCATATGTCATGCTGATATATTTTTTAATCAAGATTTCATGCTTTCAGGAATCATTTTTTATGAAAAAATATTTATGAAATGATTAATGATTGATGATAAATTTATTAATGGGTATGATTCTATTATTTAATGGTCATATTACTTGATTATGTTCTCATAAAAACAATTTCATCTTATGATCACTTATGATCAGTGATTATTGTCTCTTATGTTTACCCATACTCATCATATAAGATCACCTTAATGTTAAATTTTAATTTCTATGGAAAAATAGTATTAATATGAATGGTATTTATAGAATAATATCATGTGTATAGAATTTTGTAGGAAATTTTTATGATTTTTTATAAAATAATAAGACCATGTAACTAATATCCAAAGACCCTAAACATTTGGAATATGAGATTTTGGGTCCATAAGTGAGATACAATGAATATTCACATAATATGATCTAAAATATATGCGTCTTATGCTAAGATCATCTCACCTGGCATCAAATCATATGTATATTTTTTGTACTTTATCCCTATATTAGAGTGTATTGTCCTGGGATATATCAGTTCTTATCAAAGTAGGGATTAGTTATTTTTGGGGTTTAGGATGTGAACAATAAAATTATAGAACCTAAAAACCTGTAATTAACTAAAATTGTTATTGTAAATAACTAAAAATTCATAGGTTGAATTTAATTAGTTATAATTTTGGACATTTTAGGAATAATTTCCCACGTCTTATGATTTTTTTAATCTTATTATTATTATGTGATAATCGGGAAAACTATTTTATTGTTAGTCAGTGGATGAAGAATGGGGTAATCTAGTTAACAAAGAATGTGATGGATAGTGTAATGACTATCCCATTGAGAAAACAAATGGTATGAGATTGGAATTGAGAAACTTCATGGCGATGTTATCTCAGCCTGTGAATAATAACTTGAATAATGGTGACCACTCTAACATCCTAAAATATGAATGAAATTCTATTTACCCTTTAATGTGAAAATGAGTATTGAACACTAATGTATTTTCTAATTCACTAAATTCTATCTTGTGTATTTAAAAATATAAAATATATTTTATATTCTTCAATTATCATATCAATAAAAAGTTATTTCTCTATCTATTAGTTGTAATGTCAAGAAAACTAACTCTAGAGTTTGATAAATATCCTCAGTCTAAATGATTTAATCAATTATAAGAAATTGGTAGTGTTTAAGGAGGTATTTTTCAATTAATACATCCTTGATCACTGTATACAAAAATGTAGAGGGAAATCCTATAGTTGAAATAATAGGAAGATGAATCAATTGGTATTTATGATTCAACTTTCCTCAAAATTTTAAGGAACACTTATATTTTTATTATTAAACATCTATGAAAAATTTACTATTTCTTTAGTGTCTAGAAATAATTTCTTCAAAATTTATTATATGTAATGTAATTTGGTATATGTGAATAAAATATTTGATATCCTCTCTTGTTAGAAATTGATACTGATGAATCACATTATTCCCATGGTTTTGGGGGAATGAAGAGAAAAATGGAGTTTCAAGGAAAGTAAAATGATAGAATTCATGGGGGAATGTAAATTAATTAACCTATATTTCTAATATGTGATAATAATTATGGGAGGTCTGCCTCAACAAATAGGTAAACACTTCATTTATGGCAGATAAGGCCATCGAGAACATGAATTTTTAAGGGATATGAAGAATGAAAAGAATGATCAACCTAATCCTCCACACAAACTCAAATGCATTAATTTTATTAATTATGGATATTACGCCTACTAATTCACCAATATTAGTTTTAATAACAATATTCAATATCATTAACCTTCTTTTCTAGTTGAAAAAGTGATGGATTGTCTATTCAAAACAACTAATCTCTTAAAAAAGGATAAATCGTACAATCATCGCACACTCATGAACTGAAAATGTTTCATTTAATTTTTGTTCTACTAACACCATTATATCTATAATGTTTTTTTGTAATACTAAAACACACCCCAAGGATTAGATATTGAATTTTTGATAAGAAAATCTAGTGGAATGATTATCAAATACAATGTTTATAACTCCTCTTTGAGAAATATTGGTGTCAATATTATTCTTTCAAATATTATTTTGTTCCCTTTAGTTGAAATTGATGTGATTTTTGGATGATATTTTGTAGGAATGCATACCCTTTTGTGGTGTGAATTATTGGGGGAATTTAAATTTTTTCTTTCATGGATGGTTTCTTTAGAACTAGGAATCAAAATGTGTTCCTAAGAGTTTAAAAATCCCTAAATGATTATTTTGGATGGGTTTTGAGGTTTTATAGTAGTATTGAGGGATTGGGTGAATTTCAGGGATTGCAAACCTGGTTTACTAAAGAGTAGTTTCGGGCCATCCATGGGCCCCATAAAACTATGAAAGAAGGGATGTATGAGGGTTATGCCCTTTGGAAAAAAAAATTTCATTTGGTGAACTATTAGCTCAATTCCTGAAATGGAGTTTTGGTTTTTTAATAATAAATAAATGGGTGATCATCCTTCCACATTTTAGTTTGAGTAGTGTGTATAGGGAGAGACCTCAGTTGGTGTATCCCCTCCCATTCCTCCACTCCCCCTTGGTTATTAGTGTGATTTTACAACATTTCTAGTTAAGGTCCCCCTTTCACTTATCGTATTGGATCCCCATTTTAGTAGCCACTAATTTAGATCAATTTTAATTTAGTGTTATTTGTGATTTCTATTGGTCTACGGTAAAAACTGTCCTCATTTATTAAGTTATTTGATGGCCTGGGTAGAGGTTCAATTGATACAACAACTATATGCTAATACATTCCATTTTTATTAAGGTACATTAATGAATGGAGTTTTATCAAGTGTTTTTTCCTAAATAAGAAATTTTTTCCATTAAATCATTGATGTTAATTGTGATTTTTGGTATTTTTAGGGCTAAGAGTGCATCATAAGTGGAACATACCCTGTCACTTGTGGTTTAAATGAAATGAGTTGACTAGTTATTTTTGGGAATTATACCTATTTAAATCAAATTATTTAATTTATTAAAATTTATAGAAGAAAATTCTTTAGAAGTTATATCAAAAGTTTAAGCCTTGTGTGGATGGGTGATGTCCAAGTAGACTTGTATGAGCATGGGTACGGTTTTCATGTTATGTTAAAAAATTGAATGGATATAGATTGAGTTTGTTGGTCCCTCATATATTCCCTATGCTATTATGATTTATTTTTATTATAGTTCCTATGTTATCTTTCTATTGGGGTATATTGGATTTATTATTAAAATTATTTGTTTAATTTAAAATGTAATATAAATGGACCAAACGAAGATGAAATGTAACAATTGAACCTTGTGAATTGGATTCATTACCTTTATTCTAGATGGAAGACCAAGTTTATTTATGTCCTTTGGGTTAGTGATAGGTGGCCTTTGTGACCTTCCGAAAATAACATGTGATGATTTGGGATAGATAGCCTAGAGATTATCCATATGAGAACCATGAAATTATTTATGTTCTTTGGGTTAGTGATATGACCCCAAGAAACATTTTACTACCCCATTGACAAGTTATTACTTAGATGGGTAGACCTTAAAAATATTGATGTGTGGGTTTGGTATTTGGACCATCCTAGAGTGGTTTATAAACGGTATAGTTTTATTGTCATATCCGCTATTATTTTTTCCTCAAAGGATACTGATGCCTCTATGATAATTTTATGATTTCTAGGGATGTTATGAGCTTTGAGTGATGGGTATTAACCATAGAGAGGTGTTGAGATAAAGGAATCCATAGAAGATTCCTTTTATACAATGATACCTAGTGGATAATTATGGGTTCCCTTATAAAATTTTGACCCTTTAGAGGGGTTTACAGGGAAATAGGTAGTGAATATTAAAATTATCATCTTGCAAAATAAATTGATATTTAGACTCTATTATGATTGTGATGATGGAATGTAGTGCACTAGTGTAGAAAAACAAAGATTTTGGTTGGGTGATGGTAGATGGACAACACATCAAGATGATATTGACAATGTGATTTGAGTGGGTTTCAATTTCAACCATGATTTATTTTAGATACGTTGAATTTCTAGTATATTCTCCTTATATTATGTTGTTTATATTTATTCATTCACACGATTTTGGATTCCTTAGACTAGGTCCTTGGATCCTTATGGTATGGTAAATAGGTTACCATGATATCATGATTTGAGATACCTACAAAATTATTCTATGAGTTAGAAGAGGTCTATGGGTGTGTATTGGGAATCCATGTATTATAACCCTTAGTACCACAGTTTGGGATACCTTGGACTGGATCATCACAGTTGAAATGATGTATCATGATTTTTGATTCCATGAATTGGAATTGGGATATCATGATTTGGGTTTCCATGGATTGAAGTCGGGGGTACCATAATTTGGGCTTCCATGTATTGGATCTAGGAGTACCAAAATTTGGGATTTCATGGATATGATCCTCATAGATAAGATAATGTACCAAGATTTTAGATTCCATGTATTGGAGTCAGGAGGAACATGATTTTAATTTCCTTGGATTTGATCATTGTAGTCGAGAGGATAAACTGGTTACGAGGTTGGACATATATCCCCCTATAGGTTTAGGTTACATTGGATTGGTTCCCTGGGACTAGGATGATATTTTTTTAGAACAATTATGTGGCATGCTTAGAGACACCCTAAAACAATATGAAGCCAATTTGGGTTAGTCTTTAGGTTCAATGATAGAACATAAGGATCAATAATGATTATTTAATTATACTTCCATAGTTTAATTTATCTTGTTATAATATCACATGTTGGTTATCTATGGGGAAAATGTGGTGGTTCCCTATTCATATATATGTACACCCTTCTCAGACTGCCATGAAAGTTGGATACCTAAGAATACTTCAGTAATTGCGGGTTCAGGTTTTCCAGAGTCCTGAAGTATCTTGATTACGTATGATGGATCTTATAAGACTAGAGATTGAGATGATATGAGGCTCATTGATAATAGTTGATTATCATGTATTTTATTCACTATTTTAAAATATTCTTGTGGATATCTCGGCTCCCTTCTAAATATTATGTTTGATTGTATACTTCCCCATCCATTCATTAATTATTAATGGATTTGTTCACAAATTAATTATACTCTTATATATATATTATTGGTTTATTTATTTTATGTTTTTAAAATCTAATATAGGTTATATTCTTCTAATTTTATACCCTATTCCTCTACTATAGGTTAATAGCCTCTAGCATATAGGTGGCATGCTTGAAGTCCAATGGAGTATCCCCTAGTTTGGCCCTCACTCAATGTCCATGGATTAGGTGTATGTTGTTAAAAAAAATTAACAATTTTTTATGTGATTGATATCATAGATACTATTAGAGTTTTTTTCCTTCATAATATTTGGGGATCTTATAGATAGGTTACATAGAGAGTTTTATATATTTTTTCTTACTATTTGGTTTTTTATATTATGATTATATGTTTTTACCTAGTGTGACACACCCAATCAAGTTGATCTATGATGATATGTCAATGGTGATAATGATGTAGTTGAAATCCCTATTATAAGGGATTTATAGTAACCCTCATTTTCAATTCATGTATATTATTGTTTAATGATGAACCTTGTGGGGGTGATCATGAAAATAGGTTCATCTATTTAATGTTTAAGTCAAAACAATTACATGGTTTGGCCCATATATCTTAGTGATTTCACTATTCATAATAAATCCACATGACTATGGATAATGATTTCAGATTACAGTGATGTTATTATGTTATATGTGTATATTCTTAATGATAAAAATGTGATCCTAGAGGGGTGACTCCATTTTATAGAGTACTTTTGGGGATTAACCTAAGATTGCATATTCATGAGGTTTTAGTATTGTATGTGAGTTACCTATGATAATCAGTTACCTATAAGGATGATGAAATGGAATATTATTCCTAATATGTAATTGGGGATCCTTGAGTTGGTATTTGAACAATGAGTTATCATGTAGTGATTGAGATGGGAATAGAGAGGTATTTCCCTTAAGATGTGAAGCATGTGAGATTGGACCTATGAGTTAGTTAGAGGATCATAGTGCTCGAGATGAAATTTAGGATGTTAGATAGTTGAGTGTTGTTGATGAGATGAGTTGTGATGTCTATGGGGGTGACAAAAGAGATAGGGTTTATCTCTGTCCTGTGAATTCCATTAGAGATGGATGTAGGTGTGGATGCTTTAGGATATAATATTAATTCATGTGATGTGATACTAGGATGGGGATATATGAATAGTGATTTTTTAGATGCTGTGAACCTGGATGGCATGGGTAGGTGCCTTTCCTTGAGATCGGTGCACATGTGGTTCTATTAGAGGTATAATATAGGATTGATTATTATTTGGGATTTGTGGAAATGATCACCTTGAGAACTAGTTGATTTGGTACCATGTTTTCCCTTCCATGGAAGGATTAGTGTGATGCCAAGCCTTGTGTGTTTTGTATGTGTTTATGAGTGACACAGAGTGTGGATGGATGTTATTGATTTTAAGATGAAACCAGTTATTGGGTGATCATGTGATAGATCATGGCAAGATAAGTTTATTTATTTTCAATAGATGCATCAAGGGTGTTTTGGGATTGATGAGATAGATGTGAAATAGGAGAATAATCAATGGTTTAGGTATGTAAGACTAGATATGTTGAGATGTTACTCATGGGGGAATGGTTTAGTTGATTTGACAAGGTGGTAAAGGAGTGTACAACATTTTCATAGAAGATACTGAGGTAGCACAAAACAAATAAGAACGGTTCTATTAAATTATGAATCGATGAGTGGTTATGTGCATTCCAAGGGCCAGTAGAATAAATTAAATGCATGTGAGATAGTTTCATAAGTTTTTGAGAAAATAAATATTTCCCCCTTTGATGATTTCTATTTTATAAAATGATTGATTCTGGTTGCATGATTTATCTAGGTGTTTATTATAGGTAGGTGTTTCTTGGGTAAAATGTGTGTGGCTTGGGAGGAGTGACATCCACATGATGATGTAACTCCTAGAGGAAGTGTTAAAGGAGAGGAACATGGTAACCCATATGGTGGAGGTCCACTATTTTACATTTGAGGTCAAGTACCTCATTGTAATTGAAAATTCTAGCAGTCAATGATGATTCCATTTTCATGACTTAGGAAACGATAACATTTGATGCTTATGTTGGTGGTAAAGTATGATCTAGAGAGATAAATCTTTCCATTACATGTTATAATGGGTGGATCATAGGTTGTGGTAGTTTGAAACCATGTTTCTAGGGTTTTGGGATTTATAGGACAGGTCATTTAATTATTGAGGTGGATTTTGGATTTCATTGAGTTATAAATCAGAATTATTTGGTTCCATGTTGAATAATAGATTTAGGATTTATATATGATATTGGATGGACTTAGTATGTTGGAATTGTAATTGGGGGGATTTTGGTGTCATATTTAGGTGATACATGAGGTTAATCACAATTATTTATGTAGTTCAAGGGATTAAAAATGATTTGTGAAAAAGTTTGAGAGTTAAATTGTTGTTCAATAGATAGTCCTGGGGGTGAACCAGTTTTGTCGCATGATTTAGGGGGTAACCCATTTCATCTCCTGATTTAGGTGTTGGATCATGTGAAGAAGCACAGATATGGTGATTATTTAGAAAAAAATATATACAAAATCAAGGGAATTTCCTACTGTGCTAAGGGTATGTAATATTTTCTACAATGGGGGGGGGGATATTTTGAGGCATGTTTGGTAATTTTAATAGAAATAAAAATGTATATATGATTTGAACATTGATGGTGGAGACTCATTAGATTTAGTTTGGGATCTGATATGAGAGACAATACTGGATTATGGTTATTTTTTAGAATATATTTTGGTGGGTGAGATGGAAACCACCCAAGTGGGTTTATGGAAACCAAAAATGAGTATTGAAAATACATTTTGATAGTGGGGAGCATCGTTGATTGTAATTTGTTTTGTTTAGGAGAATCTTATGTTGGGGAGAACCATAATACTTATGTTGAAGTTGTTTACACCACTATATAATCTTAGGGTATATGGGAATGTGTAAAAATCATCACAATGATTCAATGGTGATAGTGTACATCGGTATGGTTTTTAATGAATTGTGTGTCTCATGTGTGGAGCTGGACAATATAATCTTGTTCATAATTCTAGGTAAAAACATGTATAACTAAGCATGGATTGGAAACCAATGTTATTTGGGGTTGTTATTTAAATGGTTATTGAGACTTTTTTCAGAATTTATATACTACGTTTGGGAGGTTGTAAGACCCAGTAAATTTGTTAGGGTGTGAATTATAGAGGTAATTTAATATTTCTGTTATGTGGATGGTTTGTGTTGAGAAATGGGACTCAAAAAGGTATTATGAGAGATTAACATCCATAAATTATGGTTTGGGATGGGTTTTAATGTTTTATGGAAGTCACGAGGGTTCATGTGAATATTGAAAAGTGGATGGGGCTCAGGGTGGTGAAGAATGTTGTTATAGGCCATCCACGGTGTGAATTCTATTAACAGGAATATCTATTCCCTATAAGAGGTTTGGCCATGGGTTGCGCCCTTTAGATGGAAGTTTCATGTAATGAACTGAGGCTTCACATTATGAAAGTGTTTTGTACATTTTTTTCTGTAAAAAAAAGTGGTATTCACTCCTTGTTATATTTTGGATGATGTGTATAGGAAGGGATCTGAATTGGTGCCTTGCCTCCCATTCCTCTTGTCCTTACCCTTGGTTTGGGTGTGATTCCATGATGTTTATGAGTATGATCTACCTTTCTCTTTCGTTCCCAAATCCCCTTTTTGGTTTCTTCTAATTTATCTGTATTATTATATAGGGTGGTTGGTGATTTACACCTGATTATAGTGGGTGATAATTAACATAATCAATGGGCCTTTTTCTTACAATATTTAGAAGTGGACCCATTATGACATTGGTAAAATGACACACACTGTTTTAGAAAAGGTATATTTTTATTATATTTTTTAAGGGGTTTGGAACTAAATTAGATTATTTGACCAAAAAATAGATATTTTTAATTGATCATTTTGTATTTCCTTGGCCTTTGTGTGCATTGGGAGTGTCCCACAACCTGTCCCTTTCAGTTTCTATGTGACGAGGTTTACCAACGAGTTTTAATAATTGGGCCTATTTTACTTATATTGTTTTATATTTTATCATTGTTATAATTAATGGGTTTTGATGTTACGGAATGAGTTAAGTCCTCTCATGGATAAGCTATCAAATGTTGTACATATAATTTCTTAGGTAGAGTCTTTGAACTATGCATAAAGAAATAATGATTTGAGATTGAGTTAATTGGTTCATCATTCAATCCTTATAGTATTATACATTATTTTTATGGAATATGATATGTTGTATCAAAACTATGGATGGTTTGGTATTTTGATGAAAATTGATTTTTTAATTTAAAATGGTATGAATATATACCTAACAATGTTTGAAGGGATACATCAAACCCTTATGCACTAGCATGATTGACTCATCTGATGATGGTTGAGGACATGATTATTTTTACGTGTTCCTTGCAATGCATCGACCCTATGGGATGAGAACATAGTGGACTGTAAATATTTTCCCTAGTGATAGGTGTCCCTAAGGATCTCTATATATATGTGAGTGATGACTTGGGATCGATAGACATGGTATTTTCCATGTGATAAGAATTATATGATTTAATAAATTTAGGCTATTTAGATCACCATTGGGATTCTATTACACTGCCACTGAGATATCATTAACCTCATGGGTAGACCATGGGGAGAATGATGGATGTGTTGTGTTTTCAGACCATCCAAGAGTAATCATTTAAATAAGATAACAGTGAGTCCATCTTCCTTATGAGTTTTTCCTTGGAGACTATTAAGATATTTATGACAATTTGATGATACCAAGGGACACAATACTATTTTATTTATTAGTATTTACCAAAGAAATTTGTAAAGATAAATAAACTCATGAAAAATGTATAGAAAACATGATTTAGGATACCATGGATTAAATCTGAGAATACTGGGATTTTTGTTTCCATGGATTGGAGCTAGGAGTACTGGGATTTTTTCTACATTCGAACTAATCCTTAGAATTTAGAGGATATGCTATGATCCGGGATTCCCTGGATAAAATATTGAAGTACCATGATTGGGTCTTCTTTAGGTTAAATCATTAGAGTTGAGAGGATACAATGGTTCTAGGGCCGAACTTAGATCACACTGTATGTTTGTGTGACCTTGGACTAGTTCATTATGAACAAAATTATATTTGGTTTTCATGATTACATAATGTTCTTAGAGACCCCGTAGAATATTTTTAAGTATCATTGGGCCAATCCTAGGTTAATAGAAGAACCTGAGGATAAATAATGACTATTTTTTATTCTTCCACTACTATATTTATTTTCTAATCTTATCAAATTATAGACTTCATTAATTTGTTGTTTATTTGACTAAATTGGTTGATTCATACGGATTTATACTCATTGACTTCATAGATAGAAAAATAACATGGGTACCTTATAATACTTCATTGATCGCTTGTTTAGGTTGGGAATAGGCTTTGAGTATATTGATTGATCAGGATATCTCTCATAGAATTAGAGACAGGGATGAGGCATGGCCCAAGGATATAATATGAGCCTCTTTTATTTTATTATTTATATACATTTTATATGTGGTCATCCTAGTGGGTTACTAACGTGTTTAGGTGACTTTATGTTTTCAATTATTTTCATTTATTATTGATGGATTTTTTACATCATCCTTATACTATAATATATTTTTATTGTTGTTTGTTTTATTTTCTCTATGTAATTATGCTCTATGATATAGGGGTATATTCACCTTATGGTACTACCCTAGAATCCTTCTACTAGTCGACAACTGTGGGTATACATGGAGGTGTGTCTATGGTCTTGTGGAAAATCTCCCATTTTGGGAACTCCTAACTAGACACACTCTAGTGGAAGGCTATTAATGATTAAATATATCTACATAGAGTCCATATCAATTTAAAGGATAATGAAATCACATTTCTTACCATAAATCAGCCCAAGATTTAATTTTAGTGAAAAGTTGACTATGAATTACATATCGAAATTACATCTATTATATGAGTCAAAATACCCAATTGTGAGGGGTATTTAGCTCAAATTATTAGGGGAGAAACATAGTATTCAGTATATTTCAAATTTTAATGAACACATTGTTGTTTTTCTTGAAGGGTTTTTTCGACATCCCAAGATTTTGAGTTTGATATCTCATTAGAAATTATATATCGAGTCATATATTTATTAATAATAGAGTAAACTATTTTTATCTATAATAGATATATAAAATTTGAAGCATAAAATTTAATTATAGGTGGGGGGTTGAAACGACTAATGACTTTATTTTGCCTTTTTTACTTTAGATAATAACATTAATGAATAATTTATTTCACTCAAAAAACTGAACTAAAACGAAATATGATAAATTATATTGAGATAAAATATGAAATTATGAAATCAAAATTCATAAACTATGATAATAAAATCTAAAACTTCATTAACAAAATTATAATACGATTAAAACACCGAGTATATAAAAATACCACAAATCTAAAATCTTTATCTTAGTGGGTTTCCATGAATAACCTGACCCTGATCACAAATATGGAAGTAATGTAATGAATTAGAAATATAATAGACATTTTGAGAGAGAGGTAAATAAATATATTAATTGATCGTAGTTATTTATATAATGCCATATATAGAAATGAAACATTTCCTCCTCTTATATGGTCATTGGAAATATGGTCATTGGTTATATGATAATTAGAAATATAGTCATTGGATATATTGTAATTTTGTATGCATGTATCCAATAGGTATATTTATTTTGTGTAATTATTAGTAAAAAATTTAAAATAATACAAATAAAAAATAATAAATAAATATGGAATCAAATAAAAAGATAATATTTATGTAAAATAATTTATTATAAGAATATTTTTGTCTATTAAATATTATTATTAATGTTATTAAAGAATTATGATATATTTTAACTCATTGACATTATAAATAGTTTTTAAATTATATATTTAAATAGATTTTTTTATTATTTTAATTAATTATAATTATAAAAATAAAAGAGTTATTTTAGACAAAAAATTAATTAAATTATAGTAATTGTTACTAAAAAAAGTACATAACATCCATGAAATTACAAAATTATTTTTAGGAATAGTAATTTAATGAATCATATTCAATGAAATATTTTTTATTTGAAAAAATTATTTTCATTATATAATACATGTACATATTTAAAATAAATATTTCTGAAAATCACTCTCTGATATTTTATAAAATTTATTATTTATATTAATAAATGAAAAAAATATTCATAACTGGACTACAAATTTTTTATTAATAATGATAAAACATTTTGTATTAAAAATAACTATTATTCAAAGAATTTTTTAAGGGTTGTGTATTTTTCTCTTAATATATTTAATTGATTAATTTTAAAGGATTATTTATGTAAAATGTTTTAATATATAAAATAATATATTTATACTCATTTAATGTATAATTGATATGAAATAAAATTAAGAAAAACTAATGTTTTAAAATTTATTTCACTATGTAAACAATAGTTTCAACATATTTTATGTTTTTATTTAAAAGTTCCATTTTTTGTATAAATATATTTAATTAGATTCAATGGGGTCCAATTTTAAATTAGAATATCAAAATTGTGTAAGAATTTCAGTTTCATTTTTAGGCTTAAAAATAGGGTTTTGAGGTAAAAATGTGTTTCCATGATACTTATAATGTGAGTTAAAAAGTGTTGAAATAAGATGTAAAGACCTAAAATATCATTTAACCTTTTCTATTAACTATATTTATGAGGGAATATATTCCCTATCACTATTATTTTAAACTTTTTTATGAGATTTAATAAACTTTCACTCTCACGTGCAATGATAAAAAACAAATGTTACCCACATGTTTTGATACCATCTAATATGACCTGAAATTATTATGCATGTATTATACATGATTTTTCATGAGTACTACTTAAATATCACTAATCAGTATAAAATCTCATAACAATAATTTTTAGTGTCCTTAGAGACTAACTATATAAATATCTTATTGAACATTATGTATTAAATATATCCCACAAATATCATTACAACATGCAATCCTTATAAGAAAATAATTCTAAATACCCTTATTCATTACCTAGGGAATGAATACATAATAATTTGTTTAATAAAAATGATAATTAAGGGGAAAATCATTAATTATTCATGAAGGATTAGATCATAATCATTTGAAAAAACATGAGCTTCAGAGAAAATGTCTTACTATGAGATCATAGAATTATATGAGTTGTCCATAAGGCATGATAAAAATAAATTAAACCTCAAAATATCATAAATATTGCTTTTAATAATAATGTGGATAAAAGAGATAATAATCATCATCCATGGAGAAAATCATAGGCATGTTTCATAACAAAAAAATATGGTAGAAGCATAAATATAATAAATTAGAACATTATTAACATGGCTACCCATAATCATATCCACACACTTGTGAACCAATCTACCAAAAATCATGTACATACAAGAAAAAAATTATATCATTTGATATAAAACATTAACCAACATATTTAGGGGTTATAATAGACCCACATATCACATAATGATCAATAATTCATATGAAAACATTCATAATTTCTTTATAGCTTAATTAACCTGTGTGAAATAAATGTGTCTGGTGAAAACATTCTTAAGAAATTATCATAATATATATTAAGAAATTATTTTTAAGGTATCATTCGAGTGTATTCATAATGAATCATAACAAATATTAAAGGATTCTGACATTAAATAATATCAATTTGATAAGATAGTTATAAAATTGATTTGAAAAATAAGAAAACATATATTCTAAAATTGATAACTATTATTATAAAAGAATAAAATTAATAAAAAAATAGGAATATAAATTACTTTGTAAAAAAATTAAATATTTTAATAGAATATTCATTAAGAAAAATTATTAAAAAAATTTGAAAATACATTCATACAGTAAGTGTTAAAAAAATATTCTTTTTATATTTTTCTAAATAGAGTCAAAGTTGGGGGAAATGACTATAAAGAAATTTTTAAAAGATGATTCCTTTTGTAAAATATCCAAGTCATTCGAAATGGAAATAATAAATCATATAATTAGATATATGTTTATCTATAAATCAATAGAAAGATTATGTACATGTAGGAGAAATATTCCCAACCAAAAATGAAGAGATAATATCAACTACACTTACACACATTATTTATGTGAAATTATGAAAAAAGGGACATGAAATGGGAAGGAGAAATGGAAACCATAGAAATAACCATATAAAAAGAGAATATATGGGTTTATAGGAAAAGGACATACAATTACTCCTAATGTAATTTTAAACATAAACAATCTTGATTTCAAAGTGAGATTGAAAAATTAACCATTATAAATTTGGTAACTCCTAAATTGAAATAAATTTTAATAGAGTACCAAATATGTATTTTCAAATACATTAAATATAATAAAGATCATTATTAATTACATTTATGGGATATATATTCATTATAAAAAAATTTGTGAATATGGAGCATATATCTCAGTAAAGGGAAATTGAAATAAGAACACTATTACCTTTACTCCCAACTTCAAAAAAACAAATGATTTAACCCACTATATAATAAACATAACCATTTTAATAGATTATTTTAAAACCATATTAATATAAATTTAATTTAATACTATTCAATTTTAATAATTATTTATAGATATATTAGTTAGTTATTATTTATTTTGATAATGATATGTTAGTAATATTGAAAATTTTCATTTATGTTTCTTAAGGGTGATGTCAATACATGTTCCTTGATACCAATTTCACAATTACCATGTTATTTATATTATGGAAACTACTATGATTTAATTTTTTAGGTAGTGGCATGTGAATTTGATGGAATTTATGGGGATGGTTTATAAGAATGGAATCCATGATGTTATTTCATGTAATTTACTAATATGAATATATTACTATATAATGATCATTATATTTTTTGTGTCATGATTATAGAGTCATAATAATGAAATAAATTACTAAATAATATCATATATAACCAGTATAAATTTCTCGACACATATTCGCGATGAAAATAATGATTCTAGTAAAGCGTCATCCATGGAAGTCGTTAAACCAACCTAAACTAAAAAATAATATTCTAATGAATGAGTAAGAGTATATAGTTATAAGATAGTAAAAAAATTTATAATAAGAATTATTATGTCAATAAAACATAAATAATGTGGTTATCAATATTTATAAGGAGTGTAAATGAGAAGGAAATTAATAAATATTGGGAAAAACGTGGTGCTTGCATCGATAAATTTTCTCATTCTCAAAATGAGTTCTTTCAGAATAGAGGATTTAGGATTACATATTGGAACGAAAAGCAACCATGAATCATTGAATTATTTAGGAGTTAAAAATGGTCAGTGATTTTAGAGATAACTAAATTAAAATATTGGTTTTGGAATATTATAGGATGGGCCCTATTTATAGGTGATTTTTTTGTGGAATTTTCAAAACATTCCCATCCTTTTTTAAGGTTACCATTTAGAAAAGAAAGTGGATAAAATTGTAAAACATGGAGGTGTGATATGGTTTTCCAAATAAATTCATTATAAATAGATTTGGATATATGTTTTATGATATTTTAAAGCATTATCACTTTGTTTTACCCATTTAACATCATTTTAATTTTACCACGGTAACTCAATTATTACATTGGAAACGTATTTTTATGCCAAAAACTGAAACCTAACACCTTAATTAATTTTGATTTGCTGATTTAAATTTGGAGTATATTTAATCATATTCGGTTTCTAACTAATGGAATCTTATGTTTTAAATAGAAACATAATATATATATATAATTATTTTTATAGGAAAGTAACATTTTAATCATTATGTTTTTTCAATACTATTTTATATAAATTAATAATTAAATTTATTATAATATATTTCATTATAAATTGAGTAATTTTATTAAGAAAGACCTTTCAAAGTGATTAATTAAATTTACTAAGATAAAAATACACAAATCTCTAAAAATCCTTTGAAAAATATCTCATTTTAATCATCAAATGATTTTAATCAAGTCCCCATAAGATTAATTATATATCTTATAACCATTAAATTTTATCAATAAATTATAATATTTATTTATGTTTTAAAAAACAATAAATAAATATCGAATAATAATATTATTTATAGTGGTGATTACAATAAACCAAACATGCATGCACCCATGCCCCAATACAGGTTTTACCTAATACTTTCCAATCATGAGTGGTATTCATCCAAGTGGACTAATTTTATTAGACAATTATTCCAAAAAAATATGTTCCAAATCCCTATAATTCCATAAAAATATATTATTTGTAAATCCTTTTTTCCAATACCAACCCACTACCCAACCTACATGACATGTGTTATCCTTGATCATCCACTCACACTAGTAGATTCTCTATATCATCCCTTCCTAAACCCATAAAACTACGTCACCTTTTTATATACACACCCAAAAAACATCCACATATTCCCTTTCTAAATCCTTTTAGAACCCCTTAAACATTTCACAACCCCTATACCCACTATTATGGGTCCCCACATAGATGTCACCTACTGAACTCTAAAAAACCTATCGTGGTGAACCTATCACCCCTCTTTAATATTTATTTATCACTCGTATAGTTCCAATCCCACTAAACCTAATGATTGATCCATTACATTCTTGAAATTTCCTTACTCCAGATATAAGGGCCAATCCTAAAACATTACATAATCAATATTTTTAATTCAACAATCCATTTTCTTATATTTGAGGATCATATTAGGTTTAGAGTATAAAATAATTAATTCCTAACTAGTACATAACAAAAAAATAAATTATAATGCGTAAACTTATGATTAGAATCCATTTTTTCCATAATATAAGAGTTTTAGAATATATCATGATTACTTTTCAAGAAAAAACTTCATGAATTTTAACTTCACTAATTATTTTCTGTTTCCCATCATTAACCCTTGTAAAAACCATTTTAAATATTTGGTATGAGAACAAAAACTTGATAGCCATTATAAAAAGGATAATTCTCTAAGTCCAATGAAAATCAAAAAAAAACCCATGAAATTCATTTTGTGAGAAACATACATTTTCACCAAAATGGAATCATTTTTCCTTAAAAATATCTTTATCTGGTGCTTAAAAATAAAAATATATCTATGAAAACTCATTATAAAACATATAAAATTCATAAATCTTCCATGGTACATCATTTTATTTAATCCTTATAGAACCCTTAAAAATTGGAATAATCATATGAAATACTGACAATACAGTTCTCTAGGGAAAAATTATCATTACCCAAAGAATTTGAGTGATATCTTTGTGCACCTATTGTCTAATATATAATGGTATCACATGACGATATTTGGGTACACCTATTGTATAATATGTAATGTTCTCACATGTGATCCAAGATGGGTCTCATCACTTTTTGAAAATGTCAAAAAACAATACCATGGGTAAAATATTTTATTTTTTCACTTTTTTCTCATAAAAAATTTTTAAAACTATTTTAATAATCTGTGAAAATCAAATTTAGATATCAGTATACCAGTTTATTTTAAAACCCCATTTTAAATATCAAACAACCCATTTCTTTTAAAAACCTACTTTTAATACAGAAATAACATTTTTTTAAAAAAAATATATAACAAAATAATCATTAAAATGGAATGTAGTTTTATATATTACAAATAAATGAATTATTATAGTATAATCCATGTAAAATTAATGTTTTTGGTCGTAGAAAAAGTTGGTTTTCCAATATACATTAAAATATAACATTTCTTTTTTTGTTTTTGAATAAAGTAAAAAATATCATACAAATATTAATTTTAAAAAAAATTAAAGAAAGAAAAAAATTTCATCTATAAAATAGTCTAGTCCACAACAATATCATTTTAAAAAAATTCATGGAAGAAAAAGAGAGTTAAAAGGAAAACATTAAAATAATTGTTTTTAAAAAAAATGTCCCATATCAATTTGGAAATATTTGAATTATAAGACCCATGAAAATATAACGTTAAATAAAACTTTTAATACCATGATAATAGATAAATTAATTATATAACATGTTTAAGGTTTTTCATATACACCATGTAAAATAATATTGGTGTATAACATCAAAATATTTCTTAATGAGAGTAAATTGAGGCAAAGTCCCTTACGCCAATTTTGATTCATCACTTTAGTTCATTATCTTTTTGAATAATAAACTTATGTTAATTATTTTATTAATTTATAAAAAATCAGGATTATTATTTATTTTATTTTACTTATTATCTTTTTATATATGGTAACATAATCAGTTAAGTTTACATTGGCTGTTTTGATAAAATTTGACTTATGTGCCAAAAATGACATCTGTATGTTGACTACAATCAAATATGTCATTATTTAGTGATTTTATGCATAATAATCATGAAATAATAATCATATTTATACATAAATTATACATTTGAAAACAAAAAATTGAATATGGTTTTGAAAAATTAAGTACATTATGACCATGGAGGTGGTAGGTTGTATGTACGTACGAGAAGCATTTCCAACATTCAATGATCTTTATAAAAGTATCATATGTATTATTTTATCCTTGAATAATGTTAATATTATAATACATTCCAAATAATTTCTTTAAATATAAATATCATTATCATTCTTGTGATGTGTTTATGAAAAAAATCACATCGCTTTATGGATGCTGTGGTCCACACGTATATGAATGGCGTTATCATTTTTTAGTGTAAGAAAGAAAATGATATATTATATATTGAAAATTATAAATATATATAAAAATAATAAATATAATTTAAATAAATCATTAATATATTCAATGATAGGTGATGATGGAAAATTAATGACATCAGTTCATGAGGTGGATGTCTTCCATACACAGAAATGATGATTTCACATCATATTTGGTAGAAGAGAAGATGGATTTAAGTTATTTAATTATTATATTAATATAATATTATATTTTAAATAATTTTCTGATTATATAATCATAATTTAATAATAATTGAAAGAGTTTGAGGAAGAAATAAAATAAAGATGCTTGATAAATAACAATACCTCTTCTTCAGACAACATCCTTATGTAAGAACCTTAATCCATCTTATGAATAAATTATGATGAAAATAATGGATTTAAATAATTTCAAGGTATTTTTTATATGTTATTTATTTTGGTATACTTTGATACTATGTATTTTTGAGGTGTTATGTGTAGAAGAGAGTGAGTGGCCTTTTATATGTAAGGTGAGTGGAACACTTGTAATTTTTGAAAAAAAACATTTAACCATGTTTTTTACTTGGAAAAAATGAAATGAAATGAACCATTATATATAATTTTGAATTAAAATGAATAAATAAGATAATAAAATATATTTTAAACATGGTTGTAGGTTATTTTAACCCTTATCTATTTAGTCTAACCCCTAGTAAATCCGTGTGTATCTTAAATGCAATAATTAATTTCAACTGTTTTCACTATTCAATATGGTAAAAAATTAATTTGGCCTGATCATATAATATAAATTAATATGTTTCCTTATATGGAATAAATTTTAAAATATTCAATTTATATAATTTTCAAAATTTAATTTAAAATTCAATCTGCAGATGCAACGAGAATTTAGGTTTTCAAGAAGTTAAATTTACAATGGAATTTTTGATATATTCAATATATGATTTATGATAATAAATATATGAATATAAAATAATATTTATTGATATATTTTCTATAAATTTCATTTAAAAAATTCCTTAATAGGTATTATTTTAATTAATTAACTTGAAGAAACATTATTCACTTTGATACAGTTTTTAAAGAAATACCACTTTTAAACTAAAATAAACTAATTCTAAAATCCAATATAATTTTGATTTAGGAGTAATTAATATACCAAATATAAATAAATAATAATTATGTTAGATTAAATAATACCAAATATTTTATTTTTATTTTAAATTACTTAATTCATTGAAAAGATATGACCTGTAAAAAAACATTGGTTTTTCAATATTCAATGAATAATCAATTTCCTCCGAAAAATACCTGTATTTTACCCTATGTGAATTTTGATAATATGATTTAAAAAATTAAATCAGTTTTTTCTAATTAAAATTCAAAAATTTACAAATGAAACTTTTAACTAAAAACTTATAATAAAAGTGTTTAATTAAAACAATTTCCTTTTTGAATTAAAAAATTAACTAATATTTTTGTAAGGAATAAACCAATATTAATAAAATTGATTGTTATTTATTATATAATTATCTGGGTTTTTAAATTTTTCTCTACTTTATGAAATTGAATCCTTATAATTTTATACAGTTATTAAAAAAGTGGTGATATCTTTCCATACGATAATTTTTAGATTCCCATGTTTCCTCTTCAATTATATTTTTTTATAAGCCTTAAACTAGTGAATCATATTTTTTAACAACACATCCTCTAAATAGTAAAGAATTAGAAAAGTATGTTCCTCAAAATAAAAATTATCGTAAAAAAGATCTAATTTAGGGATAAATACATGATATTAATCTAACACATATTTTTTAACATCGATACATGAAAAATAATATGTTCTTGGAATATACATGGGAGAAAATTCACTCGATAATCTATTGGTGAAACATTATCCCCGATTTTTTATGGTATAACGAAAAGTGGACATATATTCACACTTTTTCAAAAACATAAAATGCTTTTTCATTGATATACTTTTAGAAAATCATTATCACCTACCTCGAAATAAAGATCTTTCATTTGGTTATCCACATAACTTTTCTACTAACTTTGATCCATTCCCATATGTTGCTAAATCAACTTCACATTTGGATCCATTACCTCTCCTAACATTGTTCCCATCAATATGATTTTTTATAATTCATGAAAAAATATGGTTTCCAACATCACTTTTCATATAATGCCTCAAATGGTGCCATCTGCATTGTGGAATGAAAACTATTCTTATAAGAAAAATAAAGCAAAGAAATATGTTGGGGCTGACATAACTTATAATCTATTAAAATAGATAGAATTTTAGTTTAGTACCTAGTGAATTTTGATTTGATTTCAATGAATTTTAAGTAAATAAAATATGATGATCAAAGATAATAGAGAGAGTCGCTCTATGTTACATGAATATCTCCCTTCAATATAGTTCTGAATGATAATCTAAATAAATAGTTTTCGAATGGGAAGTAAATGTGTATATTTATTTAATTGATCAACCATAAAACAAATTGAATTATTACCTTGAGAAGACTTTGGAAATACCACCCTAAAATCTATTTATATTTCTTCGCATTTTCACTCCTTATTGGAAAACGTTGAAGCATGACCTTATATAATTTTATCTCTAATTCAACCTAATTATAAGTCAAAAAATTCATGGTAAAGCTAGAAATATCTCTTTTCATATAATCTCACCATTAATACTCCCAAAGGTATCTATATATATTAGTGATTATAGGATGAAAAAATAGGGAACAATGAGCTTATCTCAACAACTATTTCTTCAATTTGGAATCACAAGGGAAATTTAATCATTTTAAAAATCATAAAACGCTTTTTTTCATCCATATTAAAATTAGGACACATACCCAACTTAATGGGTTCTACAGGTTTATATAAATCATGATCCTCCTGATGAGATTTCATAATTCATTGTAACAAATTTTATTATGATGAAACCTAAAACAGAATAGAAGATATCCCTTAATCAAAAACTTATAGGAAAAATTCTTCAAATCATAATCCAAATAATCTAGTTTCATATGTATCCTGGCTAATATTGAATTATTTTCTTAACACAATGAATATTCCAATTTTAATGATTTTATAGGATATCGATGAATCATTAAATCATAAAATTATATCAGTTCCAACTATCTTCTGTTACACATGTTCAACTCTATCTGAGTGAATATACAATTCAAGAATTTATAGTCAATATATATTTCACATGTTAATCCATATAAATGATACCTACAAATTTTTAAATAAAAACACATAACATCTAATTCCAAATCATTTGTAGGAAAATTTAACTCATTAGGGTTGGAGTTATGTGATGAATAATAGATTACCTAATTATTCCACATCAATAAATAACCAATTCCCCTAAAATAATCAATTTTTATTAAAAATTCACAATTTCTTTATGGTAGGGTGAAAACTATAGAATTCACTAATCATTTTTTAGTTCCTGGATATAATCGTCACATTCTTTTGTATAGTTGAATTTAACTCCTTTTTAGTTAAATTTGTTAGTGGGATATAAAATAAATAATTGTTTTCAACAAACCATTTGTAGTAACCTGATAATTCAAGAAAACTAAGAATATAAGTGTTATTTGTGGGACCTTTCTATTCTACAGTAAATTTTGTATTATTGGGTTTAATAGTCATTATATATTTAGAAACAATATGTACCAGGAAATAAGGTATTTGAAACCAAAATTTACACTTACTAATGTTCCCATGTCATTTAATTTGTTTTATGGTTTTAAAAAAAATCCATATCTTTCATTCATGTTCTTTATGAATTTTAAAACATATAAAAGTTTTATCAATAAAAAAAACTAAATAAATATCTAATAACTCATTAAAATTTTAATCATAAGTTCCATATCTACAATATTTTCATTTGACAGCCCAAATGTAATAACTATAAACTTATAATGGTTATATCTAGTACAAAACACAATTTTCATATTGTCTTCGTATTTCACTTTTAACAGATGGTTCTTTGAACAAATATCAGACTTTAAAAAAAAAATACTATGCTCTAATGAGTTGATCAATAAAATCATCGATATGAGTAAAGTATACTTGTTCTTAAAAGTGATTTTATATAATGCATTATAATCAATGAATAGTGTCAGTAAACCGTATTTCTTTTTATCAAAAAAATTAAGAGAACCCCATGGTAAAGTGATAGGTCATATGAAATCATTATCTAATAAATAATAAAATTATTTTTTTTTATTTCCAAAAGGTACAATTAATCCATTTTATTAGGGGGTTTAGAATTAGTCTTACATTTAATACTAATTTAATAGTAAATTTAACCTATAAATTTGTAATAAAACTAGGAAAATCCTTTAGAAATATTTCAATGTATTCACCCACTATCATAACATCTATAAGTTTAACAATTTCTTTCCTTTTGACTATATGATTTATGTAAATTCACTACCATATATTATCAATTTCTAAACTTCTTGGTATGTTATCAAATATATGAAGTCATTAAATAAAATTTTCATAGCATTACAATCTATCATATCATGATAAACAAAAAAAATCCATAAAAATAGTCATATTAAACACTAAAATGGCTAGTATAACATGAATTATAGGAACAAACATCCCAATGATGAATATAGTAAGATAATTATAATTCTTGGCTACATTAATATTTCACCCAGTAGTTTTTACAAAATGTTATATCATACTTTCATGAGATGATATTTCTAATTAAATTTTAAATATCTAAAAAAGGAAACAATGTGAAGTATCCAGGGTCAAATAGGTTAGTTTTATAATTTTAATACATAATTAACATATCTTTTACCACTCCATTTGATGGGCTAACATCAACCATAATAGTAGAAAATTTTTTTTCCACACTCTTTTTGTTGTGATGTTGATGATTTACAACTTGAAATACTAACTTCGGGCCAACATTATCATAATGAACCAACTCATTGAAAATAAAAAATCTCAAATTTGGATGGCTATCTATTATGACATTCCTAGATATATCAACACTATTTACCTTATAATCAAGGGCTATATGACCAAGCATTCCACATTGACAACACTTCCATTATATTTTAACACATTCTCCAAGGTTCTTTTTACTATGCTTTCCAAAACATGGAAACATCATTTCTCTTACCTCTAATTTCATAGAAGTATGTTTCCTCATATCCAGGTTTCCCAAACAGTTCTTACATTCATAATCACGAGTAACATAAGTTTCATAAAACTACACCTTTACTTTTTATTCAAAATGAACAATTTACTCATAGTTCTTAAATTCTCAAGTAGATGAAGCTATTCGTAAACTAGGGTTCAGTCTCGAGTAAAATATATTAATTTTTTTATTAATTTCCAAAAAATACATTATTTACCTATTTAGTTTTATAAAATTTTCTTCATACATGTCCATATAATCTTCATTTTTTGGGCTAAATTTTAGAAAACAATTTCCCATCTGAAGTTGCAAAACCATAATGAATCTTTCTTAAGGAAAATATCACAAATTCATCCCCGTTCCATTATATCAAGATTTTATTTCTCTAAAGTATTTTTAACCATAGACCACTATCGATCAGATTCACCTTTAAAATGATAAATGGGAAGAGTTACCTTATGTTGTTCTGATCATCCAATGACTTATAATACATTATCTAGGGCATTGATCCATAATTTTTTTACAGCATGCTCAGATGATCTGTTGAACTTTTGTGGATATTGCCTCATGAAATGATCCAACAAAAATATGTTTCTTTATAGTATATCAGGTTTATATATATCATGGATGACACAACAATATAAATCTAGTGTCAACTAAGCCATCAATTCTACAAACTTTTATGTTCCAAATCAAATCATATTGGGATACTGATATGGAAGGATATTGTAACACCCCGAGATTTTATGAGAAATATTTTTTTTAATTTTATTGATGTCTTGTGTTGAACGTTACAACAAATGATTCTTTCACAACACGCAACCCTAACTTGGCTGCATTACATGAAATCGCGACCTTCCTCGATAGCGCATGTAGTACGCAATACCAAGTTTCACTAAACGAGATATTATTATAATATTATTATGAACTAGCTGTTATGAATAGTAATACCCAATTTTTGAAATTTTATAAATTTTATCTTTTAAAATAGACTTCATTTTTGGATTCGGAATATCAAAATTAGCTTAGGGTGAAATTTTCGTACTTTTCGGATAACTTTCATATTCTGATGAATAGTGAAAATTACTAAATTTTAATTAAAAACAACTTTTTTAATCGAAATAATTAATAGTGATAAGTTATTAATTTTAATGGTTTTAAAGTATATTTATAATATATTTTTACAATTTAATACAATGTTGGTCATTGGATGTAATTTTACATTTAAACCAGACATAAACAAGTGTCAATCTTTTGATAGTTATTGTCTCTTAAGAACACGCTATTTGTTTTGACGACGTGAACTAATTTTTAAATTAATTAATTCAACGGATATGATTTGAATTTAGTAAAATAGACATTATTTTTAATCAATAATATCAAATATATCTTTGTCCTAATTTTTGGTATTTTTCTTGAAACTTTCATTTTTTGATGAATAGTGAAACCACTAAGTGGTATTAAAAATAACTGAATTTTTTATTAAACTTAATTTAACCGCTTCTGTTAGTGGAATTTCGAAAATCCGAGAGATACGAATAATATCAAGGACTAAAATGTGGTTCAACGAGATGAAAATAATTTTTGATGAACAGTAACTTTCTACTTTTTTTCCCACGGTTAAAAGTAAATAGTGTAATTAAGGGTAAAAATGAAATAATTATTACCCTAACACATGTCTTATTTCTATTGGATAAGTTTAATTCGGCCAAAAGAACCTTAGGAATAAAATATGACCATTTAGGCCAACTTGGATTAGATTAGGACATTTAAGATTAATTTATTAAATGAAGGGTTAAAATAGGTAAAATCAATGTTTAATAACTAAATTATTTTTAATATAGGGTTATAGATAAGATAAATTCGACTATAAATATTCCTTAGAAAGATAAAAAGATTTCCTACATAATGGTAGTTTATTTTTAATTTTTAGACTTAAAATAATTTAATTTATTTATGACACAATGATGATGCAGTAATTATATTATTAATGAAATATTGACATAATTGATGTTATAAATACCCAAATAAATGTAATATGAGACTTTTTATGAATTCCACTAATTTTCTCTGTTAATATGACATGTTAGTATCGATTTAATTAACTTTTATCGAACTAATGATTCTGTTATGATTTTCAAAAAAATCAATTACCAAATAGTGTCAAAATTGACATAAAATCGTTTTTAAAACAAATATTATGTTTTTAATTGTTATTATATTCCTAAAAATCTAAGGTTAGGCCAAGATACTTATATAATGATAGGTGTATCATTAATGGACAACTTGGGGGTCTCTTGGATGTATATGGTAAGTTTATTAACTATATAATATAAAAATACAAAGTGATATGGTAAATGTCAATCTAATTAACTAAGAGTTAAAACTATAAGATAAGGTTAATATAATGACCTAAACTTTTCAAAATTCTATTGTATGAGAGTATTTAGACCCATCCCAACCTTAGATTCTAAATATATCAATTTGGAGCTATTAAAAACCGAATATGACTTTATAATAAAATAATATTTTTTGTTATTCCAAAGGTGCCTCTCTACTCTCATATAAAAGGGAACCTCCGCCCTCTCTTCCTCACACCACTTTGAGCCTTCAATCTTGGAAAAACCCTTCCATATTCTCTTCTCCACTTCCATAGAAACATCCTAGAGGTCCTGGTCTTCTTCAAAGTCCAATTTTAGTTCCCTAAGAGGAGGTCTCAAATAGGCGCTTCAAAGAAGAGGTAATATCCGTTACCGATTCGTTCACCTTTATTTCTTCTTCCACTTCTTCTTCTTAGGTTGTTTCATTATGAAGTAATAAAATAAGTATCACTGATATACTGATATGTTATAATAAGCATGAAACAACCCTATTTCACCATCTATCCATCCTACGAAAAACGAAATCACCGCGCGTGCATACGTACGGAATACCGTCTCCACGCCGTGGTGTAATCTATTTTCCACCACCACCTTACTTGGATGGGTATAATGGTGTAAATAATAACTATATATGATTATTGTAAAGTTATATTGATTATTTAATAGTATACATACACTCCAATAAAATTCCACGATCACGGGAACGATATCATCGCTCGTGCGTACGTACGGAATATCGTCTCCACGACGCGATGAGATTCATTTTCAATGATTAATCATTCATGAATGATTATAAAGTATATATAATAAGTAATCATGAAATATATGAAATAATAATGATACTGGATTTCTGTATATATATATATATTTATGTCATCTAATTAATTCCATTCAATTCAATGAGGAAATGAAAACAACGTTCATGCGTACGTACGGCCTACCGTCTCCATGAACGGTGTATTTCTTTCAATTTATAGATCTATTATATATATGTATATTGTGAATATATATTATATATAAATCATGTTTTATATTCTGTAATTATGTAATCATTATCTAAGTAATCATATGAATAATTACAAGTCAAAACACGGACGACAAATGAAACGATTTTACCCAAAATGCTCTTTAACATGGAATTTACAAAAGAACGGGTAATATAAAGTCATAAGTGAACCATATATGATATCATAACAATGAATATGATTCTTTAATAAGTCGATGACATTATTTAAATCATTATACAGGAGGTTCGGATATGTACGAAGCATATCAGACCTAAGGTAAGGGATAATTTTGTAAATCTCATTTTTTTCCGGGATTGCTTATTCGTATGTATTAACTGGGGTTATTTATATCATCCATGTCTATGTTTTATAAAAGAGTTTTCATGTATGTTTAAATTCCTTTTTACCCATTTTTGACTTTTACTACATGGTATGTAAGGAATATTTCTTTTGTTTACGTTACGAGGTACTTTTTGACTTTTCTGGCAAAAGTACGAGAAGAATGTTTTTCTAACTTATACGGCACGAATGGATTTATATGGTTTTATAAAGCCTTATTTTCATGAAGATTCCTCAAAAATATTTCATGACTATTTTCAACAAAATCCTTTTCTTTTAAATTTTCACGACGTTTTGTGAAATGAAATTGATTTTGAAGAAGAAAGGATATTTTCCTCAAGAATTCATTTGAAGTGTTTTATCAAAATCATTTTACATATAAGATGACATTATTTCATATGTTTATGTTTCAAGTTTAATGTCTCTATTATTTACATGGTTTCATTTTTCTTATGATGAAATGTCCATTTGTTTTATATGGACTATGTGATGATGGGATTATGTTTATGAAACCCATTTTATTTATTGGGTTATTATGAATGATGTATGTTTATTTTGTGGCCCAAGTAAGAATGATTTCATTATGAGAGGGGTGGTACCTATATATCCCTCCAATGCATTGGGTAAAGATTTATATCTCATGAGATAAACATGGATGGAATGGTAAGTTAATCTGGTTCAGTAATACAGGACTGGAACGAGGAGTGGACTCGATTCAGAAAGGGCCTTTTTCCAATAAGATGGTCTTGGTAGCAATACCTTGGCTACTATGGAAATCATATCATGTGCTTAATGGATGCCACAATTACATGTTTTATTCCCATGCTATTTTATCATGATTTATGTTCCATTATGATCTATGCCTTATGTACTTCCACGGTTTATGTCTTTGCTCAAGATTTTGATGTTTAAACATTATGTTCATGCTTTTATGTTGAAATGTATATGGTATGTTTTATTTTATCCATGCATACCCTTACTGAGCATTTGAGCTCACCCTTTTTATGTTTTACTTTCCCCCAGGATTAAAAGAAAGGTTTAGGTAAGGAAACAAAATGTGGAAGACCTTTATGGGATATGATGAAGATCTTTCACCACGATTAGAAGATTACGTTCCAAGTTTCCAAAGACACTAAAATATTATGATCCTTGTGTGTCTATTTTTGTTATGTAATAAGTATTTCTCAAAAGTAATATAATATCTATGTACGTCAAGCTTCAGGTCTCTACAGATATTTTCCACTCAGTTCCTTCTCCCTATAGATTGTATATTTCCACTATGGAAAAACATTCTGAACACGCATAGTTTAGAAAAATAAACATGGTAATAAGAAAATTTTATTTCATTTCAATATAACCATAAAATACGGTATTTCAATGGAATACTATTAACAATTTTAATATCTATAAATTTTTCTAAAATATATATTCATACTAAAAATAAAGACCACACCTTAAACATTATATAATATTGAGTTTTATGTCAATAATTTATTCCCTTACAATGAAGAATATTTTTTGGTTTATATTTTTAGAGAATTAAATTATAAATCATACATAAGAAAACCATAAATTACAAAGTGGACCCTCACACTAGTTTTCATTTTCACCATAATATAAAACTTTTAAAATAAAGTTTGTTGTTTCTATTCTTAATTTTTCATTACCTTATACTTGAATTATTCATTTCATTTACCCATCATTAAACAAAGTGTATTTTTTTAAAACATATGGTATGATCATAGAAATATCAGTACGAAACATAAAAAATAATAAGATTGTTAGTATAGTGAAAAACATTAAATCCCATGAAAATAATTTTATTAAAAATTACCTTTTCCCCAGAAGTATAATAATATTTCCTTAAAAAATAAAATTGTCTTGAAAATTTATATCAATTTATTTTCATGAAAAATAATTTAGAAAACATAGAAAATTTATATAGGTTCCTTGGGACAACGTCTCATAGAATCCATACAAAACCCATAAAAATTTGAATAATGATATGGAAAACTTCTAATATAAATCTCCAGAGAACATAATTATTACCCAATTCATTAGCATTCTATCTGGGTGCAACCATCATATAATCTATAACAAGATCACCTAAAACTATCTACGTGCATCGATTATATAAACTATAATAGGGATCAACCATTTTTATACAATTTCTAAGGACCATATCATAAATAAATTATTTTATATTCTCACATTTTCATTAGTTTATTTAAAAAAATATTTTAAACTCATATGGAAATCAGTTTCAGACATCGGAATACATGTTTCTTAAAACACCATTTTCAATACGAAAATACAATTTCATTTTAAAAATCCATTTTCAATAAAATCATCCATTTTATTTAAAAGAATGATTTTACATATCAAAATAGCAATAAATAGGTAAGGAGGGGTTTTATTTTAAGAACACTTGATATCTTATAAAGGAATCCATGCTTTAAATAATTGTTATGGTGGTAGGACAATCTATTGTCATCGTATACATTAAAATAGAATATTCATTTTATCATATGTAATTAAAGTTATAAATCCCGTATAATATATCATGTGTTTCAAAAAAATGAATGAAATATAATAAATTCTTATATAAAACAATCATTTCAACAATAAAATAATTTTTTAAAAGTTTACATAGATGAAAAAGAGAGTTATATGTAAAAGATTAAAATAGTTTTTTTAAATCCCCCCATCACTTTGGAAATATTTAAATCATAAGACCCAAGAAAGAATAAAATAAAAAATACTTAAAAGCCATGAAAAAAGATAAATTAATTATATGATATGTATAAGGTGATTTATATACAAATCATAAAATAATATTGGTTCATAACAACCAAACATTCCTCAACAAAAGAAAATTGAGATGAAGTCCCTTACCTCGAATTTGATTCTTCGCAAATTTTATTTATCTTTCAGAATAATAAACATATGTTACTTATTTTCATGATTTATAACCTTTTTCATGTTTATTTTTCATTTTATTTTACTCATTATCATGTTATATATGATTACTTAATCACATAAGATTGGATGTTTTGATGATGTTAAGCTTATGTGTCCAAAATAGATTCATTAGGTTGACTATGGTCCCAGGTAATTATTAAAAAACATAAAGAAAAATTATCGTTAAAATTTCTTCATATTTAAACACCAATTATAAATTTTAAAAACAAATTTTATTGCCATTTTTGAAAAACTAAGTAAGTTATTATCATGGAGACGGTAGGTCGTACATACACAAGAGTTATGTTTCCATTTCTCAATGATCATTATAGAAGAAAGGTATGTATTATTTTATCTTTATATAAATATAATAATTTCATAAATTCTCTATTATCTCTTTAAAAAAACTTATATATATTATTATAATATGGTGATGAAAAAATAATAATCATATCTCTTCATGGAGGGGGTAGTCCACACGTAAATGAACGATATTATCATTTTCTAGTATATGAAAGAAAATTATATATGATCTTCAAAAACTGATAAATTTTTTATTAATATAATAATTACGTCATTTATATCAAATATATTAATTAAATATATCCTTATTACCTGACATGTAATATATTAATGAAAAACGAATCACATCACTTTCCAGGTCGGTAGTCCACCGTACACATTAGTGATGTTATGATATCCCCCCACAAAATAAAAAATTAAAAATTTATAAGTGATATAATAATTCCAGAAGTAATATTATGTTAAATGTATATTATATGAGCATTAAATCCATTATTACAATAGTTTTTGAGGGGAGATGATGGAAAATGAATGACATCGGTTCGCGAGTTGATAGTCTGCCGTACAGAAGAATGATGACTTCATATCAAATTCAATGAAAGTGTAGTTTAATTTAGGTTATTAAATTAAAAAAATAACATCTCAATATATGGTAGATGATGGTGTTATTTTTTATTCAAAATAGATTAATATTTTATGGATTTTGAATAACAAATAAAGTAATGATGCTCAGTAAAACAAGATACCTCTTCTTTAGACGACCTCTTTAGGTATGCTCCCAAAAACTTATTGGGATGGATTTATGATCAAAATATGGGTTCTAGGTCATAGGTAGTGAAGTTAGGAAGGTATCTGGTTAGGTATTGAATGATACAATTGGCTTTGAATGTATCAATTGGATAGGCGAGGGGGTGTCCCTTTATAAGTGAGGTCGGTGGCACATATGTAATTTTTTAAAATAAAATGGTCTTCCCACATTTGTTATAAGAAACAAGGCTCCAAAATGGACTATTATAAATACTTATAAATTAAATTGTCTACAAATTAACACAAAATATATTTTATATAAGTTTATATATCATTTAAACCACAATAACATTAGTTTAACCTGTAGTAAATCCATTTGTACCTTAACCACACTAATTAGTTTTTACTATGACCATTATTCATTACGATAAAAAATTAAGTTTATCTTATCAGATAATATATATTATTTTTATTAGAAATATTTATTTCAATTTACCAATTTCAGTTCATATTATTGGAAAATTTTAATTTAAAATTAATCCTACAGCCACAATGAAAATGTTAGATTTCAGGAAGTGAATTTTTCAAGAAAAAGATGAAATTAGATTAATTTTATAAGATGAAATAATAACTATATGAATATAAAATATTATTTATTTTTTATATTATATATAAAATTAATTTAATAAATTATTTATTAGGGGTTATTTTTATTAATTAATTTGGGGAAACATTATTCTCTTTAAAACAGTTTTCAGAAAAATTCTATTTTAAATCGCAAAACATACTTATACTAAAATCTAATATACAGTTGATTAAAAATTAATTGAACGGATTATATAGAAATAAAAAGTATAATGTTATTTTAAATCATATTAAATAATTAATTGTACTTTTATATTACTTAATTAATTGAAAATTTGATATTTTTACAAATATCGTTTTTCATTATTCCCTAAAAATTCAAATTTTTACAATAAATCACAATATTTAACACTAATTGAATTTTATCATGATTATTTCAAAAATTATATAATTATTTAGAAATTAAAATTTTAAATTTTTAAAATAATACTTTGAAATATTATCTTATAATAAATTATTTTAATTTAAACTATTTACTTTTTTATTTAAAAAACATCCCAAGAATTTCATAATGAGTATAAAAATATTAATAAATATTAAAGTAATTTATTGTATAATTGCATATTTATTTACACTCTATCCTTCTATATATCTTTTATTATCACATCCCAAGTCATACAACCATAATCCATGCAATAATTCACCGCGTTATGTTATAAACATAGAAATACATCAAATTTTACGATGTTCAGTAGTAGAACCCAGATTAATAATTTAATATTATAAGGTATATTACCACTAATATTATATTAATTATATTAATAATATGTAACATTCACAGAAATATTTTATAAAATCAAAATATTATAAATAAATTTTATCTTTTTTGTTTCATTATCTTCAATTTATCAGTTATTTTATTTTCAAATTCTTACAAAAAATTACAGAACTCTATACACCCATTTCATTCATGCATTCCAAACTAGAATATATCCAATTACTATATTTCCAATAACTACATTTATAATAAAGATATTCTATTACTATATATAGCCTTACAGATATATTTTTATAATCATTCATCATTTTTATTCACTTCTCTATCAACATGTATATTATATTTATAAAATTTTCATTCATTTCATAATTATAATTAGTTGTATAATATTCTGTGAAAACAAAATGGATAATTATTTCTTATCTAAGTCATTTCATTTAATTTTCTATTTATTCCACCAGTACTTTTTTAATTATGCTTCATATTGTATCCTCATAATTAATTAAATTAAATCTTACATTCCAAAATTTGTCTTAGTATAATGTATCACAGTTATTTTAGTTTAGTATTTCACGTAAAATAAGTTATTCAACAAATTATATATTGAAAAGTAAATTCATATAAAATCATATAGTATTACACTATATCAACCTTACTTTTAAAATGACAACTTTATACATTATGGAATGAATATTTGTGGAAATTCCACTCAAAAATAATTATTAAAATGACCATTGATCTAAACATAATAAAAAATCATTACCTTAGATGAAATCTTGAATATCTACCAAATTTCCATCTATGAAATCTCCATTTGAATTTTTTTGCTTCATGTGTCATGACGGTA
Source organism: Viscum album (assembly GCA_963277665.1). Lineage (NCBI taxonomy): Eukaryota > Viridiplantae > Streptophyta > Magnoliopsida > Santalales > Viscaceae > Viscum > Viscum album. Next base: position 2,040,469,807 of record OY728161.1, on the reverse strand, counting down.
TATAAAATTCTTTATTCCAAAAGAACATGTATGTAGAATGAGATAATTCATCAAAATACATAGTTCTTCCCCATCTATTTCGATTAAATTTTAATATATACTATTTTTAAATCCAATTATCCACATTAATGAATTTATATTATCATTATTATTATTCTGAAAAAATTATATTACTATCATATAACTCTAAACTCTCACTCAGTTATTATTATAACATGATCTTGGTTGGGCTGGTTTGACCAAATACAAGTATGATGCTATACTAACATCATCATTTTTAGTATTAATGAGTATTAAAACATTAATACTAGTGATGTATGATACTGAGGATCAATTAATTTCAGGAATATGGTTCTTTAAATATATCATAAAAAATGTATGGTCAATATAAAGTAATTTTTAATATATTAAAATTACCCAAAACATACTTACCAAGGATCCCATTCACATGAATCATACCAATACCATCCATAAAATTAGAATGAGAGTACCTAAATCATTGAAGATTAATAATTCCAATACATTGATTAATCTGTTAATGATGAACTTTGTATCAATTAATTGAGATCAACACGACTATCACAAAACTTCTACGTGATAATCAAAACTACTAACATTCGATGATGAAAATAAACAATAACTATATAATATATGAGTAATAAATTATAATAAAAACATATCATAAAATTTAACTAATATAAAGGTTATGAAATAATTAATTAATATTGTTATGATTATTATTAATGGGGTTAAAGTGTTTTCGTGGGAGTCAGATGTAATGTTTAGGGTTCATTAGATAATTTTACATAAAAAATAATTATTATTTATATTTTAAATACCCTTTATAATAATTTTTTGTTATTTATTTTTAAAAACCCATATATTTTTTCCTTGGGTTTTTTTTCATGGGATTATAATTATTCTTATCATTTCACCATCATAGGGTCATACTTTTATAAAAAATATTTATTCAAGTGGTCGACTTTATCATTTCTTTTTGGTCGAGAATTTTTATCCTCTACATTTGTATTATATATATTTTTTATGGATATAAATATCTCTAATTTTATTATTTCTTAAGGTCTTTTTCAGTGGAAATTAATTTATTTATTAAATTATTCTTATTTTAATGTTTTTTGATATGGTCATTTTCTATCATATTTGACCTTCTTTATAAAATTTTGAAAGGAATCTCTATTTAAAAATTATTCACAAGAATTCCACTTCCAACCATATTCATCATGTTTTTTTAAAACATCCTATCCAAGTTTTCCTGGTTTTCTATTGTAATTTGATTCCAATTATTTTCTTAAAAAAAATAAACATAAAGGATATTTTTTTTATAATGAAATAAAATAATTCTCTAATAAATTTTTTTATCATCTATTTAAATATCCTTTAATATATATTTTATTTGTAAAATACTATAATGATACCATCCACCTTGTTGTTTTGAATGAAATATGATAATATTTAATAAAAGATTTCTTGAATGATGTTTCATTCCCATAAGTTAATCAAGATATGATGTGATTATGATTATTTTCATGTTCAAATGGTATACATATATATGTTTTATTATTATATGTTTGGTGAGTCTGATATATCCCTTCAATGCATTGGTTAAAGTTTCTATTCTCATCAAATAAGGATTTTTTGCACAAGTGGATATCCCAATCCCCAAAAGGTACAAAACAAGTTATAACAATCTTGAAAATGAATATGTTTTGTTAAACCTAACTTAAAAAGTTATATTGGTGGTTAGACCATGTATGTAAAGATGAACAAGAGGTCAGCCCAAGCATACCATATTAGGGTTTGGTGGTTATCCTGGTTTATTATAAGATGATTTTCGCAATCATTAATCTTGTAACATTTTCTATGCTCATAATCATGTTTTATTTTTATGTTATATACTATTCCAATTTCATTCTTGTATATTATTAACTCATGATTCAACACTCTCAAGACACATGTTTTTTGAAAAAAGATTAATTTCATGATTTATGGTCTTTGATCTATGCATTATTAGGTATGATTACCTTATGTTATGTTCAGGTACCTTGATTATATTTTCATACCCACATGTTCATCCTATTATTACATTAGAATTTATTTTTTTATTAATGATATTAAATTTCACTATGTATCTGAGCTCACAATTTTCTTATGTTTCCATTCCCTTGGTAATGGAGAATATTATTAGGTGTCATATGTCTAGAAGGATATCTTTTATGGATAATTTAATGGAAAATATTAAATATTGATTGTAAAATTATAAGATTATGTATCTAATATCCAAATTACATAACCCATTGGGTTCTTGGTGGGATATCCGAGACTAATAATCTCAAATATGGCGGTAAAAATAATCTTATAATTATCAGGTATAAAAATTATGAAAAACCCCAGATAAAATTTTACATATTCAACATTAATTCAATATTTTAAATTTCTCATCTCACAAACATTTATAAAATCCCAACACCTAATGGTATATTGTATTTGAATATTAGCTACATAAGAAAAATTATTTCATATATTTTCCATTATTTCTCAATTATCACACCATTTTAGATCCCATTATAGATATATTCTATTTCATATTTATATTTATAACCTATGGAATGGAAAAAATAGGTGGGATAAAATTATTAGTAAGGTAAAACTTATAAAAAAGACATAATGGGTGAGATCATAAGAATATAAGAAAAATTAACATGAAAAAAAGATTATATATTTATAATATTTAATCAAAAGTAATGATAGAATATCATAGATCATGGAAAGGGAACATGGGTTCATAAAAAGACCATCAGGGGGTCATAACATTGGTATATAACATATAAAGGTGGAATAAGTATAGGAAATAATAGAATTATTAATTTTAAAAAGTTAAGAGAGACTGAAACATAATATTGATAGGCGTAGTTTAACCACCTGTATACTTTAATTGGAATGGACTTTCCATATTTGTATCCTTGGTTGTGGCATTACCACCCATGTTCCCTATTAGACTTGGTCTTAAAATATATATTATACATTAGTCTTGGTATTACTACATGTGTATCCAAGGGAGTGATATTAACACCAATGTTCCCTATTGGGATTTAGATTACCACTAGTGTACCCATGGGAATAGTATAGCCTCTTTTCTTCCCTTGGTCTTTGGATAACCACTTGTATAACCTTTTGATATCAAGAGATAAAAAATTTAACAATGAGTTAGATAGATTTAATAGATCCAAACTATCTCATAATGATAATTAAAATGCATGTATGCTACAAAAAATAATTCCTACATCATATCTTCATGAACCCATAGAAAGAAAATGGGTTTCATAACATTTCCAAATAGTATTGTGTAAAATGAATTCAAGTATTAGAATAATTTGCACAAAATGTTTAATCAACAAAGAGATTTTTCATTTGGATAATGAAGACGGTGATTTATGAGATATAAATTTATATAGGATATATATTGTGGATATAAATAGGAAAATGAATTTGAAACTATCAAAATAGATTTGAAAAAACATTATAACATTTTCATAAAGGTTGAAGTAATGAGTCACATTAAAGGAATCATTTTCAAGAAGGTAAAATGAAAATTATTTTTTAAAAATGAAAATTTAAAGTAAAACCAAACAATTATACCTTTAAATTAAATAAATTCTAATATAAACAAATGTGGAGTGGGATTTTAAATATATGGTCATAATAATTCCTTTTTAGTATTTTTAAAAATCATTATTTAAAACCAAAACATTTAAAATAGTGATAATGATTTGGTTTGAAAAGAGTTATAGAGGAATATAAGGTCACATGAAATAATACATATTTGGGTTTCAAAATAAAAAATGAAAATATTAGTGGAAATAAATAATGTAGATCGGGAATGGAGAGGGTTGTTAAAGAGGAAATGAATTATTATTAAAAATGTCACATTTTTATGAAGAAATAAATTTATAAATTATAATAATTTTTGGTGAAAATGTATATTACATATAAAATAAAGAGTAAATAAAAAATAAAAATTTCATAGGATCAAATAAATTATTCGATGAATAAATGATTTCAAGAATATAGATTATAAATCAATAAAAGGGACTCGGGTCTACAAAATCCATTTCAACCATTGTAAATTTACAATCATAACCTTTTGAAAGTGTTAAAATGAAATAAAACATTAATTAAAATTAATGATATATAATCATGATAAAATACTACACATAAGATTTATTTACACCATATAAACAAATATGTGTATAATATAATACAATTTTAAAAATATTAATATTGATATGAAACAAACTTACAACATTGGTATCCATGGAATCATAACCCGTAGAAAGAGAAAAATTATAATAGTGAATTATTTATTAATAATAAATTCAAATTATGATAAAATATTACAAATATGTAGTATATAAACCATATAAAAAATAGGTGAAAATTTTAAAACATTTCCCAAAGTAGGATTTTTGAGATGAAAGACCCTTACCTTAACTATAGACATATATTAAAATTATTTAAACTCATGTATAGTAAACATAATAATCTTAATAACTAATTTTGGAACATTATTAATATCTAATAACTATTACATATTTCATTTATATTAATTATCCACAAATAAATTTGTTCATTGTGGTTTATTTCCATCATCAAATGTATATACTATTATTTGTTTTGTACTGGTTTTGAAATGGTCATAATGATAATAGTTTTTTGAAAAAATGATCATAATTTATATATTATTAAAAGTTATATAATATAAGTTCCTTGATTTAATATTATGTTCCATTATCATTTCATTAGAGTTTTAGATACAATTCGTGAATATTAAATCAGTGACGATCTTGATTCAATAACTTTTAACGAATGAAATGTGATATCTTAATTAATAAAATTTATATTAATACTACCATTATAGAGAAATGTCATTATTTATATATTAATAGCATAAAATACCTTTCAATAACAAACTATGATTAAAAATCATATCATCAATCATGTAGTTAGCTAAACTAAGCTAAACAAGAACATTATATAATTAATTGGATAAGTAAGATTATGGAATGATGTTATTATAGCAAAATCATTCCAAAATTACAAAAAAAATGGTATATTAATTGATATATAATATTACTTATAACTAATATTTATTAATTATTCATGATAATTTCATTATAAAAATATTCATAAAGGTTGTAAAACTAACCCAAAAAAGAGATCATTATATTGACTGAATGAATAATATTATGCAATTTTGTAATGATAATATTTCTTTTACAGAAGCTTAATGAATTCAAAAAAAATTAATATTGTGATAAATAATATTTTAGAATATGTAGAAGAGGAATAAATTGAATAATGATTAGGATAAATAGAATACATACATATATGAATTTAATATCTTCTTAGAAATTTCTTTTATTATGAATTGATTTGTGAAATTTCTATGGAGCCGAAGGTCTGGAATACAAGAGAGGATAATTTTGGAAGTAAAATAAGCATATTAGAGGAGATAATTAGTATTTTTTGAGTGGATATTAAGGGTTAGTGGAAGGATCCTTTTTATAGATAAGGGGATGAAAATTTTGTAAATAATTAATACATAAAATAAAATGAAATTCAAATTTTGATGAATGATGGATAAAACATGGGCAGGAATGAAGAAAATATTAGGGTCTATTGAGAAATTCCTCATCCCCCCATTTGATGATAATTTTTTATGATATTTTAGGTTTTACCCTTCATTTACCGCTTTTTTCATTTTTAACCTTTACTATGGTGACTAAAATGTACCTAGGTATTATTTTATGACTAAAAATTAAACATACCATTTAATATAATTTTAACATGATGATATGATATTTAAAATCCATTTTTTGGGAATGAATTTCTAAAATTTATTATTATTAATTCAAAAAAAAATTGGGTATAATACATTAAACACCATTTCTAGAAAACAATATTATATAACAATATAAAAATATTTAGGATAAAATTATGAAGTTCAATAGTTTTCATGACATTAATGGGATTTTTATTAACTAATGGAGAGTTATGTGGATTTAAAATCAAGATGAAACCGAAATATTCTTTTGTAATAATTAATAAAAATAAAGAGACCAAAAATATTTTTTATGAAAATAAAATATTAATTTAGTTTCCAAAATTTCAAAAAATGGTTTCTAAATTAAAAATGATATTTGTAAAGGAATTATTTTACTCATTCAATATATATTTATTATAGAATTTTTTTAATTATTTTTAATTAATGATTAAATCATGATAAATGCATATAAGATATAGTACTGGTAGAAGCTATATTATCACAAATCTCTTATAAGTTAACAATTTTATAAAATTTATAGAAATTCACTATATTATAATATTGAAAAGTTAAATTCAATAATGAAGGTCATTTTATCAATTTAAAATTAAAAAAGTAATAAGAATTAAATATATATGTAAGGATGAATAATTTGAAAAATAAAAGTATTTATATGATGAATTTTGTATTAATAAAACTTTTACAAATTCTTAATGTGGTAAAATATTAATATTATTATTAATTACTTATTTAAATTATCCAAACAACAACTTAAAAACCTCGTATGTGTAAAACATAAAGATTTTACTATCCTTTTATATAAAACTAAGGACTTATGTATCCTGTTCACATAAAACACTGAACAAAAATGAAACTATTAAAATTTAATAAATTTTATTAAATTTAACTATCATAATTTAGGTACATAATCAGTGGGTATAAAATTAAGTGACCAAATTATGATATCGTAGAAGAAAAAGGAAATAAATGGCATCACTGAGTGAATATCAGCCTTATGAATCTCATTTTTATCGAGGTTGGTGAGGAGGTGTATTCACTAGGGTTTTCCATAGACCCAAAAAAGACTAACACAATAAAGTATTATAAAAGTGAAATATCATGAGATAGAAGTTCAATCTTATCAAAATTTCCATGAGGTCCATTCTAGAAGAATCACCACCTGAAACTCCCACCAGAGCATTCCTTATTCTTATATCTTATATTAATACCTTAAGGGGATATGTAAATAGAAATAATCAAGATATATAAATGCAATTTTTAATATAATAAGTTACTAATAACAAGTATTTTACACATTTTCTATTTTGAATTTCTGAAAATAATACTTATTTACTAATCCATTGATATGCACTTTTTTAATAATTGGATTTTAATGTTATTTATTTTTTGAAAATAAATATATCAGGAATAAAAAATATTTTTGTTAAATTATTAACCCCAATTTAAATATTAATTTATAGGAAATAATAATAAAATAGTTAATGTATAAAAACCCATTTTTCATATTAAAAATAGATTTGATTATAGTTAACAGTTCCATTTAAAAGACAATCTCCTAAACACTAGAATTTAAATTTAAAAGACAAAAATCTATTTTTGGATTAATCATATCAATTTTGATTAAATATGTTTTTATGTGAATATGGGAAAATAATAATTTTTTTTATATCATCACTTAATAAAATTTTCATAATACAATAATGAATTAAAAGTTTTTGAAACAATTTTTTTCAATAATTTATATATATATATATAATTAAATTAAATTGTTACAAAAATAATTTTTTCTATTTATAAAACTCATGTTTATTAGTTTGTAATCTTAAGTAATATTTTACATTAAAATTTTTTTATTCATCTATATTAAAACTTAATTTTCATTACATGTAAAAATTAAATCTAGAAAATATATTTAATATTTCGTATCAAATATTATATAAAATTTAATAATTTTAATTTCAGTATTAGACATAAAAGTATTATTATTATGATTGAAGTTTAAAACCATGATAATGATGAACATGGTTGTTTTCCTAGAATTGTTTTATGAATGATGTGTAATTTTTATCTAAAAAAATTAAATTTATATATTCTATATAATGGATTTGATATTATTTAATCATATATAAACAAATATATTATCACTCATTTAATTTTTGATTAATGTTATATAGGATGAATAAAACATAGTGATCAAACATTTTTTTTCTTTGAAAACTATGTTTCCATATACGATATGTTTTAATTTAAAATTATTTTTTCTCATATTTAATTGGATTAAATTGATAGTAAATTTTAGTTCATAAAACTAAAAAATGGTAATAAGGGATATCTTTTTTTTAGTAAAACCATAATTAATTAGTTAATAACTAGTTACAAAGGTAAGAACAAATATGGTAAATTATAAAAATATAAAGGAAAATGGATCAAATTATGTTTAAAACATGGTTAAAAATTAATTTTCATTATTTTTTTGACCTAAAAACCTCACCATTAAATTTTTAGGGCAATTGGAATATTTTGGACTTGGAGTGGGAGTTATCCATCGAAAAATTTAGTGGGGGTAGCGATGGAATCCGGCATTGAGATTTGGTTTCAATGGGATGACATGCGATTATGGTCGTCAGAGGAGCTATTGGCATTGAAGACAAGATTTCTGGATTGGTTTGAGGATTATCTCGAGCTGGCATTGAGTTAGATTGATGGTATCATGGGTGGCTCCAGAGAAAGGTGTAGATCATGACATAGTCATCTATTCGAGTTACCTCAGTGATGTTGATGATCCACAGTTTGATAGGCCATGATAGTAGGGAAAAAGGGTGAATGGTGTGTAGTAGTGTTTGTTCATTTACAGAAGTCGTGATGATGGTGGTCGATTCTACAAAAGTTGAAAATAGGCATGTGGAAGCAGGTTCTTCACAGTGTAATACAATGTAAATGTTGTAAAATAATTCTAGTAAAGATCCTAATGGGGTTTCAGAGCAGCAACACCAATCTTTGTAGGGCTACCAGATCAGAATAATGAGATGGGATAAGATCTTTCAAAAGGACTTAGAACCATGCATCTTTGCAAAGGTAAATGTTTGTTGTGAAGCTATAAAAGGTTTTAAGAGTGTTTATTTATACCAAAAATGTAATGGTTATCTAGTGGGTTCAAAACCATTGGGGCCTTTAAGGGTAATCATTACTACCCATGTGGCCTTTAATGCTGAGCAAAATATCCTTTAAAATTGCTAAAAAAGAACTGTTATTCAATGTGATGATAGAGGGTCCCCTTTATGCAATCTAAAAAATCACTGATAAATAATCCCATTTATCAATTGTTTTCTTTCACTGATAGAGGTCTATCCATTGTGCTATTTATATACCAAAACACCCAGCAGAAGAAAACCTTCAATTTAAACATAGCACACTAGAATCAAACTGCAATTTAAACGACACAGTAGAAGAAAACTAAATATACACATTTAATAGAATTCATGAATTCAAAACTGTTTCCCCATGGTATATAAAATAATTAACACTAATGATATTTAAATTTAAAAATGTTTAATATAATTAAATTTACTATTGTCCAACAAACATTCTGAAACATTAATATTTCATCTATTGATGTATATGATCCCCTCTCAAAAATATCCGCCAATGGAATCAGTTGCCGAACAAATCATCTCAAATCGAGAAAAATGTTCCACCTATATAAGAAAACAAATATTATGAATTTAATAATATATAGAAATAAATTATTCATTAATACAAAAGAACACATTGACAAAATTTTAACATTTAATGAAAATGGCACATTTGGAGTTAAACTAGTCACATCGTGCATCCTATTAAGGTGGGGTTGATTCCTACCTGTTACAAATGAGGTATTTATTGTTGTCTTAAAATATTAAAACAATCAGATTTTTATTCATGGTTTTGATAACGTCACTTTTTCTTTTACTAAAATTAATGTCAATTTTAAATAATGACATTTTTAGAGTTATACCATCCACACCATGCTTTGTATTAAGGTGAAGATAATTCCTACACATCACAGATGACTTATAGATCATTTTCCAAGAGTATAAAAACAATCGAAATATGTTTTCACAGTTTTCAATATGTCAGATAAGTTTATTAATAAAATGTAATTTCTTAATAAGAACACGGATTAAGAGTCATACTGGTCATATCATGCATCAGATAGATGTGATACTTCTTCATAGACATCATAAATAAATTATGAATCATTTTCATAAATTATCAAGAAAATTGGAACTTTTTTTCTGGGTTTTCATTGAGTTACAGGTTTTGAACTAAAATTTCAATTTTAAATTGACAATAGACACTTTTAGTCATACTGGGCACACCATACACTAGATTGAGGTTTGGTTAACTCCTCCTCATCATAAATGACTCATGTATTGTTTTCATAATGTATCAAAACAATATGAATTCATTCTCTTAGTTTTCAGTATGTCACTTTTTTTACTTAAATTAATGTGAGTTTTAAATAAAAAATAGACACTTTCAGTTATACCGGTCACACCATGTGTCTTATTACAGTGTGAATGATCCCTAAATTTCACAAATCCGTAATACATAACTTTCCGAAAATATTAATAAAATTCTGAATATGTCTTCTTGGTTTTAAATATGTATCTTTTGGTTTTAACTTGAATTAATGTCAATTTTAAATAAAAAAGGACACATTTAGTCGTACTGGCCTCACTGTGCATTGAATTGAGGTTCGGTTTACTCCTACACATCACAATTGACTCATGGATCATTTTCCTAATGTATAAAAACAGTCTGAATGCATTTTCTTGTTTTTCAAAATGTCATTTTGTCTTACTTAAATTAATGTTAGTTTTAAATAAAAAGAGACATTTTGAGTTAGAGAAATAATACCATGTATCATATTTAGATGCGTCTAATCCCTACTTGTCACAAATCACTAATAGATCATTTCCCTACTATATAAAAACAATTTGAATGCGTTTTCTCAATTTTAAGTATGTCACATTTCCTTTTTACTTAAATTAATGTCAATTGTAAATAAAAAGATTGACTTTTAGTTATAATGGTCTCACCATGCATCTTATTGAGGCGTGGTTGAATCCTCCACATCACATATGTCTCATTTTTTTCCTAAAGTAACAAAACAATTAAAATTCATTTTCTTAGTTTTCAGTATGTCACTTGTTTTTACTTAAATTAATGTCAGATTTAAATAAAAAGAGACACTTCAAGCTATATCGTTCACATTGTTCATCGTATTAGGATGAAGATGATTCCTATAAAAAAAATCAATAATAGATCATTTCCCTAAAATATCAAAACAATCCGAATGTGTTTTCCCTATTTTCAGTATGTCACATGTTATTTTTACTTAAATTAATGTCAAATTTAAATAAAAAGAGACACTTTTAGTCATAACGGTTACACCATGTGTCAAATTGAGGTGTGGTCAACACCTACACTTTAAAAATGAGTCATGGATATTTTTTCTAAAGTATCAAATCAATCTAAATTAATATTCTTTTTTTTGTATGTCACTTTTTTACATATATTAATGTCAATTTTAAATAAAAAGAGAAACTTTGAGTAATAGTGACCACACTGTGTATCTTATTGAGATGCAGTGGATCCCTATAGCTCAAAAATAAATAATTTATCATTGTCCTAAAATATCAATACATTCTGATTGTGTGTTCTTGGTTTTGAGTATGTCGCTTTTTGTTTTTATTTAAATTAATGTCAATTATATATAAAAAGAGACACTTTTAGTCACACTAGTCAAATATTCTATAGAATTGAGGTGATGTTTAATACTACACCTAAAGAATGACTCATGTATATTTTTTATAAAGTATCAAAAAAATCAGAATGTATTTTCTCAATTTTTATTATGTTACAAGTTTGTACCTATATTGATATTAGTATTAAATAACAAGATGCACTTTGAGTTATACTGGCCACACCATGCATCATAATAAGGTGAACTTGATTCCTACACATCATAAATGTCATATAGATCAATGTCCTAGTGTATAAAAAAATACATTTTTTGGTATTTAGTTTTTTTGTTTTGTTTTTAATAAAATGTCATTCCCAATTCGAAACATGCATTATGAGTAATACAAGTCACATTGTGCATCGGTTTGACGTGAGGCTAATTCATACACATAAAAAATGTCATATGAATCACTTTACTAAATAATTTACACAATTGGAGCATGATTTATTGGTTTTTATGGAGTGACATGTTTGAACTAAAATGTCAATTTAAAACAGATTATAGAAACCTTTAGTCATACTATTCACATCGTGCATTGAATTGAGGTACATTTAACTCCTACATGTCAAAAATGACTAAATGATCATTATACTAATGTATTAAAACAATACTAATGTGTTTTATCAATTTTTAAGTATAACTCTTTGTCTTTTTTTTCTCAATTTTAGGTCAATTTAATATAAAAATACACAATTAAAGTCATATTGGCCACACCATGAATCATATTGAGGTGTGGTAGGTTCATACATGTTAAAAATTACTCATGGATCATTTTACTAAAATATAAATACAATCTAAATTCTTTTCTTAGATATTATTATTTCACTAGTTATTTTTTCTAAAATTAATGTAAATTTTAAATGAAGACAGATTGATTAATACTGGTCACTTGTCATTTTTGATCAATTTTTAGATGGTCATTTATTCAGATATCAACTATATTAACCACAAATATTTCATAAATATATATCACATCTTAGTTGATTAATATTCCTTACATAACATACTGATCTATGCTAGAATAGTTTAGGTATAGTGCTTTTGGAAACCTGAAAACATAAAGAACTAGTTTATAAGAGTCTATCATTAAGTTATTATTTACTAGAAAACATCATTTATATATCATTTACAAAACTATTATTAATAACATAAGGATATAAAACATAATAATGGGTGATCATAGATGCTCAATATGTGTAAATAAGTGAGATATCAATGATAATATAAGGATAACATGAGTATAAAGATGTAATAAGGTGACATTTACATTATAAATTCACACCATGCATATCATAGATCATAATCATGTTTCATAGATCAAAGCATGTTAGTTCGGAAGACAAGAATCATAAATGATTAAAGAATATTATTAACTAAAAACATAAACTTTGAGTCACATCTTCATGAAATTTGTGTACATTCTTTTATTGGGCATTCCTTCCATTATTTTCTTATCACATCTATATCATCTTGTGAATATGATTTTTTTGATAGTTATAGTAGTAATAGAAAAATATAAACACATAAAGGAGTAATAAATATTTTAAATGAAATAGTAATTATCTTCAAAAACACCTCTTCAGGGATGCTGGTTAGTTCATGGAATATGTTCTCTCTTATAACTTTATTAAAATAATAACCACAATATTTTCCATTAGTTGGTCTCATACACTGCAAAATCATTGTGGATAATAAGAAATTTGTTTTTATATGTTTTTTGATAGTAAAATATTATTTTTTATACCCTGATATTTATTCAATCGTAGTACTTGTCTTCATCCTATTCCTTAACCCATGGCCACATTCCTTTTTTCAAATGATATCGATACACCACAAAATCATAACATAATCCTCATTGAGATATAATATAAATTATATAACATGATGTTTAGTTATAAAATTTTGGATTTAGTTTTTTAAAAATTCAAAAATTCCATCATTTGTGGATTTTTTATGGGATATCCATGAATTGAATAAAAGAAATAAATCATCAAGGTATCCAAATTTACCATAATAAGCATCCAATGATGCCTAAAAACACAAAAATCAACAAGTAATGAATGAAATGAAAATAAATTTGATATGATTAAATTTTAGAATTTTACCCATGCATGATCGGTATTAAATATAGTTTTTCATGGGATATTTTTCTTTTAAACAATTTGAACAGACCTTTCACTGTTTCATCTTTCATTTTGGCCTTTATTTTCATTTTTTCTCTAGAGGAGTTATGAGGATTAATGAGTCCAAGTTTTCTTTAATAGAGAAATCCATTCGATTGTTTTTCATAATTATGCCTTCCAAATATATGAAATGTATTTAGTCATAATTAACACAATATCTCATATTTTGGAAAATAAAATCATGAAAACATACCTCATGTATACATTTATAATTGAGGACTGCAACCAATCATGGTCGAGTTTTTCAGTTCAACTCTCAAGCCTAATGAAGTATTAATCTTCCTCCCCATACATAGTTTATTAAAATCCATCTAAGTGGTTTCTACCAACTTTTATCTTTGTATCTATATGATCCCTGAATGATATTAAAGGTGGATATATAATGAATGGGGTAATGGTGATTACATTAGATCTTTTTAATCAGTTGGTTGACCCTTTAGATGTTTTTAAGATGGTCTTTAATTTCATCCCATTATCTTTTTCTGTCAGTAATAACATTTATAGGTTCAGACATTTTCTAATGAATTCTTAAAGGTTTATCTGGAAAATTAAATTGGAAATAAATACCTCTTTGTCGATATGTTTTTTACAAGATATGATGGCCAGGTAATGAATGTTCCAACATAGATTTTTACCATATTAATATCACCCTCATGAATTGGAATAGGTGTTTCAATGATCATATCATGATCTTCACTAATCAACACTTGCACATGCCCTTTTTTAAGTGGTCTGGTGTGTAGCATGTCGTTTTGAATATTGAACACCATAAACCCCACCATAAGGTGATGTATGGGTGTTTTTGGATATAAATCACATTCATTATCACCCTATACAATAGTAGTATAGGAAATTTATCAATGTATATCAAATTTACTTTTCCTAGAAACATTTATTAGAACAATGATTAACTATTCTAATACATCTCTTTGAGGGGAATGTCTAGCCTCATAGATGGTGGGGGTGGGGTGGGATATTCACGTGGTGGCCATTCTTGTGTTTCTTATTCTCTTTTCATCCCCCTATTAAAGATTCCATCATATCTATCTGTTGATGGAATTATACTTCAAGGGTATTAATTATTTATATAATCCATTTTATTAATTCAATTTTATTGTCCTCTTGTTTTTTTCACAAAATATATTCAAGGTGTCACCACAAAACCTACACCATTTATTCAACCATACTGTTCTATCTGTTTCATGGCTACTAATAGTATTTTTTTCATCTAGTGTAGGTGTTTTTAATTCCTATGACTATGTTTGATAGAAAATATAGGAAAATTAGTGATCATTTTTGTGGGATGACGATTTAAATCAAAACAAATTTTAATTATATAATACTTACAGATATTTCCCACAATTTATGTGTGATTTGATCTATTAGTATCACATATTTATTTATACATTCCTCCATCCATAGAATATGTTGTGGGATTGAAGTGGATTTTGATTTCGATTCATAAATCTGCATATAGACATAGGAACATTATTATGGTGTTGTTTTATGTCACAGAAAATTATTACAGTCAATTTAAAATACATACCAATTTTTTTCAAGTCAAGCGTACCCCATCCATGATGTATGGTAGGGGTACGCCAGTTTTTCTAATTGTTCCTTATTTCTCACACTTCATTATTATTCCATAAATACAAAATTTCCAATCAAAGTGATGAATACATGTATCGTCAAACAACTAATTGATATCCATATTGTACCTGAAAATACACATATGTATGACATCTAGTAAACATATCGCATGATTCCTGGGTTCTTAGGTGTTCATGCATAACCAGTGGGTGTGGTTTTATTTTTCCTTAAATATCTTTAATATAATGTATTATTAGAATTTTGAGAAATCCTCTGTGAATCCTTCTAGAAAGAATTAATACATACTTCTTGTGGGAGTCGTATACTATAAATGCACTCTTAACATAATATCTTCCTACATCAGTGTCTTCAGACCATACACAACACAGTTCCATGAATCTACGTCAATCGACACATATTGCCGAGTGACAGTTCCAATATAACTGTTGAACATGGCCTTGTTGGGGTTAACATGTTGACCCCTCACATTCCATCCCACCTCAAATTTTATGCCTTTTACTTTTTCCATAATTATTTTTGCTAACACCATCAAACTATGACGCTCCTTTTTTTAGATTTTCGTCTTTCATCACCTACAAATTCCCTAGAATCCAAAACATCAATATGTTCCTCTATAGCGGTAGCATTGGCATGTGTAGATCATTTCTGTACCTCTTCACTCAGAGTAGAAGTTGGTTGAGAATCTGAATGATTCTCAGGAATGGGAGAACCAACACGTGTAGAAGGTCACTCCTCTACACTATGAGCATATTCCAATTAAGAGACCTGTTGTTCCTAAGGATTGAGAGCACTAGCACGTGCAGAAGGTTTCTCTTCTACACTACGAGCAAGAGAAGTCTGAGAGACCTATTGTTCCTCGTGTGTGGGAGTACCATCACATGAAGAAGTTATCTCCTCTGCATGACGAGAAGCAATGGGTTCAGAGACCTAATGTTCCTTAGTAATGGGAGCACTAGCACATGTAGAAGGCCTCTTTTCTATACTATAAGCAGCAACAGGTTGAGAGACCTGCTGTTTCTCAAGATTTGGAGAACCATCACGGGCATATGTAATAAGATACAGAAGTGGATTAATATTTAATTTAGAGTTTACAAATACAACAATAAATGAATAATAACATGAAGTAACATGATGAATATTACAATAAAATGTATCCCAATTATTGAACTCTTATCTTCTTTTTTAAATTCTGAATGGATTTGACCCCTCTATCGATGATCTAAATTCCCTCATTATGGTCTCCCTTTCATACTAAATTCTATCTATATTAGGATTGTTAATAAATGATTACGACATCCCAATTAAAGGTTAATCCTTAGTTAAATTTTCATCTGACCCGTTAGTGGTTTTGGTCAATAAAAAAATAAATTACCACTTTGGGTTTGTGGGATCTAGAGCATAAAATACATGTACTATCTATGATTCCATTATAAATGGTTCGTCTTTGTACCCTTCCCTACTGAAATCAACTTTCACGAGTCTTGGATCATTTATTTTAACAACACTACAATAATCAACCCACTTGCATTGAAAAATCGTCACTTGGAATGTTATATAATCCATATCCCATATTTGTTTGATGATACCAATGTATGACATATTTGTGTAAGTTAGATTTCTATATATAGTACCAAAAACATGCATCGCTTTAGTAATGAGTGTAACTCTACTATATATCATGGTGTTTTCTTCATCATCTTCATTTGTGTAGAATGCTGAACCAATAAATACATAATCATTATAAGATAATACATACCCACTGGGTCCTTTGACTACCTGTTGAAGCTATTCTAAAATTGAATCAATATTTTCATTTGAATACTTTAAAATATGGTCTTGAAACCATCCTATAAACTAATGATTATGTGTACTTGATATCCATATTTTATCCCATGATGGATTCAAATGGATAATAATTTCTTTTTGCATTTCAACATATCGGAAAACCTACAAACAATTATGAAAAATGTAAAGGTGGGTTTACTCATGATCTGTAATATAGAATGTGAAAACATCTCTTCCAAAAATCCCATCAACCATAAGCTTCCCAGAGTGACGAGATTTTGGTAGACCAATGCTTTCCACACAAAATAGGTATTCAGTATTGAATTTAACTGCTTCCTTAAAAATATATCGCTACGTAATACAAACCTCTGGATGATATTGATTTTTGACATACCCTTTCAAAAAATTCATATATTTTTCAAAGGGGTTCATCCATCAATAGTGTAAATACCCCAATGTCAAATCTCTCTATCCAAGTGAACCATCAAATGAACCACCATATTAATGAATGTTAGTGAGAAGAACATTTCTAATTCACATAATATGATGTAAATTTTTCATTCCATACTGGATTTTTTTTTCAGGTCTATAACTTTGCTGCATATATAATTGATGAAAAATAGTTCTTGGTTAATGTATGATGGGAATTCATGACAAAAATGAAAAATAAAGCTACATACATTAGATCTTGCACCAAAAAAATGACAGTCATGTTATTTCAGACACTTTAACGTTAAATAGATCATTGAAATTATGTTCTTGCTAATTGATGAATACCCATCTGGAACCTTTACATCATTTAAGAAGTTGAACAACTAATATCTATCCTTCCTAGAAAGAGTGTAAGCAGCAGGATGAAGAAAAGTTCATTTTCACACATTAATAGTGCCAAATCTTCTCATATTCCCATGTATACCATGTATAACCAAGCCTTAATTCCATCTTTTGTCTTTTGGGTCCATTTAGAAACATTTCAATGACACTGTCAAAAACATTTATTTCATCATTCATAACATCAAGAAAGTTTCTGATGTACAGACAATTCAAATATGGTAATTCAAAACAAACTAATATATTTTATCAACTATTTTTTAATGGGTTTTCTAAAATGTTTTCCCAAATTCAGTATGCATATATTTTAATTTCTTAAATAGTTGATCACCTATTAGTGGATAGGGTGTTTTATGTTCTTATGAACATCCATCGAATGAAGTCATCCAAGATCAGCACTTATGTTGTCATGGTAGAAATCTAAGATGTCCTAGAAACACAGTTTTAAATGAATGTTTCAAATTAATTGAGTGTGTCCCTTGTTCATAGATTGGATTCCCATGATTTCATTTAACGATATATCCAAAAAAATTACATAAGTAGGAAATTCATTTATAATCCCATGCAACTTGGATATGAACATGAAATCTTCATGTCCATAAGAATCATATAATGTAACACCTGAATACAATAATAATTTCAAATACTTGATCAATGGAGTCAAATAAACATAAATATCATTACTCAATAGTTTTGTTCCTAATATAATCTCAGATAGCGTGATGTGTTTTTATTTCATGCATAACCACGGAGAAAATTTATAACTTACCAACATAACCAGACATGTATTGTGAGTTCTTCACTGAAAACCAGAAGGATTCACTCAATCAGTAGATAATAAAAGGCGATGGTTTCTTGGATCAATTTTTAAATCAGGATACTCATGATCGATTATCTTCCACTGAGTACAGTCTAGCATGTGATATTTTTTCCCATATTTATTTCTTTTTTCTATGTGCCACATCAATTTCCCTACAATCTCCGCACTTTCACATAGGCTCTTAAACATTGAAATAATTGAAAACTACCATACAAATTTTAGAGGACTAGATTCACCATTATTGTATTAAGAAGTACTACAAATTGTGAAATATATAAATGATTTGTGGTCATTGAGAAACAATATAATTTCATTCGGGTAGGCGTGTATTCTTTCAAAGACCACACCCATCAAACATAGCATTTGTTTGACATCGTATGTTTGGATCAGTATCTCATTATCTTATAGAAGTATGGCATTCAATAGAGCATGTAATTTTTGTAAAACTAGGGTCCCTCCATTTGTTTTAAACTTCAAAATTATATAGCTTCAGTATGGATAACAATGTTTTATATTTAGTAAAACCACCATACAATAGTGTATTTTCATTACTCATTTACTACTCAAACGATTTTGGGGAATCCCGATGTTTATCTTCAAATATCCTTGTCATTTCTTCAATATGATCTTCATCATCATTTATATTTGTAATAACATCCTTGATACATTATGCATCCTTGTCCACACTTGTAATAAAATTAGATGATCCATAAAACATAGTGTTATCCCAACCACTAGCTAAATTATCTTTTTCCCCATGTTTACTCTAATATTTTTTACTTTTATCTATTTTGTAGTAGATAAAGTGTTTCTCCAACTCCTCTAGACTAACTTGTCTTGAATAAAAATAGTGTAAACATGAACAAAGGATTTTAGAAGGGTCATATGCATGATATTTTCAAAACTTGATGAACTCTTTCACTCCATCTTTATACTCTTTTATCAAAAAATTGGCATCCAACCATTATTTATTCATATCAATCCTATTTGATTTGGCAATATTAGTATTTAAAAAAATAAATACACAATACAATGATATAAAAACTAACCAAAGCTGAAAAATGTTATAGGATCTAAGTCTCTTTTGAATGAAATTTGTATAATAACAGTTGAAATCCCATTAGAAACCCAACCATTAATAAAAAATCATCATTAAAATAACAATAACTTTTTAAAATAAACCAATTATATTCAAAAACAATTTCTCAAACCCCAATTCAGTTGTTATAAAAAATTATAGGAAATTTCATTACCCAATAATCTAAATCATTTTAAATGAGTGATATCCCTTTATATTTTTCAAATTTTGATTTAAAACATCACACTCCCATTGTTAAAATTTAATCAACATTATATACACTTTCCGGACATTGGAATCACTTTATGAAAGCTTATCATGTGAGCTGAAAAAAACATGTCATGAACCTTAAGTCCATGAAATGTTTTTAAATAATTTAATGTTATTTATAACCAAAAATAAATGTTGAACACATATTATCTTTAGGAAACATTTCAAAACCCTTATCATTTTAAAATATTTAATTAGGAATTTTCACAAAGACATATATCCCAAGAGAGAGACATTATAAAGGATACATGAACAAAAAATAACCATCATTTAATAAAATATAAATCTATAAATGGTTTTACATGTCTCTCATTCATAAATAGTATGAATACTATAGTTTACTACCATAATAAAAATTAAGAGTGAATAAATGGTAGATAAAGACATATGTTTCTCTTGGAAAATGATACTTTTGAACGTAAAGTCACATCTCTTCAAATTAGGCAACCATCTTCCCCTTGATTCATGAATAATGTACTGCCTAAGCTTGATCCTTCCACTATTCTTATTCATTTCATCCACCCAACATCTTGCATGAACACTTCACCAAACGAGATGAAACTCCAAAACTCATCACCACTTAAAATTCTCAACGACAACAAAAAATAATCTCTTTTATATACCACCATCCATAACACCCCAATCTCACAAACATAATATTTAATTCATCACTCCATACACAAAATTATCTTTTCACCACTTCCATTACAACAATAATAACTAATTAGGATTATTAAGGAAATAAACCACCACACCTACTTCATAACACATTACAACACCGAAACCATCCATAATAATTACCAAATGAGACCACACAACCCACAACATAGGTAACACAACCAAATACAACAAACCCAACAATAAAACACAATAATCAATCCACATTTCCTATGTATTTTCATAATAATTAAATGTGTTCAATATAACATCATCACAAAGTTCTCGATTTCAAAATATCATTCTCAATACCTTTTTTAAAAGAGAATGTTTTCTGGGAAGTGAGCATATAAATTCAATCTGATAAATAGAGAAAAATCAATATCATAGAATACATCTCTAACATTGATCACTTCACATAGATTTCAATGAATCATAATATAAATTATAGAAATACACTCAGTAAAGAGTAAATTTTATATTATCTATCCTTAAGATTATAAAATTCTAGTTTTAGGAAAATGGGTTACCAAAACAATGTATCAACATGTAATAGAAGCAATAATAAAATGTATCATGAAAATAAATATCCCAACTTCTTTAAAATAACATACTTTTTAATTCTATAATATCACTAAAACATGCATCTAGATTATAAAATGAAAAATTCATAGGCATAAATTCCATACTTTATGCTTGACATTCTCAAAATAACAAGAATTAAACATTTAACTACCATGGAAATATAAAACCATAATACATAAAGTGTGACATACACATTATTCCATAATTAGGTGCAACATTATCATCAAATAAACATGATTGAGAAAATATACAGTAGTGATTTCATAATAAATCATGAAAACATATTAACTATAGATATCCTTCTAAAAACATATAATCTATATTTTACCATTTTTATGTCACCTACTCATTTAAATTTCAATTAAAATATACTTTTATCAGAATTTATAATTAAATAGTTAACACATAAATATTTTTGTATCCAAACACATTTTCTATGCTTGATAAGGGAATGAAGAAAATTCATTAATGAAAAAATCCTCTAAATTACATGGGTTGTCACTAAGGGAACTAAGATGGGAATGTGTAAGGGTAATCAGAAGGTAATTCATAAGGGAACTCAAAACATGGGGAGATTTATAAATTAACCCAAGATTCACGCAGCGGCGGAGGAGAGATTCATAGAAACATGGTGGAGGAGGGTATGTGAAGTGGAAGAGTGGGGCTTCACAATAGCATTGAATGATGGAATCACTATGGTGGGTAGAAAGAGATTTCAACGGTGGTAGTAGAGGAGGAGGAGGAGGCGGATGAGGAGTCAGTGGTAGTGTAGGAGGAGGAGGAGGAGCACTGTAAGCGAGGAGGGGGTGGGGATTTGGGGTTGCATGGTAAGGCTTCCGTGAGAGTTTGAGGCATGTGATATAAGGAGGATAGTTAAATTTTTTTATAATTCAGGGGAAGCATTTATCAGTGCTAGCTAAAAAGAACTGATAAAGGAAGGTTTTATCAACACTAAATTAGAAAGCGTTAATAAATACACCCTTTATTAGTACTTTTTTAGCTATAATAAAACTATAATGTTAACAAATTATTTATACTTTTATAAATATTTTCAAAATTATATGTATAATAAATATAAATTTATTTATTTATAATAATAACTATAAATAATTATATATTTCTTTATATAATAAATATGTATTTATTTATAATTAAGATATATATGTAATAAATATATATTTATTTCATAAGTATTTCATAATTGTTTAAATAAATATATATTTATATTTAAATAAATATAATATTATAATAAATATATTTATGAAATATATATATATATTTTTTTTTACAATATATACAAATATTTATAAATAATTATATTATTTATATATATACTATAATTTCATTATTACTTAAATAAATAAATACTTATATTTAAATGTTTATACAATTTTAATAAATATATTTATAAAAAAATTATTTATTATATTAATAATTAAAATTATAATTAAATATTTATTTATTTATAGTCATAAATATAAATATAAATTTAAATATATTTATATTTATATTTACATATAAATAATTATGAAACTAGAATAAATATATTAATTATAAATATATAATTATTTTAATGAAAATATATCTTTATTTAAATAATTATTAAATTATTACATATTTATATAAATAATGTATTCGATTTAATTTCATAAGTATATATATATACATTTATGATAACAAATAAATATATATATATTTATAATTATACTAATAAATAAAGTAAATATATTTATTATAATGTTAAAATTATTTACATATATATTATTTATAGTTATAAATAAGAATATTTGTATATATGTATATATGTATATATGAATATATGTATATATGTATAAATGTATATTCATTAAAGACATAGATTTATATATATATATTTATAATTATCAATAAATATATTTAAATGGTATTCGTATACAATTATAAAAATAAAATATATTTATTTATCATTTTTTTTTAAAATATTGTAATTTTACAATAATTTAAATAAATATATTTAGTTTTATATATAAATATATTTTAAAAAAGTATTTATATAAAACTACATATTTATAATTATAAATATAGTAAATAAAATTTTTATTTAAATATATTTATCAGGATTTTAACTATTTATGAGAACATAATAGCTTCATGGGCTCATGAATTATATACACCGAGTAAATTATAGATCATAAAAATAATTCAGCATATATATGTCCAACATGAATAATAATGAGTATAACAACCTTGCTCATTATTACACACTTAAACAAGATTTATTACATGAAACCTTCACTTGAAACAACATATAAGATCGATAGGTCTAGTTTCTTTGGGGATTAGGAACATTAAATAATGACTTAAAATGAGAAACAAAACATCTTTATTGAAAACTTCATTTACATGACCACTACATTCTGTCGTACTTAGCATTGCATGGGAAAACTTGAGGACATGAATAAGAAAAGGGTGAGCTATAAATCCTAGTAATGGTGTAAAACAAGAATAACATTAAGACTACAATACATGTTTGGCAGTATGCATATAAATGGATCATAAAAGAAACATGAACATAAAGGCATGATATAGCTTGATTAACATAACATGGAAATGTGGAATTAACACATAACATGGTTTTAGCATGAGCCAAGGCTCATTGTAAATGGAGCATGATAAAAACACCATTTGACATGAATTAGAATGAGTAAACACTCATTTCACTTGATGTATCATGATACTAATAATTACCCAATGCATTGGAGTGCAATTAGGGTGCACCCTTCTTAAACATTTCATTTCATGCATATGTGTGCCATAAGGAACATACAACATGGATTCATTCAACATCATCATTTATTATATGATAAAGGAATGTGTAATAAATACATGAAACTCTATAATCAAAAAGTAAATGTGCATAAAGGTGAATACCCTTGATAGAAAAATGGGCATGGTATTCACTACACAATGACTTTGGCTTGGAAAATCACCATGCAATTACGGCAGCATAATTGTGTGATATAAGAATTCATAAAAGTGGTTGATGAGGTAGAAAGGGGTATATCATCAAATTTAAATAAAATGTATAGTAAGGGTTGTTATATGGATACATCTCCCAACATATGTAAGGGAATTTAGATGCATAATATAAAAACATTTCTTGAATGTAAATGTGGAGAGAGAAATTCCTTACATAATTTTGACATAATAACAGGTGTTAAAGGGAGGAATTAATGAGAGAGAAAGGGGTCAATAATCATTAAAACATATTTAGGTAAATATGGGGGAGGTGTTAATCATTCTCTAACATTTTTAATTGAAAAAAGGGAACAACAACATAATGAAATTTGGGCAAAAATGAGAAAGGAAGAAATCCCTTACTTAGAAGTGTGATCCCAAAGGCATGAGAGGGGATTGAGAGAGGATAATTTGGATCATGGGGTGCCTTCAGAAGATTATAGATAGAGGAGGTCAGGGGTTGGTCGATCTCCAAATGCATTGAGTGAAGAGGAAGTTGGAGCATGGCTGGGTTTATATAGGAAAGGGGAGGGAATTCTTTATAATTTATGTTTTGGACACCATGCATTAAACTAATCAAAACCACAAACCAGCCCGTGGATTTCACCCATGTTTTTTGCCAAAAAGTGTGTTAAATATCATTTTAGAACTATTTAAAATATTCTTAAAATATTAGTCTTTCTTATTTGGAGGTGAGTCACACTCTCAGGGAAATTATTTTAAAAGTATAAAATATTTTATAAGTCTTGGAGGGTCCACTACAGCTTTGTAAAATAAATAAAATAATCCTAAAATCAAATTATTTTAATGTTAAAAAATATATTGGATGAATACCCCACTTATATTATTTTATTACATCCCTATTTTGTTATTATGATGTCATAAAGCACATTATATAATTAAATAGTATTAAATTTTTACCAAAAAATTCAACTGTAACAAAATATTATGAAAAAATCACGGTTAGATAATTTGGACATCATAATTCCAAAAACAATATTAATTTTATCTAATTAATTTTCTAAATATGAAAAATTTTACGTTTAAAATAAAAACCAACATATATCGAAAATTCATGGGTTTTGACAAAAAACGACATTCAAACATTAATAAAAATTAAAATTGGATTCTGAAAAATTATACGATAGTTTATATTTTAATAAAAATTAATTTTTTAATAAATTTTTTTAAAATATTATTTACTTCAAAAATCCATTAATTCATAAAAATAGATTTCATAATTTAATATTAACATAGAATACTATTTGTGCTTTAAACAATATTGACAACTTAACAATAATAAAATGAATTTATATACATTGTTATATAAAAAAATAATGCACATAATCATAGTGATAAGGTCTTGTTATATAACCCTTTATAAAACCCACATAGGACTAAAGGGTAAGGTGTGTGATTGTGACATACTCTTGAGGTGGCTCAGATAACATTTCTCGGGTTGTAATCTCAATCCACTTTTACGTCTCACATAGGTTGTTCCATTCGAGTTTAACGTGTTCAATCTCAAAATGGGATTGGTCAAGAACTAAGCCTAGTGATGCCACCTACTTTTCCAAGCTCCGAAAAATGGGATTCTTACGGGGCAAGTCTACTGGATGAGGCCATCGCTTCTTTTGTCTCAATAAATAGGATTTTTTAAAACCTTATATTTATACTAATCATGTGATCACTTTTTAACGGCTATATTATCAAAGGTGATAATTCTTAACGGTATTTCTAAATCCTAAATCATATAACCAAAGAAGTTCATATGTTTTATATAACCATTATACATAATAAGACATTAAATTAGATAAAGAGGAATTTTCATTAACGGAATTTTTGGTCATTACAATCTTCTCCCATTTTGAAATTTCGTCATCGAAATTTCATTTTCCCACAATAAAACAGATGACGGTATCTCTACTTCATCACCTCCTCTGATACCCATATTGCTTCTTCAAAGTTGTGGTTTCCCCAAAACATCTTGATGAGGGAAATTGTCTTATTTCATAGAATGTTCTCTATATTACCTAAGATTGTCACAAAATACTATTCATATGAGAGGTCATTCTCCAATGGTACCACCTATAGATTGAGTACATGTGATGAGTGAGGTATGTATATCCTCAAGAGTGATACATGGAATACATCATGTACTTGAGATTGGTTCGGATAGAGTGCTAGATGATATGTCACTAATCCATTGTGATCAAGGATCTCAAAAGGGCCAACGTTCCTTGGAATAAGCTTTCCCTTATTCCCAAATATCATAACTCTCTTCCACATTGATATGCAAAGGAATACCATGTCTCCGAAATCAAACTCTAGGTCTCATCAACGATTATCAGCATAGCTCAATTGTTGACTCTTAGCAGCTTTAATGTGCTGCTGGATGGTCTTAACATTCTCCAAAATTTCATAGTACATTTACAGACATATGTGTTTTCTCTCCAAAAATTCATCACAACATGCTGGGGTTATGAACCTCTTCCCATGTAGGGCTTCATAAGGATCCAATTGGATGCTTTAGTGGAAACTGCAATTGTATGATAACTCAAGCAGTGGAAGATGTTGATCTCATCCTACATTTATGTCTATTGAGCATGCATTCAACATATCCTCAAGTGTTTGGACATTCCACTCAGATTCATCATCTATTTGAGGATGATAATCTGTGCTGAATTTCAGCTCAGTATCTAGAGAATGCTGAAGACTCTTCCAAAACATATAGGTGAATCTTGGATATCGATCAGATATAATAGATTATGTTAATCCATACAACCATACCACATCTTTGATTTATATATGTTCTAGTTGATCCAGTGATAAATCCCTCCAAATTGCAATGAAGTGTGCAGTCTTTATTAGATGATCCAGAACAACCCAGATATCATTGTTTACTTTCGATTTCTTCGGATGTTTGGTGACAATATCCATAGTGATATTCTCCAATTTCCCTGCTTGTATGGGTAATGGTTGCATCATCCAATTAGACTTCTGCCACTTATCCTTCACTTGATGACAAACCAGGAACCTTAATGTATACTCAACATTCTCCTTCTTCATGTTATCCCAAAAATAATGCTCTCATATCTCTCAATACATCTTTGTGTTTCCTGGGTGAATGGATAAATGTGAACTATGTACATCATCCAAATTTTCCTTCTTTAACTATGGATTTTATGGAAAACATATTATTGACCCAAATCTCAAAATTCTTTTTTCATTGACATTTTACTCTAAGGATTTCTCTTTTGTAATAGTTTCCACCTTCTTCTAAATTCCCACATCATCCTTTTGAGAATCCTTTAACCATTCCAAAAGAGACAGTTGGGCAATAATTTGTGAAAGGATTGATGATGTTACCATATTTATGATTCTCATTCCCATCTCCATCAAATATAAGATGATTGGATCATTTTCAATGCTCATTAATGATAGAATCGTTGGGTCTTTTCTACTTAGAGAATCCACCACCTTGATCACTTTCCAGGGGTGGTAATGGATTGATCAGTCGTTGTATTTGATTAGATCTTACCATCTTTGTAGGAGCACATTAAAATATTTCTAAGTGAATATATACATGAGGCTTTTGTGGTCCGTATATATTTCCCATTTCTCCCCAAAGAGATAATGTTGCCAAAATTTTAAAGCGAAGATCATTGCAGCCTACTCCAGATCATGTGTTGGATAGTTTTTATCCTGAAATTTAAATTTCCCAAAAGCATTTGTAATTAATTTTTCATTCTTCTTGAACACACAACCCAAGACCTTCTTCGAAATATCACCAAATACCCCCAGAAAGTTATCCACTTGTGCGTAGTGTCAGAACGGGCGTAGTGATAAGCCTCCATTTCAACTACTTGAAGCTCTCTTCACATTTATCACTCTAAGAAAAATTTACTCCCATTTGAGTTAGCTTGGGAAAAGGCTTGGACAATTGTGCAAAATTTCTCACAAATTAGCGATAATATCCAGCTAACCCAGGAAGCTTCGAATATCTATTACCAATGTTGGCCTTGGCTATCCCTCAATTGAAACTTTCTTGGAGGGATCCACAGATATCCCCTTTCTTATGATGATATGGACTAATAATGAGACCTCCTTTAACTAGAACTTTCACTTTCTATACTTTTCATAGAGATTCTATTTTCAGAAGGTCTCTAGTTCAGTTCTTAGATGATCCTCATGATCCCCCTTGGTTTTGGAGTATATTAGAATATCTTCTCAAAAAACAAGCACAAATATTTTGAGGTAATCTCTAAAGACTCTATTCATCATGTCCCTGAAGATTGTTGGATCATTAATGATTCCAAAACACATTACTATGAATTCCTTGTGCCTGTACCTTTTACGAAAAGTATCCATGGAGATATCTTCCTTCTTCACCCTTATATGGTAATATCTCAACCAAAAAATCAACCATGGAGAAGTATTGTTCTCCACATTTCTGATCAAAGAATTAATAAGTTCATGGTAGAGGATACTTGTTCTATATTGTGATTTTGTTGAGCTCATGATAATCAATGAAAAGGTACATTGAACTATCCTTCTTCTTGACGAAGAGTATTGGTTCACCCCATGGAGAAGCACTTGGGTGTACAAAACCTTTATCGGGATTCTCATATATTTGCTTATATAGCTCCTCAAGATCAATAATAGCCATTCTATATAGAGTCTTGGATATTGGAAATGCCCCAGGTATAAGGTCAATTGAGAATTCAGCATCTCTTCTTAGAGGAATACAAGAAATTTCTTCCGGAAACACTTCAGTGAATTCCATCACAATAGGCATGTCTTCACGGATGATTGATTCCTTATACTCAATAATATAATCCAGATACCCATTCTAATAGTGCAGTAATATCTGCAATTGATATGATGGTGCTATGGAAGATTCATCCACCTCCTTTCACTTGTACAGAATCGGGGGTCGATTCTCCATATGGAGACTGATTTCTCAATCGCCGAAATTTATGTTGTATCTATATAAGAAAAGCCAATGCATTCAAATAATTGCATAAAATTACACTAGAGGTAGTATGGTGAGGTTCTCCAGAAAGTTCAGTCCACATATTGTGACTCGGGAGGAGTTATATTCATGGGATGCAATGATTGCCCAATTTTCCATTATCACTGACATATTTACTTCAATGATATTTGGTGGTGTTGGGATTATTCTATTAAACATTTGGTATATAAAAGAATTCATATAACTATAATCAAAAATTATGTTCACTATTATTGAATGAATAATTAGTGTACCTGTCACAAAATCTTTATCGGGGTTCAATTTAGTAGTAGTGATGGAAAAAGCTCATCCTTGCTACCTTGGAGGTTGTTGGTTTCCATTAAAAACCATTGCCTTAGGGCACTGATTTTCAAGGTTCCCTAATTCTTTTCATTTGAAGTAATGGACAACGCATTGAGGACCGAATAGATAATTCCCCTCCACTATCGTAGTTGTGGGTTTTTCTTGTTGGAACCTAGTGGCTAGGTTCCTTTCTTTTCCACACCTAAAGAATTTCTTCATCCCCTTTAGGAAATTTCTGAGGATCTTATTTCTGCACCTTTGGCAAGTGGGGGGTTCAATTTTATTAGAACCATTGGATTTATCAATCAGATATCTAGAATCAAATTCCACCTTACGCTTCTTATCCCTATGATACCCATGAGATTCACCGATCTCCATTTCGAATTTGGGGGCACATTGAACATTTTCCTCAAAGATGTTGGAGTCACAGATTGTTAGATCCTTCTATAGGCTAGGTTTCTTCCCACTAAAGTGGTAGTCAACCTTTAATTCAGGGGTAATGAAAAAGATGGAGGTGTATCGTGCAAGACTTATGAAGTTTTCCTTATATGCTCTGATTGATTCTTTATCTTTTTTCATGAGGTTAAGGAAGTCCCCTTCTATCTTAAGTCGGAGCGTGTGATGAAAATATTTGTCTAAAAATACATTCCAAAAATCCTTCTATTTCAATGAATCAATATAATACTTATCCTTCTCATTTTTGATTAATTTCCACCATTTATCGTCTTCACCCTCCATATGATAAACAGCCTGAAGTACATTCTCTTGTTCGGAATATTGAAGTATTGATATATTTTCATTGGAGTTGATCCATAGTTCAACAATTGAGGGAACATATGATCCCTTAAAAGTAGGAGACCTTTTTCTCATGAAGCCCTTATTTGGGACTTGTTATTTATTGGGGGGGTTGAACGTTCCTCGTGTCCCGTGTATCTATTCAAATATTGAGTTAACTGAGAGAGTATCATGATAATGCTCACAATTCCCGCTCCCATTGGATTGAGAATCTCATTAGAACAGTCATCAAATTGATCTTCGTATCTGTTGTTAGCCCGAGTCCTCCTATTACATGTCATTTTCTAGAATAAAAGGATAGTTAGGGGTTATACATAAAGGGTTATCCAAGGAAAAAAATGGTTGACTTATAAATAATGTTTATTTCCATAACTTATGGATCTATAGGCTTCAATCTATCTTATCAATGATCTACTTCCCAACCTATACACTTAGGGGAATTTTTTTATTCCCATAATAATGGTTTGTACTAATCTTATTAATTTACCAAAGGATATACCCTTGGAGTGTCGTAACCAAGAGTGCAACAAGGATCGTTGTCGTGTACTAGGATACCCCGGGTCAGGCCCAAAACTCCTTTTCAATGTATTCACACATAGGTACATCTGTACCTGATTCGCCTCAACCTTCTCGTATATAGACAAGGATATATTTTCGTGATAAAGATCTTACTAAATACTCACAAAAAATTAGGGATGTTTTTATTATACATTGTCTTATCCATAAGGCTTTCACTAGGGTTTTCTAATCTTCATCCCAAAAATAACTAAACCTATCCCCTGATACCAACTATAAAAAAACTTCTATTTATTACACACTTATACATGATTTATTACACAAAACCATAACTTGGTAAAACATAGAAGATAGAGAGGTATGGTTTTTTGGGGCTGATGAACACTATATAACGACTTAAAATGTGAAACCCAACATCTTTATTGAAAACATATTTTACATGACCACTATATTCCCTCATACATAACATCACATGGGATAACCTGGGGACATTAATAATACAAGGGTGAATTATAAAGACCATTAAGGGAGTAAATAGGTCAAAAAATTAAGAATATAATACATTTTAGGCAGTAGGAATATCAATGGAGCATAAAATAAACATGAACATAGAGGCATGATTTATCATGATCATCATAACAAAGAAATGTGTCAACAACACATGACATGGTATTATCATGATCCAAAGTTCATCGCACTTGTAGCAGGAGTAAACCCTCATTTCACATGATTGGAATGAGTAAACCCTCATTTCACTTGACGTATCATGATACTAATCTTTACCCAATGCACTAGAGTTCTATCAGGGCCCAACCTTCTTAAAAATTTCATTTCATGTATAACTATTCCACACAGATCATACAACATGGAGTCATTCAACGTTAAAATTTTTTCCACGATAAGGGAATGTAGAATACATAAATAAAACTCTATAATAATTTAAATATGCCTAATGTTGAATATCCTTGATTGAAAAATGGAATGGTATTCACTATACAATGACTTTGGATTGGGAAATCGGGGTGCAATTTCGGCAGCATAATAGCGTGACATAAGACATCATAAAAGTGGTTGATGAGATAGAAAGAGGTATATCATAATATTTAAATGAAATGGACAGTAGTTTGGGTTATAATAATACATTTCCCAATATATTTAATGGAATTTACATGCATAATATAAAATAATTTCTTGAATGTAAATGAGGAGAGAGAAATTCCTTACAGAATTTTGGCATGGTAATGGGTGTCCACATGAGGCATTAATTAGAGATAAATGTTTCTATCATCATTCCTACATAAGGAGGGAATTATGGGGAAGGTTCTAAATCATACCCCAACATTTTTAATTGAAACATAGGACATAAAACATGATCAAATTTGGAAAAAAGAAATGAGAAAGGAATAAATCCCTTACTTGGATGTGTGATCCCAAAGTCTTGGGAGGGGCTTGAGAGAGGCTTCATGGGAGATCAGTGTGCCTTGGTATGATTATAGACAGATGAGGGTAGAGTTTTGTTGAGCTCCAAATGTTTTGAGTGAAGATGAAGTGGGAGCATGGGTGGGTTAATTTATTAAAGGAATGGGAATTCATTATTATTTAGGTTTTGGACACCACACAATCATAGTGTTATGTTCTTGTTACATACCCCCTTATAACATCCACCTAATACTGAAGGGTAAGGTGCGCGTTCGTGACAGACTCTTGGGGTGTCTTGGATAACATCACTCGAGTGTTAATATTTATCAACTTCCACTTATCCCATAGGTGGTTATGTTCCAGCATAATGTGTTGAAGCATGGATTGGTATTGGTCAAGGGTGAAGACCAGTGAGTCCACATACATTATAAGATCTGACAAATGGACTTCGTATAGATAAAGTCTTCTAGATGAGGTCATCACATCCTTTGTCTGGGTAAATTGGATTTGATAAAGCCTTATATTTATACTAATCATGAGATCAATATTTAATAGCTATATTAGCAACATTAAAAATTAATAACGGTATGTAGAATTCCAAAATGATAAATCAAATGAAGTTCATATGTTTTATATAACCATTTTATGTAATAAGATATCAAATTAGATCAAGATGAATTTTCATTAATGATGTTTTGGGTTGTAACAATGAAGGTGTAATGTATAAATGAACAGTCATGATGAACACAAAACATATATATGAACGACAATTATATTCATGCATTAATTGACCAATTAATCAGAATATAAATATATCTTTCAATATAAATATATATGTATTTTTTAAACATATAATTATAATAAATATAATTATAAATATACATATTTAAAAAATTACTTTTATATAATTATATAAATATAAATATATAAATATAATATATACAAATAATATAATAAATATATTTATTATTTAATAAAATTTATTATATATATATATGAATTATTAAAATATATATATTAATTATAAACATGCATTTTTTATTTAATGTATACAAATAAACATTATTTTTCAATTAAAATAAAATTATTTTGAATAAATTAAAAATATTTTAAAAAAACATTTATTAGTAGTAAAAATAGTGTTCATAAAGCTACCCTTTATCTGTTTTTTTAACATTGTTAAATTGTAGCATTATCAGTGCGTTTAGCTGGTGCAGATAAAAGTCCCCCTTTTATGAGTGTTTTCTTCTTAGCACTAATAGAATCTGATGCATACCTTGTCTAGATATGTGGTAGTTCAGGTCTTTGTCCATTCACCTACATGGCCTATCGGTCATGTAAGGTCCCCCTCAACCAAATTTAAGAAGGAAAATTTTTCAGATATTAATAAAAAATTCAGTCCTTTGGGTTTTCTATTGGAAATTGATTCCATTTTCCTCTACTTATATAAGGCACAACTCACGACCCCATAAAGAGCACTATGGGTTTTGATTTATTCTAAAAAATATACCAAATTTACCTATAGTATAATTATATTTCACAACCACAACAACCTGGTCTCTAAACTCTAGACTATTCTCATTATTTCTAATAATACTTTCATGATAATGTTCAAGATCTCAACATCATTAATTCTTAACCCTTTGACTTTTGTTCTAAATCTTAATATACCCCCCCAAATATTATATATCAATGAATGTATGATAAAATAAGTAATAATAATATTTTAAATGCTATTATAGTAATATAATATCACTCTTAAACCTCCAAAAAATCTATTCATAAAATTAAGACGTCATTAAGCGTTTATGAGGACTACTTCCATCATGAATGACAAGTACTATTCATGATAAAATATTTATGTGGATGATTTAAAATAGTTAATTTATTGAGATAATATATTATTTTTAAATTTACTTAAATTATAAAATAATGAATTGTGTTATTTTTATAACCCCCTCCCATTCTAGGGAAAATGATAGCGTTGTCTGTGTACTTATGAACTACCACCTCAACTAATCAATGTATTTTATTTTCTAATTATCTCCTAAAATGGATGAATTTAAAAATGTATCTAATGTATAAAAATAATATTTAAGTCACTATTAATATTTTTAAATTAAAATATTTGACAATATATAAGTAATATTAATAATAAATGGTTATAGTAATGTAACCACATTAAATGAACATATCATGGGATCTTTCAAAATTCCAGTCCATTGTGGAAAGAAATAGAAAGAAATAATTTTTTAATATATTAAAAATTGAAATAAATATATACAATTTTAGATTCTATTATTCGATTTTACAAAACATTTGACATTGGTCAACATACCAAGAGAGTTACAAGGAATATGAAAGGACAAACTCGGGTAACATAAATAAAAAAAATATAGTAAATTAGTAACATATGGTAATAGATATAAATTAAAATATTAAATACAGAAGAATAAATTTCTTAATGATTTTTTAAAATAATTTATGTGATTATATAGGACATTATTCATAAACTCTAAATTAATTTTTTCCTATGGAAAGGGTATTTTGGATCACAATTTTTTTCATTAAGATAGAACCATATTCACTAGATATTTGTTTATTTATTTTATATAAGGAAATATATTTGATTTTATCCTAAATTTAATTAAAAATATGTTTTTTATACATCCATATCATGTTCTAACTTTTATGGGGGTTTGATTCACAAGATAACAATGATATAAGGGTCTTTGTTAACTCTACGACATTCATTTAGTTTAAATGATTCATCTTGAACATATTTCTTCCAATAATTATTTATTCATACCTAACATTTAATTTCATATTTATATCTATTAATATTTTGGAATAATTAATTTTTAATTCATTTAATTTACATTGAGTAATTTATTACTCAAAATGTGATCATTTTTTTGAATAATTCTCATCCTCAATAATGAAAGTTTCCCATCCTATCTATTTTTTTTACTTACAATTTTATAATTTATATTTGAAAACATGATTAGGTGTTGTATAATTCTACCATTATATTTTTATTATTATCATTTTAATGTAATGTTTTATTATCTATTCTATGATGTGTGATTTCAAATAAGGTAATTTAAAATAGCTAAGTGGTCTTAAAATACAGCTTTATTATTTTTTGGTTAAACATCCCCCTTAATTTTATACCTTTTACTCTATATTATCACCATGTAATTCATAATTGTTTTATATATGTTCCAAACTTAATGGTTGTATGGAACAAGGTAAATACCACATATCTACACATTAGGGAAAGACACATCATACCTCTTAGAGAGGGGAATACCCACATCCACACTTTTCAAGTGTGGGGACTTGACTAGACTCCTAGATACATTGGATTCCTTTCAAAAGATTCTTTGGGTAAGTCCATTTCAAGAATATCTGCCAATTTTGGTTCTGTAGGACGATAATCTAACCACACAATCCCTTGCTCCACCTTATCCTTGATAAAATGATACATGATATCAATTTTCATTTTCCTTGAGTGATGAACTATATTTTTTCTCAGATTTATTAGACATGAATTAACACAATGTATTTTGATCAGAGACATCACTTCAACTCCCATATCAGAAAGCTATTATTTCATCCACAATAATTGTGTGTGCGATTGAGTAGGTGAAATGTATTCATCTTCTACAGTTCTCAGGGAGATGCAATATTTATTTTTTCATAGCCAAAAAATACACAACCTTAAAAGATAAATTGAACCACATAATGTTGAATTTATATCATCTATTGAACTAATCCAATCTTCGTCTGTATATCCCAATAACTCTTGTTCATATTTTTCATTGCACATCAAACTGAAATCCACTTTTCCTTTTATATTCCAAAAAATCATTTTAGTAAAATAAATTTCCTTTATTTTGTATTTCTTTTATACCTTTCTTCTTTACATGTGAAAAAAATATATCAAGTCTTGTCGCTATCAAGTATGAAATGATTATAATGATCTGCCTCTATTTTGTGACATTGAGCATTTTTCCCTCATTATCCTGAGATAGTTTCATTTGAGAACCTACAAGAGTATTTACTTCCTTTTTAATTATCCTTTTCAAATCCTCTCAAAACCTCGATGGAATATTTATATTGGGAAATTAAAGTTTCATTCCTTCCTTGCGTCACCTGTAAAATAAGGAAAAACATCAGCTCACCAATCATCAACATTTCAAACTCTCTTTTATTGATTTCAGAAAACTATTTGAATTTTTCTTCATCTGATCCACAAAAGATTATTCCATTAATATAAACCAACACCATCATCCATTTACTACTTTCATTTTTGAAATACAGATTGTAATCAACTCAAACATGCTGGAAATTGAGATTCTTTAGAAACTGATCATGCCATGAATACCATGGTCTTGGTTCTTGATTCAACCAAATTAATATTTCTTCAGCTGATAAAATCTTTTCTCATCTTAATGAATGATAAAACCATAAGGTTTCTAAATTTAAACCTCTTCTTCGGGAATACCATTCAGAAATACTGACTTGACATCCATATAGAAAACCCTCAGCCTTATTTGCACTACTATGGACAAGAATAATCATATTATCTCCATCCCGGAAATAAGTAAACATGTCTCATCAACTTCAATACCCACTTTCTGGGAGTACCCTTTTTACACTGCTGTAGCTTTTTTTAAAATCACAACTCCATATTCATTCATTGTTTTGTGAAAGACCCATTTTGTCCTGATGAGATTATTGTTTGGTGGTCTTGAAAAAATCTCCCATGTCTGATCCTTGACAATTTTTCCAAGCTATCCATTAATTTCCTGAACCCAACTCTCATCTCCAACTACTTCATAAAATTATTTAGGATCCACTTGTGATAGGTATGATTCATGCTGTATAGACTTCATCTTCATTGTCTGCACTGGTGTTGTCTGCTCACCAATTACGTTCTGTCTATAAATTTTTTCTCTTATTAATGGTATCTGGGTAGAAATTGATTTATTATAATATACCTCATCATTTGGTTCATCTTATGAATCAATATATAGAACACGAGAATATCCTAATCTACTCATCTCTTCATCACTATACTCATGAGATTGACTTTGTATTTGCTAATGATTTAGATCATTCTCCACTATGATTACATCATGTCCTTCAAAAATCATCCCTAGATGCTTATTAATGAATTTATATACATTACACTTCTTTGAGTATCCAATAAATATACATTTATCTCTAAAAAATTCAAACATCATATGTTTCTCATTATTGAGAATGAAAAACATACTTCTAAAGACTTGAAAGTATTTCAATGGAGGATTCTTTGCATGCCATAGCTCATATAGAGTCTTCTTTTATTTTGGGCACAATAAGGCTCTATTTTATGTTTATACTATTATCATCAATTCCTCATTCCAAAACTTCTCTTGAAGATATCTCATAATGAGATTTTTTCTAGCCTTGTTTTAAACAATCCAATTTTTTCTCTCAACTACTCTTTTTTTCTGATGAGTTCTTACTGATGAAACCTGATGACTTATACCATGTTTCTCAAGATAATCCTCCACTTTTCTATTTGTGAACTCCATTCCATCATCTGTTTGAATCTTCTCGATTTTCTAACCAAGAATCTTTTCTCATTCCCATCGATATCTTGTAATGAAATGTAAAACAACATATTTGTGGGTGATTATTAAAACTCATTCCATTATGGTGTAATCATCAATGAAGAGAAAATAATATCTTCGACCATCAATAGACCTACGGGAAATTGGACCACAAAAATCGATATGAACCAACTCAAACATCCTTTTTGACTTTTCCCCCTTTTTATTATATGACATTCTAATGATATTCCATTGTTTTCAGACATCACATGTATGAGTACGATCATATGATAGTCTAGGGATATTTCTAGTAGCATCATATTTCACTAGATCTTTCAATGATGTTTGGCTTATGTCAACAAGCCGCTTATGCCACAACTAGTTTTCTTCATCCATGGATATCTTATTCTCCTTTAAAGAGGTTGAGATTCCCTTTTTGTAAACTTTCCTTGAAACACAGAAACACAATCCTTTGCCTTGATGATAAACAATTTCTTGAAAAACCTTATGGAATTCCCTATGTCACACAATTGACTGACACTAAGAATGTTGTGACTAATCACTTCCACAATAAAGACATCTAATCATCTCATGTTATTTCCTCTAAACATGGATTTTCCTAGAACAATAATTTATAGTCCCTCATCATTACCAAATCATACAATACATTCTTTATCATATCTGATTTGGGACACTAGATCCTTATTTCCCATCACATGGGAAGTGCATCCATTGTCAATGATCTATATACCAGTGTGATCAAATTCCATGAAACCAATTTCGGCGACCACTAACTACTAAACCCATTTTCTTTTTACCCATGTTTTTGAATTAATGCCCGATATATAATGATACTCTCGATCTTATTCAGTATGTGATGGACCAGCTTCACCATGCGGAGCTGCAAATCAATTTTTCATTTTCATCTCTCTTGATGATACATTTGGCTGCTTCTTAAGAACAAATTCAGTCTGCCTCAGCACATTCCCTTGAATTGTTGATCTACCATATCATTCGATATGTCTGATTCCATTACACATAAAACAAATACCAACAAATTATGACCTAAAATACTCATATTTGTACGACCACCTCTATTAGTCTTATTACCATTAGAACCACTTTTCTTTTGAACATATATTTTGAGGGTGTCCCATGTTAACACAAAAATATAATATTATGTGAGGTACATTCCTATGTTACAATGATGCACCAAGCATTTTATATTGGGTTATATGAATCTTTTGATTCTGGTTCAAACCCAAATCAATCTTTAATCTCTGAGTTGGTTCTTGTGGTATGAGTTGAACCAAAACTACATTCAGTTTTAGATCAAGCCCAATACCAACTTTATCATTTATAGTTGATTGTTTCATCTATTATTCTAGACCAATCTTCTCAAATTTCATCTTCTTTGATCCCTGTATGATCATATTTCTTGATTTTGAATCGAGAGTTAACAACTTCTCCTAATATTTAACTGTTCATCGCAGACCAATAACATTATCTTCCAATTTTTCAATATGTTTTATTTTATCTTGTCCAGTTTTAGTCAATCTAAGGATTTGTATTATATTTCTCTAAATTTGAGTTTTTAATCAACCACCTTTTCTAATCTTTTTCACATTGAATACCCCACATTTTCAATTTCTTCATTCAGCTCAGAATTATCTTCTTCCTACTGCTGTATATAGAGTTTGTAGTCACAAACAATTTTTTTAAAATTCTTTGTTTTGGATCTCAAAATATCTATCTCTTCATGGGTATCTTCCAACCCAGCATGAAGATCAACTCTTCCATCAATTTATACTTCTTCATTGTCACTTTATCCTCTTGATAACGAATTTCTGAAAAATTCCACCAAAGTGTGTACTTTATGATATTTGTAGTCCTCTAACACTTCAGCCTCAGATTCTTCTGCAATTTTATCTTCTTTCGATAATATATTTTTAATTTTGATTAACATTCTCTTAGTACTTCTCCTGCCTTTCACATTTGATGAATGCCTCTTTTGGGGAATTTCACCATTTTTTTCATTATCATCATCAAACTTAGGAGAATTTACTAAAGAATTCACAATCTTTACACATCAAAAGCATGAAAATGGAAGTTTTACTTTGATCTTCCCTTCTCCCATTTATAGATTTATGGAAGAAATGACATGAATTCATCCAAATTGTTTTTCTCAATAGTACCTTCAACTAAAAGATTCCTCATGTCCTTGATTGAAACATCTTTGGACTTCCCCGTTTCCATTGTATCATTATCATCGTTGCTCATTTCATATGCTACAAAGGTACTGTGTATGTTATCCAGTGTATGATCTTCTAGATTATTTTCTTCTAATTCTAAAGCATTCTAATTGAACTGCGGTGAAAGATTTCTAGACATATGTTTCACAATCCTTATATATTCAATGACTTCTCCAAGACCCTTCATCTCTTCCATAATAACATTTACCCTGCCTAAGAATGCTTCAATAGTCACATTGTATTTCATTCTAAGATCCTCATACTTGTTCCACCGAACCTTCATCTTTGCTTCTCAGAATTTTTTGTCACCCTCATAAATGTTCGACAGTTTTTCTCATATAGCATGTGATGTTTTACAGTACAATGTCGTCATATAAATTGCATTTGATAGTAATCCCACAAAATCATTGATCAATTTAGCATCAACATCCAATTACCTTCTTTCAGCTTCTTATAAAGCACCACTGTTGATGTTAGATGATATTCCATGCATATATGCTATGAAGACATTCATTCCTAATGATCAGATGTAGTGTTGCTTCTGATTTTTCTATAGTAGAAAATTATTTCCTTCGAGGATTGGAATTCCTTTATGATTGAACACCCCTTTTTATTCTTCTGAGAGAGAACAATTTACTTTTAACCAATCCCTATGATACTAATTTTTAAGTCCACAGGGTTGAATACCCTATGAGGGGTGAATCAGGATTTGACAGACAAAATTGATACCCCTTTAGATCTTGTTTCATTATTAGAAAAACATAATTTTATTTTCCTCTTGTAGAAATATATGAACATATATGAAATCATTCATTGGATATAATGATTTTTACTTGGTTTTCTCTCACCTAACTACTTCTAAGGAGAATACAATGACAATGTTTCGACATACCAAATTCACTATGGCTCACTGGAAATAATGAGTACAAGGTTCGAGCTAGATATTATTTTCCAAGGATCACTGCCTTTACAAAGTTTATGGTTTTTTCACTTCATTCCAAAGTGTCGCTCCATTTACCTCTTTCTCTAGATAACTTCTAGTGTAAAGGGCCACCATCTTCTTCTTCCTTCGCTCACCTCTCTTGGAAGTGATCCACTCATAGTTTATTGACTTTTCAGTCAAACACAATTTATAGACATGTATGTCCTTTCATTTTCAAGAATATCGCATCTTCAACTATAGGTAGATGCTTTTTGAAGTCCTTTTTTCACTCATAGATGAAATCTAATATTAAATGTACATATCGGTAACAAAAATGACTTTTGTAAACCAACTTGAGTATTTTTGAAGCTTCCTTGAGTGTTCTACGAACCACCTGCTCCTCCCACATATTGTGTACCAGATATGGTACACGGAACACCTCTTACGCATACCACTACCACTTTTGTGAACCACACTTTGTCTGTATACTCCTCTTCCTTAAATTTCCTGTACCACATCTACGTACTAACCCCGCGAAGCAATTTTTTGAATCACCCTCTATTCGGGAACTATTCTCTGTTCGTAGTCTGCCTTTTCTTCCACCTACCGGAGCTCCCCCTCTGCATACCTTTTTCTTATTCCACATTCCTTCTTATTTTTCAGCCGACAACACCCCTAAAAAACGTTTAGAAAAAATTCATTCTGAATGAACCTCTTTATTTAACGGAATCTTCCTCCGCAAACCACTTCTCCCTTGGTGGGATTCAGTGCCTCACAAGAACCATCGCCAGAATTGCTTCTATGCAGACTACATTTGGACTTTGATGACTTCCCAAAGTAAAGAGATGTTCTAAAATTATATTTTATCTCACATAAATTTAGTTATATTATCTCTCCTTATATAGGAAAAGATATCTGCATAATCCGCTAAATAAAGATTTACCAAATATTTTTCACAGCACCACCACTGCTGTGTAACACTTCTCCTCCCGCGAAACACTTGCCTTCCACGAACCATTTCATGTATGCGGTCTACATAATGCGTCTATTACTACACATTTGAACCATTAAACGAACCTCCATTCCTATTACGTACCACAATCCCTTCTCCATGAACCATTCACGCATACCTTTTCCACTGCTCCGTGTACCATTCCTGCTTCCAGGTACATGGTCGGGAACAATTCTTGGACATGGAATGTGGAAAATGTTATGAGGTACGTGGTTCCATTATTTTTCCGATTTTCTTCACAGTTCTTCCTACCAATTACTCCTAATACTAAAAACTTCTTTTCTCAAACACAAACTACTGATTATGAGGCCCAATAATTTGGCAAACACAAGTAAACTATGGAAACTGAGAAACCTCACTTCAGAAAACACCAACCATACTTATACGTGGTCATATGGCCTTTTCAATAAACACAATCACACCCAAAAACATACCAAGAGGAAACCTTGAGGGATTTTTCCCCAATATAACTTAATAACATAATTACATAATACCGCATATAAATGATTACTATGTATTATAATCCCTTTATCAACATATCTCTAATCAATATGGTTTCTTTTTTGGTTCCATCAACCTATGCGCTTGATGTCTCTTTCATTGAATTTCTAAAAATATAAATTTCTGATAAAACACCATGGCTAAGGATTTATTTAGGATTTATCATTTTGGTAAAATTTTACATGATATAAAAATCAATTAAAAAACAGGAAGGAAAAAATCCTTTATCACATTATTCATTAATTAAATATTACTTGTGATGCACCCAACATATCTTACCACACTGCAAACATAACTCATCATGAGATTCATCAATATATAAAAGTATGGAACTTATAATACTAATTAATTATAATTTTAAATTCTTTGTATCAATACACATTTTATTTTATAGGAGCATCCAATGACACATATAAATTCTTATTTACTACTGACGTGCATTTTTCTCATAACATTCTACACTGGATGTTACTAAGGGTGTACACCATGAGAAGTTTCTTTAATGTCCTATGAGTCTCAACTATTGATATAATAAATCACATGTGTCAATATAATGATTTAATATGACTATATAACATCTATTTAGGAATACTATTTTGGAACATCCCAGTTATCATCATAGTGGTGAACTACTATGACCTTTATGTATGATAACTACTCTTCTGAAATTATCACGTACTATGTCCCACAAAAGAACAATCATTATGTGATACGGAATTTATTAATATTTAAAACAATGAATATCTATTACCATAATGTACAAATATTTTGGTTCTAAGGAACAAACTCCAACAACTATGGTATT
Source organism: Viscum album (assembly GCA_963277665.1). Lineage (NCBI taxonomy): Eukaryota > Viridiplantae > Streptophyta > Magnoliopsida > Santalales > Viscaceae > Viscum > Viscum album. The sequence continues at coordinate 2,040,426,197 of OY728161.1, read as the reverse complement.
TACAGTGTCTTAATTAATGAAAAGACAAACATATCACACTCTAGTTCTTATTTAGTGTTATATTTTAATATTGTATTATCCAAAAGATATGTTTTACAATATGTATTATTTTTAAATATATAGGATTTATCTACATCTTGGTAATTTATTTATGATTTTTAATAAATTAATAACTACCAAAAATTCTTACACAATGTCGAGAGAGTAATTATTCAATTAATGAATAAAATAAAATAAATGATATTAAAAATAATGAAATTAATATAACATGAATTAATTAAGGTTATACATTAATTTTATATATTTAGAGGAAATTTTAGTGATATATTAAATATTTTTTTTTGTAATTTATCTTATTTTCTTGATATATTTAAATTAAATGTAATGAATAGTGTAAAAATTGAAAATAATGATATTTTACAAATTGAATATTTTATTTAATCATTTGAAAATCATGAAAATATTGAATAATAAAATATGGGATAATATATGGTTGTAAAGGTAACACCCTATTCATTTATAGGGAATTTTAAATAATTTTTTCACTGGAATAACTATAATATATTTTAGTCTTTTTTGAACTTCCAAAACTCCCCTCGTCTCAATTATAAAAGGTTCCCTCAACTGTCACATATTTAACCAAATTGGATCTATACAGATTATTGTTACCCAAAAAAATATATATCATAAAATTACTTATAAAATTATTTGGGTTATGGCCCTTCCATATTACAAAACCCAAGATCCCTTAAAAATATTTCTAAAGGAAGTACATAGAAAAAGTGGTAATCGTCGTTTCAAACTCTTTCAAGTTTATTTCTTATTATAAAGAATCGTAATGTGTTGTTTCAATCATAATTTAATATCTCATGTATCTTTAATGTACTAAGCTGTTATTATTATTACCATACTATCATATTCTATCTCGTTTCCATCTGATGAAAAATGAAAACATCGATCGTCTGAATGTACAACTTACTGTCTCTATGTAGTAGTGTAATTTTTTTCATCAACACCTTTAATATATGGTTATAAATATGGAACTAATGAACATATATGATATATATATAATAATAATTATTCTTTAAGATCTATTTATTCTTTACCATTATTTCGTTATATCCATCAAATAATGAAAACAATGTTCATACATACGTAGGACCTGCCAACTCAATAAACAATGTAATACATTTTTAAATATCCTATTAATGGATTAATATAAATGTTTAAACATTTAATATATATGAAATATAAACTTAAAATAAAATTTTATAGATGATGGAACTATATCCAATTCATAAGAACCAGAACATACATGACAATTTATGCATGGGAAAATGAAGTATTTAATAACCCAATCAAGGGTGATAAAAAATACTATTAAGAAATCGGTTGTATGAATATATAAGTGTAAAGGCCCTGAAATTCCATATATATATATATATTTTAAATTATTTGGGATTATTTTGAGTTTGGTAAATCTGCTGGCACACGATTCTGAGGCACGGATTTCTTGGAATGATCCGTCGAAATTTTTTTAAGCTTTAATAAGCGCGCGTGAGAAGTTCTTCTGATAAAAAGTGGAATAAATATTAAACCATTACCCATATCAGAAATATGAGTCCACCATTTCATTCAATATACAATGTTTACCCAAGGTGACACTTAAGATTAATTGGTGCAGGCCTCCGGTGAGAAAACACAAAAATGGTATAAACGTAAATAAAATAGTTAAATAAAGTTATTTTATTTTTTTCAAATGATTATATATCACGAATTGTTACTCAGTTTAAAAATCTGAGACCAGCACTAAGCTCTTGAGTGTTTGATTTCATTAGGAAGATAGTAACATTGGCCGACACGAGCCAACTATAGAAGTTAGTGTTTGGCCGTAAATAAAATAATTAAGTAAAAAATATTTTATTGTTAAAACCCATAAATTCTAAATGGTAACTCAGATTGAAAATCCGAGAGTACTTTGGGTTAGTTGGGGCATATTCCCATTAGGAAAAGCATGCCCTCGACCTTCATGGGTTGAGGGAGAATGTTAATAATTTATTGAAATTTTTTTAAGGTATGTTTAGTAAACACGCGAGTGTAGTTTTCTAACTTTTGAACTGGTACACGAATTAAAAATCAGAGGGCACCATTGAATCTGTAGTGCCAAGATTCTCTTAAGGGAGGTTTGACTTCGACTGTAGAAGTTCGGGAGAAAAGGTTAGATTTTGGAATTTTAAAGGAATAATAAAATAACAAATTTATTTTATTTCCTTTCTTTCTTTTCCTCCAATGGAAAAGTAGTGGTGGTGGGACCAACGATGTGTCAAGCCATTAAATGGATTGACTCCTCAATTATTTGTAATAGAACCGTCAGAATTAGGAAGGTTCCTTAATTAATTGGACCTCATTAATTCCACGTGAGTTAATCACCCACCCCATCTCTTATATATATGGAGATTTGGGAGGATTATTGGAAGGACTTCACCAAGGGACGAAGTTTTGATATATTGTTGTGATGCCAATCACTTAGAGTATGGGACCAGTTCCGGCGAGCAGTGATGAGTACCACCGAATCAAGAATCGAAAAATTATGATTGAGTAGTGTCGTTGGAGGCTTTTTGCGGGAACGATGAACGTCGATTCTTCCTAAAACACAGATGTTCTCCAATAATATCGAGTAGGGGGTTTATTTTGAAGTTGTCTTTGATTATTAAATACTCTCCCGCTTGCTATGACCTTAACGCGGAGGGCGTGGGCTATAAAATCCGATACTTTTATAAGAAATATTTTGTTTTTATTTTATATAAATCATCAATGGAATATTTCACTACACACAACACTATCTTGTCTTGCTTTACAAGCAATCGCGAGCTTCCTTGATAGCTTGCATCGTACGCAATACCGAGTTTCACTAAACAACGATATGCTATTATTAAAACTAGTCGTTATGAATACTAATATCCACTTTTTGAAATTTTGTATTTTTTTTCAAAATGGACTTCATTTTTGGATTCGGAATATCGAAACTAGCCTATGGTGAAATTTGGGTAATTTTCTGAAAACTTTCAAATTTTGATGAATAGTGAAAACACCGGGTTACTATTTAAAAACCTAATTTTTATTTAAATAATTATTTATTTTATTTAAATTTATTTTAGGTCAAAATTGATACATAACACTTATATAACTTCAATGTAATTAATTGGAGTAATTTTATAATAATTTTTGATATATAAAAATTTTATTGAACTTTTCACCATATTTTACACACCTCCTAGGAGAATTTGCAAATTTACATAAAACATAATTTTACCGCTACTGTGAGTGGAATTTCGAAAATCCGAGAGACACGGTTAATATCAAGGACTAAAATTTGGTTCAATGAGATGAAAATAATTTTTGGTGAATAATAACTTTTTACTTTTTTTACCGCAGTTAAAAGTAAAATAGGGTAATTAAGGGTAAAAGTGTTATTATTATTACCCTAACACATGTCCTAATTCTGTTGGATAAGTTTAATTCGAACAAAAACAACATTATGAATAAAATATGACCATTTAGGCCCACTTGGATTAGATTAGGACATTTATTATTAATTTATTTAAAGAATGGTTAAAATAGTTAAAATCAATGTTTAATAAGTAAATCATTTTTAATATAGGGTTATACATAAGATAAATTCGCCTATAAATATTAAATAGAAATCTAAAAATATTTCCTACATAATGGTATTTTATTTGTAATTTTTAGACTTTATCTAATTTAATTTATTTATGACACAATGATGATACAGTAATTATCTTATTAAAAAAATATTGACATAATTGATGTTTTAAATACCCAAATAAATGTAATTTGAGACTTTTTATGAATTCAACTATTTTAATAGGTTACTATGAAATGTTATTATTGATTTAAGTAACCTTTTTCGAACTAATAATTCTGTTATGATTTTTACAAAAATCAGTTACTAAATAGTGTCAAAATTGATATAAAATAGTTTTTTAAAACAAATATTATATTATTAATTGTTATTTTATTCATAAAAATATAAGGTTAGGCCAAATGACTTATATAAGGTTATATATATTAATTATAAACAACTTGGGGTTCTTTTGTCTTGTTATAGTAATTTTATTAACCTTATAGTCTAAGAACACAAAAAGACACGGTAAAAGTAAAATTATCTAACTTAAAGTTAAATCTAAATGATAAGGTTAAAATAGTAAACTAAACTTGTCCAAATTCTATTTGATGAGATTATTTCGACCAATACCTACCTTATCTTCGAAATAAATCAATTTGGAGCTACTTAAAACCGAATATGGAATTATAATAAAATAACATTTTTAGTTTTTCCAAAGGTTCCCCTCTCCTCCCTTATAAAAGGGCATCTCCTCCCTCTCTTCCTCACATAACATTGAGACTTCAAGCTCGGACAAACCCTGAAAATTTCTCCTCTCCAGTTCCCTAGAAACATCCTAGAGGTCCTAGTCTTCTTCAAAGACCAATTTTATTTCCTTAAAAGGAGGTCTCAAAGAAGTGCTTCAAAGAAGAGGTAATGTCCGTTACAGATTCTTTCAACTTTATTTCTTCTTCCACATCTTCTTCTTTAGTTGTTTTGTTATGAATTAATAACATCAGTATCACTCAAATCCTGATATGTTATTATAAGTATGAAACAACCCTATTTGACCATCTATCCATCCTACGGAAAATGAAATCACCGCGTGTGCGTACGTACGGAATACCGTCTCCACGCCGTGGTGTAATCTTTTTTCCATCACCACCATACTTGGATGGTTATAATGGTGTAAATAATGAATATATACGATTATTGTAAAGTAATATTGATTCTGAAATAGTATACATACACTCCAATACAATTTCACGATCATGGGAACTATATCATCGCTCATGCGTATGTACGGAATACCGTCTCCATGATGTGATGCGACTCGTTCTACATGATCTTCATTGAATAATGATTATATAAATTAATTGAATGAATTAATATGATATATATTACACTAATACCATTATGGAAATGAGGTATCTATAAATTAAATAGTAGAATAAGAATTTATTCAACAAAACATGCATATGAACAAAAAGTAATAAACACCCGAATAACAAGTAGCAATGAAATATTACTAATAATAAGATAAGAATATGACCATATTTGGAATCATAACGATGAGTATGATTCTGGAATAAGTCAATGACATTATTTAAATCATTATAAAGGAGGTTCTGACACTTATGAAGCAAATTGGACCTAAGGTAAGGTAAATTCTCACAATCTCACTTTTATCCGAGATTGTTTATACTTCAGAATTTACTGGGGAATATTAACATCTACAACCATGTTTCCTCAATATGTAATATTATTTCCATCCACATAAAATTGCTTAAATACAATTTTACCCTTCGGTGAGTTTTTATTAAAAGATAAGAAAGGAATCTTTTGTCGTTTTTCATATGAGGAACTTTTTGACTTTTCTGACAAAAGTATGAGAAGAATGTTTTTTTAACTTATACGACATGAATGGATTTTCAAAAAATTAGTTCCGAGAAGCTTCCTTTACAATTTTTCAAGTTTATTTTTAATCAACATCTTTTATTTTAGAATTGTATGACATGTTAAGAATGGAAAAGTGTTTTTTTAAAGTAAAAAGGATATTTTCCTCAAGAATGGAGTTCAAGTGTTTTATCAAAATTATTTTCCATCTAAGATAATAAAGGGTTTTGTTTCCATCCCTATTATTACATTGATTTGATTATGTTGTGATGGAATTATTTTTATGAATTCCTTTATCTTATATGAATTGTTTTATGATGTCACGATGTTAAGAATCCCATTTTTATTACATGGGTTATGCTATGATGTATGGTTTATGATTTTGTGGCACACATAAGAATGGTATCATTATGAGATGGGTTGTACCTATATCTCCCTCCAATGCATTGGTTAATGATTTAATATCTCATGAGGTAGACATGGCTGGAATGGCAGTTTAATCCTGTTCAGTGAAACAGGACTGAAATGTGGAGTGAACTCGGTTCAGAAATGGGATTTGTCTGCTAAGATAGTCCTGGGTATGAGTCATGACTACTAAGAAATGATTATCTATGATTATGTGTGTATGACACAATGCTTCATGTTTTAAGTTATGGTTATTGTGATTACAATTCACTACCATGATTTATCATATGTTATGAAATTATGATCTCTTTTGCAGGGTAAGATTTCCAAAATGTTATGTTCTTATGAATATGATGTGATTGATATTTATTTTGATTACCCTTACTAAGCATTTTAAGTCACCCTTTTGTATTTTTTCTTTCCCCAGGTCCGGAAGAAGGTTATTAAGTATGATATGCCAAAAGGGACTATAGATATTATGAAATAAATGGGAGACAGTGTAGACACTTTATGAACCAGTTGTTTATGTTTCCCAGTTTCTAAAGACACTGTACGACATGGTTTTGTTATATGTTGTAATAAGTGTACTTTAATTTTAAATTAAAAAAAATGTATGTGAAGTATGGGCCATTATAGTTGGTATCAGTGGAAAGTTATAGTCAACCTTTGGAAACTAGGATGTGAAATCCATAGTAAGAATCCTAAGGATAAGTCTAAGCATAGAACACAATCTTAGTGTTTTAGAAATGGCATTGAATAACCTAGGATAAGACCTTAAGTGTGAAATCTTATTCTTGATTATGTGGTTTTCCTATTATAATTAGTGTTTCTCACACTATTATTCCTTGTTTTAGTCAATGGCTAGAACCCGAAGGAACCGTGTTAATGCGGAATGCGACGGGAAATGCAATGATTGTCCCCTTGAGAAACCAAACGTTATGGGAGCTGGAATGCAAAATCTTGTAGCCATGATCACACAAAATTCTCAAGCTATGAATCATGTAGGACTTCCAACCGAGCAAAGGAAGGATAAACATTATGTTGAATCCTTCATGAGACAGCGTCCACCTTCATTCAGCGGGTCTACAGATCCATTAGTTGCTGAAAAATGGCTCAATACTACTAAAAAGATATTTTCAGTTTTTCAATGTTATGAACATGATAAATTCATCTTAGCAGTGTATCGTTTGGAAGGTGATGCTGATCAATGGTGGAATCTTATCAAGAATATGAGGCCAAGAGATGAAATTGAGTCCATGGAATGGGACGAGTTCAAGAACTTATTTTTCAATAATTACTTCCCTCGTATTCTCCGAACAAAGATGGAGAAAGAGTTTCTTGAACTGAAACAAAAGGATGATGAATATGTTGGTACCTATGAAGAAAATTTAACAATACTTGCAAGGTACGCTTCTGGTATTATTTTCCAACATCAGAGTAAGATCGATCGATTCTATAGTGGCTTAAAACAAAGTTTTCAAATGGTGTTAGCCATAAGGGACCTCAATAGCTACGAGGAAATCGTTCGACGTTCTCTCAAAGTTGAGATGGAGATTGGAGTAACCCATCAGTCATATGGGTTTGATAAGAAGAGGAAAATGGAATTCAAAGGAAAATCTAAAGAGCACACTGAATAGAAGATGAGTTTTCCATTATGCTCAAATGTGGAAAGAAACATGGAGAGAGTTGTCTTAAAGGGACAAGTAAATGTTTCAAATGTGGAAAGGAAGGTCATCGGGCATTTGAATGCCGCAATGATGGGAAGAAGATGTCTAATGATGCAAACAAAGGAAGGGATACATAGAATGAACCTACTACACTTCAATGTTTCAAGTGCAAGGAGATGGGGCATTATGCCAATCAATGCCCTAATCCAAGGGTTGATGATTATGGTCGACAACAACAAACTATTAAGGCTAAAGACAAAGGGAAGTCACATGAAATTTCTATCAGCGATGTGGAGTATGATAACGATGTGGTAAAAGGAACACATACCATCCACTCTTAAGTAGAAAATGTTTTATTTGATTCTGGATCCACCCACTCCTTTATTTCTGAAGAATTTTCTAAGGGTATCACCATATTACCTCAACAATTAGATGATGGGTTAGCTGTGACAACCCCTAATTGACCAATAGTCGCATCAAATGTTTATAATTCTTCTCCGATTGAAGTTTGTGGGAAAGTGCTTCCTAAAAATCTTGTGATCCTCCCTATAGTGGAAATTTATGTGATTCTTGGAATGGATTGGATTTCACTATATGGATATCATATCAATTTCCAAAGAAGGGAAGCCACATTTCATATTCCCGATCAATCTTTGATCGTCTATCGATGCAAGGATGAACATAACCTTCCAGTGGAAATTTCTTCCATCTTATGGGAATTGATTCCACTAAATGAAGGTTATTTATCTCAAATGGTTGGTGAGAAACTCACAATTAAGAATCTGCCCATTTTACGAGAGTTTGATGATGTATTTCCAGAGGAATTGTCGGGTCTTCCACCAAATCGTGAAGTTGAGTTTTCAATAGAACTCATACCGGGTGCTTTACCTATTTCAAAGACACCTTATAGAATGGCCCCAATTGAGTTGCAATAATTGAAGAAGCAACTCCAAGATAATCTTGATAAGGTATTCATACGCCCTTGTGCATCACCTTGGAGAGAACTTGTTCTGTTTGTTAAGAAGAAACATGGATCAATGAGACTCTGCATTGATTATCAAGAACCTAAAAAGATCAATATCAAGAAAAAATATCATCTCCCACGCATTGATGATGTATTTGACCAACTACGAGGAGCTCAATACTTTTCCAAGATTGATCTTCGTTCAGGGTATCATCAATTAAGTGTCAAAAGGGAGGATATACCAATGATGGCTTTCCGTACAAGTTATGGACACTATGAATTTATAGTGATGCCATTTGGTCTTACTAATTCCCCTGATATCTTCATGGATCTGATGAATAGAGTCTTTAGAGACTATCTTGATCAGTTTTTGGTAGTCTTTATAGACGATATTCTTGTATATTCAAAGAGAAAGGAAGAACATGAAGATCACTTGAGAATTATATTGAAGACCCTGAGAAAGGATAAGATTTATGACAAATTTACCATGTGTGAGTTTTGGCTTCAAAAAGTTTCATTTTTTGGTCAAATAATCTCAAAAGTGGGGATATCTGTGGATCCAGCAAAAACAGAGTTTATCGAAAGATGGTCGAGACCAACAACAGTAACTGAGATCTGAAGTTTTCTTGGTTTGGCTGGATATTATCGACGTTGTGTGAATAATTTTTCATGATTATCTAATCCACTCACCAAGCTGACTCGGAAAGGAGTTAAGTTTTTTTGGACAGAGGAATGTGAAGAGAATTTCAAGGAGTTGAAAAGAAGGTTATCCAGTGCACCTGTGCTCACACTGCCTTGTAGTGGACAAAGGATTGTGATCTACAGTGATGCGTCCAAGAAGGGATTGGGGTGTGTTCTTATGCAAAATGATAAGGTGATAGCTTATGCCTCTCGACAGTTGAAAATCCATGAGCAAAATTACCCAACTCATGATTTGGAGATACCTAGGGTAATCATTGCATTAAAGATTTGGTGGCATTATCTTTATGGAGAAAGGTGTGATATTTATACTTATCATAAAAGTTTAATGTATATTTTCACACAAAAGGAGCTGAATATGCGCCAAAAAATATGGTTGGAGCTGATTAAGGATTACGACTGCTGAATTCATTACCACCCTCAGAAAGCAAACAAGGTGGCAGATGCATTAAGTCGACAAGACCATTCTAGCTTATCCATAATGAGGATCCCAAAAGATCCAATATTTATGAATTTACAAAGGATGGATCTTGTAATTATAATAGAAGGGAGAAAATCGTATCTTTCTCAAATGAATGTTCAACCATCTATACATGTGAAGATTAAAGAGGCGCAGAAAGAAGATGTAGAGTTACAAAAGAAGGTGAGAAATATTCATGAATTCAACCTTGATTGTGATGGGATAATAAAGTTCAGGAATCGGTTTTGTGTACCTCCCATCCTAGAATTAAAGAAGGAGCTGGTGGATGAGGCTCATAGTTCATCATTCTCTATTCATCCTGGAAGCACGAAGATGTATGGGGACCTGAAAGAGTACTTCTTGTGGGATGGTATGAAAAGAGATGTTGCTGAATATGTCTCTCAATGATTGGTTTGTCAGAAAGATAAAGCTGAGAGATAGAAGTCTAAGGGTATGGTACAACCATTACCCATACCCAAATGGAAATTGGAAACCATCACTATGGAATTTGTCACCGGACTTCCTAAAACATCCAAAGGCAATAATGCTATCTGGGTCATAGTTGATCATCATACAAAGTCTGCACATTTCATTGCTATTAGAGAGGATTTCTCTCAGGATCAGCTTGCTAGCATATATGTAAAGGAAGTGGTAAGATTGCATGGAGTACCATTTTCTATTATATCTGATCGGGATCCGAGGTTTACATAAAAGTTTGGGAGAATTCTTCAGCATAATCTGGATATAGAGTTGAGTTTTAGCACTGCTTATCATCTTCAAATAGACGGTCAGTCTGAGAGGACAATACAAACTCTAGAAGGTATGTTGAGAGCTTGCTCTATGGATTTCAAAGGTGGTTGGGATCAACACCTACCTTTGGTGGAATTTTCTTATAATAATAGCTTTCACTCCAGTATTCATATGGCTCCTTATGAAGCTCTCTATGGAAAGAAATGCAGGACTCCAACTTGCTGGAATGAAATTGGGGAAAGAAAGGTATTAGGACCTGATCTTGTTGATGAGATGGCAGAAAAGGTCTGATCTATTCAACAACACATAAGAGCAGCTCAGAGTCGACAAAAAATTTATGTCGACAACCGAATAAAAGACTTAGAGTTTGATGTGGGTGATAAAGTGTTTTTACGCATATCTCCTTGGAAGAGAGTAATGAGATTTGGAAAGAAGGGATAGATGAGCCCTAGGTATATCGGTCCTTTCAAAATACTGGATCATGTTGGGAAGGTAGCTTACCAATTGGCGCCTCCAGCGAATCTCTCTCAAGTTCATAATGTGTTCCATGTATCTCTCTTGAGAAAGTACATATCTGATCCTTCACATGTACTCAGCTCAGAAGTTGTACCGCTGGAACAAGGTCTTTCTTATGAAGAACAACCGATAGAGATTCTCGATCATAGTGAAAATGTACTACGGAACAAGACCACTCATTTGGTGAATGTTTTATGGAGGAACCACCAATTAGAAGAAGATACATGGGATCTTGAGGATATGATGAGGGAGAGGTATCCTCATCTGTTTGTTACAAGTGACGAATTTCAGGGGCGAAATTCATTTTAAGTGGGGTAGAATGTAACACCTGAGACTTTTATAAGATATATTTTGTTTTTATGTTATATAAATCATCAAAGGAATATTTCACTACACACAACACTATCTTGGCTTTCTTTACACGCAATCGCGACCTTCCTTGATAGCTTGCGTCGTACACAATACCGAGTTTCATTAAACAACGATATGCTATTATTAAAATTAGCCATTATGAATAGTAATAACCACTTTTTGAAATTTTGAAAATTTTATTTTTCAAAATGGGCTTCATTTTAGGATACGGAATATCATAGTTATCCTAGGGTGAAATTTTGGTATTTTTATGAAAACATTCAATTTTTGATGAATAGTGAAAACACCGGGTTACTATTTAAAAACCAACTTTTTATTTAAATAATTATTTATTTTATTTAAATTTATTATAGGTCAAAATTGATACATAATACCTATATAAGTTCAATGTAATTAATTGAGGTAATTTTATAATAATTTAAGATATATAAAAATTTTATTGAACTTTTTACCGTCTTATACCCACCTCCTAGGAGAATTTGCAAATTTACATAAAACCTAATTTTACCACTTCTGTGAGTGGAATTTCAAAAATCTGAGAGACACAGTTTATATGAAGGACTGAAATGTGGTTCAATGAGAAGAAAATAATTTTTGGTGAATAGTAACTTATTACTTTTTTTACCATGGTTATAAGTAAATAGGGTAATTATGGGTATAAGTGTTATTATTATTACCCTAACACATGTCATAATTATATTGTATAAGTTTAATTCGACCAAAAACAACCTTTGGAATAAAATATGACCATTTAGGATCACATGGATTAGATTAGGACATTTATTATTAATTTATTTAAAGAAGGGTTAAAATAGTTAAAATCAAAGTTTAATAAGTAACTCATATTTAATATAGGGTTATACATAAGATAAAATCGACTATAAATATTCAATAGAAATATAAAAATATTTCCAACATAATCGTAGTTTATTTTTAATTTTTAGACTTTAAATATTTTAATTTATTTATGACACAATGATGATGCAGAAATTATCTTATTAAAGAAATAATGACATAATTGATGTTATAAATACCGAAATAAATCTAATTTTAGACTTTTTATGAATTACACTAATTTTATAGGTTAATATGACATGTTAGTATTGATTTAATTAAATTTTTTTAAACTAATAATTCTGGTATGATTTCTACAAAATTCAATTACTAAATAGTGTCAAAATGGACATAAAATAGTTTTTAAAAAAAATATTATAATATTAATTGTTATTTTATTCCTAAAAATCTAAGGTTCGGCCAAATGACTTAGATAAGGTTATATATATTAATAATAAAAAACTTGGGGTTAGTTTGGCTTGTTATAGTATGTTTATTATCCTTATAGTGTAAGAACACCAAAAGACACGGTAATAGTAAAATTATCTAACTTAAAGTTAAATCTAAAGAATAAAGTTAAAATAGTAAACCAAATTTGTCCAAATTCTATTTGATGAGGGGAATTAGACCCCTCCCCACATTAGCTTCTAAATAAATCAATTTGGATCTATTTAAAACCGATTATGGCTTTATAATAAAATAATATTTTTAGTTTTTCCAATGGTGCCCCTCTCCTCCCTTATAAAAGGGAACCTCCTCCCTCTCTTCATCACACCACATTGAGTATTAAAGCTCGGCCAAAACCTTCCAATTTCCCCTCTCCACTTCCCTAGAAACATCCTAGAGGTACTCTTCTTCTTCAAAGACCAATTTTATTTCCCTAAAAGGCGGTCTCAAAGAAGCTTTTCAAAGAAGAGGTAATGTCCATTACCGTTTCTTTAAAATTTATTTTTTTCTTCCACTTATTATTCTTTAGTTTTTTCATTATTAATTAATAACATAAGTATCACAAATATACTGATATGTTATTACAAGTATGAAACAACCCTATTTCAACATCTATCCATCCTACGGAAAATGAAATCACAGTGCGTGCGTACGTAAGGAATACCGTCTCCACGCCGTGGTGTAATCTATTTTCCACCACCACCTTACTTCGATGGGTATAATGGTGTAAAGAATGAATCTATATGATTATTGTAATGTGATATTGATTCTAAAATATTATAAATACAATCCAATTCAATTTCACGATCATGGGAACGTTATCATCGCTCGTGCGTACGTACGGAATACCATCTCCACGATGTGATGCGACTTGTTCTACATGATCTTCATTGAATAATGATTATATAAATGAATTGAATGAATGAATATGATATATATTACACTAATATAATTCTGTAAATGAGGTATCTATACCCAAAAGAGAAGAATAATAATTTATTCGACAAAACACGCATAAGAACAAAAAGTAATAAACACCCGAATAACAAGTAGAAAGTAAATATTACTAATAATAAGCTAGAATATGACCATATACGATATCATAACAATGAGTATGATTTTGGAATAATTCAATGACATTATCTAAATCATTATATAGGAGTTTCAGACACTTACGAAGAAAATCGGACCTAAGGTAAGGGAAAATCTCACAATCTCACTTTTATCCGAGATTGTTTATACTTCAGAATTTATTGGGGAATATTATCATCCAAATACATGTTTTCTCAATATGTAATATTATTTCCATCCACATAAAATTGTTAAAATCCAATTTCACCCTTCGGTGAGTTTTTAGTAAAAGATATGAAAGGAATCTTTTGTCGTTTTTCGTACGAGGTACTATTTGACATTTCCGACAAAAGTACGAGAAGAATGTTTTTTTAACTTATACGGAATGAATGGATTTTTAAGACATTATTTACAAGAAGCTTACTTTAAAAGTTTTCATGTTTATTTTTAATAAACTTCTTTTATTTTATAATTGTATTACATGTTAAGAAAGTAAAAGTGTTTTTTTGAAGTAGAAAGGATATTTTCCTCAAGAATGGAGTTCAAGTGTTTTATAAAAATTATTTTCCATATAAGATAATAAAGGGTTCCTTTTCTATCCATATTATTACATTGATTTGATTATGTTGTGATGGAATTATTTTTATGAATTTCTTTATCTTATATGAATTTTTTTATGATGTCACAATGTTAAGAATCCCATTTTTATTACATGGGTTATGCTATGATGTATGGTTTATGATTTTGTGGCACACATAAAAATGGTATCATTATGAGATTGGTGGGACCTATATCTCCCTCCAATTCATCATGTAAAGATTTTATATCTCATGAGTTAGACATGGCTGGAATGGAAGGTTAATCCGGTTCACTGAAATTGGACTGAAACGAGGAGTGAACTCGGTTCAGAAATGGACTTTGTCCGCTAAGATAGTCATGGCTATGAGTCTTGACTAATAAGAAATGATTATCTATGATTATGTGTGTATGAAAAAAAGCTTCATGTTTTAAATTATGATTATTTTTTTTACATTTCACTACCATGATTTATCCCATTTTATGAAATTATGATCTTTTTTGCAGGGTAAGATTTCCAAAATGTTATGTTCTTATGAATATGACGTGATTGATATTTCTTTTGTTTACCCTTACTGAGAATTTGAGCTCAACCTTTTGTATGTTTTATTTCCCCATGTCCGGAAGAAGGTTATTAAGTAAGATATGCCAAAAAGGACTATAGATATGATGAAATAAATGGGAGACAGTGTAGACGCTTTATGAACTAGTTGTTTAAGTTTCCTAGTTTCTAAAGACACGATACCTATACGGTCCTTTCATTGTTTTTTTATATGTTGTAATAAGTGTACATAAATTTTGAAGTACTAACAATGTACGTAATGTATGGGTCGTTATATGGTGAAAATCGAATGCAATACAAAATTGTAGGTCACACAATGTCGATGTCAGCGTGGAAGATCCATAAGCATATAAAACACCAAGAAAAGACACTAGAGCACAACTGGTGACCCGCGGAAGAAACCGTCGGTGCACCATATCGGTGGCGGCCGGTGGTTGCCGGAAGAGGCCAACCACAACTAGCCAAGGGCAGTGGAAGGTGGGGCCCAATGGCGCACTGCGGTGGCCAAGGGGGGCTGGCCCGAGCCGGGCGAGCATGACATGTGCGGCGCCATCAGGGGCCGCTGAAGAAAGTGGTCGTGGTAGGAAGCAGCGGTGCGGCCCGCACCGCACCATGTTAGTGGAACCAGGTCGGCCGAACAACCGACCTGTTAATGCGGTGGGGCAGCACCCCACCGGTATTGCGAAATGACCCTGCAACTGATGGTCCAGCGAAAGAGGCAGGCTGCCTTCTGGAAGACCGAGCTAGAGCGGGCCGGCCAAGAAGGCTAGACCCACCGCCTACAAGCCGGACCCCGCCAGCAGGCCGGGTCGGACCTGCGGCCCAGCGGGCCGGACCTGCGGCCCAGCGGTCTAGCGTGGATGGACCGAGCCCCACTCGACGAGCTAGGCCCCCAGTGGCCTATGCCAGCGAACCAAACCGGGCTGACCGTAATGGGCCGGACCCAGTGAACCAGGTTGACCCATAGTGGGTCAGACTGGAGTGGGGTCATGTAAACCCCAGGACAAATTGCGTCAGGCTGGACATACTGATTCAGATCGGGCCCAGACCCAACTGATACCCGAATAAAGAAACTTTTGTAAATGATGAACCGGGTGTCCGGTTGACACGCTGTCAGTATAGTTGGGACACTTTTTGGGAAGCAGTCTTTTTCGAATATTTTTGTGGGCCTGATTGAACCGGGCCAGACTGAGGTGCGATCACCCCCCGTTTCAGGAAAAGGGGGCTAACTAATAGATCAGGTGTCTGATTGATGTGTCATTTATTGAATAAGGACCCTAGTGACAAGGAAGTCCTTTTGAGATACTATAAGGGAGTTTTTTCAGAGTTTGATGTGTGACCTGGGGGGATTAGACTTGAATCCAACCAGACCCTTTTTACAAAAGTACTCATATCTCACAAATCGGGCGTCCGATCGACACGTCATCTTTCGCGTTGGAACCCTTACCAAATGTATGTCCTTTTTGATATTTCTTATTGTACCTTCGTCGAAGTTGAGGTATGACCAATATCTTGGGGATAAGATACTCCTGGAATCAAGAGTTATTAGTGCGGGAAACTCATGGCTAGCTGTGATGTGAAGAATCAATTGTGATCCTGTGTCGGTCAGTACCTATCGATCCTGTGTGGGTTAGCACTAAGAGATCCTATGTGGGTAAACGCAAACCGATCATGTGTTGGGTCAGATCCTGTGTGGGTCATCACTCAGCGATCTTGTGTGGCTCAGCGCATATCGATCCTATGTGGGTCAGAATTAGAGCCTCTCAATAGAATAATATGATCTAGATTTACAAATAATCAATTGTACTTATTTAATTAAGTTATATAATAGGTGTGATCTATGTCCTTACCTTTGTGGTAATTCACCTTCATGGTTTTACCTTCGTAGTGTTACCTATGTTGTACTTTTACCTTCATGGTGTTACCATCATGGTGTTACCCTAGTGATACTTTTACCTTCACGGTGTTACCTTCATGGTGTTACCATTAATGTAATTTTACTTTCACAGTGTTACCCTTGTGGTATGATTTCCCCATGGATCAATTGTGAAAATGGATTAAAGGTTGGGGCCTTATGTTCCCTATTCTAATGGATGAGTGTATTTTGGTAACTTAGGTATATGAATGGGCATATACCTAAATAGAGTTTATGACTACTTTGTGCTTTTTTATTGAGGTCTTTCTTTGTGGTATTCCTTTTATGGAACTATGGGAGACCTTTGGGGGTCTTGATGTCCATAATAATGAGTATTATTATAATCACCCCTGAACGAGATTCACACAAACCTAATTGTGTCTTATGAAGATGACTAGAAGATGGGATGAGACTTGAGGGAGCCAGGACCGGGTAATACACGGAGGGGAATGGGTTGATATGGAGTACTATGGAGAGGATATGTACCGACCCTTCTGGTAGGATCATTGGTGGGTGATCTAGAAGCTGTTTTATGTTTTCAATTGTACATGTACTTTTCAGTTGGGCTTGTATTCCGGCCCCCTTTACTCTTAGTACAATTTTTTCCAATAGTAGTTTACTTTTTGGATTCTTCTTGTTGTGTTATTGGATAGTGTGTTTATACAGGTTTAAATGCAATGCCTTCCCATTATAGGGATACACCTTTTTGGTGCTAGTCCCCAACACATGTCTTGTGGAAGGCTGGCTTGGGGTAGTCACAATGTGGGCCCAAGAAGATGGGTTGTGAGAAAGTGGTATCAGAGGAGTCAGTTCTACCGAAGAACTTGAACACTGATCTTTTCAATGTGGAAATAGTGTAAAGTGTTATGAATGTGGTTTTTATTTTGGGAAATCCAGTGTTGGTGTGGCGGCCGACGTATCCATACACCAGGACCCTGAATTCTGATTTTTTACTCAGTGCATGAAAACACTGATTGCATGTGTTTTAGGAATGTTTTTCCTTAGTTTATTTGGAGTCAACATACAAGTTATAACATAATGACCATGGCACACCTATTCCTTGTCAGGATGTCACCACATAGACAGCCAATTAGGATTCTTGAGAGTGTACATGATGACGGCCCACTGAGTGATCCTGTGTTGATCATAGTTCTAGAAATCATGTGTGGATCAGTAACAGATTCTACCAGTTGACCGTGCACACCGAATAAGCACATTACATGAGTTCTAGCGGCAGAGGCCTCCAAGGTTTCAAAGTGAGACAGATCCCCAGGCAGTTGAGATCTTGGTGGAGGCTATGACAAGAGTTTTCCACCTAGTTGGGACACCTATAGATTAGATAGTGACCTAGATTATATTCTTTTTCAGTGTGTGACCATGAGGATGGTCTACATGGTGATGAGGATTCAGTACATGGATTGTTTCCTAATATGTTGCCTTTGGGAAGTGTACCTACTATATCATTGCCCATTGTTTAACAGTTAAAAAAAGTGATACTGGTAGAGGATAGATGTAGGCATAGTTCCTTACACGTGTTTTAGTATCATATACCCCTCAGGTTCCACGGAAAGCACAACTCATAAGATACTAAGGATTGGCTTGAGGAGGTGGCCGAGTTTCCATCTATCCAGGGCACCATTCGATCAGATCGAATTCATGGTAGAGTGCCTCTTTCATAGCCCGACAAGATGATGACATGGTTTAGATTACCCTAATCTTGCAAAGAATTGACTTTTTGTGGACAAGCTTGAGAACCTTTCTCAAATAAGTGGGTATCTTGCAATAAGAATATAGGGGGTGAGTGTTCCCAAGAGCTTCTACAGCTTCTGTAGGATGACTTTTCAGTTGCAAAGTATTCATTGAGGCGTAACGACCATCCCAGGTACTCGATGATTGTACGGTCAGTGCTTCAGGCCTAAGACCTCCATGCGATATGTGTTTAAGGACATCTGAGATAGAACTATTCATCTACTCATTCCTACATATGTTAGGGTGCTAGAAAGAAACTGTGTGGTTGAATTTTCTTTGGATGAGCAGATACATCCAGTGATTGTTAGCAATGGGAAAGTAGGAAATTGATGCCAGTCTCAATGACTTGGGCATGTTAAATGTTTTGGGAAGAGGAAGTGATAGGGAAAAATTAATATGTCGGGAAGTAGATTTGGGAGTGGAGATTCGAGAGCAACATAAGGTGGTATACATTTTGACAAGTGGTCCCTACGAGGATCAGGGAGTTGGAGGATAGGGGATGGGAGTAGCCACATGCGGACTAGGAGTGTGACCCATGGGATCCAAGAATGATTTGATGTACGGTCTGTGTCTACTACTAGATGTCGTATTAATAGAAATAGGTACCAATCATTCCTTCTTTCCAAAAATATTTTTCAAGACCGACAGTTTCTGGTTAAACCGATTAATCAACCCTTACGTATGAAGATACCTTTGGGAGGAGACTTCATAATCATGATTATACTGATGGAGTGATCTGATCCTTGAGGTGAGAGTTTCATTTGGAACCTCTTTGTCACAGCGTCAAGGCCTTACGACATTAGTTTGGGGATGAATTGAACATCCACAGTTCATACTCAGATTTAATGTTTTCGGAAAAAAGGATGTGGTATATCTATAGAATTTGATTGGGATTTTACTTGGTTAGTGAAAAAGGTAACCAATGTAGCACATGATAAAATCGTTCATAAAATGGTGCAGTCGATCACTCTTAAATCATCCAGCCTTACCCTCATGGTAGTAGGAGTTTTGAGTTTTCAGTTCCCAATAATAATGGCATAGTGTGGGGACATCTTTGAAAAATATGTTTCCAGGACTACATCCCTAAAGGGAGAGGGAATTCTTCTTTGGCTAAGTACAACCAAAGAGTTGTACCTGAATTCTCCAGGGTAGTAGCACCCTTTTCAGCCTTGACGAAGAAGGGGGGTCATTTCCTATGGATGGGGAAGTGTTAGCAAATCTTTTAGAAGCTGTGATATAGAATGAAATGTTCCCCATCTTGATGCTACCAGAATACGGGAATTGGGTATGTAGTCTACTACGACACATCAGGGACCGGAGTAGGTTGTTTCCTCATGCATGAGTGGGTAGTGATCACCTAAGACTCACGACAGTTGAGACAACACGAGCAGAACTACATAAAAATAACCCAATGTTAGTAGTAGTGGTATTTACGCTGAATATGTAGCGGCACTACTTGAAAGGTGAACAATTTATTGATTACTCTAATCACAAGAGTCTCAAGTATATCATCCCCTAGAAGGACCTGAACTAGAGACAACAACGATGTCTAGAGTTTCTCTAGGACTATGAATTTGAGATAGTCTATACCCTTGGGAAGGGGAAAATGGTAGCATACACACTCAGTAGGAGGTCTGGTCTAAAACTCAAGAGTGAGGCATCATAGCAGCTAGTTGCGCTGCAAATATCCTTCGTGGATAAAGATGGAGAAACATACCTCCAGTCTATGACTATCACTCTCCCAATTATTCAGTGAGTTCTAGAGGAACAACTTGGGGATGTCGACTGTGAGGCCCGACACACTCAGATATCCTCAGGATGGTCTCCTGAAAAAATATTCTGAATGTGGGGTGCACATCGTTCTCTTCAGAGGATGCACCATGGTACCTGTGACACTACAGGAGGAGGTATTGTGGGAGTTCCATACATCCCATTATCATTACATCCAAAAGTTCCGAATATGTACCAGGAACTCTGGCACCAGTACTGGTGGCCATGGATGAAGAATAAAGTTGAAAAGTTTGTATCATGATGCATCACTTGATAAAAAGTGTAGAATGTGCAGATTAGTAATATGCCTCATACTGACAGGAGACAGAGACCCTTGGAGTACGAGTAGGGAGGCCATGTCTTCCTACGGGTCTCACCCCGATGAGGATTGCAGAGATTCGGCCGGGGAGGCAAGCTATCTTTGAGGTTCATCAGACCTTTCCAGATCCTTAGCAGAGTAGGTGAGGTGGTGTACTGTCTAGATGTTCTCCCACAAATTCCCAATGTTTATAATGTTTTACTTGATTCATAGTTGAGTAGGTACGTGCAATATCCATCACACTTTATCGACTGAGGCGAGATGGGCATCGATGATGGGAAGACTTTTATGGAGTTTTTGGTGGAGATAGAGGATTTTTTGGAGCAAGTCATTTTTGGATGGAAAATCCCTCTGCTAAAAGTTTTGGGCAGCATGGGAACCTCCAAGATAGCATAGGGGAGCGAAAGGCTCCGATTCGTGCTCAGTACCCTCATTTGTTTGATTTGACATTGTTTTGGCTTTAAAAGTCAAAAGGCCCTAAGGTGGGGAGAATTTAAAGTCCAGACAATTCCATATTTTTTTTAAAAATTATTTTGGATTATTTTGAGGTCAAGAAATTTGACATCACACGATTCGAATGCACGAAGTGCCCAGAATGGTCCGTTGAAATTTTGTTAATCTTTAATTAGCGCGCGTGAGTAGTTTTCCTGAAAAAGTGAAATGAATCCTAAATGGTTTCCCAGATCTGAAATCTGAGGGCACTCCTACGTTCCGCATAGCTGGTTTACACTATATGCGACTTAAGATTAGTTGGTGTAGGCCTCTAGTGAGAAAACCTGATAATTACATAACCATAAATAAAATAACTAAATAAACTTATGTTGTTTTTGAAAATACTTATAACATACGAATGGTGACTCAGATTAAAAATCTGAGACGACCTCTAATCTTGTGAGGGTATGCTTTATTTAGGAAGATACTAACATTGTCCGGTGCGGGCTAACTATGGATATTAGTTTTTGGTCGTATATAAATTAATTAAATGACAATTATTTTATTTTTAAAATCCATAATATCTAAACAGAATCTAGGATTAAAAATCTGAGAGTACCGTTGAGTTTTATGGGGCATGTTACCCTTATGCAAATCCTAACCTCGACCAACATGGGCTGAGGGTGAATGTTAAAAAATTATTGAACTTTTTTTACGGTATGTTCAGTAAATGCGCGAGCGCCATTTTCTAACTTTTAAACTGCTTCTCTTATTAAAAATTAGAGGGCACCATTGAATTTTTAGTGCCGGGATTCTCTTAAGGGAGGTTTCACTTAGACCAGAGAAGGTTGGGTGAAAAAGTTAGATTTTGAACTTTTAAATGAATAATAAAATAACAAATTTGTTTTATTTCCTTTCATTCTTTTCCTCCCACAGACAAGCAGTTGTGGCAGGACCAAAGACGTGTCATTCTATTAAATGGATTGAATCCTCAATTATTTTTAACAGCAACATTGGAATTAAGAAGGTTCATTTATTAATTTATCCTCATTAATTCCACGTGCATTACCCACCCTCCATCTCTCCAATTTATTTGGAGATTTGGAAGTAGTATTGGCATGACTTCCCCAAGACACCAAGTTCTTATAATGGGCAGCTATACCAACTAATTGGTGGATGTAACCGGTTCTAGAGAGCGGTGTTGAGTGCCACTGAATAATGAACCAAATAATGATGATTGATCAGCGTCGTTAGAGGATTATTGCAGGAATGAAGAATGTCGACTCCTCCTCAAACACAGACGTTCTCCAAAGATATTTATGTAAGGGGATTATTTTGACCATTCCTTGGATTATTAAATCCTCTCTCGCTTGTTATCACCTTAACATGGAGGGCGCGTGCCAAATGAACAAGGCCCAGACCCTCTACTGCTCTATTCTTAATGTGAAATTTGGGGAAAAAATTTCCAAATCGACAAGAACATGATATAGCTAGTCATGCTATGTTCGCAACAGTGTGGAAGAGCCATAGACGCAGAAGACACCATGAACAGACACCAGAGCCTATCCAGAGACCCACATATTAAACTGTCGGTGTTCCATGTTGGTCGTGGATGGTGGTAGCTAGAGGAGACCAGCGGAAAATGACTGTAGGTGGTGGAAGGCAGGGTGAGATAGTGCACTGTGGCGGCTGACCCGAGGAGGCCGGGAAGGACAGGTGTGGAGCTAGAAGGCACTGCCGGTGGAAGCAACCGTAGTTGGAAGGTGCGGCGCAGCCCGCCCGTTCCGCGTTAGAAAAACCCGGTCGGCCTTTCGGCCGACCGTTTAATTCGGTGGGTCAGCACCCCATCGGTTGGTAAAAATGGCCCTGCAACCGCAGGGCCAGTGAAAGATGTAGTCTGCCTTCTGGAAGACTGAGCTGGTGTGGGCCAGACTGGTGGACCAGCGGGCCTACGCGGGTGGGCCGAGCCCCCACCCCCCCCCCCCTTCGGCAGGCCGGGCCAACCGTGGCCCGTTCCCGCGAACTGAACCAGGCCGACCTCGACGGGCCGGAACTAGTGAACTGGGCTGACACTTTGTGGGTCGGACCCAAGCGGGGTGAGGTAAACCCTGGGACCCGTTGCATCGGGCAAGTCTAACCGAGTAGGATTGGGCAGGGACCCAACCAGTACCCAAATAAAGAAACCCTCATAACTCACAAACCGGGTGTCCAGTTGGCACATCATTAGTGGAATTGGGACCATTTTTGGGAAACTTTCCAATTGGAATATTCCAGTGGGCCTGACCGAGCCGGGCCGGACCGAGGTGCGATCACACCCCCATTTCACACAAAGTGATGTAACTAACAAACCAGACCTCCGATTGACGCACTGTTTATTGCATAAGGACCCTAGGGACAAGGAGGTCCTTTCGAGATACTCTATTTTAGTTTTTTGAGTTTTAAGTTCAACCCTAGTTGGATCAGACTTGAATCCAACCAATCCCTTTTTACAAAAGTGCCCATATCTCACAGTCTGGGTGTCCGATCGACGAGTAGTCTATCACATTGGAACCCTTACGACATGGCAGTACATTGGGATACATCTTAGTGGATCTTCATAGTAGTTGAGGTTTTACCACTAGCATGAGGAGTGGATACTCCCATAATGAAGCGTGCTTAGTGCGTAAATCTCGTGGCTGGCTGTGATGTGATGAATGAATAGAGATCATATGTGGGTGAGTAACTATGGATTTTTTATGGGGCAATGCTCAACGATCCAATGTGAGTCAGCGCATACCAATATTGTGTGGGTCAGTGCTCAGCGAACCTGTATGGGTCAACGCATTCCGATCATGTGTGGGTTAGCTTTCAACGATCCTGTGTGGGTCAGTTCATGTTGATCCTCTGTGGGTCAGTAGTAGAGCCTCTCGACAGAAAAATATGATCTAGATTTATGACAAATGATCTGTACATAATTTATGTACCTGGTGTGAGCCTAGTTCTTACCTTTGTGGTATATTACCTTCATGGTGTTACCTTCGTAGTGTTACCTTTGAGGTAAATTAACCTTTATGGTGTTACCATTGTGGTACTTTACCTTAGTGGTGTTACCTTCATAGTGTTACCCTTGTGGTAATTTTAGCTTCATGGTGTTTTCTTTTTGGTACTTTTACCTTCGTAGTATTACCTTCATGGTGTTAACTAAGTGGTATAATTCCCTCATGGATCAATTGTGAAAATTCCTTAAAGGTGCCCCGTGTTTTCTCATGTTAGAGACGTGTATATTTTGATAACATAGGTATATGTACGGGAATATACCAAAGTAGAGTTGATGACTGCTTTGTGCTTTGTGATTGAGGTCTTTATTTGTGGTATTTCCTTTGTGGAACTGTGAGAGACCTTAGGGGGTCTAAGGGTCCCTTCTGATTGTTGTTATACTCACCAATTTATGGGTTTTTCTCGTATCTTGTTGTGTCTTGTGCAGACAACGAGCAGGTGGGATGAGACTTGAGGGATCTAAGACTAGGTTGTACACAGAGGAGACGGGCTAACGTTGAGTGATTTGGAGATGAATCTGTACCTAACCTTCATTTTGGATCCTCGGTGGGCGATCCATGAGGTGTTTTCTCTTTTTAGTTGTACTTTTACTTTTCATTTGGGCTTGTATTGTAGAACCCTTTACTTTTAGTACACGTTTTACTACAACTATTTACTTTGTGGATGCTTCTTGTTGTGTTCTTGGATTGTGTGTTTTTACATGTTTAAAGGTAATACCTTCCCATGCACAGGAGCCTTAGCCTGGTTGGTAAGGACATTGTTTGTGCATCCAAATGACTAGAGATCAAATCTAGGAGGAGACAGAATATCCGGGGTACTCTAGCAGTACTGTAGTAGTAATATAGCGGGAACTGTGCAGTACTATATCATGTACAATAGCGGGAACTATAGCGGTCACTGTTTGACACTGTTGAAGTCGG
This sequence comes from Viscum album, assembly GCA_963277665.1. Lineage (NCBI taxonomy): Eukaryota > Viridiplantae > Streptophyta > Magnoliopsida > Santalales > Viscaceae > Viscum > Viscum album. The sequence goes on along the minus strand of OY728161.1, from coordinate 2,040,401,212 downwards.
GAATATGCCACCGTTTTGGCTTTCAGGCCACCGATTTGGTGCCTGAGTCCGTTAAGGCCTTCAGGCCACCCAGGCCTTTGGGTCAGTAAGGCCTTAGGGCCACCTCATGGCCTTCCGGCCACCTTTAAGTGGGAATTCAAACCAGACACCCTACAAGGAACAAGATCTACAAGGAGGATGAGAAGGAGCTTTCACCATAACAGAAGCTAAATGGATTGGAAGAATGAGATGGTATGGCACCTTCCATTTGGACAAGCCTATGCATGACGATAATGACTAGATGAAAAAGCCATGTGATGGTGGAGAGATGATTTCACGATGAAGATTATGGGGAGGAGAAGTTCCAAGTCGTTAGTCTGGGATTTATGTAATGTTTGAATCCTACAGGCAATGAATTCCTCTAAGGCTTACGAGCCATGTAATACTTATGCCTACGGGCCTTGTAAGAGTTCCACCTCACCCCATGAAAAGTGGATTATCAAAAATAAATAAAAAATGAAGGCCTTCAGGCCATTGGAGGAAGCTAATGCCTTCCCATTATATGGATACACCTTTTTTGTGCTAGTCTCCAACCCCTGGTTTATGTAAGGCGGAATTGGGGTAGTCACGACATGGGCCCTAGGGGACGTGTCCTGACTATAAGAGGTTAATTTATGATATTATAAATATTAATATGGTTATAGTATAAATTAATAATTTTTTTAAAACCATTATACCTGATGGTAACAGATATTCCATTAAAGAGAATCATGGGGTAAGGTGTTTCTTAACTCAATTTTCCTTCATTGAGTTACACTTTTACTTCATTGATTATGTCAAGCTAGAAATATGTTTGAAATTAAATTTGATTATATTACATTTTATTTCCACATTTTTGTCTGTATGTATAGTTGATACACTTAATAGATCAATTTTATTACTACTCTCTTCCATGATATGATATTTGTACAGGTTTCTCATCTCACTTTTATTTCTGTGAGACATATGCAATACTCACAAATTAATTCATTTTTTTGGTGCATATATTACCCATGAATTCCTTTTAGGACACATATTGTGTATTTTAGGGGGTTTAACATATCCATATATGTTTACGTGATTTATTAGGATTATGATTGAAAAGATACCAAAGTGGTAGGGGTTAATTTCCTAGTCTAATCACTATTTAGAATTGTTCATATTTAATTCATCACTAGGGAATATTTATCTTCCATTTCTATGTTATTTAAAAATATTTTCCAAAATGTTATTATTATTCTCCCACAATTGATTAAAATCATTTTTACACTTGTTTTACTTTTATAAAAAATTGAAAAAAATATTTTTATCATTTTCTAAATGAGGATCTTTGTTAATATTATGATAAAAATGTAGAAGGAGTGTTTTCAAACCTATACGGCATGATCAGTTTTTTCCAACTTCATGAAACCTTAATGGTTTGATGATTACTTTAAAATCCTATAAGTTTCTACTCAATGAATATTTTTTCTTTTATAATTGTGCGACACTAAAAAATGATCCCAAATTGAATATATACTATTACCATAAATTATTTTAAGTGATCATTAAAAATTATTTTCCATAAAAGATAACATTATTTGATGTAACTTATAATTTACTATTCATATGGTCCTAGGTTACTATACTAACTTTTTTCTGGTTGGTTTATTTATATATTGGAATCATGTTTATCCAAATAATTTCTTTTCCATGAGTTATGTTGTGATGAAATATTTTTGAAACTCATTTATCTTAAAGGGTTTTGATAAAAAATAATGAATATTATTTTTTTTGGAATACATATTTGTGATTTTCATAATTTGATGGGTGATACCTATATATCCATCCAATTGATTTGCTAGTAATTTATATCTCATGATATAGATATTGCTGAAATGGGTATTGAATCTGATCCACTAAGAGACTTTTTTGCAATGATAGTCTTGGGAGTGAAACATTATTACTATAATGGTTTGGGGAGTGAGGAAATTCAAATATGAATGTTTCGGAACAGTTTTGTGACTACGAAGGAAATGATTTTCTATTCTTTATTTTATTAATGTATTACAAGTCTTTTGTAAAGTTTCTACTCTAATGGATCATGTTCTTTGATTACTTCATGATTCTAGTAAAATGAACTTCCAAGATTTTTTCTGTTACTCGAGATTATGATCTATGATATACATGGTATAATTTTAAAATGTTATTTTCATTATCTTATGTCATTATCCTCATGTTATCCTGATATGATCATTGATATCTCTTTTTGTTTACCCATTTTGAGCCCATGATCTAACCCTTTTATTATGTTTCCTTTCCCTAGGTTATGAATAATGGTTTTAATTAGGTTATTTCTTAAAAGGGTACAAGACATGACGAAATTATAGTAGATCATTTAGGATTTTTATCTATTTGTTTATAAACTGATGTTGTGAACAGTTTTTCCCAAATGTCTAAATCTATAATCCTATAAGATACATCACTACGTTACTTATCCAATATTTCCTTTGGATGTTGTCAGTTTCGATGTCAATAAATGGGTTCATTGATAATTATCAATGCCAAAAATTTAAATTTTATGTATTTTACACCAGACCTAGATGTAAGAGTTTCTTCCTGTTACATTTTTTATTATAGGTATATTTAGATAACTATTTATACTATTATGTTTTCATGTGAGGTTATTTTAATTGTTATATATATCATAAAATGTACATAATTTTGAGGTTGATTAAAATTTTAGTGTCTTAGACACCCCTCTTGATATTTTATTTCCCCAAATTTTATGGTGCCTAATGATATTTTTCGAGATATTTATTTTTAATCTAATTATGTATTATTACGTTTTGGGATAAAAAATGAAACATATGACATATACATTAAGGATAATTATTTTTATTAATTTTGAATATATTAAACATATTTTTTAAAATGTTTCTAATATTTTTGGGATTTTATAAGGATTATATTAATATAGCTTTATAAAAAGGAAAACCTATAAGATGGGTAACAACATGTCTCATCTAGTAAGGTCATGGCGTTCAAACCCACAACCAAATGGGTAAAATGGTACATCACCTACCATTGGCCTATGGTAATAGTCAATTAGTATGACATTTTCATGTAGTTGAATTATTTTATAGATGAGGAATACGTTGGTTTTTTGGGAAAAATTATCATATAGATAACCGTGTGTTTGGATATTGTTTTCATGGTTCAGTGTTAATATTATTCAGAAAGAATATCACTATTTTGTGAACCTTATATATTATTATCTGATATTATTTTAGGAATAAAGGTTGATTTAAAATTTGGAAGCACATGTGATTTTATTGTTGATTTTTTGGGGTTTAAATTATTTATGGAAATGATTAATATATCATAGGGATTATGTTATTAGGGAAAGTAAAATTTTATAATGAGACATTAATAATTATTTCTATTACATGATGATAAGTATTAAACTTATCATAGAAGATGATGTGATCAAATCCGTTTAATTTTTTGATTTCAATATTATGATAGAATATTTTTAGGAATTTGAAGTGAAGTTATTTTTTAAATGATATAACTTGGAGATTGGGTATTGTTGTTGAATTTTGGAGATTAAAGTAGTTTCCCTGGTAAGATGCTTTATTTTTTTGAGAATCTTTTTATCATGTGCTAACCAGTTTCGTTTTTTGAAAATCCTAATGTACGTATGAATAGATTTTAATTTTTTTATGTATTATTAGATCCATTATAAGTTGGGTTTACTGCATCAAGCATGAAAATTCATCTTAAATACTAATAATTTGAAGAAAAATATGAGATTGTGGTGAAAATTGATTAAAGGATGAAACTATAGTTGTCAAGATGTATATATAATCATGTTCAAATACGAGTAAGTAAATTAATCCATAAAATCTAGAAAAAGTATCTTAAAATAAATCATTATTCGATTACTTTTCTTACCAAGTAATCAATGACCATTTAACCCATCACAAATTTATTATTTTGTGATGGTTAATTCTATCATGACCATGTTCTCTATCACTATCCATCAGTAATTGAAAGTTGTATTTCCCCTTCCATGTCCAAGTTTTCCTTCATGGAAACATTGTAATATGACCTTCATACTTCCCTATCCTTCTTTTCATGTGGAATTTTTATTAATCCTTTTTCTGAGTGGGATTTCAAAGAAAGTATTTGGAAAGTAAAACCCATAGTTTCTGAGACCCAATTATAAATTTCAAGGATAATATTTCAAAATGGAGTGAAGAATTAAATTTCAAGGGTTTTTTTCAAAAAAAAAATACTATGTTTGAAAGTGTACAAGATACACAACATCAATCTAAAACGAAAAATGAAATATTATTATTTAAATGTTCCTATTATAATCTTACTATTAATTTTGCCGATATGAATAAGAATAACCAATTTATGAAATAATTATATAGAATATAATAAATATAAATTTATTTGTAAATTATTAGAAAATAATAACAAAATTATTAGTAAATTCATTTTATTATTCGGAAATAGTATTTCTTCAAATATCTGTTTTCTTTCTTTTTTTGGGAGAATATTTAAAATAATTTCTAGAAGTTTTAGAAAATTTCTTTGAAAAAATTAAATTAATTTTACAAATAATCATATTAAAATTATTCTATGTCTTTTATAATTTTTGTTGAGAATATTTAATTTTTTTTAAGAGTAAGAAATATAATTTCTTTATAAAATATGGTATATTTGGTTTTATCATCATTACAGAAATATGTTATAAAAAATTATTATACATAGGTAATGAATAATTTATGATATAATATTATAAGATATATTATAAAATTATTTCATAATATGTAAATTAGAATTAATTTCTTGATAAATATGAAAATCATCTTCAGTTTTGACGTAGTGCATTTGAAGAATTGGAATAGTAAAATTCAGTCCCTTGAATATAATAATTGAGATGTAAAATTTATTTACAAGAATGTTTTATTTAATTTAATCTATAAAATATTATTTTTACTAATAATTTAGAATTTCGGATTTATTAAATAAGAATTGAATCCAAATGATTGTGCAATGCATGTGTGAGGCTACAAAAGTCAAATTGACAAATTAAATAAGTTTTATTGGCATTGACAGGTGTAAATATAAATTACAACCATTATAAAGGATTATATTTAACCTAATTAATTTAGTGTTATGATATTATATATATATATATATATATGAAATAATTACCTTATGTTTATGTGCAACAATGACGTTGTTCTAGTGCAAGCTAAATAAAAATCCATAAAATGATTTTAAAAAATCTAATGATAGGAACCGTTAAATGGTCCAAAAACTTGGGAAAATATTTTTTTGAGTTAATATTAACCATAATCATTCAAGTGTCTAAATTATTCTTTTTTTGGCTATATATATATATATGAGATTATTACATTTATAATATCTTATTTGATGAATAGTAGAACACATCAAACTCTTATTTTTATTATGTTTTATATTTTCATATGGTGTTATACAAAAGTCGTGTTCGAATATAAGTAATAATTTAAATTATAATGTATTAATCTACATCATGGTAATTATTTTTAAATTTTAGTGAGGAAATAATTTCTTTAAATTCTTACACAGTGCTGGTACCGTAATTATTCAATTAATTGAAAAATAAAATAAATGATATAAAAATAAATTAATGTAATATAATTTATTTTACTAAGGTGAAACGACAAATTTTTAGATTCATATTACATATTAAAAATTTAATAAAATATTTTTTTCTATGTTATCTTATTATCTTGAAAATTCTAGAGTTAATGTAAATAATTGTGTCAAAATTGACAATAATGACATTTTATGAATATAATATTTTATAAAATTATTGAAAAAAACATAAAAATATTATATATTCTTAAATTTAGTAATATATGGTCTAAAATTTCATCCCATGTGAATTTATATTCCATTTGGAAGCATTTTGATCAAGAATAGTCTTAATATATTTTAATTTTTTGAAAAATTCTGAAATTGCCCCTCACCTAAATTATCAAATCATCCCCCCTCCCTTAATTATTGTCACCACTTGGAGCCTTATATATCAATAATCCCCTACCAAATTAGTTTATATACCTCTTTAGACAAGATATTGAGTTTCAACACTATCCAAATAAGAAACCCCAAATCCCTTAGAAGATATATAAAGGATGTCTTCTTGAAGAAGAGGTGTTTGTGTTTACCAACTATTTCATGTTTATTTAATCATCAAATAAAATTTTTTGGTTGTTTCCATGATAAATTTTTAAAACCAATATATTGAATATAATAATATGATGTTATGATTATGGTACAATCATATTCTATCTATTTTCCAGCATATGAAAAATGAAAACATCGCTCATGTGTGCGTATAGATTACCATCATCATGTAGCGGTGTAACTATTTTCCCTCACCACATTACATAGATGGTTATAAATATAGAACATGTGATGTTTTAATAGGATAACACTGAAATAGTTCTCTGATCTAGTTGGTTTTGAGGCCTCAAGCTCACATCCCCGTATTCCATAGGCTACTGACTAGTAGTGTGGGACAAGGGTTTGACAATGGAGAGACGATGCCCTCATATTAAAGTAATAAAGTAAAAGAAATAGATCAGTATCATAGAAATAAGTAAATAAATATAGTGAGTAATCTATAAAAAATTTTAATAACAAATGATTTAATAATAAATGAATAATATATAAAAGATCGAATATCTATGAGATACAAACTACACTAGTCACCCATTGGGCCAACCATATAGATACTAGAGTACAAAAGAAACTAAAATAAAAGTACATGGATCTACTACTAATTATGAGCCTTACCACATACCACGAATCCAGACACTATCAAACTATAGACACAAGCAACTCTGCTCGATCACTTGATACTAGGCCTCATCCCTATCCACAATGATACTATTCTCAACATGAAAAGTAGACATAAGGTCTACACATACACCAAGGTGAACATGAAAATGTTTTCTATAATCCTATTAGGCCACCCCAATGAGAAAACTATGTCACCACAAGAGGATACTCATCATACATATGGGTTCACCCATAGTCGCATCTAATCATTGTAAAAAATTATTCCAAGGAAGTACATCCAGAGATCTATTAAATGGTCACTGAGTTAGATACCATGCTACTTAGGTCAGATAAATTCAATCCAATTTTGGAGCCTTAGGTGCCGATCTGTAGGTGGTCATGACATTTGGAAGTTGTATAATCCCTAAGGGTCTGACCCTTAAGAGATCTGCAAGGATAACTTAATAATGAAATTCCATGCATGTCCCCGGAGTCTCTAATAAGGTAGAGAGGAATAATACCTATCATTTATAGAACCATAATCATTCTGGGTACCCGACTATGTGAGATTCCATTCCCAACACCACGGTCATGTAACCGATTAGGGAGAGCATAATCATCCCTATCCCTTGGGAGAGCGTGGACATCCATAAGTATAATAAGGTTGAGGGGTGCATAATCATCCTTATAACATATCAGTCAAAGGATATAAGAATTATCCTCATCACATATCATCCAAAGGAGAGTGGAATCATCCTTATCACACACCAACCATTAGAGAAATGGATCATCCTCATCACATATCTACTAGAGGAGAGAGGAATCATCCTCATCATTTATAAACTAGAAGAGAAATGAATCATCCTCATAACTAGGGAGAGTATAATCATCAATTAGTATAATTAATAGATACAAAATTCCCATATATAATAGTAGTAGTCTCAACATCTTGATTCCAAGTAACACTTACAGACATCCAGATAGTATTATAATCAAATATAAGGATCAACAAAAAAAATCCCTGGTAGTACCCATGGGTATAAAGGTTAGAAAAATTTAATAACATGGATCAGAAGCTAGATCCATGTAAGAATGATCAAGTATCTCGAAGAGAAATAAATTTACCTTGGGTCAGTCGCAATAGTCACCAACTAGTAATTACCGCTAGTAATCATTACTATATCAGTAATAAACATTTGATTACAAAAAAAAGAGTTAGGGGGACCGAATGCCTAAAACTAGCATAACAAAAATAATCACTCACGCTTACAAGTTTAGAATGGGTACTAAGGGGACACCCAGTACCATCTCTACCCAATCCTAATGTACTAGATCATGATAAGTCAACATCACATAACCATATACATCCCACAAGTAAAACAATATGAGGCATCCAAATTGATATCCTCGAGGTCTCTACATAAGGGAAGAAATCTATCTTTGGATTACTAAATGAAAAATGGAAAATGAGGAATCCTACATGGAATCCTTAAATGATAATTCAAAATGGAAATCCTATAAGGGATCCTTAAATGGAACATCAGAAAAGGAGTCATATAGGGGAACCTCTAAACCCAATTTTGAAGGCAGAGGCATCCTACAAGGGATCCTCAGAATGACTACATCGGTAAAGAGGTTGAAATAGTGATTCCTTAGGTCAACACAAAAGAAAATAAATTCCATAGTGGAAACATGGTAAAAGGAAATAGATAGATTAATCCTACACAGTATCTTCTAGGTTTAAATGTAAGTAGATTAATCCTATAAAGGATCTTTAGAACGACAAGTCTCGCATCCTCTTAGGCCAGAAGGAAACATCTATCAAGGGATCCAAACTAAAAGGAATTGTATGAAAGCACCATAAAAGCGATACAAATCGTATCCCATCTCAGATCAGGGACTCAAACTAGTTTGGTCCAGACACCTAAATGATCATTTTCACTTCAAGTCTCTCTTTTGAGATGATTGAATTAAATTATTGGAGGAAGAACCCCACCATTAGGAAAATATTGAAATTCTACCTAGGAGATTATAAAACACCCCATGTGTCATACCATAATGATCTATGAAAAAATGGTACTGAAAATTTACTACTAATAGATCAAATTCTGACTCCTCGGTGAAAATATATGAAAACCCCCAAAATGTTTTTTAAAAAAGACAGTACATGAAATGTCCTCCAGAGCACATGGCGTCTACTCCCAAATCCCCAACGGGGAATGTACTCTGGAAATACATGGTTTGTATACACCCAAGTACATAACATGTAAGATGGGTACACAGCGTGTACCCTACATGGGGTACATACAAATTTCCCTCAAACAGCCAGTCCAGGTACATGTCCTAGCCATGTAGTTATACACGAAGTGTGACTAACATGAGGTATGGTCGTGTATACTACAAGACCGTGTTCTCTAACACCGGTAGCCTATCTTGGTACTCAGCTACATTTTTGAGTCATAGTACACTGATTTTCCACCCCAATACATGGAGTGTACTTTGAAAAAATTTTCTTCCCTAAACAAGAAGAACACATGTCTTGTATCCCCAAACCGCATATAGTGTAGATGGGTTTTCCCATATAGAAAACCTTTGAATCACCTTGAAACCCCTGTTTTCACCCAAAAGGAAGCATATCGGCCCTAAAGATGAATTAATTATAACAACCCATACTTTACATACATGGTTATTACTTAAAAATTGAATAATACTTATTGCAACATATAACAAAACCATGAAGGGACCGTATAGGTATAGTGTCTTTAGAAACTGGGAATCATAAACAATTTGTTCATAAATCATCAACGTTGTCTCCCATTTATTTCATCATATCTATAGTCTCTTTTTGGCATATCCTACTTAATATCCTTCTTCCTGACGTAGGAAAATAAAACAGACAAAAGGGTGAGCTCAAATGCTCAGTAAGTGTAAACAAAAGAAATATCAATCACATCATATTCATAAGAACATAACATTTTGGAAATCTTACCCTGCAAAAGAGATCATAATTTCATAACATGGGATAAATAATAGTAGTTAAATGTAATCCCAATAATCATAACATAAAACATGAAACTTTGTGGAATACACAGATAATCATAGAGAAACATTTCTTAGTAGTCAAGACTCATTTCCAAGACTATCTTAGCGGACAAAGTCCATTTCTGAACCGAGTTCACTCTTCGTTTCAGTCTTGTATCACTGAACCGGTTTAACTTTCCATTACAGCCTTTTCTATCTCATAAAATAGAAAATCTTTACCCAATGCATTTTAGGGAGATATAGGTCCCACCCAACTCATAATGATACTATTCTTATGTGTGCCACAAAAGCATAAATCATACATCATAACATAACCCATGTAATAAAAATGGGATTCTTAAACATCATGCCATCATAACATAAATCATATAAGATAAAAGGACTTCATAAAAATAATTCCATCATAACATAATCAAATCAATGTAAAAATAGGGATAGAAATAGAACCCTATATTATCTTATATGGATAATAATTTTGATAAAATGTTTGAACTCCATTCTTGAGGAAAATATCCTTTCTACTTTAAAAACATTTTTCCTTTCATAACATGTCATACAATTTTAAACTAAAATAATTTGATTAAAAATAAACTTGAAAACTTTTAAAAGAAGCTTCATGGAAATAATGTTCTAAAAAACCATTCATGTCGCATAAGTTAAAAAAACATTCTTCTCGTACTTATGTCAGAAAAGTCAAAAAGTACATCGTACGAAAAACATCAAAAGATTCCTTTCATATATTTTACTAAAAACTCAAAAAAGGGTAAAATTGGACATAAAAAATTGTATAAGGATATAAATATTACATATTGAGGAAACATGGATGTGGATGATAAATATTCCCCAGTAAATTCTGAATTATAAACAATCTCGGATAAAAATTGAGATTGCGAGATTTTCCCTTACATTAGGTCCGATGTGATTCGTAAGTGTCCGGACCTCCTGTATAATAATTTAAATAATGTCATTGACTTATTCCAGAATCATAATTATTTTTATGATATCATATATGGTCATATGATTAGATTCTTATTAGTAATATTTCATGGTTACTTCTTATTCGGTTGTTTATAGATTTTTTGTTCTTATACGTGTTTTGTCGAATAAATTATTATTCTTCTTTTTAGGTTATAGATACCTCATTTCCAGAATGGTATTAGTGTAATATATATCATATTCATTCATTCAATTCATTTATATAATCATTATTCAATGAAGATCATGTAGAACGAGTCGATTCACATCGTGGAGACGGTATTTCGTACGTACGCACGACCGATGATATCGTTCCCATGATCGTGGAATTGTATTGGAGTCTATGTATACTATTTAATAATAAATATCACATTACAATAATCATATATATTTATTCTTTACACCATTATACCCATCCAAGTAAGGTGGTGGTGGAAAATAGATTACACCACGGCGTTGAGATGGTATTCCGTACATACGCACGGGCTTTGATTTCATTTTCCGTAGGATGGATATATGGTGAAATAGAGTTGTTTAATAATTATAATAACATATCATTATATGATTGATACATATGTTATTACTTCATAATGAAACAAATAAATAAGATGAAGTGGAAGAATAAATAAAGTTGAAATAATCGGTAACAGACATTACCTCTTCATTGAAGCGCCTATTTGAGACCTCCTCTTAGGGCACAAAAATTGGTCTTTCAAGAAGACGAAGACCTCTAGAATTTTTATAGGGAATTGGAGAAGATAATTGGGCTGGGTTTGGCCGGGCCTGAAGGCTTAAAGTGGTGTGAGGAAGAGAGGGAGGAGGTGCCATTTTATATGGGAGGAGAGGGGCACCTTTGGAAAAACTAAAAATATTATTTTATTATAAAGACATATTAGGTTTTTAATAGCTCCAAATGGATTTATTTCAAAACTAAGGTGGGGATAGGTCTAAATCCTCTCATCTAATAGAATTTAGACAAGTTTAGGGTTCTATTATAACCTTATCATTTAGAATTAACTTTAAGTTAAATAATTTTACTTTTACTGTGTCTTCTTGTTTTCTTACACTCTATGGTTAATAAACTTAGAATAAAAAGCCAAACGAACCCCAAATTGTTTATTATTAATATATAAAACATTATATAAGTCATTTGGCAGAACCTTGGATTTTTAGGAATAAAATAACAATTAATAATATAATATTTGTTTTAAAAACTATTTTATGTCAATTTTGACACTATTTGGTAATTGATTTTTTTGAAAATCATAAGAGAATGATTAGTCAAAAACAGTTAATTAAATCAATACTAACATGTAATATTAACCTAGAAAATTATTGAAATTCATAAAAAGTCTCAAATTACATTTATTTGGGTATTTATAACATCAATTATGTCAATTTTTCATTAATAAGATAATTACTCCATCATCATTGTGTCATAAATAAATTAAACTATATAATTTCTAAAAATTTAAAATAAAATACCATTATGTAGGAAATCTTTTTATCTTTCTAATTAATATTTATAGTCTAATTTAACTTATGTATAACCTTATATTGAAAATGATTTACTTATTAAACTTTGATTTTAACTATTTTAACCCTTCTTTAAAAAAATTAATATTAAATGTCCTAATCTAATCCAAGTGGGCCTAAATGGTCATATATTATTCCTAAGGTTGTATTCAGTCGAATTACACTTATCCAATAGAATTAGGACTTTGTTAGGGTAATAATAATATCATTTTTACCCTTGATTACCCTATTTACTTTTAATCGTGGGAAAAAAAGTTAAAAGTTACTATTCACAAAAAATTATTTTCACCTCATTGAACCACATTTTAGTCCTTGAAATTAACCGTGTCTCTTGGATTTTCTAAATTCCACTCACAGAAGCGGTAAAATTAAGTTTTATGTGAATTTGGAAATTCTCCTAGGAGGTGGCTAAAAGATGGTGAAACGTTCAATAAAATTTTTATATATCTAAAATTATTATAAAATGACTCCAATGAATTGCATTGAACTTATATAGGTATTATGTATCAATTTTGACCTAAAATAAATTTAAATAAAATAAATAATTATTTAAATAAAGAGTCAGTTTTTAAATAGTAACAGAGTGTTTTCACAATTCATCAAAAATGGAATGTTTTCAGAAAAAAACCAAAATTTCCCCCCATGCTAATTTCGATATTCCGAATCCAAAAATGAAGTCCATTTTGAATGATGAAATTTAAAAATTTTCAAAAAGTAGTTATTACTATTCATAACTGCTGTTTTTAATAATATTTTAATAGCATATCATTGTTTAGTGAAACTCGGTATTGCGTACGACGCAAGCTATCGAGGAAGGTCCTGACTGCATGAAAAGAAAGCCAAGCTAGTGTTTTGTGTAGTGAAAGATCCCTTTGATGATTTATATAACATAAAAAAAAAATTCTTATAAAATTCTCGGGTGTTACATTCTACCCCCATTAAAATGAATTTCTCCCTCGAAATTCGTCACTTTGTAACAAAAAGATGAGGATACCACTCCCTCATCATATCCTCAAACTCCCATGTAGATTCTTCTAATTGGTTGTTCCTCCATAAAACTTTCACCAAGAGAGGGGTCTTGTTCCGTAGGACTTTTTCCCTATGATCTAGAATCTCTATTGATTGTTCTTCATAAGAAAGATCTTGCTCCAGCGGTACAACTTCTGAGATGAGTACATGTGAAGGATCAGTTATGTACTTTCTCAGGAGAGATACATGGAACACATTGTGAACTAGAGAGAGATTCGGTGGAAGCGCCAATTGGTAAGCTACCTTCCCAACATGATCCAGTATTTTGAAAGTACCGATATACCTAGGGCTCAGCTTTCCCTTCTTTCCTTATCTCATTACTCTCTTCCAAGGAGATATTCGTAAGAACACTTTATCACCCACTCCAAACTCTAGGTCTTTTCTTCGGTTGTCGGTGTAACTTTTATTTTGACTCTGAGCTACTCTTATGTGTTGTTTAATAGATCAGATCTTTTCTACCATCTCATCAACAAGATCAGGTCCTAATAGCTTTCTTTCCCCAACTTCATCCCAACAAGTTGGTGTCCTTCATTTCTTTCCATAGAGAGCTTCAAAAGAATTCATCTGAATACTGGAATGAAAGCTATTATTATAAGAAAATTCCAAAAAGGTAGGTGTTGATCCCAACCACCTTTGAAATCCATAGAGCAAGCTCTCAACATATCTTCTAGAGTTTGAATTGACCTCTTAGACTGACCATCTTTCTGAGGATGATAAGCAGTGCTGAAACTCAACTTTGTATCCAGAGTATGCTGAAGAATTTTCCAAAACTTCGAGGTAAATCTCGGATCCTGATCAGATATAATGGAAAGTGGTACTCCATGAAATCTTAACACTTCCTTTACATATATCCTGGCAAGAGGATCTAGATAGAAATCCTCTCTAATAACAATGAAGTGGGCAGACTTTGTAAGACGATCAACTATGACCTAGATAGAGTAATTGCCTTTGGATGTTTTAGGAAGTCCAGTGACAAAGTCTATAGTGATGTTTTCCCATTTCCATTCAGGTATGAGTAATGGTTGTAACATCCCCTTAGACTTCTGTCTCTTAGCTTTAACTTGCTGACAAACCAAGCATCGAGAGACATACTCAGCAAAATCTATTTTTATTCCATCTCACCAGAAGTACTCTTTCAGGTCCCTATACATCTTTGTGCTTCCAGGATAAATTGAGAATGAAGAACTATGAGCCTCATCCAGCAGCTCCTTCTTTAATTCGGGGATGGGAGGAACACAAACCCGATTCCTGAACATTATTATCCCATCACAATCAAGGTTGAATTCAGGAATATTTCTCACCTTCTTTTGTAACTCAACATCTTCTTTCTGTGCCTCTTTAATCTTCACATGTATAGATGGTTGAACATTCCTTTGAGAAAGATACAATTTTTCCCCTTTCATTATAATTCCAAGTTCCATCCTTTTTAAATCCATAAATATTGGATCTTTTGTGAGCCTCATCATGGATAAGCAAGCATGGTCTTTTCGACTTAATGCATCTACCACCTTGTTTGCTTTCCCGGGGTGGTAATGAATTGATTAGTCAAAATCCTTAATCAGCTTCAACCATAATCTTTGGCGCATATTTATCTCCTTTTGTGTGAAAAAATACTTTAAACTTTTATGATCAGTATAAATGTCACACATTTCTCCATAAAGATAATGCATCCATATCATTAATGCAATGATTACCGCAGCTAACTCCAAATCATGAGTTGGGTAATTTTTCTCAAGGATTTTTAACTGTCGTGAGGCATAAGCTATCACCATATCGTTTTGCATGAGAACACACCCCAATCCCTTCTTGGATGCATCACTATAAATCACAAACCTTTCTCCACTACAAGAATGTGTGAGTACAGGTGCACTGGATAACCTTCTTTTCAACTCCTTGAAATTCTCTTCACATTCCTCCATCCATACGAACTTAACTCCTTTTCGAGTCAACCTATTGAGTGGATTAGATAATCGTGAAAAATCATTCACAAAACGTCGATAATATCTAGCCAAACCAAGAAAAATTCGGATCTCATTTACTGTTGTTGGTCTCGACCATCTTTCGATAACCTCTGTTTTTGTAGGATCCACAGATATCCCCTCTTTTGAGATTATGTGGCCCAAAATTGTTACTTATTGAAGCTAAAATTCACACTTGGTAAATTTGGCATAAAGCTTCTCCTTTCTCAGGGTCTTCAATACAATTCTCATGTGATCTTCATGTTCTTCCTTCCTCTTTGAATATACAAGAATATCATCTATAAGGACTACCACAAAATAATCAAGATAGTTTTTAAAGAATCTATTCATCAGATCCATGAAGATAGTAGGGGCATTAGTACGACCAAATGGAATCACTATAAATTCTTAGTGTCCATACCTTGAACGGAAATCCGTCTTTTGTATATCCTCTCTTTTGACCCCTAATTGATGATACCCTAAAAGAAGATAAATCTTGGAAAAGTATTGAGCTCCGTGTAGTTGGTTAAATAAGTCATCAATGCGCGGGAGAGAATATTTGTTCTTTATAGTGATCTTGTTATGTTCTCGATAATCAATGTAGAGCCTCATTGATCTATCTTTCTTCTTAACAAACAGAACTGGTGCTCCCCAAGGTGATGCACTTGGGCGTATGAATGCCTTATCATGATTCACTTGGATTTTCTTCTTCAATTCCTGCAACTCAATTGGGGCCGTTCTATAAGGCGTCTTTGAAATAGGCAAAGCACCCGGTACGAGTTCTATTGAAAACTCTACTTCACGATTTGGTGGAAGACCCGACAATTACTCCAGAAGGACATCGTCAAACTCCTGTACGATGGGAATATTTATAATCGTGAGTTTCTCTCTAACCATTTGAGATAAATAACCCTCATTTAGTGGAATCAAGACCCATAAAATGGAAGAAATTTCCACTGGAAGGTTATGTTCATCCTTGAATCGATAGACGACCATAGATTGATCTGGAATATGAAATGTGACTTCCCTTCATTGGAAATTGATATGAGCTCCATATAGAGAAAGCCAATCCATGCCAAGAATCACATCAAATTCCACTATATGAAGGATCACAAGATTAGCAGGAAGCACTTTCCCACAAACTTCAATCAGAGAAGAATTATAAACTTTTGATGCGACAGTTGTGCCATTAGGGGTTGTCATAGATAACTCAACATCTAATTGTTGAGGTAATACGATGATACCCGTAGAAAATTCTTCAGAAATAAAAGAGTGGGTGGATCCAGAATCAAATAAAACATTTTCTACTTTAGAGTGGATGGTATGTGTACCTTTCACCACATCATTATCATACTCCATATCGCTGATATAAATTGAATGTGACTTTCCTTTGTCTTTATCCTTAAGATTTTTTTGATGTCGATCATCATAAAAAACCCTTGGATTAAGGCATTGATTAGCATAATTCCCCATTTCCTTTCACTTGTAACATTAAAGTGTAAGAGGTTCACTCTGTGTAGTATTTTCTTTGTTTGCATAACTAGACATCTTATTCCCATCATTGTGGCATTCAAATGCCCAATGAACTTCCTTTCCACATTTGAAACATTTACTTGTCCCATTAAGACAACTCCCTCCATGTTTTGTTCCACACTTTGAGCATAAGGGAAAACTCATCTTCTTTTCAGTGTGCTCTTTAGATTTTCCGTTGAATTCCATTTTCATCTTCTTATCAAACCCATATGACTGATGGGTAACTCCAATCTCCATATCAACCTTGAGAGTACATCGAATTATTTCCTCGTAACTATTGAAGTCCCATATGGATAACGTCCTTCGAAGACCTGGTTTTAATCCACTAAAGAATCGATCGATCTTACTGTCAAGTTGGATAATAATACCAGAAGCGTACCTTGAAAGTATTGTGAAATTAGATTCATAGGTACCAACAAATTCATCATCATTTTTCTTCAGTTCTAGAAACTACTTCTCTATCTTTGTACAAAGTATACGAGGGAAGTACTTATTGAAAAATATGTTCTTGAACTCGTCCCATTCCATGGACTCAATTTCATCCCTTTTCCTCGTATTCTTAATAAGATTCCACCATTTATCAGCATCTCCTTCCAAACGATACACTGCTAAGATGAATTTATCATGTTCACAACATTGAAGAACTGAAAATATCTTTTTAGTGGTACTGATCCATTGTCCAGCCACTAATGGATCAGAAGACCCACTGAATGAAGGTGGATTATGCCTCATGAAGGATTCAACAAAATGTTGCTCCTTAATTTTCTAGTTTGGAAGTCATGCATGATTCATATCTTGAGAAATTTTTGTGATCATGGCTACACGATTTTGCATTCTAGATCCCATAACGTTTGGTTGCTCAAGGGGACAATCATTGCATTTCCCGTCGCATTCCGCATTAACACGGTTCCTTCGGGTTCAAGCCATTGACTAAAACCAAGAAGAATAGTGTGAGAAACACTAATTATAATAGGAAAGCCACATAATCAAAAATAAAATATCACACTTAAGGTCTTATAATAGGTTGTTCATGGCAATTTTTAAATCACTAGGATCGTGTTCTATGCTTAGACTTATACTTAGGGTTCTTACTAAGGATTTCACATCCTAGTTTCCAAAGGATGACTATAACTTTCCTCTGATACCAACTATAATGGCCCATACTTTACATATATGGTTATTACTTCAAAATTGAACCATAATTATTACAACATATAACAAAACCATGAAAGGACCGTATAGGTATAGTGTCTTTAGAAACTGGGAAACATAAACAACTGGTTCATAAATCATCTACGTTGTCTCCAATTTATTTCATCATATCTATAGGCACTTTTTGGAATATCCTATTTAATATCCATCTTCCTGACCTGGGAAAAGAAAACATACAAAAGGGTGAGCTCAAATGCTCAGTAAGGGTAAACAAAAGAAATATCAATCACATCATATTCATAAAAACATAACATTTTGGAAATCATACCCTGCAAAAGAGATCATAATTTCATAACATGGGATAAATCATAGTAGTGAAATGTAATCCCATTAATCATAACATAAAACACGAAACATTATGTCATACACACATAATCATAGAGAATCATTTATTATTAGTCAATACTCATTTCCAAGACTATCTTAGCAGACAAAGTCCATTTCTGAACCGAGTTCACTTCTCGTTTCAGTCCTATATCACTGAACCGGTTTAACTTTCCGTTCCAGCCATGTCTATCTCAAGAGGTATAAAATATTTAACCAATTAATTTGAGGGAGATCAAGGTCCCACCCATCTCATAATGATACCATTGTTATGTGTGCCACACAATCATAAATCATACATCATATCATAACCCATGTAATAAAAATGGGATTCATAAACATCATGCCATAATAACATAAATCATATAAGATAAAAGGACTTTATAAAATTAATTCCATCATAACATAATCAAATCAATGTAAAAATAGGGATATAAATAGAACCCTATATTATCTTAGATGGAAAATAATTTTGATAAAATGATTGAACTCTATTCTTGAGGAAAATATCCTTTCTACTTCATTTTTTTTTCCTTTCTTAACATGTCATACAATTTTAAACTAAAAGAAGTTGATTAAAAATAAACTTGAAAACTTTTAAAGGAAGATTCCTAGAAGTAATTTTCTAAAAATACATTCATGCTGTAGAAGTTAAAAAAACATTCTTCTCGTACTTATGTCAGAAAAGTCAAAAAAGTACCTCGTACAAAAAACGACAAAAGATTCCTTTCATATATTTTACTAAAAACTCACCGAATGGTAAAATTGGACTTAAAAAATTGCAGAAGGATATAAGTATTACATATTGAGGAAACATGGATGTGGATGATAAATATTCCTCAGTGAATTCTGAAATATAAACAATCTCGGATAAAAATTGAGATTGCGAGATTTTCCCTTACCTTAGGTCCGATTTGCTTTGTAAGTGTCCGAACCTTCTGTATAATGATTTAAATAATGTCATTGACTTATTCCAGAATCATACATATTTTTATGATATCATATATGGTCATATTCTTAGCTTCTTATTAGTAATATTTCATTGTTACTTGTTATTCGGGTGTTTATTGCTTTTTTGTTATTATGTGTGTTTTGTCGAATAAATTATTCTTCTTATTTTTAGGTTATAGATACGTCATTTCCTGAATGGTATTAGTGTAATATATATCATATTCATTCATTCAATTCATTTATATAATCATTATGCAATGATGATCATGTAGAACGAGTCACATCACATCGTGGAGACGGTATTCCGTACATACGCACGAGCGATGATATCATTCCCATGATCGTGGAATTATATTGGAGTGTATGTATAGTATTTCAGAATAAATATAACTTTAAAATAATCATATATAGTTATTATTTTCACCATTATACCTATCCAATTAAGGTGGTGGTGGAAAATATATTACACCACGCCGTGGAGACGGTTTTCCGCACATACGCACGCGCGGTGATTTCGTTTTCCGTAGGATGGATAGATGTTGAAATAGGTTTGTTTCATACTAATAATAACATATCAGTATATGAGTGATACTGATGTAAATACTTCATAATTAAACAACTAAATAAGAAGAAGTAAAAGAAGAAATAAAGTTGAAAGAATCGGTAACAGACATTACCTCTTCTTTGAAGCACCTCTTTGAGACCTCCTCTTAGGGTACTAAACTTGGTCTTTGAAGAATACCAGGACCTCTAGGATGTTTCTATGAAAGTGTAGAATAGAATTTAGCAGGGTTTTCCGAGTTTGAAG
This sequence comes from Viscum album, assembly GCA_963277665.1. Taxonomy (NCBI): domain Eukaryota; kingdom Viridiplantae; phylum Streptophyta; class Magnoliopsida; order Santalales; family Viscaceae; genus Viscum; species Viscum album. Next base: position 2,040,380,998 of record OY728161.1, on the reverse strand, counting down.
GCTCAATGTGGTGTGAGGAAGAGAGGGAGGAGATTCCCTTTTATAAGGGAGGAGAGAGGCACCTTTGGAAAAACTAAAAGTACTATTTTATTATAAAGCCATATTCGGTTTTTAATAGCTCCAAATTTATTTATTTCAATGATAAGGTGTGGATGGGTCGAAATAATCTCATCCAATTGAGTTTATACAAGTTTAGGGTTCTATTTTAACCTTATCATTTAGATTTCACTTTAAGTTAAATAATTTTACTTTTACCGTGTCTTCTTGTTTTCTTACACTCAAAGGTTAATAAACTTAAAATAACAAGAAAAAAGAACCCCAAGTTGTTTATTATTAATATATAAAACTTTATCTAAGTAATTTGGCCGAACTATAGATTTTTTGGAATAAAATTACAATTAATAATATAATATTTGTTTTAAAAACAATTTTATCTAAATTTTGACACTATTTGGTAATTGATTTTTGTGAAAATCATAACAGAATTATTAGTTAGAAAAAAGTTAATTAAATCAATAATAACACGTTTTATTGACCTAGAAAATTATTTTAATTCATAAAAAGTCTCAAATTTCATTTATTTGGGTATTTATAACATCAATTATGTCAATATTTCATTAATAAGATAATTACTTCATCAACATTGTGTCATAAATAAATTAAATTATATAATGTCTAAAAATTACAAATAAAATACCATTATGTAGAAAATCGTTTTATATTTCTAATTAATATTTATAGTAAAATTTATCTTATGTATAACCATATATTAAAAATAATTTACTTATTAAACACTGATTTTAACTATTTTAACCCTTCTTTAAATAAATTAATATTAAATGTCCTAATCTAATCCAAGTGGGCCTAAATGGTCATATGTTATTCCTAAGGTTGTTTGTGGTCGAATTAAACTTATCCAATAGAATTAGGACATGTGTTAGGATAATAATAATATCATTTTTACCTTTAATTACCCTATTTACTTTTAACCGTGGTAAAAAAGTAAAAAAGTTACTATTCATCAAAAAATATTTTCATCTCATTGAACCACATTTTATTCCTTGATATTAACCTTTTCTCTCATATTTTATAAATTCCACTCAGAGAAGTGGTAAAATTAAGTTTTATGTGAATTTGGAAATTCTCCTTGGAGGTGGGTAAAAGACGGTGAAATATTCAATAAAATTTTTATATATATAAAATTATTATAAAATGACTCCAATGAATTGAATTGAACTTATATAGGTATTATGTATCAATTTTGACCTAATATAAATTTAAATAAAATAACTAATTATTTAAATAAAGAGTTGGTTTTTAAATAGTAACCCAGGGTTTTCACTATTCATCAAAAATTGATAGTTTTCATAAAAAACCCAAATTTCACCCTAGGCTAATTTCGATATTCCGTATCAGAAAATGAAGTCCATTTTGAATGATGAAATTTAAACAATTTTAAAAAGTGGTTATTACTATTCATAACAGCTAGTTTTAATAATATTTTAATAGCATATCTTTGTTTAGTAAAACTCGATATTGCATACGATGCAAGCTATCGAGGAAGGTCGTGATTGCGTGAAAAGAAAGACAAGCTAGTGTTGTGTGTAGTGAAAGATACCTTTGATGATTTATATAACATAAAAACAAAACATTTCTCATAAAAGTCTCAGGTGTTACATTAATCATGCATTATATAGATTTAAAAGTTGAAATTTTTTAAAATATATAGATTTAAGGTGAAACCTAAAAACAACCAACATTTGGGTCGAATTTTCCAAAGCTTCTATCATATCGGTGGCCCACAATTTCCCCACGACAATCCATTACATCCTAAGACCCACTATGATAACTCTCTCTCTCTCCCTCTATCATTCACATTCTCCCTCTCTCTCTATTCTCTATTTCACATGAGGGTGGGACCCACATGGTGCGTCTTCGAGAATCCAATGAAGAAAGGAAGAAAATGAAAAGAAAAGAAATGAAAAGAATAAAAAGAAAAGGAAAATAAAATGATAATGGGGGCCTATATGAACCTAGTTCATGACCTAATTTTATGCCCATATGAAAAAACCCTCCATTATGGACCCAATGGTGAAGGCAGAATCTCAATCTGATTCTCCATTCAAATGATATTACTGAACGAACCTGCATCAATAAATTAACAGTTAATTTAATTGTTACACTAAAATTTTAATGCCTTGTAATTCCACCAAACTCATTTTATAGGGATAAAACCAAATTTTTGGAAATATGATGTGGTCATAAAAGTTATATGGGATCATCTTCTTGAAAAAAGAGGCCATTCTACCCATCATATGCATCTGAAAGGAAAATTCAAATTTCTACTCCAAATATTCATCGAAAAAAACATGGGTCCTCAAAATATCCCAACCATAAACCTTCTCATCCATAATAATCCTAGAGGTAATACTAGCATCCATTCTCTCTACCCGACAATCAACACAACCAGTCAATATGGATTGTCGAGTGACCAATCTCATAGTGTTAGCTACTATCTACAACCCAGAAGAAGTTCCACTACAACTGATATGGTACTCCCCACCATAGAAATACCCATATCATAATATCAATACCAAACCACGAGCTCAACAACCCATCATAATATTAGATTTAAATGAAAAATTAGGATCACTACCCATAAAAAAACCAAAGGATCACTCCCCACAAAATGGATTACTATATACTACTCCCTGAGAACAACCTCAACATGTTTCCTTCCTCAAACATGGAATAATATTAAAAAACGAATCTTGGCGTAGGGTCGACGCTCTATCATTATACTAAAGGAAAAGATGAGATAGTGCATGATCATCTATTACCAATAGTAAACTATGATTCCACAAAAATCATGCACATCTCTCATCAAGACTCACTCACCATCCTAAAAATACCTGACCAAGATTCATCCATGGTTCAACTATCATATGGTACCCCATTTATTTTTGATGTCTCCTCTAACATAGAGAAACTTTTTTCACTTAACTAAAACTATTAGGAAACGATGCCCATGGAATGTATTGAAACTATTGGTCATCGGCTCACACCTGGCCACTCAAAAGGTTTCTACTGAATAGTACCACCCCCAATCGACATATACCTTATCACCCGACTTGAAAACCTATGAATCATATATAAAAAGGATGAGATGACTATTCTACATAACACGTCAACTTCATTAAGCAAGAAAAACCCTTGGAATACCTCTTTAAAATCAGTCACATCCCTTATTCCATGATTTTTTCCATGACCTCCTGTAACATGGCATTGTTCTAAACATGAATGTTTATTCATATTCAGACTACATTACAATCAACGGAGATAATAGTCAAATAGGATAGGATCTTTAAAATTCCTATTTATCAAATCCAGTATTGATACCAAATCACCCTAGGTTCTTTTCAAAATATGAAGGCGTCAACATTACTATAACTACAATCATGGTCACCTAGTGTGCATTAATCCAAAATTAATTGTAAAGACAAGATCACTGGCCAAAAAGGCATATAAAAACATAGTCCAAACTCTCTTATAGGTTTACCTAAATAAAATGGATTTCAAACAACATGGATACGAGTCAAACAATGGGACTCTCGGTATCCCACCTATCTCTATAGAACATGTCTCACAATTGGGTCATAAGGTCTAAAACACCATTCAAAAAACATCAAACCTCTTTAAAAAATGTAAACCTCACAATGACCTATGAGGGTCAAAACTAAAAAAACGGTCAAAAAGGGACTAATAATCATTGATCATCCTAATTACTATCTACTCCCTCGAGGTCATGATTCCAATATAAAAAAGAGACTGAATTGACACTCATCGGGCATTTTAAATATTGTAATACACCATGGAGGTACAGTTTGCAAGAAAAGTTCAGGTTTCCATTGAAATCATACTCAGTGATCGGGCTAGGTAACCATGACCTATAAAACTACACCCTAAAGGGGTATAATATAAGTACATAAATTTCCATATCTACCTACTAAGGTCAATGCACCATACAGTGCATAAGGACATAGTTATCATCCTCAAAATAAATGCATAAAAATAGATCCCCATAACCTACCATTAGAGTGATATAAATATATATATATATAAGTAGAATAAATTAAAGAGGCCGCAATAATCAATAAAATATCACACTATCAGGCATATATTCTGTGAATCCTATATGAGAAATATGATGCACGATACACCTATTTGAATTTCCATCCAAGAGATAAAATCCATCACTGGACTCATTCCAATGGTCAAGAGTCTGAGATAAAAAATAAATCATAACATCCTCATAACATATGAATCTATCCAAGTTAATAGAATATACAACTTTATCATTGATGATCAGAACAAAAATTCTATACCTCAAGAACCGGTACTTATTAACAGAATAAGTGTTCCCGTGCACTAGTCTGATATCCATCATAGGCTCGGACACATTCCTAATTATCCTATATAATATATCCCAAATTATAAATACCGAGAAAATAATAGCATTGATACCACTTTGAAACATTCCAAACAAAATTCCCCTAAAAAGTTTCTCAATGCCAGTTGGTTATGAGCCCTCAAGCATGCCTCCCCATTCGCCAAAGGCTTCTGAATAGTAGTGAGGGCCTAGGGTGTGATAGTGGGGAGATTGTGCCTTCACATCAGAGTAAGAAAATAGTATAAATATCTATGTATCATACATATTATTAAATAAATAGAGTGAGGAAGAATTAAAAAACTAAAATAGAAGATATTGTAATAATAAATAAAAAATTAATAAAATTAAATATAGTTATGACATACATACAACACTTCTCACCCACATGGATTGCCATATAGATACTTTAGCACAAAAGAAAAAGAAATAACAGTATAAGGATATGCTCCTAACTCTTATCCAAACCACATACCCGGTATCTATACCTTGTTTAAAGAAACCATCATGAGTAGGAACCACACCAGTTGCTCTTGTCAATCATGGAAGACTATGACTCATCCCTATCAACCATGAAAATAATATAAAACTGAATAGATGAAATAAGGTCTAGAAAATAACTAAGGTTCGTGTTAAAGGGTGATAAATAATATCATTAGGCCACCCCAATGAAGAACCAATAAATAATCTATTATAAGTTCATAAAAAATCAATATGATCATCCTAACCTAGACAAAACTAAAATGATAAGTAAAGCCCAAAATGTGAAACCACAATCGAACCTCGAGTCTGTAATCTCGATAAAATAGGAATGTTCCATAATAGATGTATGTATCTATATGTGTATAAATGTATAGTCCCATAAATATACTTGTATTCATAAATATGAATATTCATGATTATTTGAATGAACTAACATGAAACCAATCAGCATCCAATCCTTGGGTCTATAATTTTGATCTCTTGGGAATCTTATAAAAGGGAATTGAGCTGGACATTATTTCACCCAATCTATGCACCATTAAATCAAACTCTAGGATTTTAATCCCAATCGACATATACCTACTTTGACCAATGCTATAAGTGTCTCTGAAAATGATATTTAACAATAAGGGGATATTCTTCATACACCTAGGTTCACCCGTACTCACCTCCAATAATTTTATAGAAGGATTACAAGGAATTAGATCCAAAGTATAGTAAATTGTACTGAATCTAGATTCCATGTTGATCAGGACATGTAAATAGAGTCTAATTTATGAGCCCTAGGTCCTAGTTCGTAGGTGGTCAGGATATTTAGAACTCCAATAATCCATAATGGCTAACCCTTAGGCGATCAAAAATTAGATATCACCAGTGATATTCCATGGCTACCCCTAGTGTCTCTAATGGGGGGGGGGTAGATTAATCCCTATCATAAGGGAGAGTGTAATAATTCTAGGTACCCAATGATGTGAGATGCCCTACCCAACATTGCGTTTAAGTAACTGATCTGGGAGATCATACTCATATTTATCCCTCAGGATATCATAGTCATCCCCAAGTATAATCATGGAGAGGAGAGCTTAATAATCCTCATCAAATATCAAATAGTGGAGAGGAGAATCATCCTCATCACATATCAACCATAGGTGAGTGGCATAATAACATCAAAAATCAACCAATGGAGTGAATAATCATACTCATCACATATCAACCAGAGGAGAGCATAATCAACGTCATAAAATATCAACCTTAAGAAGGAGGAATCAACCTTATCACTTGACAGAGCAGAATCATCCCTGAGGATTATTACTAGTTACACCATTCCCATATATCATAGAGGTAGGTTTAATATTTGGATCCTAAGAAACACCTCTAGGAATACGTTTAATAATCACATATAAGGCTTTATAGACAAATCCTAGGTATTAATCATGTGTACACAATTAAATAGAATAAATAATGTGGAACATAATTCAGAAACCAAGAAGAATGTCTGGGCATCCTAGAGAGAATTAAAGAGTCATCATGTTAGGATCAACAACTACAAACCTAGAAGTACCTATGGTAATCATCTAGGGATCAACACTAAATAAGTGAATATATAAACAAGGAGTGAGGGTGTCCAAATTACTAAACCTGAAAAAAACTATAGCTAGCTCAGACTACATATTCAGCTTGTGTTTTAAGGTAACACCCACTACTATCTCTACCCATACCCATAATTCTGGATCAGGGTTGGTCAAGTATTGGGGCACCCACTAGATCCGTCATGAAAAACAGTGCGAGGCATCCTACTTGGGATCCCCGTAGTCTTTACATAATAGAAGGAATTATACATGAGATCCTTAGCTGAAAGAGGGTAAAGGAGGAATCATATATGGTATCATTAAATGAAAAGTCAACAGAGGAATCTTATAAGGGATCCTCAGGATGGTACATAGGAAAAGGAAACCTATAAGGGACCCAGGACAACTGAGTACGAAGGAAAATTCATCCTATAGGGGATCATTTGAATGACTACAAGAGTAAATGGATCCAACAAGGGATTCCCTAGGTCAAAAAACAAGTAAAGGCATACCATAGGGGACACTTGTTAATAGGAACAAGATAGGTGCATCCTAAATGGAATCCTATAGGGTGAATCATAAAAATATGAATCCTTCAATGGATCCTAAGAACATCAAGACTTATGCCCTCTTGGTATAGAAGGGAATATATCATAATGGGGACATCCTGAAAGGAAATATATGAAGGAAAGAACCATGAGAGACAAATCATAGACCATCTTAAATCAGGGTCTCAAACAAGGTTGGCCTGAACACCCAAATGATCATTCCCACTTCAAGTATACCTTAAGAGATGTCCGAATTCAATTACTACAGGAAGAACCACTCCATTAAGAAAATCGTAAAACTCCACCTTGAATTCCATAAAACACCCCAAGCTCCTTAACATCATGATTTATGAGAAAAGATACTTAGAATGGATTACTCATTGATCCAATTTTGACTCATGGGAGAAAAGATATAAAAAACACAGAAAGGGATGAAAAGGGGGCAACATATGGCGTGTCTCCCTGAGAACATGACATGTACTCCTAATATCCCACTTATTCACATACTCTGGCCAGAATTTTCATGTAAAAACCCAAGAAAATGGTGTGTAAGATGGGTACAGAAATGAATTCTACACGGGGTACCTACATGTTCCCCTAAAAAATAATAGCCATATACTTGGCCTTGTTGTGCACTTCTATATGGCATGTGACCAATGCTAGTTATGGTCGTGTACTCTACACGACTTTGTACTCCAACACGGGTAGCCTAGCTAGGTACTCGGCTACATGGATGAGTCCTAATACATGGAATGTACACCCCAATACACATCATGTACTCTAAAAGCATCATCTATCCAAAATAGAAAGAACACATGGCATGTCTTATTGAATAGCATGTCGTGTAGATGGGTTTTTTATAACATAAAAACCATGAATCACCTCAAAACACCTATTTTTGCCCCAATAAAGTATATCAGACCTCAAGAGTCCTTAGGATATAATAAAAGAGATTTGAAACATATAATCATTTAATCATAGTGGATTTAAAGGGAAACATAAAAATGCCTCACTTTATGGGGAATCCACTGATCCATTTCCTAGTTCTGTGGTCCATAGTTTCCACATGTCGATCTCTCACATCCTGAGATCCACAATAGTACCTCTCTCTGTCTACCTCTCCCTTTATCTTTTTTCTATATTGATTTCACCTTTTTTACATGAAGGAGGAATCCATTGGAGGAATCTGAAAGAATCTAATTATAAAGGAATTAAAGAAAATGAATATGAAGAAAAGTAATAAAAAGAAAAAGAATAAAAAAAGAAAAGGGTGGCACGACTGGCCCCAACACCCGACCTGAGTTTATACCCCACCAAAGATAAAATCCCCATTCCAAGCTCAATAGAGGAAATAGGATCTCAATAGTATGATCCATTAAAAATATATGGCTGAAAAAACATATGCGAATAAATTAAAATTTAATTTATTAAATATCAAATTTCTATTATTTCATTAAAAATAGAACGACTTGAAATTACAAAAAACTCAAGTACTCGGGTAAAAGATCTATTTGGGACTAACAGTGTGTTCAAAAAAATTATCTGAGATCATATATTAGGATAAATAGAACATTTTACCACTAACAAGAATCTAAAAGAAAAAATTCAAGTTTTTTCTCAAAATTATCATCTTAAAAAAATGATTCTTTATAGAAAAAATGAATTTATATGATATATATGAAATAATAATTATATTGGAATGGTTAATGATTCATTACCATTATTTCGTTCCATCCATAAAAAATGAAAATAATGCTTATATGTACATATAGCCTACCATTTGTTTCAATGATGTAATTCATTTTTTCACTCTATATCTTTATAGATGAATCTAAATATATAAATAAATAAATATATATATATATTTATGTTTAATCTATACAAAAAATAATATTCTAAGGATTATGGAACCATATAATATTCATATGAATTGGAACCTACAAAAAAATATTCCTGAGAAAATTATGTAGTTAACACCCAAAACAATGGTATTAAAGAAATATTATTAACAAGTAGGTGATAAGATGAAATAAAAGTGTAATATATGATATTATAAATTTTAATATTATTCTAGTATAAATTAATAACATGTTTAAAACCATTATATATTATTTTAATAACTTTTAAACTAAAGGGAAGCATGAGGTAAATGGTTTCTTAACTCAATTTTTATTTATTGGGTTAAACTTCATATTCATTGATTATGTCAAGCTGAATTATGTGTGAAATTAATTTTTATTTTATTACGATTTATTTAAAATTTAGTTTTTTGTATATACATTTGATACTCATACTTGATTCATTTGATTAATTCTCACATCAATGATATGAGCTTTGTAAGGGTTTCTAATCTCACTTTTATTTATGTGAGACATATTCCATATTCACCACTTGTTTCTTTTGTTTGGTGTATATACTAACCATGAATGCCATTTATGATATGTAATATAAATTTTATGGGAATTTACATACCCATATTTGTTTATTTCATTCATGAGTATTATGATTCAAAAGTTATAAAGGTTGTAAGGTTTTAATTGACAATATATTAATTATTTAGGATTATTTATAATTAAGTAACCACTGGGGAATATTTCTCCACCATTTCCATGTTTTCTAAAAAATCATAAAAGTCTTTACTATTCTCCTATAATTTTATAAAATCTTTTTTACCCATTTTTTAATTTTTACAAAATGGATTGAAAATATTTTTTTCTCATTTTCTAAATTAGGTTCTCTGTTTATTTTCTGAAAATAAAAATACAGAATAAATGTTATTTAACTTATATGGAATTATGGTATTTTCCCACTATCATGAATACTAGATCATTTGAAGATTAGTTTAATATCCTATAAGAGTTTTTCAATGAATGTTTTTTCTTTTTGAACTGTGAAGTATTAAAAACATGATTCCTAAATTGAAAAGATATTTTCTTCAAGAATAATTTGAAGTGATCTTTTAATATCATTCTACAAATAAGATAACATTATATGACCTTACTTATGATTTAATAGGAATATTATTGAAATATACCATCCTTACTCTTTACCTGGTTGTTTTATGTATACAATTGAATTATGTTTATCAAACTTATTTCTTTTACAAGTGTTATGCAATGATGATATGTTTATGTGACCCATTTTAGTTCATGGGCTTTAATATAATGAATGATTTATGTAATTATGGAACACATATATATTATTTTCATTTTGTGACATATGGGACCTATATCTCTCTCCAATTCATTGGGTAATTATTTATATCTAATGAGAGAGAAAGGACTAAAATAGGGCATTATCCTGGTTCAATAAGGGAATTTTTCTAAAATTGTAGTCTTGGGAGTGAACCATGTCTACTATGATGGTTTAGAGATTGAATCCATTCAACTATGGTAGTTTTGGAAAAGTTCCTTGAAAACTGATAAAGTATTTTCTATGCTTATGTGTATGAAACAATTTCATGTCTTATGCAGATGATATTCTCTCATGGCCCATGTTCTTTGATTTCTTTATGATTCATGTATTTTGAACTACAAAGATTTATTCCATGACATAAGATTATGTTCTCTCATATATAGGTAATAATTTTCAAATGTATTGTTCTGGTTTGTTTGTCCTTTTTCCTGTGGTATTTTTAAATAATAATTGATATCTCCTTTGTTTACCCTTACTGAGTATATGATCTCACCCTTTTCTTTTGTTTCCTTTACCCAGGATGTGATGAAAAATTTTAAATAAGTAATCTGTGAAAAGGGTGAAATACATGAAGAAATTGTAGGAGATGATGTTGTTATTTTTGAACCAGTTGGTTATAAACCAAAGCTTTTAAGAATCTGTCTTAATTCTATAAATATCAAAACCAGAAATATCCTTAAATATATATGTGATATGATTTTTTTTCTTTTTATGTTTTACATTTTGATGTCAAAAATTGGGCCACGTTATCAGTTTAAAATCCAGAAATGAAATGTTTATGTATTTAACACCAAATCCAGAAGTGTGATTTTTGGGATGTTACAATGAATTCACTTGGGATGTGACCCTATAGACCTATTTCTCAATGGAATTAGGCATAAACACATAACATCTAAGGTTAGTTTTTAGAGACATTCAATGGAAAATATAGGGAAAGAGGATAATGTTGTAATGAAATCTACCTATTTCAAACACTTATCGAGAAATGTAATCCCTTTATCATAATATCTCAAATCAAGAAGGTTTCATGGTGGTTCCATCAACCTATTTGCTTGATGTTCCTTTAATTAATTTTATATAAATAAATTCACTTATTGAAAACCATGTAGACGGATTTATGGATACAGTTACATTCCAATTATGGGTATTTAGATGTCAAATTCCATCAATGGAAAAAAGTGATATATCCTTTATTGAATTATCTATTAATGTAATAGCACTCATGACATACCCAATGTATCCTAACTCATCATGGTAATATGACTCATATTTTTCGTCAATAGATAAAATTACATGATTCATGATATATATTAATGATAATCATAAAGTATAAGGATCAATACATACGTCTATTGATAGGAACATCCAAAGACACATGGAAATGTGGGTTTCTAATTGAAAATTATATTCTCAAAAAATTCTATATTGGATATTTCCAATGGAAAATACCATGATAATGTGTCTAAGGGTCTTTAGAACCTCTTATACATAATGGAATGTATTATATATTCCCCATTAGATAATATCATCACATTACATAAAATACTCAAGAATATTATCATGGATCTTCCTAGTACTCATCATAACAGGGAACTACTATGACATCTCAGTGTAACATATATTCTTAGGAAATAATATCAGGAATATTTCATGAAGAGGAACAATCATGATGTGATAAGTAACTTCATGAATAATGAAAACATGTAATTAAGTAAAATATAAGAAATTTATAAGGAAACAACTCTGTATAATCCCACTTATACAAGTTATAATCGAGAAAAAAATTCAGTCCACATTCTCTCTCATGATACTCTAACCTCTACTAATATTGAGATTTTTTCAAGGGGTTTTCCATGTTTCCCTCCATTACTAAACTTTTATTTCAACTTCACCTCATTGATAAACATCCATCAATAGATGAAACGTATGATTTTTTTTTTCATGTAATGTGACATTGGCCCCATATAAATGTTCATAACAATAGTCTTATCTTAGTAAACTATGATAGGGTCAATGCTACAAGGTACCACATAAAGATATTGGAAAAATTGGTGAATTCAAAGCGCTTACATGGTTGCATCTAAAGCCATAATATACTCATAATCCAATGTAGAATAAGTGAAAATTGACTACTTTTAACTATTCTAATTCATATCACTTCTTTTGAGACAAGATCTATATCTAGACTATGAAATTTGATCATTTTGATCTATCAGAAAGATAGAATATATATAAACCCTGATGAATATTTCTTTAACTCCTCCACACACAAAGAACATATCCTTAGTTATCCTTATATACTTAAGGATAGCCATAATAGTAACCTAATTTTCTTACCTTAATTTGAAAAATATCTACCTTCCATTCTCAAATCATATAAAACTTCAACCCTCATAAATTACATGGTGCACATAATATATCTTATCCCAAAATAATATGTGATCTTACTCACTCTCTCTATTTCCTCCTGTATCTTAGGACACATTTTATGGAAATGTGTATACCATGTGACAGTAGAACAAATCCCCTCTTGGATTATTCCATACTTAAAATCTATAATATCTATTCAATGTATGTATGTTTTCTTATTCCAATAAGTCTCTTTGATCTATCACTTAGGATCTATATACCTAGTATGTAGGAAACATCACTTAAGTCCTTGTTGGAGAAATAATTAGTCAATCATTCCCTAACCTCATGTAAGGTGGGTATCTTATTTCCAATTACTAATTTTTCGTAAACATGAACTAATATGAAAACAATTTTACTCCCAATAAACAAATTTAAAAAAACGGGATCACATATTTTCTTAATGAAACCATATGTTTTTATGAATTCATCCAACCAAATATTCGATGAACTGGATTCTTACTTCAATACATAAATTGATTTCTCATTTTCATACCATTATGTAATGTCCATGATTAAATAACTCTTTTAGTTATTTTATAAACACATCACCTTGAAGGTTCCCATTTTGGATAGAGATTATAAAATCCATGCTCAAAATTTCATAGTCAAGGAAAGCTAGTATGGTAAGAAAACCATTGATAGATTAAAACATAGAAACTAGAGAAAAGTCTTCATTGTAATTAATTTCATGAGGATTTCAAAATCCCTTAAACACTATTCATGATTTATAGGACTTTTCTTCAAATTCCATGTATATATTTCTATTAAATACCCATTTACACACAATGGGGTTTACATCAATTTGGGGATTTATGAAAACTAAAACATGTTTTGATATATGGAATCAATCTCAAAATTCATGGTTTCCAGCTAGCTTGTACTATATAATCTCTCTATTGTCTCCTTATAAGAGGAAGGATCATTCTTTTGAACCAATAATGAGTCACCATCATTGGTGAATTGAATACTATTTATATATGGTTCTCTAACCTATCTGGAAATCATATGTAGTACATGTGTTTTAGTAACAAATTCTTCTATATGGCCTATGGAATATATTCCCATAACAACTCTTGTATATCATGATCATCACCTTAATATATGTTAATATTTCTCCCATTGTCCTGTTTGTCAATATACTCCCTCTCAAAAAATATTATGTGTCTTTTGAGAGTTACTTTCCTGTATTAATGGTTGTATAAATATTACCCTCTTATTTCCTTTGGTTACCTTATATAGATACAGATCATTCCTTAGGGTTGAAGTTAGTTTCTTAATCTATACATAATTAATTCATGACAACACCATTCATTAACAAGTTAAAAATAAATTTCTTTACATTCCATAACTCGAAGGGACTACTTTTTTAACTTTTTTGGGTACTAGATTTAGAAATTATTATGTCATCTATAATGCACATACCCAAAAGTATAATATAAATCTTGTGTGAATAATTATCAAATTTACCATGTACAATAGTGTATATTGCCCCCTTTCACTAACACAAATCTACTAAGGCGCATTAGGTAATGTAGGTTGAGATAAAATCACATCCTTTAAAATAAATTCAATAAATTCTTTGTTTAGATATTCACATACTCGATCTGATCAAATTTTCCTAATCTTTTTACCAAGATGATTCTAAACTTCATTCTTGAACACTTTGAACTTCTTAGAGGATTCATACTTAGACCTCATCAAGTATATACCACCATACATAATTAATTCATCAATAAAAGTAATAAAGTATGTGAATCCTCCTTAAGATTCTACTATAAAGGGGTCACAAAAATTTGTGTGTAAAAATTCATGAATCTCTATAGTCCTTTAACTATGAAAACTGAATGATCGTTTGGTCATTTTTCTTTAAAAACAATCATGTCATCATTCAAGTGTTCGATGCTCAAAATATTCTAAGTATCCATCTTGATAGATATTTTCCAATGCTCCACCTTTATTTGACCAAGACAGTGGTTCCATTAATCGGTATTAAATGATTTTTGTGTATTTGTTTCATTATAAATTTCTTATATTTTTCTTTCATAATTTAAAACATATGTAATATTATTTAATTGTTTCATACCATAACATATTATATCCTTATGAAAGTAGTAATTATTATTACCATATGAGAAAATAAATCCCAAAACATTTTAAAAAGAAATGAAAATTATATTCTTGGTAACACATGGTATAAAATAAAAATACTATAAAACCAAAATTCATTTTAGAAATGTGATATGGTAGTCTCCAGTGGCTAGAAAATAAGGCCTCACTCTATTGGAATACCATAGATCCACCCCTCCTTTCGAAACTGTCTGAAATATATTTGGATCCATTATTTGGATAAATATATGAACACCACATACAATATCTAATACCAAAATTATAGATAGAGAATGATTAAACTTAATAATGAATTCACTTCAAGCATACAATTTCTTCTTTAGATATGTGTAATTCTTCTTATAGTGGTCCTACTTGCCACATGAAAAACATCAAACAACATGTTCCTTTCCTTTCCATAAGATCATATTTTTCTTGGTTGGATGGTGATATAAAGACTTAGACATGGAATGAGTCTTTGGACCCTTTTCATCATTCTTTATCTTATTATTTTCAATAAATATAGTGTGTATGTCATTCCACATGTCTTTATAAAGATGGTTTATAAGATTAATAAGTTCAAAAATTGTCTTCTATGAATTTCTCTTATATAATTTGAAATAAAACAAGATAATTTTTAGGTTACGAGGATATAGTGAGATATATACCTAGGTCATCATGTATTTTCAACCCCATGATGTCTAGGAACTCAATGTATCCAATCATCTTGACCACATGTTCCCTAACTAGTTCCAACTCTAAAATATTCCACATGAATAGTGAATGGGAGATCTTATATATCTCTAATCACTCCTTCTCTTGATAGAGATCCCAATGGTGAGAAAATATTTTAATTTCATCCATATCCTCATGTCGACTTTTAATCTTAATATACATGGAGAATAACATAAAACATTGGACATATATTTCATTGTCTACATGCCTCAAATACAAAGATACTTCTTCAACAATATCCTCTTTGGAAAGAAATTCTATAATTGGGGTTTCCAAAATATATAGTGTAGTATAATGTGTAAGAGCCTATATACTTATTGGAAATTCACATTAGTTTGAAGGTTATGATTTTATATTTTGGACAATAGGTATATTGATGAAGTTGTTTGATTTTTCTTTTCTATAATTTAATATCAGATAATTAGTACTTGTTTGATTATATAACATATTAATAAATTTAAATTCAAATTCGATTAATCTCCCTCTATTTTTTCAAAACCTAATATCCCTCACCATTAGTTTCAAAATATCTTTCTTATAAGATATTCATGTTTTACATATCATCTTTCCCCTTCTCATAACCCATATTTGGAATTAAAAAGTTATTTAAAGGGTTTTTGGTAGGTGTATCATTCCAAATAAATTAACTAATTTCTCCTCGATCTATTGATTACATTCCCCAATCATAAAATATTGATTAAATATTTATTCAACCCAATCCTCTTAGTTAAAAAATTTCTTACTTGGGTAGTCAACCCTTGATGTGTACTATATTAATCCAACCAAAAAAATCAAGCTAAGTATACCCTGATTATTGAAAACACCCCAAATTGGGTTTTTATTATCTTTGATATATGAGGTCCATTTTAACATATATAGTGGATGGATATACCATCTTAATATTTTAGTTTTAAGGATTTTCATTCTTATGATTAAAATCCAATTTTCTATTATCACATTCATTATTAATATTATGTATATTTTACATAAGTTATTAAAAATGTAGGATAAAATTTATGTATAATATGGTTATATTTTATTACATACTACATTCTGGTTAATTCGGTTATTAGGTGATTATGGAACCTCTACAGACATCTAAAATAAAAAATTAAACTAATAGAAATATAATATAAGAGGAATTATGTTGATATTATCTAATGGTTAGTTTATCTAGCCAGTGATAAACTTTTCATGACCCATCCCAGAGGGGTCTGTGTCATGACTACCCCAATACTACTACCAATAGGCTAGGGGGTGGTGAGTAGCACCGATTAGGCATATCAAATAAATGGGAGGCAATAGAATAAAGTACATGTACACATACACACATCTCAAAGCCACAAAAATGATGAAATATAAAAACCACTATGTAAAAAATTCTTGTATACTACTAAGATCCCACAATAGAGCACAATAAAATGTAAAGTAAAGTAAACATGGCTAGAATACAGACCCACCACAATGAAACTGTAATAAAAGTCCAACCTATGATAAAAGGCATTAGTACTACTTTCTAAAAGCCATAGGAACACACCTTAGTCTGTCTAGTCTCACTAAGCACTGTTTTGTCCTGGTTCGCCTAGGAATCCGTAAAAATATTTATTGTATTCACAAGACATAAAACATGTGTGAAAATCATATGCAGGGGTGAGTATAACAATACTCACTAGGACTCCCTGAAACAACCATGAAATAATACAAAGAAATATAGAGTCAAATATATATAAGTATATATCTACAACACATATAACAAGAATATCCAGATATACTCAGGAGAGACACCATGACATCATGTGGTCATAACCAACAACCATCTATAAGATTTTTCTCTAAGCATGCTTGTTCAATAATAACATACTCCTCAATCCATGATATCATTAGAGACACTCTATTAAGAGGTCTATCTCATTTAGGCCCCACCAAAATAGAATACATTGGTTAAGGAAAAATATGATACAAAGAGGGGGGATATCGCCCAGAGACATTGGGGGATACCACATATCATGCCCAGTACTACTGTGGGATACCACATTCCTAATCTAGATCAACCCTCTATATAACGGATCACGCCCAGACACACTGGGTCATGCCCTGAACCCTACCAATGTGGCCTCCTAGATAGAGGATCATCAAACTACTCTAGGAGGTCAAATAATTCCACAAACTCTACTAGGGGTGATATAGGAGCACATTTCATTCTCAGAGAGGGATACCATACTGTATCTGAGCCTTAGCCTCTAGAGGGGATTACAATCTAGGGATGTAGATGTAATGTCATACTAAACCCTCAAAGAAATGACCATGGGAACTCTTTAAAACTATTATTTTCCAAATAGAAAACTCACCACTTGTCTCAATAATATTATCCCAATGATAGGGTCTCAACACTATGAATGGATTGTAAATTTAATTTAATATTTAAAAGATATTATCATTTGAACGAAACTGCCTGGAGCCATGCCGGGGGTCTACAAACCTACCACAATGGTATGTCCCCAATTACTATGGTTGAATGCTACAGCTAGTCAACATACCGAACTAATAGGTTGTGTTGTCGTTACACCAAAGGTCAAAAGTCATGATCAACCATTGTTGTCGGTGCACCTGTAGTTGTTCAAGATGTTGTGGCCCCATGATCGACCGTCATAATAAACCAAAATTGGGATCTTCCCCAGTTTCCATGGGTCTGACCTAGATATTTCTTGACCCACTAACCCAACCCAACCTACTAACTCGACCTGCTCCGTCTTCCTAACCCATACCACTTGCTAGATCTTCTCCACATCCACCGCAACTCCATGTCCACCACTGCATCCGTTGTTTCTGTATATGCCATCACCCCACTACCTTCGAGGACTCTGCCACTACTTTCCACCGCCAGTCTCTACTACCATGCTTTTGTTCCCTTCAACAGACCATCAAGCCTCTAATAATGCCTAAAAAAGCCAACAATTTTAGATTCAAGCTTTGTGCATCCTGATCTACACATATCTGGCCTTAGTTATCAATTCAACTCAAATATGGGCGTCAGATATTGTTTGAGACCACCAAGATATGCTGAGATGGGAACCGTAGGGTTTCATTGGTGAACAATGCGAAGAATAGAGGGAGAAAAGCACAAAAATAAACCATCATGAATGAACCTCATATGTTGTTCATGTTGGGATCAATCCATTTACATTATAATGATAGACGAAGAGGAATAAATCAATGAACAAAAACAATTCCTTTAATTTTAAATCTAACAATGATTCATGTGTAAATTTTTGTTCGTTGAATTGATTCGAGTTTTTCCAAGGTTAATAAAGGTATGGAATTCACAATATAAAACATCTTACCTCGATTTGGATCAGTCACTGATGAATAATAGTCATCATGTCATTTTCAATCCTCAATCCATCTTCATTACTTATAAGGAAGTCCTAGGGATTTTTCCAATGATACTATAGAGGTTCCATAGTTATGTCGATAACTTAGTAATTTTTTACAAAAGGACACATTTAATGTTTTTCAAAATTATGGCTCAAAATATTTTTTATTAAATAATTATATTCCTTTTACGTTCTGTGATAATTTTTTTTTCAAACGATGCACGCCGAATAAGGTTAGGTTGCACCTAGCATAATGATACTATTATGAACTCAACGGTGCCCAAATACTTCGGATTCATGAATCCATTTAATACATTTTCTATTTTATTAGGAAAATCGCGTGTGTGTGCAATTAAATATTTTAATAATTTTGAAAACTTTATTCAGGGTACATAGGGCCTCAAAATTTAAGGTCATATTAGTGCATGGTCTTCAAATCATTGAATATAATATCTAAAAATAATACATGTAAAATCCAAGATGTTAAAATCTCTCAACCATTGGGATTGACATTTCCAAAAAGCCAAAAGAAGGGATACTCAATCATATGAGGGTAATAATAACGAATCTGAGCCTCCTGCTCATGCGTACTCTCATAGAGATTGTTGTGCTGCCACTAGGCACACACTAAAAGAAATAATTTCCTATGAATGATCATTTCCTGTTGATCCTTGATCTCTACTCGGTACTCACCAAAATAACTCCATCCTCGATATCTAGCTCTCCGCAGTTGATGATGTGTAATGGGTCATGCTTGTTTCTCCTTATATTCGACACATGGATGATGGTGTGCACCCAATCAAAATATGGTGGTATAGCCAAGTGATACACCACCTTGCCAAATCTATATAGTGTATGAAAAGGGCCGATGAACCTCGTAGATAGCTTTTCACCCGAGACAAATATCTATAATCCCCATGAAGGTTAAACCCGATGGAACACATTGTATCCTTCCTCAAACACCAAATGCCTATGTTTTAGTTTATTACAAGACTTATGATGTCTTTGTATAGTCTTCATCCTCTCTTTGATGTTTTTTACCTTCTCTGTAGTTGCTCTAACCAACTCTGTGTCCATGAGTGATGACTCTCCTAGGTCATTCCATCAATGTGGCGACCTATAGGGTCACCCGTACAATTCCTCGAATGGTGTCTTACCAATGGTGGAATGGAAGATCTTTTTGTATGAAAATGCCACCAATGGTAGGTGATCCTACCATATATAGACTATGTCTGACATGCACGCCCGGAACATGTCCTCAAGAACCTGAATGGTAATCTCATTCTAGCTATCCATATGTTTGTGAAATGCTATGATCATGCGTAGTTGGGTCCCAAACACCACCATTAATTTCTTCCACAATCGGGATGTAATTCATGGTTTTTGATCAGAAACCATAATTTATAGAAATCCATGGATTCGTACTATCTTCTGCACATAGAGGAATCTAAAACTCCCTACTGAACTCTGATCTCGGATAGCTAGAAAGCGTGCTGACATGGTGATTCAGTCAATGATCACATAGATTTCATCATGTCCCCTTCATACCTGTTGTAAAACCGTCATTAATTACAAATTTATCACATCACACTTCTATTCTGGAACCAAAAAGGGTTGAGATAATCTCACTAGAACCTAGAGATCAACATTCACTTGATGACAAGTAAGGCATTTAGAAACAAACTCTGCAACTCCTTCCTTCATACATGGCCACTAAAGATGATGTTGGAGGTCATGGTACATCTTTCCCACACATGGATGTACCACCAAAGGGGATGTATGAAACTCCATGAAAACCTCCTCCGGATACTCCACTGGTACTATTTTGTGTCCTCTAAAAAGAAAAATGTGCTCCTATACTTTCAAGTATCCATCATAAGCAAGTGCTATAAAAAATGTGCACATAGGGTATCGTAGTTAGTATCCACAATATTTGCCTCCCTAAATAGATGTAAGAGTGAAGGGGTGATAACCATCGACTGGAGGTAAGACTCTCCATCTCCATCCAAAAGGGGTAACTACAACAAGGAAAACTACTCTAATGCCTCATTCAAAAACTGTGAAATGGATCTCTTACTGATGAAATATACCACTAAATTCCCCTGACCAAGAGTTTAGAAAATACCCAATTCATATCCTGTTGGATCTCTAGCCATTGCCTCTATCTCAAGTTCAGATCCTTCTGAGAGAAGTAATACTAAAGACTCTTATGATTATAGTAGATGACAAACCACTCTCCCATCAGGAACTATCTCTACATGGTCAAGGACAATACTGCCCTCAATAACTCAAGATCCTGGGTTGCATTATTCCTATCATGTGGTCTCAAATAGTGTGACCCATAGGCAATCACTGCTTGCGTATACATCATGACACATCCAAGCCCATCCCCTGATGCATCACAAAACACCATGTACTTGATGCCGTCATCCAGTAACCTTACGATCAGAGTACTCATCAACCTCGACCTCAGCTCTTAAAAGCACTTTTAACAGTTTTCATTCCACAAGAATGGCATCCCATTTTGTGCCAAAGATTTCATGTGTGATGCAACTCCGGAGAAGTTTGGTACAAACCTCTAACATTACCCTTCCAATCTAATGAAACTTCACACCTAAATAACACTCTTTGGTGGATCCCAAGAAAGAACTAGCTCAACCTTCAATGGTACCACTATAAAACTATCCCATTAAATGATGTGTCCTAGAAAATAGACTTATAAAATCCAAAACTGAAATTGTGAGAGTTTCCTGTAAATTTGGTTCTCTCAGAGTGTTTCAAAGACCATTATTAAATGGATCGTGTTATCCACCCTAGACATCGAGTGAAGTAGGATTTCATCGATGAATACCACCACAAATTGTTCTATGTAATGATGAATGATCCATTTCAGGAGTACCTTGAACAATAATGGGTCATTTGTTACACAAAATGGAATTACAAATTAATTATAGTGATTTTAATGACATATGAAGGTCATCTTCAATATATCATTATCTCGTACTCAAATCTGGTTATAGCATGGTCTGAAATCAATCGTTGAGAACCATATCACCCCTTTCAATTGATCAAAGATTTCATCAATCTTTATTAGTAGAAAACAGTTCTTCACGCCCACCTAGATTATGTGTCTGTAATCCACACATAACCTTATGCTCTTGTCTTCCTTATTGGAAAACAAAACTAGAGATACCCATGATGATACAATGGGTCTCACAAATCCCTTACAATGAAAGTCCTCCAACTGTAACCTTAGCATACAAAGCTCTGAGGTATCCATATGATATGCAGGTGTAGATATTGGTCTCTTCACAGAGTGTAGATCAATGTAGAAGTCCATATCCCTATGTGGAGGTAAACCTGAAACATATTCAGGAAAGCCGTCCTCATAATCCACCGCCACTATAGGAAACCATGGAATCATCACATCTACTATATCCAATGTGAGACTAGACAACATATGAGTAATAGACTACACCCTCCTAGATGTGAGTCCATCCTGCACTACCTAAGTCTAATTTTCACTAACAAATAAAACCCTTGTTCCATCACTGTGGACACATTGCACTATTCACCTAAAACAGTGAATTTGAGCATAAAATTGGGATAACTACTCTATACCAATAATAAATTCATAATTCCTCAAATCTACTACAACGATATCCCAACTAAAACACTCTCTTCCAAGAGTCAGGTCACACTATCGGCACCAGTGTGTGATCGTCGAGTCTCTTCCTAAAAGAGTCTTCAAGTGTAATGTTCGAGTAAATGGTTTAACCGAAATATTCGTGTCCCCAACAAGATTCATGTAAAGAAAGGAATGAATAGAACCTGTGAATATCAAAACATTATTTAGGTTGTAAGAGACATAGATCATACCTTGTTTCATCCCTGGAGACTCAGGATCATAAGCCACCATTTCCTACTTCTGGCCTCATTCATATCCACTAGATTTCTAAACCTAGTTTTGACTACATAGGGGTGGTGGTGGTAACATGTAAAAATGTCGACCACCTCTTACTGCTATCCCATATCCTCTTCCATGTACACTACCCTACAGACCAACCTACTTTTATCTCTACCTCTACCTTGGTGCTCCCTTGACCGTCTTCTGATCAGCTGCAAGATGGGTCTGAAAATATAATTACAGATGTCCCCAACCACTGCATGAGTAACACTATTTGTACCTAGGTTGATTCAATCCACCCTTGGAGCCCTAAACCACTAAACCTAAGTCATAGGATCACTCTTTAAATCACCTGACCCACTTGGATCCCTAAAACTACCATCATCTACCGGTTTCCGAGATATTAACTACTTGATACCCACTACTAGCTCCCACTACTGGTGTCTTCTCTTTAAGAATAATATCCACTATAAAGGCTCACCCACGTACCCTAGAATAGGAAGAAATAAAAAAGGATATCACTGATGATGTCGCAGTGTAAGACCTGATCAAAGTTATGAGCCCTGAATAATTGGTCTCATACCATATCCGAGGAGTAACATAAAATATCTATAAACTTCTCTAAATACTATACCACAGTCATACCACCCTTCTGTAGATGAAGAAGATCTTCTATTTGTTCTGATCGCATTATGGAAATATATAAATCCTCTATTAATACAAGTTTAAAGTTGTCATAGGAGAGAGATGTCTCATTATGAGTCTGAGCCACCAAGCTCCACCATCACCCTAAATAGCCTTGTAGAGGACTTGTTTCAAGGAATACCATTTGATCGGCAAGCGTCATCAGAGGGAAAAAACATGGTTTAATGCCTATATCCAATCTTCTTCGAACTGGGGGGTCTAGATAACCATGAAACTAAGGAGGTAGATACATATGAAACATGTGAAATTCACATAGCCTGGATGAATCTTTATCCAGTATTTATGGTATTATATTCTGCTCAAAATGTGGTGGTATAGTTGACAAACCACCTGGAGTTGATATCTCCAGTATTGTAACCTATTCCAATGCCTCTTCACTAGGTGGATCATCCTTAGGATCACATGGGGGAATCCTGGGTGGCTCACTATGTAGAGGCATCCTGAAATAAACAAGACGTACCAAGGTCAACAGATTATATTTGGGGAGCTAACTCAAGAAGGATATGGAAAACCTAACCATTACTCTCTGATTAATGTACCTATATTTTCCCTACAACCAATGTTTTCATGTATTGAGTCAAACATTAGGAAATATGAGTCATGTTGTATAGTTACGTTGGCTTCCGCACCAACACTGGAGTCCCTCAACTGAAATCCAAACCCAAAACACTTAACAACGTTTCCTTAAAATAATACAAAAAATTCTTGGTCATAAATTATAACCTAACCTCATTTTATACCACTATGTCACAACCCATCCCATTGGGATCCATGTCGTGAATACCCCAAGCTAGCCTCAAATAGGTTAGGGTTTGGTGACTAGCACCGAGTAGGCATATCCCACAAATAGGTGGGATTATAAAAAAGTACCTATACACGTTCACACATATCCAATCCAAAATATGATAAAATATATAAACCACTATGTAAACATAGCATATATACAACTAGGATCCCACAAAATAATACAATGGAAAGAAATCTAAAGCAAATTGGGCCAGAATACAAGACCATAACAAAGTATCTCTAACACAACTCTAACAAATGATAAAAGGTACTAGGAATGATGTCTGAAGGAGATAGGAACACACCTTAGCCTTACCGGTCTCCCTAAGCACTATTTAGTCTTGATCCATCAGGTGGTCATAACCCACTACCAGCTATATGATTCTGCTCGAAAAATTCTTATTTCCTGATAACATTCTCCCCGATCCATGATATCAACAAATATACTTAATGAAGAGGTTTATCTCATTTTGGCCTCATCCAAAGAGATCACATTGGTCAAGGAAAATTGTGATATACATTGAGGGTATTGCATCAAAAAACACTGAGGTATACCAAGAATCATGCTCGATACCGCTGGGGGATACAACATATCCAATCTAGATCAACCCACTGTATATGGGATCATTCCCAGAACCACGAGGGGATTCCACATACCCTACCAATGTGGAACTCTAGATGAAGAATAAACACCATGCTCAAGGTGGTCAACCAACTCCATATACTCCACTAGGGGTGATAGAGGATCATACATGAATACCGTTGATGGATACCATGCTCTATCTGAAAGTTAACCCCTCTAGAATATTTCAATCCAGTGATGTGGATATATTTTAGTGATGAACCCTCGGGGAAAAGACTAAGGGAAATCTCTCAACCTATAGTGGTCCAAACTAACAAATCACCAATTCAATCAATAATACTATATCAACATTAAGGTCTCAAATTCGTAAACGGATCATAGATTGGATGCTCCGTTTAAGAGATATAATCATTTGAGAAAATTGCACACAACCTTGCCAGGGGCCTATGAACCTACCACTGCAGTATGTCCACCTATTGCTCAGATCAACTGATGTGGTTGGTAAAATTACCATGTGGAATGTCTGTTCGGTCACTTTACCCACAACTGACCATCTTGATCAACCTTCGTGGTCGACCGTTATGGTTAGTGCACCCACGGAAGCTCATGATACTATGAACCCATGTTCGACCATCATGAACGAATGTCACAGTCAACCGTCATGGTAGAATACAATTGGGCTTTATGACGGATTCCATGGGTCTGACCGAGCTCTCACCTGGCCCGTTGGCATGACCCAACCTTCCGACCCGACCGAACCAAACTGCCTAACCCAACTTGCTTTCTCATCCCATTCCGTATCTGCCACCACATTTTTTGTGGCATCCCATCTCATTTGCTTCATCCCACCCCATCAGTCTCCAATGCTAGCGTGCACTCTTCTACCACGTCGGTGGTCCATTCCACAGATCATAATTCTTCCTATGATGACCGAAAAAAGTAAAAGGATTCAGATTCAAGCTTCTGGGTCTTCATCTACGTAGATCTGACCACTTTTTTATATTGACCTCAAATCTGGGGGTCTGATCATGTTCAAGATCACCCAGAAATGTCGATATGGGAAACAAAGGCTTCCAATGATGTAGAAAATGAAAAATATATAAAAAAAATCACAAACATAATCCTTAAGGAATGAACTTTGATCTTTGATCTAGTCACCCTCGGTTCATTTACATTATAAAGATAAAATAAGAGGAATAAATCAACGAACCAAATTAATTCCATAATATTGAAATCTATAGATGATGTGCACATCTATTTATGTTTATTGAATTGATTCTCATTCTTCTGGGATTAAGAATATGATATAATTCACAAGAAAAAACATCCAACTTCGATTTGGATCAGTCACTGATGAATAATAGTTTTCGCATCCTTGTCAATCCTCCATTCATCTTCGTTCATCAGACAGAATTCCTAGAGCTATTTCTAATGATCCTACATTGGTTCCATAGTTTTGTAGCTATCCCTAGAAATCTAAAATAAGGATAAATTTAATGCTTGTCCAAAATATTTTTTATTAAATAATTTTATTCCTTTTATGTACCGCGAGAGCTTTTTCACAAACATCCCACACCGATTAGAGTTAGTTCACACTTAGGGTTACGAAACTATTCTGAACTCAACAGTTCCCTCATATATTTGATATGCGTACCTATTTAAGAGGTATCACACTTTTTTAAGAAAAACATGCACACATGTAATTAAATAATTTAATATTTTTAAAATCATTATTCAAATCACATCGGGCCTCATTATCACACACCATATCAGATTCTGGTCTCAAAATCATTCCATATAAAATCAAAAAATAATACAAAGAAAATTCAATAAGTTACAAAACTAACCTATGAACCTAAGGGAAGACACCTTGAATTTTACCTTTTATTGTTATTTCATTCAACCTTACTTCCTATATATTTTTTTGGTTTTTTTTTTCCACAGCTTCGAGACTTAGAACAACTCCTCTCACCTAGGGTCTCTGTCCTTTTATAAAACATTACTCACATTCAAGTGAGAGGATCCATTGGATTTGATAAAGGGGGATTATGAAATGAAATGATGGACATGAAGTCCTTTAAATAATAAAGATGATAGGATAACACAAAAACCATCAATTTTAATATAACTATAATAAATTAAAAAGATACTAATCATATTCATAGGGTAGCTCTAATCCCATTATAATCTGCACATCTAACAATGAGAAAACATTTTCAATATAGTTATCATTTTATTTGATTATTTTTTTATTTAGGATAATGAAAAATGTATTAGTACAATTAATTTAATTTATCTCAATTCAATCCACAAATCCTTACACACAAACATTTATAAATTTTAACAATGTTAATTTCACTAAATTTTAATTAAGTAAATAATTGTACTCGGAGGAAACTGTATGTGCTTATCGAAATATTAACAAGGAAATTGATTTAGTAAATAATCCTAAATCCTATAAAATGGAATTTACTATCAAATACATGAAAAACAAAACATACATGAATAGTTTTAATTGAATATTAAATATTTCTTTATGAAATATTTGTCCCAATATCTATAACAGACTACACAGTGTGTACAATGTTACACAAGGTGTACTATCTTCTACCTATGTCCATAGAAATTCCTTCAAAGTAGGAGTATTTTTTTATCATTGATGAATTTGTGTTTTACTAATTTTAATCATCCTGCATAGCCAAAGCCTCAGAGTAGCACGAACTTCTAGTCCATATCTCAAGGATTTAATGGAAGAAACCAGTCATAGATATTTAACGGATCTAAACTATCTCATAATAATAAACTATACCCATATATTCCATAGAAAATAAATAATTTATCATATTAGTAAGAACCAATTTAATGAAAGTGGGTTTCCAATCATTTTTAAATTGTATCACCTAAAATGACCCCAAGAGTTAGATCAAATTGTACCCAAAATTCAATCACCAAAAATTATTTTTCCAAAGTGAATTTAAAGGAAGATACATTACTCATTACTCCAAATGAGATAGAAATTTTGGATATAAATAGAATTTTGGAAGATAAATAATAAAATATATTTCAAAAAATATTTTTACAATTTTCACAAAAAGATGATGTTACAAATTGCAATAGAAAGTTTCTATGAGAAGTTTATGAGAAATTTTTTTGAAAACAGTTATTGGTAAAGGAGTCTCATTAATGGATCCTTGAATAATACATAACGTTTTTCATAGGATGTGTGAATGGGAAAATAACAAGTATGATTAGAAAATGAAAAACCTTTTCAATGTTTTATAAATGCATTTTTTGAATCGTGCACCACAAAAAGGGTTAACATAAAATCATCTTAAAAAAGAGGAAATAGAAATATGAATATAAACAGAATTAAAACATATTTAGATTTAAAAATAAGGAAATATAATATTTATATCCAGAAAAAATATTGATATAGAGATAAAACAGTCAATAAAATGGATTGGAATTATTCTTAACAATGTTATACTTTTATTTGAATAAAATTAATAAAGGGATATTCTTTGAATTAAATATATAAATTTTCACAAAGTTAATGAGAAATCATCATAAAATAAAATATTATGGTTTTAGAAACAAAATATAGAAGAAATAAGTTCATGTTTATGCGTTATAACTCAAAGAAAATAGGTTTGAGTTAATACAATTCATTACAACATTGATATCTCTTGAATCAAAAACCAATAAAATATAGAAATTGATAGAGTTTTTAATATAATTTAAATTACATTAAATTACAATGAAAACATTAATAGGATATTATATACTCCAAAAAATATAATGTATGCGGTGAATATGGAATATGTCTCAAAGGAAGAATGGTGATATCAGAAATTCTTTCCTTAACTGTCTACTACTACAAATGTTATATAACCTATTGTATAATACAAATAATCTTCTTAAAAAACATTTCAGAATCTTATTCACATATATATTAATATATATAAATAATATTCAATTATAATAATTTATTATGCGTTTATTATTTATTTATAGTTCATTTTCATCATCCGATGTTAGATATTTGGATTATTTTGTGCATGATTTAAAATGTTGATATTAATGATCATTAATTGATACAAATTTAATTATTATTATAATTTCCATGGTACTAGAATATATTCTTAATAATTATTAATAATGATTTAATTTTATTTCCTGAGAATTTTAGTCTTGATTTTTGAAGTTGATATCGAGGATGATATATTTTTTCAATGATATTAGTAATTGAAAGGTGGTATTTTAAAAATATGTTTAAAAAATTAATATTACCATTTTAAAGAAAATATTATTTTATTTTACCATTAATAATATTTCAGTATTAATCAATGATGTAAGTTTATAGAATTGTTCATATAGGTTTTTAAACCAACCCAAACATGAGTATTACATATTTAATGGATATTTAATAGTATGATATGATTTAGTTGTAATAATATTATTCCATAATTTTAAGTGAATTATTTGAGTTTTATAAGTGTTATAATTTAAAATTAGGAAGGGTTATAAGAAGATAATTTATTAAAATATATTACATATAAATAATTAATATTTTTTCCCTAGTATACTCATGTTTCGCTGATAAATTTACAATGATACCTCATTATTTATATTGTTCATGGAATATCTAATTTATCTTCCTAAAATATTTATAATTATATAACTTTCATATTAATTCATTAAAAATATTATAAACATCAATGTATTGGGAAAATGAAAAATGAAACACATCATTCCATATAGTTAGTAGTCTGTATGTATACACAGATGAAATTTTCATATTCAAAAGAATTTATGAATAGATGAAAATAGAAAGACATGGATATAAAAATAACATATTCTAGTGTCTTTAAACTATAATTATCTTTATTACATTCCAATATATCTTTTAGGTACATATATTTAGAGATATAGGTCATATATTTTATATAATAAACCCATATATATAAACATAAAGTGGAAACTATTAATTAATATCCATTTTCCCCAATATATATGATTTTAAATTAAACACATTATAGTTCATGAGAAAACATTTTGACTGTCATCATGAATTCTTATTTTACCTTAAACATCATTGAAACCTATGGAAAAAATTTTAAGACATGAAATGATCCCCAAACACTCACTATGTTACAGAAATAGAAAGAAAGAAACTGTTATTCTATAAATACTTATAGAAAGTTTCCTTTTTTAAATATAAACTTTGAGATTGAAATAAAAAATTATTACCCAAAAAATCACCTTCTCTTCCCAAATAATTTCGTAATACATTTCATATGAAATATTAATGGCATAGTAAAACTCATAAGGTTTAATTGAAATCTTGAGGAACAGATATCGTCTTTTACACAACGTGATACATTTCACCCTTAAAATATAGAATGTACAATACATTAAATATAATATCATTATCCTACATTGATAAATAATAGGATTACTATAAAACACAGATATATTGTTTTGGTAAATTGGGAAAAAATTTAATATAACTCTTACAAATGGGATAACCTTAATTTTTACACAAATAATAACTATCCCGATAACACATAAAATAACTATCATGGTTACTATTAGAATACTCACCACAATATATTCCCAGAATATCATAGGAGAAGCCTAATTAGTTATCTAAACCCCTTTACCCATTTCCTTGGAGATAATTAATGGGATCACACATCCTAATTTTATTATGGGACACATCCTCATAAACAATTACCAATAATCTTAAAAACTACATTAAATACTGCCTCATAAAAATGTTCTTTTACCTAATAAAAAACACTTTTTGATATTGATACATCTATTCCAGTTTAAAAAACATTTTTAATCTAACATGAATGTAGGGAATGAGGGTATTCCTTTGAATAAGATATGAAATCTTTTATATGAATCCAAAAATGATATAACTGTTATAGTAGTGGTAATGTTCATTATCACTATATACGTAAAAATAGAACATTCTTTTGTCTTTATGTAAATAAAATCAATCCATTTTGTAAATATTTTCCTTTTGGAAACATTTAAATGAAAGTAAAAAAGAAACATAAAATTCTCTTTATAAGTCCTCACTATCCATATAAATTATTCGAAAAAATAATTATAAATATATGGACATCTAATAAAAAGATATTTTTAATGGAAACGTAAAAATATGGTTTTTAAAAAGAATGTCCCCTACCTTGACTCCGACTCATTGTAAAAATTATTTATATTCATGTATAAGAAACATTTGTTAATTATTTACTTTCATTAGAACTTTTTTAAGTTTATTATTCTATTTATATCACTTATTACATTTTAATAACAATTTCTTAATCGTTAAAGTTTTCATTAGATGTATTAATAATATTAAGTTCAAAAATATAAAATAACACGAGTTGGTTGAATATGGTGAGAGTTGTAAATATACACTCATAAACAAAAAAAAAATCATGAAAAATTATAATTCTTATTCATAAATTTTAATTTTAAATTCAAACAATAAATGTAATTTAAATTTAACAACATTACAATCATAGAGATTGTTAGTCGTATGTACGCATGAGTAGCATTTCCATTTTCCATGATCATTATAGATTGAAGTTAAGTATTATTTTATCTTTATATAATGATAATGATATCATAAATATCATATTAATTGTATAAATAAATTTATATATGTCATCAATGTTTTGTGGTGATAGAAAATGTATCACATCACTTTATGGATGTGGTAGTCCACATATACACATAAATTTCATTATCATTTTTTAGTTAATTTAAATTCAAGAAGTTAAATGATATATAATATTTTTATAATTATAAATATTAAATAAATATAATATATAAAAATTAATTCCATTATTATAATTTATCTGTGTGAGATGATTATGGAAATCTAATTACACCGGTTCGCGAGGCGGTAGTCCTCCATACACAAAAATGATGGTTTCATTTTCAATTTTATAAACGAGGATGTGGATATATGTTATTTAAATAAAATAATAAAATATAATTATATTCATGATATTGGGTTTTGTATTTTAGCAGGGTTTATGAATACTTGAAGCATGTAGTATAATAAATAAAATTACAACACGTGGTCAAAACTGTTCCTCTTATTTGGAAAGTCTCTTTTCCCTAACACCATAGGAGCTCTAAGATCTCTATTTTAAAAAAACTAAGTCCAGTAGAGTCTATTAGGGGATTATATTAATGTATTTTGTAAATTATTAGATGAAAAAAATTCTTTTTATATGAAATGGAATGAAGATAAGAGGCTCTCTTTTAAAATAGTGTGAGGGAAATCTTGGGAATTCTGATAACTATAAATTCATATAAATATAATTTTTTGTAAAAATCAATTTAAATTGATCATATTAAAATATACGATTATTATGAGCATAAATAATATCAATTTTTTTTTGACATGTTTAGATTCCATTTTTACCCTTATTATTTTGTTTTAACACTTACTTATCCCTTTTGAAAATTACAATAATATTAAAGTTGTATAAATATTAAGGGTTAATAATGATACAATAATATGATAAAATAACCATAAATAGACCATGGTTAATATTTTAAAACACATATTAATACCATGTCTAATGATATTATTATTAATAATTTTATATCATTTAACAAATTATTATTTCTATAAAATATCAATAATATCAATTTCAGAACTATTCATTTACTATTTCCATTATAAAACCAATAAAAAATACGAATTTAAAGAAAATAATAAATCCAAATAAATTATTTTTATAAATAAAATTCCTATGTCACTGTAATTATTTATAATTATACTACTTATGATATTTTTAATATCATTTATTTTCTTTTTTACTTTAATTGAACAGTTACTACATCTGTATTGTGTAAGCATTTAAGATACTTATTTATTACTAAAATTTTTAAAATAAATTTCCTTGAGGTGGATAAATCATTTATATTTCAAATTGAAATATATAAATTAATATATCCTCTTATTATACTCATGTTAAATATATTATAGTTATTAAAAATAAGAGTGTGGCATTTTTTACTTTTATTTACATAAAATATTATAAATGTCATATTTGAATATAAATTTTAACAAAATCCCATATAATATAATTTTGGATTATTATGGATGAAATTGACTCACGAAATAATATCAATTCATGTTTTAAGGTCATTTTTCTAGTCCCTATCATATAATTTCTAACAAATAATTACTCAATTTTCCTTTAACCATGGTAATGAAAATTTAAATGGTTACTATTAAAATTGAAAAAAATTAAAAGGGAACTATTTAAAAAAAATTGAAACAATAATAAAAAATTTAAATAAAATTTCAAAAGAAAAATAATATATGTAGAATAATGTAATTTAAAATTAAACTAGAACAAATTTGACAAAAATGGTTTTTTTGAAAAATGCCAATTTTATTTATGATTTTTTATGCTAAATTTAATTATAATATAGATTTAAAAACATTTATTGTATTATTTAAAATAAAAACTGTCTAATTAATGTTTAAAAAATTTTAAAATATATTTTTAAATTGAAAATAATAGAGAAGAAAACACAGTTTTCAATAAAATCAGTATTTTTCACTATTTATTAAAAATCATTTTTTAGAAATATCACAAAAAATTATTCCTATGATAATTTTAAAATTATGATTTCAAAATTGATATTATATTTTTCAAATTCAAATTCAATTTTGTTTAAAATCATGATTTTAAATAAAACTGTATAATTTATAAAACCCAATTTGGTTAGAATAGAGAATTTTTCCTTTTGAACAACAAATTATCTAATATTTTATTATTAACTAATGAATATGTAAATATATTTTATATCACTATTACATAGGTTGTTACATCCTTATACCCTATTTTAAATTTATTCCTCTTGGTTTAATTAACATATTAGACGAACATGGATATCTTTTCCTTATAAAATCTTTATATTCCCATATTGCCTATTCAATCATGTGGTTTCTATAAAAAGAATTAATCTGGATAATTATCATTCTCCTATCTAATTTATCTCAATGGAAAAGAATAAAAATAGGGTTTTCTTCAAAATAAAGGTTATCTTATAACTAATCCATATCATCGCCCCAACCTTGAGATGAATCTGAAACACACTTTCATAAAATTTATAGATGAAAAAAACTGTGTAGTTTGGATAATTTTGGAGGAAAGGATACTCATTAAGAAACTAACCAAGATTTATCTTTAATTTTTCATTGTCTAATTTACTATGGACTTATATTCCCTTTTTAAAAAAATAAGAAAGCTTTTCCTAGGTGATAATTTAAGAAAACAATTATCACCTACCTTGAAATAATAATCATTCCTCTAGTTATCCACATAACTATTCTTAGAGATCTAATCCATCCAAATATGTTTTGGAATTACAATCACCATTTTAAACATTTCCATTATGAATTTAAGTGACATCAACTTCCTTTAACCCACTCCATCCCAAAAATCATCACTTCGACGTCGCTTCCCTTATAATGCCTTAAAACGTTACATCAATATACTAGAAAAAAAAATTATGTTATAAGAAAACTCAACTAAACAAATTTGTAGATCCCAAAATATATTGTATGAAAATACAAAAGAAAAAAACATATATTATAAGGTATTTATCATTCATTCATACTATTCATTAGATTAATGATATAAAGTTGTACTAGAATTTAATTCAGTACATAATGAATTCTGATATCTTTTACAAAAATTTAATTGAAACCTGCGATCACGTAAGATACAATGGAAAGAGGAAAAATATGTATCCTGACTATACCATTATGATAAATTCTATAATTATAATCAAAATATAAATTATCTCTAATGGGATGTAAATGTAAGTATTTAATTATTCGACCAACAATATCCCAAATTGGATTGTTACCTATGATGGGTCCAAAAATTTCCACATTCAAGATGATGAAACTTCCATAAAACCAATAAAATGAATGATATAAAATATTGAAGAATATTGAAGAAAAATAATCAAAGGGGATGTGACCTCAAATTACAAATCCCATCTTGAACCACCCCTCTGCATGGAAATACACTGCTTTTTAATGAACCTGTGAACTAAATAGTTCCTGATATGAAGATGGTGGTGTCAGTGAGAAAAAACCATATACATTTTTTTGGGATCAACACAATTATTTCTTCCCCTATAAACCAGCATACCCATGAACTATGTACTTTGTGGGATAAGTTGAAATTTCCAGCACCTGCAAAAAATGCCCCAAAAAAATGAGATTCTATAAAAAACGGTTTGCAACCCATCATGATAGACCAGACAAGAAGGTTTTTGGTCCCTCTATTCCTCTACAAAAGTTCACTCAGGGGGATAAAAAAAGGTACTCTTAAC
The DNA here is from genome assembly GCA_963277665.1 of Viscum album. Taxonomy (NCBI): domain Eukaryota; kingdom Viridiplantae; phylum Streptophyta; class Magnoliopsida; order Santalales; family Viscaceae; genus Viscum; species Viscum album. Next base: position 2,040,345,757 of record OY728161.1, on the reverse strand, counting down.
GAATGGAAATGGTGACAATCATTGGGAGAGGTTGCGGGAGAAATCCATCCCACACCCGAAGTAGTTTTTCGGATCCATATTGTGAACTATATGAGGTTTTCCCTTCACAGAATCTATCCTGTGAACAATATGGGAAGACCCTCTATAAAATATTACATGCGGAGGCAGTTTCATTTCTGGATTGAGGTGTTAACTTATAAACCCTAATTAATGAATACATTTCTTCGCGGATGGACCCTTCGCGACCATCACATCATGGATGATTCTTCATAGACTCCCCTCCATGGATGTATATTCAATGGAAATCATTTACAGACCCCCCTTTGACGATGATACCTCACTGATGATGATTTTATGAAAATGGTTCATGAACAATCTTATCCATCCAACTCTTATGTGTCCATATCCTTTGATGATGAATGATCGTGAACTCCCCTAGTCAACCAACTCCTATGTAGCCAACCCTATGAAAAAACCATTCACGCCCATTGGTCCATACCATGGGGGTTGAGCCCCCAAAACCCCACTCAGCATCAGTGCTGAGCTACTGTCCTGACCCTTCTAGTCGGCCCCTTCACTACCATCACTAACCCCCATGAAAAATAGTGAGTCACACCGTGAACTTTTTGAGCTAGCTAAACAACATTTTCTTTTGAGTAATTATGCTACCCAAACATATGTCCCTTAAATACCTTTACTCAAGATACTCCTCATGAGACTCCTCAAACCCCATCACCAACCTCCTATGCTAGGTTGATCTAGAAATCAATGGAAAGTCATGGTCTGAATGATTATTACATGCCCGGGAACATTATTTCAATTTATCAAACTCTATGTCCTAGGCGATTTAAGATCTTCATAAACCTCCACTACCGTCAGAAATATAAGGTTATTTTCTTAAGGACACCTTTTCTGGACAATTCACAATATGACCTAGTGGTCTCTGCATATGATTCTTACAATAATGACTTGTCTAGATGAGAAAAATTCATCCTCAAAAGATGATTTTGATAGCTCTGTATTCCCCAATGGATTCCATGAACCATATCATTTCTCATGATTCAAGAACACCATAATCATGATTTATACATTCCTTCTCTCTCATGTTTGAGGCATTCCAGAACATCTCATCCCAATTTTCCTCAAATTAATCATGGTTTCTATATCTAATTATTCCAAAATCTATGGCCTTAAACTATGAGTTATTATCATATATGCATGTCTTTATACTATATGGAACTCTTCCTATCCACAATGTTGTTTTTCCTTACAAAATTAAATTAATTTTTTTTTCATAGTCCCAACAACATGACATTAAGCTATGATTCCATGGTCCAACCACTATAAACAAAAACTATGTGTCATTATCCTATCTACGTGACTTCAAACTACATGAAACTCACATTGAACGCATGAAATTAAACAATATGATTTTAAACATTGAAACATGAAATTAAATTGTGATTTCATAGTCCCTGCAACTCAATCTTATATTGTGATTCCCTCATCCAAGATATATGACTTTATACTATAGTATACCCTATATGAAATTCAAATGTTACAACCACTATGGTAAGACCCTAGCCTTTTTTCTTAGTTGTGTCACTCTTTCTCCACTTCACATCAGCTAGGGATGTATCAAGGTATATTTCCAAACATTACTATCCTATATATAATGATAAGAGAGGAAACATGCACAGTCAAGGCCCCTCTCACTCCCTCATTGGGCTCCAACACCATCCATTATTGTATGGGGAGGGTTGCATGATCATCTGATCTAAAATTTTCTCTTGTTTCTAAATCCGAGCATAACTCAGATGGGATTAGGGATTATTGGTTATCAGGACATTTTCATGACCCAAACTTTATATGGATTTACACCATATATGTAAACCCCAACCATTAACTAAATGGGAAGATCTTATGCATAATAATCTATCATGAACTATATGAGATGCTCTTATGCATAATCCCTAAGTATTCTCCCTCAATGGACCGACCCCAAACAGCAAGAACCAACTCAAATGAAACAATTATAACATTGATTTCCAAGTAAGTATTATACGTAGGAAGCATCCATGAGGTCCAAGCCTTAAACCCAAAAAAACTAATGTTTTCTAGGTCACATCTCTAGTAGTGTTACATTCACTTTGGAAACCATATATCTTCTGTGTATCTTGATCTATATCGGTGTACTCCCCACACTATATTTACTATGAAACCTTTCAAATATATTTCATTTCCTCATGATGTTAAACTACATGGTCATGTCCTTTTCACAAGACCTTAAAAGGTGATGTTTCTAGTAAACCGACACCAAAAAATATATGGGTTCTAATTCCTCTCGCAAGGATACGCAGGAATCCCATCTGATGGGTTAGGTCCTAACATCAAAATAAATCCCTTCCCCTAGATGAAAATGAATTCCATAGCACCATCCCAAACGGTTTAAAACCATCATTATGTGAGTGAACAATAAAATAATCTCCCACTCATCAAAAAATGGTAACACTAATAGAGAACCTCAGATACGTAAATTTCCTTCCATCGATGGAGAACCTTGGTTACATATAGATGATTTTGAACCCATGCGTAATCATGATAAACTAATTCTTTTGGGGTAACCCATGTAAACATTCACAGGAATCAACCATCCATCCAAATATAAATTTTTATTATTAATCCATTTTTAGGAGAAATAGGGAAACCGAAGTTCACAACCATGCACCACTATGTGCTAAAAGAGCTCACAAAATTATTAAACACCAAACTAATATTACTTGACTCAGCTATTTTAAAAAGTTCCCATTGAAGACTACTAACCTAGGTATCTGGATCCTCTCTGATAAGCTCTTCAAAGTGATTGATCATACGTTCCATTGTGTGAATGAATTACTCTGAGTTGATATTACTCTTATTGAAGCCCCGGGCCAGGATTCGATCATGATTATCTATCCACACTTATTGCTCCTCATCGGCATCCACTATCAGAATAAGAATCAACCATGGATTCACGAATATATAAACAAATCTTAATTCTATAACACTCGAAATTTTTATGAGAAATATTTTTTTATGTTATATACATCATTAAATGAATCTTTCACTACACACAACACTGGCTTGGCTTTCTTTACACACAATCGCGACCTTCCTCGATAGCTTGCGTTGTACGCAATACTGAGTTTCACTAAACAACGATATGTTATTAAAATATTATATAAACTAGCCGTTATGAATAGTAATACACACTTTTTTAAATTTTATAAACTTTATCTTTTAAAATTGACTTCGTTTTTGGATTCTGAATATCGAAATTTTTCTTGGGTGAATTTTTGGTATTTTTCTGAAAACTTTCAATTTTTGATGAATAGTGAAAACACTGGGTTACTATTTAATACCAAACATTTTATTTAAATAATTATTTTTTTATTTAAATTAATTTTAGGTCAAAATTAATACATAGTACCTATATAAGTTCAAAGTAATTCATTGGAGTCATTTTATAATAATTTTAGATATAGAAAAATTTTATGAAACTTTTAACCGTCTTTTACCCACCACCTAGGAGAGTTTGAAAATTTACATAAAACATAATTTTACCACTTCTATGAGTGGAATTTAGAAACTCCGAGAGACACAGTTAATATCAAAGAATAAAATTTGGTTCAATAAGATAATAATAATTTTTGGTGAATAGTAACTTTTTACTTTTATTTACCATGGTTAAAATTAAATAGGGTAATTAAGGGTAAAAATGGTATTATTATTATCCTAACAGATGTCCTAATTCTATTGTATAAGTTTAATTCAACCAAAAAAACCTTAGGAATAAAATATGACCATTTAGGTCCACTTGGATTAGATTAGGACATTTAATATTATTTTATTTAATTAAGAGTTAAAGTATTTAAAATAAATGTTTATTAACAAAAACATTTTTAATATAGGGATATAAATAAGATAAATTAGACTATAAATATTCCTTATAAATATAAAAATATTTCATACATAATGTTATTTTATTTATAATTTTTAGATTTTAAATAGTTTAATTTATTTATGACACAATGATGATGTAGTAATTACCATATTAAGGAAATATTAACATAATTAATATTATAAATACCCAAATAAATGTAATTTGAGACTTTTAATGAATTAAAATAATTTTATAGGTTAATATGACTTATTAGTATTTATTTAATTAACTTTTTTTGAAGTAATCGCACTGTTATGATTTTATAAACATGAATTACCAAATAGTGTCATAATTGACATAAAATAGTTTTTAAAACTCATATTATATTATTAATTTTTTTTTGTTCCTAAAAATCTAAGGATAGGTCAAATGACTTAGATAAGGTTATATATATTAATAATGAACCACTTGTGGTGCGTTTGTCATGTTATAGTAAGTTTATTAACCATATAGTGTAAGAAAACAAGAAGACACGGTAAAAGTTAAATTATTTTACTTATAGTTAGATCCAAATGATAAGGTTAAAATAGTAGCCTAAACTTGTCAAAAATCTATTGGTTGAGATTATTTAGACCCATACCCACCTTATCTTAGAAAAAAATCAATTTAGAGCTATTAAAACCCTAATATGACATTATTATAAAATAATATTTTATGTTTCTCCAAAGGTGCCCCTCTCCTCCCTTATAAATGGGCACCACATCCCTCTCCTCCTCACACCACTTTGAGCCCTCAAGCTCAGAAAAAATTTACCAATTTATCTTCTCCACTTCCCTAAAAACATTCTAGAGGTTCTGGTCTTATTCAAAGACCATATTTTGTGCCCTAAGAGGAGGTTAAGAAGAGGCGCTTCAAAGAAGAGGTAATGTCTGTTACCGATTCTTTCAACTTTATTTCTTCTTATACTTACTCTTCTTTAGTTGTTTCATTATTAAGTAATAACATCATCATCACTCATATAAAATTATTTTATTATAAATATTAAAAAAACCCTATTTCACCTTTTATCTATCCTACGGAAAATGAAATCACCGCGCGTGCGTACATACAGAATACCGTCTCCACGCCGTGGTGTACTCTGTTTTCCACCACCACCTTACTTGGAAGGGAATAATGGTGTTAATAATAACTATATATGATTATTTGAAAGTTATATTTATTCTGAAATATTATACATACATTTCAATACAATTCCACGATCATGGGAATGATATCATCGCTCGTGCGTACGTACGACCTACCGTCTCCACGATGTGATGCGACTCGTTATACATGATCTTCAATGCATATGATTATATAAATGAATTGAATTAATAAATATGATATATACTTCACTAATACCATTATGAATATGAGGTATCTATATCCTAAAAATAAGAATGAGAATTTATTCGACAAAACAAGCATAAGAACAAAAAGCAATAAACACCCGAATAACAAGTAGCAATGAAATACTACTAATACGAAGCTAATAATATGACCATATATGATATCATAACAATGCGTACAATTCTAGAATGATTCAATAACATTATTTAAATCATTATACAAGAGGTTCGGACACGTACGAAGCAAATCAGACCTAAGGTAAGGGAAAATCTCACAATCTCATTTTATCTGAGATTGTTCATACTTCAGAATGTACTGGGTAATATTTATCATCCACATCCATGTTTACTCAATATTTAATATTATATATATCATCATACAATTTTTTAAATCAAATTTTACCCTTCGGTGAGTTTTCGGTAAAATATTTGAACGGAATCTATTGTCGTTTTTAGTATGAGGTATTTTTTTGACTTTTCTGGCAAATGTACGAGAAGAATGTTTTTCTTAAACTTATACGGCATGAATGCATTTTTAGAACATTATTTCCATGAATCTTACTTTATTAGTTTTCAAGTTTATTTTTAATCAACTTGTTTTAGTTTAAAAATTTATAACATGTTAAGAAAGTAAAAGTGTTTTTGAAGTATAAAAACAAATTTCCTCAAGAATGATCTTCAAGTGTTTTACAAAAATTATTTTCCATATAAGATAATATAGGGTTATGTTTCTATCCCTATTTTTACATTGATTTGATTATGTTATGGTGGAATAAATTTTATGAATTATTTTTATCTTACATGGATTATGTTATGATGGAATGATTTTTAAGAATCCCATTTTTATTTCATGGGTTATGCTATGATTTATGATTTTGTGGAACACATAAGAATGGTTTCATTATGAGATGGGTGATACCTCTATCTCCATCTAATGCATTGTGTAATGATTTATATCTTATGAGATAGACATGGCTGGAACAGCAGGTTAATCCAGTTCAGTGATACAGGACTGAAACGAGGAGTGAAATCGATTCAGAAATGGACTTTGTCTGCTAAGATAGTCTTGGCAATGATTCTTGACTAATAAAAAATGATTCTATATGATTACATGTGTATTCCACAAAGTTTCGTGTTATGATTATTGGGATTAAATTTCACTACTATGATTTATCCAATGTTATGAAATTATGATCTATTTTGCAGGTTAAGATTTCCAAAAGGTTATGTTCTTATGAATATGATGTGATTGATATTTCTTTTGTTTACCCTTACTGTGCATTAGAGCTCACCCTTTTTTATGTTTTCTTTTCCCCAGGTCAGGAATAAGGGTATTAAGTAGGATATGCCAAAAAGGGATTCTATATATGATGAAATAAATGGGAGACAATGTAAATGCTTTATGAACCACTTGTTTATGTTTCCCTGTTTCTAAAGACACTATACCTCTACGGTCCTATTGTGGTTTTGTTATATGTTGTAATAATTATTCTTCAATTATGACGTAATAACAATGTATGTAAAGTATGGGTCGTTATAGTTGGTATCAGAGGAAAGGTATAGTCAACCATTGGAAACTAGGATGTGAAAGTCTTAGTAAGAACCCTAAGGATATTTCTAAGTATAGAACATAATATTAAAGTTTTAGAAATGGACATGAACAACCTATGATAAGACCTTAAGTGTGAAATTTTATTCTTGATTATGTTGTTTTCCTATTATAATTAGTGTTGCTAACACTATTCTTCTTGTTTTTAGTCAATGGATGGAACCCGAAGGAACTGTGTTAATGCAGAATGCGACGGGTAATGAAATGATTGTCCCCCTGAGCAACCAAACATTATGGGAGCTGGAATGAAAAATCTTGTAGCCATGGTCACACAACTTTCTCTAGCTATTAATCATGCAGGTCTTCCAAAAGAGCAAAGGAATGAGAAACATTCTATTGAATCATTCATGAGGCAGTGTCCACCCTCATTCGGTGGGTCTACTGATCCATTAGTGGATGAACAGTTGATCAGTACCACTGAAAATATATTTACAGTTCTTCAATGTTCTGAGCATGATAAAGTCATCTTAGCAGTATATCTTTTGGAAGGTGAAGCTGATCAATGGTGGAATCTTATTAAGAATACGAAGCAAAGGGTTGAAATTGATTCCATGGAATGGGACGAGTTCAAGAAATTATTTTTCAATAAGTACTTCCCTCATATTCTTCAAACAAAGATGGAGAAGTATTTTCTTGAACTAAAGAAAAAGGATGGTGAATCTGTAGGTACCTACGAAGTAAATTTTACAAGACTTGCAAGGTACACTTATGGGATTATTATCCAACCTGAGAGTAAGATTGATCAATTCTTATTGGCATAAAAACAAGTCTTTGAAGGCAGCTATACATAAGGGACTTCAATAGGTACGAGGAAATCGTTCGATGTGCTTTCAAGGTTGAGATGGAGATTGGAGTAACCCATCATTCGTATGAATTTGATAAGAAGAGGAAAATGAAATTCAAAGTTAAATCTAAATACCACACTGAAAAGAAGATGAGTTTTCCCTTATGCTCAAAGTGTGGAAAGAAACATGAAGGGAGTTGTCTTAAAGGGACAAGTAAATGTTTAAAATGTGGAAAATAAGGTCATCGGGCATTTGAATGCTGCAATGATGGGAAAAATATTTCAAGTGACGTGGACAAAGAAAAGGCTACATAGAGTACACCTCATACACATAAATGTTTCATGTGCAAGAAAATGGGTTATTATTCCAATCAATGCCCTAATCCAAGGGATGTTGATGATGATCAACGTCAACAAACTCTTAATGCTAAAGACAAAGTAATGTCACATGCAATTTCTATCAGCGATGTGGAGTATGATAATGAAGTGATGAAAGGAACACCTACCATCCACTCTAATGTAGAAAATGTTTTATTTGATTCTGGATCCACCCAATCTTTTATTTCTGAAGAATGTTCTAAGGGAATCACCATATTACCTGAACAATTAGATGTTGATCAAAAGTTTACCATTCTTCTCTGATTGATGTTTATGGGAAAGTGCTTCCTGAAAATCTTGTGATCCTTCCTATATTGTAATTTGATATGATTCTTGGAATGGATTGGATTTCATTATTTGGAGCTCAAATCAATTTTCAAAGAAGGGAAGTCACATTTCATATTCAAGATCAATCTATGATCGTCTATCGATGTAAGGAAGAACATAACCTTCCAGTGAAAATTTCATACATCCTATAGGTCTTTATTCCACTAAATGAAAGTTGTTTATCTCAAATGGTTGGTGAGAAACTCACGATTAAGAATATACCCATTGTACGAGGGTTTGATGATGTCTTTCTAGAGGAATTGTCGGGTCTTCCACAAAATCGTGGTGTTGAGTTTTCAATATAACTCGTACCGGGTGCTTTTCCCATTTCAAAGACACCTTATAGAATGGAACCAAATGAGTTGAAAAAATTGAAGAAGCAACTCCAAGAGAATATTGACAAGGGATTCATACGCCCTAGTGCATCACATTGGGGAGCACCTGTTCTATTTGTTAAGAAGAAATATGGATCAATGACTCTCCGCATTGATTATCAAGAACTTATCAAGATCACTATCAAGAACAAATATCCTCTCCCACGCATTGATGACTTATTTGACCAGCTACGCAGAGCTCAATAATTTTCCAAGAATGATCTTCGTTCAGGGTATCATCAATTAAGGGTCAGAAGGGAGGATATACCAAAGACGGCTTTCTGTACAAGGTATGGACACTATAAATTTATAGTTATGCCATTTGATCTTACTAATTCCCCTGCTCTCTTCATGGATCTAATGAATAGTATTTAGAGACTATCTTGATCAGTTTGTGGTAGTCTTTATAGACAATATTATTGTCTATTCAAAGAGCAAGGAATAACATGAAGATCACTTCAGAATTGTATTTAAGACCTTGGGAATGGGGAAGTTTATGCCACATTTACCCAGTGTGAATTTTGGCTTCAAAAAGTTGCATTTTTGGGTCACATAATTTCAAAAGAGGTGATATCAATGGATCCAGCAAAAATAGTGGTTATTAAAAGATGTTCGAGACCAACAAAAGTAACTGAGATCTAAAGTTTTCATGGTTTGGATAGATATTATCGACGTTTTGTGAAAGATTTTTCACTATTATCTAATCCACTCACTAGGTTGACTCGAAAAGGATTTATATTCGTTTGGATGGAGGAGTGTGAAGAGAATTTCAAGGAGTTAAATAGAAGGTTATCCAGTGCACCTATGCTCACACATCCTTATAGTGGAGAATGGTTTGTGATCTATAGTGACACATCCAAGAAGGTATTGGGGTGTGTTCTCATTCAAAACGATATGTTGATAGCTTATGTCTCACGACAGTTGAAAATCCATGAGCAAAATTACCCAACTCATGATTTTGAGTTAGCTTCGGTAATATTTTCATTAAAAATATGGAGGAATTATCTTTATGGTGAAGGGTGTGATATTTATATTGATCGTAAAAGTTTAAAGTATATTTTCACCCAAAAGGATCTGAATATGCACCAAACAAGATGGTTGGAGCTGATTAATGATTATAAATTCTCAATTCATTATCACCTTGCGAAAGCAAATAAGGTGGCAGATGCATTAAGTTGACAAGACCAAGCTATTTTATCCCTGATGAGGATCAAAAAAGATCCAATATTTATGGATTTACAAAAAATGGATGTTGGAATTATAATAGAAGGGGAACAATATTATCTTTCTCAAATTAATGTTCAACCATCTACACATGTGAAGATTAAAAATTCACAAAAAGAATATGCAGAGTTACAGAAAAAGGTGACAAATGTTCCTGAATTTCACTTTTATTGTGTTGAAATAATAAGGTTCAGGAATTGGGTTTGTGTTCCTCACATCCCAGAATTAAAGAAGGATCTACTGGATGAGGTTCATAGTTCTTCATTCACTATTCATCTTGGATGCACGAAGATGTATACGGACCTAAAAGAGTACTTATAGTGGGATGGAATGAAAAGATATGTTTCTGAATATGTCTCTTGATGATTGATTTGTTAGCAACATAAATCTGAGAGACAGAAGTCTAAGGGGATTTTACAACCATTACCCATACCCGAATGGAAATGAGAAAACATCACTATGGACTTTGTCACCAGACTTCCTAAAACATCCAAAGGCAATAATGTTATCTGGGTCATAGTTGATTGTCTTACGAAGTCGGCACACTTCATTGCTATTAGAGAAGATTTATCTCTGGATCACCTTGAAATGATATATATAAAATAAGTGGTAAGATTTCATGGAGTTCCACTTTCCATTATATCTGATCAGGATCCGAGGTTTATCTAAATGTTTTGGAAAAGTCTTCAGCATACTCTGGATACAGAGTTGAGTTTCCGCACTTTTTTATCATCCTCAGATAGATGGTTAGTCTGAGAGGACAATTCAAACTCTAGAAGATATGTTGAGAGCTTGCTCTATGGATTTCAAAGGAGGTTGGGATCAACACCTACCTTTGGTGGAATTGTATTATAATAATATCTTTCACTCCAGTATTCAGATGTCTCATTATGAAGCTCTCTATGGAATGAAATGCCGAACTCCAACTTGTGGGGATGATGTTGGGAAAAGAAGGATATTAGGACCTGTTCTTATTGATGAGATGGCAGAAAAGGTCCGATCTATTCAACAACACATAAGAGAAGCTCAGAGTCAAAATAAAGTTATGTCGATAACTAAAGAAAAGATCTAGAGTTTGATGTGGGTGATAAAGTGTTCTTACAAATATCTCCCTGGAAGAGGTTCATGAGATTTGGAAAGAAGGGAAAGCTGATCCCTAGATATATCGGTCCTTTCGAAATACTGGATCGTGTTGGGAAGGTATCTTACAGATTGGCGCTTCCACTGAATCTCTCTCATGTTCACGATGGGTTCCATGTGTCTTTCCTGAGAAAGTACATACCTGATCCTTCACATGTACTCAGCTCAAAAGTTGTACAGCTGGAGGAAAATCTTTCTTATGAAGAACATCTGATAGAGATTCTGGATCGTAGCGAAAAAGTCCAACAAAACAAGACCACTCACTTGGTGAATGTTTTATGGAGGAACCACCAATTAGAAGAAGCTACATGGGAGCTTGAGGTTATGATGAGGGAGAGGTATCATCATCTGTTTGTTACAAAGTGACAAATTTAGAGGGTGAAATTCATTTTAAGGGGGGTAGAATGTAACACCCAATATTTTTATGAGAAATATTTTGTTTTTAGGTTATATACATCATCAAATGAATCTTTCACTACACACAACACTATCTTGGATTTCTTTACATGCAGTTACGACCTTCCTCGATAGCTTGCATTGTACGCAATACTGAGTTTCACTAAACAACAATATGTTATTAAAATATTATATTAACTAGCCATTAGAAATAGTAATACCCAATTTTTGAAATATTATAAATTTTATCTTTCAAAATGGAATTCATTTTTGGATTCGGAATCTCGAAATTATCCTAGGGTGAATTTTTTGTATTTTTATGAAAACTTTCAATTTTTGATGAATAGTGAAAACACTGGCTTACTATTTAAAAACCAACTATTTATTTAAATAATTATTTATTTTATTTAAATTTATTTTAGGTCAAAATTGATACATAATACCTATATAAGTTCAAAGTAATTCATTGGAGTCATTTTATAATAATTTTAGATATATAAAAATTTTATTGAACTTTTCACCGTCTTTTACCCACCTCCTAGGAGAGTTTGAAAATTTAAATGAAACATAATTTTACCAATTCTATGAGTAGAATTTAAAAAATACAAGTGACACAGTTAATATAAAGGATTAAAATGTGGTTCAATATGATAAAAATAATTTTTGGTGAATAGTAACTTTTTACTTTTATTTAACACGGTTAAAAGTAAATAGGGTAATTAAGGGTAAAAATGGTATTATGATTACCCTAACACATGTCCGAATTCTATTGGATAGGTTTAATTAGACCAAAAAACCTTAGTAATAAAATATTCCCATTTAGGTCCACTTGTATTAGATTAGGACATTTAATATTATTTTATTTAAAGAAGAGTTAAAATAGTTAAAATCAAAGTTTAATAACTAAATATTTTTTAATATAGGGTTATAAATAAGATAAATTAGATTATAAATATTCATTAGAAAGGTAAAAGGATTTCCTAAATAATTATATTTTATTTATAAATTTTAGACTTTATATAATGTAATTTATTTATGAAACAATGATGATGGAGTAATTACCTTATTAAGGAAATATTAACCAAATTGATATTATAAATACCCAAAATAATCTAATTTGAGACTATTCCTGACTTAAACTAATTTTATAGGTTAATATGACATATTATTATTGATTTATTTAACTTTTTTCTAACTAATCATGCTGTTATGATTTTTAAAAAAAAATAATTTACCAAATAGTGTCAAAATTGACATAAAATAGTTTTTAAAAAAAATATTATATTATTAATTGTTATTTTATTCCTAAAAAATCTAAGGATAGGAAAAATGACTTATATAAGGTCATATATATTAATAATGAACCACTTGAGGTTTTTTCTCCTATTATAGTATGTTTATTAACCATATAGTGTAAGAAAACAAGAAGACACAGTAAAAGGTAAATTATTTAACTTAGAGTTAAATATAAATAATAAGGTTAAAATAATAACCTAAACTAGTCTAAAATCTATTGGTTGAGATTATTTCGACCCATCCCAACATTATCTTAGAAATAAATCATATTTGAGCTATTAAAAACCGAATATGACTTTATTATAAAATAATATTTTATGTTTTTTTAAAGGTGCCCCTCTCCCCCCTTATAAAAGAGCACATCCTCCCACTCCTCATAACACCACTTTGAGCCTTCAATATTGGCCAAACCCTGCCATTTTCACTTCTACACTTCCCTATAAACATCATAGAGGTTCTAGTTTCTTAAAAGACCATCTTTAGTTCCATAATAGGTGGTTAATAAGAGGCACTTCAAAGAAGAGGTAATGTCTGTTACCGATTCTTTCAACTGTATTTCTTCTTCTACTTATTCTTATTTAGTTTTTTCATTATGAAGTAATAACATCAATATCACTCATATAACGATATTTTATTATAAATATGAAACAAAACTATTTCACCTTCTATCCATCCTATGGAAAATGAAATCACCGCGCATGCGTACATACGAAATACCGTCTCCACGCCGTGGTGTAATATGTTTCCCACCACCACCTTACATGAATACATGTAATGTTGTAAAGATTAACAATATATGATTATTTTAAAGTGATGTTGATTCTGAAATAGTATATAAACACTTCAACAAAATTCCACGATCATGGGAATGATATCATCGCTCGTGCGTACGTACGGCCTACCGTCTCCACGATGTGATGCGACTTGTTCTACATGATCTTCAATAAATAATGATTACATAAATGAATTGAATGAATAAATATGATATATATTACACTAATACCATTCTATAAATGAGGTATATATAACCTAAAAACAATAATGAGAATTTATTCGACAAAACACGCATAAGAACAAAAAGCAATAAACACCCGAATAACAAGTAGCAATGAAATATTACTAATACGATGCTAAGAATATGACCATATATGATATCATAACAATGATTAAGATTCTGGAATAATTCAATAACATTATTTAAATCATTATACAGGAGGTTCGGACATGTACGAAGAAAATCGAACCAATGGTAAGGGAAAATCTCGCAATCTCATTTTTATATGATATTGTTTATACTTAAGAATTTACTGGGAATATTTATCATCCATATCCTTGTTTCCTAAATATGTAATATTATTTATAATATTGAACAATTTTTTAAATCCAATTTAACCCTTCAGTGAGTTTTTAATAAAATATATGAAAAGAATCTTTTGTCGTTTTTAGTACGAGGTACTTTTTTGACTTTTCTAGCCAATGTATGAGAAGTATGTTTTTCTTTAACTTATACGGCATGAATGGATTTTTAGAAAATTATTCCCATGAAGAATCCTTTACAATTTTTTATGTTTATTTTTAATCAACATCATTTAGTTTATAATTGTATGACATGTTAATAAAGGAAAAGTGTTTTTGGAGTAGAAAGGATATTTTCCTAAAGAATGAAGTTCAAGTGTTTTATCAATATTATTTTCCATCTGAGATCATATAGGGTTATGTTTCTTTCCGTATTTTTGCATTGATTTGATTATGTTATGAAGGTATTATTTTTATGAAGTCCTTTTATCTTATATGGATTATGTTATGATGGCATGATGATTAAGAATCCCATTTCTATTACATGGGTTATGCTATGATTTATGATTTTGTGGAACACATAAGAATGGTTTCATTATGAGATGGGTGGGACCTATATCTCCTTCCAATTCATTGGGTAAATATTTATATCTCATTAGATATATGTGGCTAGAATGACAGGTTAATCCGGTTCAGTGATACAGGATAAAAACGAGGAGTGAACTCGGTTCAGAAATGAGCTTTGTCTACTAAGATAGTCTTGGAAATGAGTCTTGACTACTAAGAAATGATTCTCTATTATATGTGTGTATGCCAAAAAGTTTAATGTTATGATTATTGGGATTACATTTAACTACTATGATTTATACCATGTTATGAAATTATGATCTCTTTTGCAGGTTATGATTTCCAAAATGTTATGTTCTTATGAATATGAGGTGATTGATATTTCTTTTGTTTACCCTTACTGAGAATTAGATCTCACCCTTTTGTATATTTTCTTTTCCCCAGGTCAAGAAGAAGGTTATTAAGTAGGATATTCCAAAAAGGGATTCTAGATATGATGAAATAAATGGGAGACAATGTAGATTCTTTATGAACTAGTTGTTTATGTTTCCCAGTTTCTAAGGACACTATACCTATACGGTCATGTTGTGGTTTTGTTATATGTTGTAATAAGTACGCTTCAATTATTAAGTAATGAAAATGTATGTAAATATTGGTTCATTATAAATTCTATAGTATAGTTCTAAAAAAGTGATAGTTCCCTCGAAAAGGGTAAAACAAAAATGAGTTCCTATCGTCTCAACTAGTGTGAGTTGTTATGTTTCGTTGGACAAATCATCCAATGAATGCCTTCATTTTTAATGAATGTATATAAACCATGGATTTTTGATTTTGTGGATGTTTTTGATTCCACGAACAAACTTTTTTGAGACCATTCAAAGATAATATGCACTATATAGATCGATTTAACAAAACTCAATCCCTGTAATCAATCACATAGCCATAAAAATTTAGTCAGAAACAACCTTGATATTTAATTTGGAATTCCATTACAAAATCCATAGATATATTTTCCATTTCTATAGTAATATAGGAAATGGATGAACCAACCCCTTTGGTAATTGTTGTTATTATTGAATATGTTGAAAATTCAGACTTTACATGGTAAAATCAGTAATATTTATTTTCATTCCTTCCAAATGGTAATACTAATGATGGTCTCTATACATATTCATACAACTTAGATGACTGTAAAATGGGGAACTAAGGGATTCACTAAATAATTTCCTCTTTGACTAGGAAACATGAATAATACATAATATCTTAACAAATCTCAAAACATCTTATTTTTCAATATTAACTTCAGGAAACTTAAAATTGTTAACCAAATCCACTAATTCATATAACTCATGATATTTTTTTGGATCTTGTGTAATTATTTTTTAGAGAGTATTGTAATTAAAATAGAAATAAAATAATGGAAATTCCCATATCCAAAAATTTTGTGGAAAAATTCATTAAATCATTAACCATAGGGTCATGATGTCAATATAACATGGTAAATGGAGAATTATTTTTATTACTAAAAGAATCATTTGCATTTTTTACATTTCTAGGACTGTAATGGATCCTAAAATCATAATCTTCAATTAGATATATCTATATTCTATACCTCACATTCAACTCTTTCTAAGTGAATATATAATTAAAACATTTGTGATCAATATTTATTTCAAAATTTACTTTATATAAAAAATATCATCAATATTTTAAGCTGAGCATTAAATCATCAAGTTTGAGGTCTTTTATAGGATAAATTTTCTCATGTAATTTAATTGATGTGAAGTATAATAAATTACCTGATCAATGTGCATTAGGAAAAATCCATGTCCTCTTAATGTAGTGATATTGAATATGAAAAAAAATCTATTCTTTTACGGGATATCCCAAAATAAAGAATTCAAAAATATTATTTTCACTTCTTCTAATAATTTATAACATTCACTTATCTATATGAACCTAAATCCATTTTTTATTAACATAATTATTTGGTTAGATAATCCTGAAAAAAAATTCAACAAGTTTCTAGTAATATCCCGATAATCTAAGAAAACTTTTAGTCTTAATAAAATTTATATGTCTTCTCTATTCATCATCCACCTTATATTTAATGAGATCAACTATTACCCCTCCATTTGTTATGATGTATCCAGTTAATTAAATTTATGTAACCAAATATCCCATTTCCTATATTTTGTATATAGCATATTTTCTTTTTGGGTTGGTAGATCAATCCTTAAATGTTTCTTAGGATCACCATAACGTTTTGAATAAATCAATACATCATCATCAAAAAAATCACAAAATTAACCAAATATTCATGGAATAATATATTAATAAGATCCATACATACAACCAGGAAATTTTTAAACCCAGATGGAATAACCAAAAAACTCATAATTCATGTTTCCTCTATAAAATTATATTTTTAAAATTTAATCCCCATTAACCATAAACTGAGACTCAAAAATCTTAGTATAACCAATGAAAAATACTATGATCATTAGACTTTATCAAAAATATCATTGAAATGTGGAAATAGAGAGTTTTTTTTAATAATAATGTTATTCAAAGCTCAATAATCTATAATAAGACCCATTAATCAATCTTCATATTTAACCAATAATATAGAAGCACCCCATGGTGATGTTCTAGGATGAAATAATCTTTTATCAATAAAATCCTATAATTTGTTTTCTAATTCTAGAATCTATACTTGATCTATTTGTTAATGGGATTTTTGATTTGGATTAGCATCATAAACAAATTCTATAGTAAATTCAACATCATGGTAAGTTATAACACCAGGAAACGCATTAGTGAAATTGTTTAGGTATTATTTTTCAATCAAATCATCATTAATATAAAAATTTACATTATATTATACAATATATTCATGATAAAATTCATTTTTATATTTTAATAGTTTCTTGTATTTTTTATAGTTTATTATAGATATAGGTTCGTTCTTTCATTCAAATTGAAACTCATTTATAAATAAAAATTATTTACCTCGATAATCAATCTTAGCATGGTAAAAGGAGAGGAAATCCATACCCATAATAACATTACACTATACTATGGGAAAGAAAACATTTTTTAGGGAAATCCTTTTGACAAATAATGACATTAAGATTCATATAATTTCTTTTTCAATTAATACTTCTCCTTTGGTTACCATAAGTTCTGGATTAATTTCAAGAGGTGAATTTTATAATTTACTAGAAAATCTCACATATATGAAAGATTTTGAAGAACCCAAATCAAAAAATAAATTGGTATTAAATGAATAAAAAATCAAAATATCAAATACCACATAATTTGAATGACTATAATCTATTGAAGTAGTTACAAAGTATTTCACCACAACTTTCTCCTTATATTCTTTTTGTTTCCAATCATTTGGGTTCTAACTCGGACACATATATCCATAATGATCCAGCTCATTACATTTGAAACATTTTAATTCATATTTATTATAATTGGTCTCACCACAAGTAAGATATTTTTAATTTCAATTATAATCTATATTGCTAAATATACAACATTGGAAGCACTTCACACACATCATAAGGAATTACCTAGTGTTCTTTTTACAATAGCTCAGGTAAACTAGAAACACAATTTTTTTTCCATAAAATTTCTCTAACCCGTTATTCCCTTTTTCCTACTACCTATAACACTATTTCTCTTGGTTGTTGAAGTAAACATGATAATTATAAATATGAATTTCCACCTTCCCCCCCCCCCATATCAAAAAAGATTCTGTTAACTTTAAAACTGTTATTAATCTAGTTCCCTTTTGATATTTTGGATTTGATCCTGACTAAAACTGATTAATATTTTTTTCAAGATCACAAATAATATTTGGGGCATATCATTCCAATATAATGCTGTTTTATTTGTACATGGACACTTATTATTACCCCCTATACATCAATTCTAGGGTTTTTTTCAATCAGTATCTAATTTCTTTAGGGAAATGCTTCTCAATGAAGATATTCTTAAATTCATCCCATTCTAAAGCATAAATACTAAATCTTTTCATGATATTTTTGACCATTAAAAACATATCATCAACATCACCTTAAAAATTATTAATATAAAGACATAAATTTATTATATACTCTCATCAAATGAAATCATATATCTTTTCTAGGGATATAATTCATCTTCCTTCTACTTTTAGGTACGATGATCCATTAAATGACGGATGATGCTTTCTTATAAAATGATTCACTATCATCATATTACTCTATGTGAAATCTGGATGATCATTACTATGGATAACACCACTCTTTATATCCTATTTCAAGAGATCCATTACCATAACAAACCACTTTTTTTATTTCTAACCACTACAGGTTACTGATTCAGAAGGATGACATCCCCTTGGTGCCTTCCTACATCAACTTTTGTGTTCCCTCTATGGAAAAACATTATAAATAGGAATATTTTAGTCACATAAACATGGTAATCTTAATATTAAATATCATTTCAAATTTACCAAAAATTTGAAAAAACATAACTGTATTAAATTAACATTATCATAAGTTCTAAAGTTAATGAAAAATTTTCTCTGAGATGAACTATAAAGAACCAACATTTAATATTACATATTCTAGTGTCTTTAAACCAGAATTATATTTAGTATATTGCCAATTATATTTTTGGTTTATATTTTTAAAAATTTAGGCCCTAACACTTACATAAAAACCAATATATTTACAAATTGGACAATTTTAATCAGTAACATTTTTTTACCAAAATATAAATTTTTTAAAAGTGAACATGTTTTCTTTTCATGAAAATTTTTCATGAAATTCAAAATGATTTATTATTTTTCATTACCCATCCTAAATATATATTAAAATCATTTTAAAACATGAGATAATTAGAAAACCCTTATTATGGGATATAAAAAGAAAACAAATAAATGGTTACTCCATGAATACTTATAAAAAGATTTGTTTTTCAAAATATACATTGGGCTTAAAATATAATGATTATTACATAATAAATCACCTTCAATGCCAATTTATTTTCAAAAAAACAGTTCTTAACATATATTAGATACAGAATAAAACTCATTACATTTCATTGAAATTTTGAAAAACTCATAATATATTTTTAAAAAATCTATACTTTTTCCTTAAAAATAGTATATATTTTCCTTGCAACAAAATATCATTATATTAACTTGATAAATCATAATATTCCAATAAACCCACATAGAAAACATATATAAATCATATAGGTAAATTGGGATATAATTTTTATATCACTTTTACAACTGGAATAAGCTTAACTATGAAATAAAGAATAACTAGCATGCTTAAACATAAAATAATCATCACAATTATTATAGGAATATCCATTGCAATATATTCCCTTAATCTCTTATAAAAAACCAAATTAGTTAACTTCGTATATTTTTCCCATTAAATTAGACATATTTAAAGGGATCTTTCATCCTCAGTTTATAACAAAACCACACATCCGTATATTCAATTACCAAGAATAATAACAAAATACATAAAATATGGCATAATAAAAATGTTATTTCAACCCACATGAAATCATTTTTTGATATTGACATATCCATTTTATTTTAAAACCCCTTTTGAAAATAACCAGAACATGGCGATGGAGGTTTTTTAAATAAATTAAATTAAATCTAAATATTCTAATGGAATCAAAAAAAGAAAATAACAATTATGGAAATGGGAATTTTTATTTTTATCACCTTTGTTGAAATAGATCCTTCATCTTATCTTTCTGTAATGAACATTAAAACAACATGTAAAAATATTTAATTCTAAATACTTGGATTAAAAGTCAAAATAGAGATAAAATTTCCTTTTTAATTCATTTATTTCCATATAAATTAATTCATATAATAATTTTAAAAATATATAGAAAGAAAAAAATTATTTTAAGGGAACCATTAAAAGATTATTTTTAAAATCAAGTACGTGACATTTATTATAACCCATCATATAAATAATTTATATTCATGAATAATATAATTATATATATATTTTCTTTTCTTTAGAAACTTTTTAATTTTTATTATTCCATTTAACAACCTTATTACCATGTTTTAATAATTACTTTATCATTTAAGATCATGTTAGATGTTTTAACGCTATTCGATTTATTAGTCCAAAATGACTATGGAAGGTTTATTGTGGTCAAAGGGACTATTATTCAATTACCTCTATATTAATAATAATGATATTATTATCATTTTTATACATCAATTATAATTTTAAATATTATAATTAAATATAGTTATAAAAAATGAACAGAGTTATAATGATGGAGATGATAGGTTGTACGTACACCTTAGTAATGTTTCATTTTTTCAATGATCGCTAGGAAAATAAGATAAGAATTATTTTAACATTATAGAATGATAATAATATTATAGATATAATATTACTTATTTAAATATGCTTATTTATACTTATCATCTATTTGATTTGGCGATGAAAAATGAATCACATTGCTTTATGGAGGTGGTAGTCCACACATATACAAGAACAATGACATCATTTTAGTTAACAAAAAGGTAAGAATATAAATTCAAATATTATATACTCATAATGGTAAATATTTCATTGATATTGTATATGAACATTAATTCAATCATTATATCACATCAATGAGAGATGGTGATGGAAAACGAATTACATCAGTTCACGTGGCAGTAGTACTCTATACAACGGAATGATGGTTTACTTTCCCATTTGATGGAATAAGAGATAGATATAGCTTATTTCATCAACATAATAAAATATCATAATATTTAGGATATTTTTTGGTTATTTTATAAATTTTTTATAATATATTAAAAAATTAGAAGAATATATAAAATAAAAACACGTGGTTAAAACTATATAAATTCATTTTTAAGTCTCCTTACCATTAATCATTAATACCTCTATGATTGGTTTTATTCTTAAAATATATCCTATATAACATGGGGAGGGATTATAGTAATTTATTTTTGTATGTATTATCTTAACTAAAGATATTTCTTACTGTTATGTAACGAGAAGAAGATTTTCCGTTTTATAAGAGAAGGGGTAAATATTAGAATTTTTTAATTATATAATTAATGAAAATTATTTTTGATATGAAATGTTTATCGAATGGAGTATCTCAAGTGGGGTGGGGGGTGAATTGATTACAACAAAAATTATTTACTAGAAAATGGATTTAAATAAAACCCCCCAAATTGAATAAAATGAACCAGTTTATCAAAATACCACATCATTATAAGATATGATCTTAAAAATATTTTTCAATAGATTGATTAATTTTAAGTTACAATAATTATAAAATTACATTGAATTTTGAAACTTATTTACTTAATAAAAATCTTATAAAAACACTAATTAATATAAACTATCAATTTAGTTGATTTTAAGAAATTTAAAATAGAAAAAGTTTTGAAATAGAGAAATAATATAAAAAATCACATGATAGAATTTAAATAAAATAGTTCTATATCAAGATGAGACTTAGTATTTACCACATGTAAATCACCTTATGTTAAGTAGTTTTTATAAAATAATCATTGATCCATAACATAGAGAATGTTATAAAATAGTATAATAAATTTCCATTCCACCCATTGCCACATTCAGTGTTTTCATCGGAGTACAAAATCAACGGTCGAACAAGACCTCTATAAAAAAAATGGGAAATGAGAATAAAATAGTTGAGAAGATATCAAAATTTTTCCAATTTTATGTAGCAGACAATGTGTTTATTAAAAAATACAGTAACACACACGACTAATAAATTAAATCAATACAATCAAATTGAATATATTAAATGTATAAGTAACGATGTGGAATAGTTACATAAACGATGTAAATTGTGACTCATTTAATGTGATTTTAAATGAGTATGAAGTCATATTTTAGAACTTGAAGAAAAATATAGTGTTTTATACTCTTGTTCTCGATTGATGGAAGGAATTATATGGTCAATGTAATTTCGCTTCTTTAATTGAGTAGAATTATGATGTAGTAGGTAATCTATTTTAGTTCGTGAAATAATGTTCAGGATCACTTCATGTGGTAATCTATCTATGTTTTTCTAATCACTCCATTTTATATTTATATGGGGATTTTCTTCCTCTTTTATCAATAGGAGCATCAACAGAAAAAAAAATCTTTCAGATCCCTTGGATCATGATACTACATGTCTTACACGAAAATCAATGAATTCTATTTAGAAATTAAAGAATAATAATTAAAATAAAATTTGGTACTAAATTTAACAAACTACCCATTACATATATTTAATTCAAAATATCAATAAAAGAAAAAAATATGATGAGTCCTGGAATGGTGACTCTATGGCTGTGTCTAAATCTAGTGGTGTGACATTGGTGGTGTGACATGATTTTGGTGTGTCATGTTGGCTGTGTGATTTCATTGATGATGTCTCAAAGTGACAGTGATACATTGCTAGTTGTTTCTTGTACTTTTTCAAATTTCCACCTTAGTGGTGACTCATTGCAGATAGTTAGACTTCTTGGTTTTGAGAGATACCTAGCGGTGTCTCATTCTTATGAAATTTTTAAAATCTATCCTAAATAATAAAATGATGATAGAGGACATGAAACCAAATAATTATCAAAATTATCAGTATTTGAGGATCCTTAAAATATGTATGTCAACAATCTCTTCCATTTTTATGATTAAGAATCATGGAATTTTATATTCATGGCAGTAAAGTTGAATCATGATAGTTCAGGAATATGGTAAACAAAATTAAACAAAGAAATTAGTTATGAAAAGGAAAACGAGAATAATTCCATAGATATTCTCCCCTTTTTTATTATCAGAATGTGGATAACACAATAAAACATGAAAATTCAAGATAATAAAAACATGAAAAGTTTCAGTAAAAACTACTGAAGTTCATCCATAAAATGTTATACAAAAGTAGCATCGAATAAAATACTTATAATAATTAGTTTTTCTAGGGTATGGATGAAGGTTCCATTTAATTTTTTATATTTTTCATTGATAACCTAGAAGAAATAGTGATATAGGGTTCAACGGGAACATCAGTTGGAGATGAAGGAGTTCACGATAGGGTTGTAGGAACACCAGAAAGAGATTACGGTTCTATAGTAAAGATGGTTCTATGGTGTTAAAAAACATCACTAGGAGATGAGGAAAACAATAGGAAACACATTGGAATAAGAGAATTAAGATCTCTAGTTACTCCCATCTGAATAGAGAATTCAACATCAACTCCTAGAGTTGTGGCTGGAGGAGACAAATGGGTAGTTCCTAGGATGGCCTCATGAGCGACACAGTAGTCACATGATCATGAACAAATTATTTAATAAGGTTGATTATGTACGAAATTATCTCCCCCTCTCTTCATGGAACTAAAAAATTCTCCCTTCTATTCCATAAATCATTGAATCACCATATTCATATATTTCAACTTCCTGACATTTTCTTTGAAGGCTTGGGAAACAAGGGGAATTCTTATATTTTCATCAAAAAACATGAAATTGGAATACATGGAATTATTAGTATATATAATTGAGATTTGATACTTAATTTACTTGGTTATAGTATATTTTCATAATTTTTTTCCATTAAAATAATATGTAACTAGTATGAGAAGATGGTCATTGTTATACTTTATACTGATTAAGGCCTCTTGAGGTGGTGTAGGAGCATCACTCGAAGTACCAACTGAAACAGCTATAAACTCTTCTCCAACCACTGATATGAGAATCTCAAAATCAAAAATAGGTGGTGTTGAAGAGTAAATAGATTAAATAGATGTGATATTCTCCACCCTTTAAATCTAGGAATCCATCGTAAATGAAAAAGTTGATTTTATTCCTTACATAGAAGATTTTATAGACTAAAGGTCACTTTTTTGCCTTTAATTTTCAATCTCTACCACTTGAATCTGATGAATGATTTGGGGTTTAATGTGATAAGTCACAAAATAAAATATATATATTGTATTATTATCATCGATTATAGACACTTGAGGAGGTAAATTACTTAGTTTATCAAACTCAAACAACATATTTTTATTGAATGACTCCATGTCACCCTTGGTGAATACATCAACCGGAACTATACAAATAATAGGAATGGTTTTTCTTATATAAGAAAATCACTCTAATATAATAGAAACATCAATTTCAAAAACAATTCATCCTTTAGGATATCTTTCTTCTTTAATGGGAGGTTCACCATTCTTTGGTGAACTACCAATCTTTCCAGAACATAAATCTCATTCCACTATGATGGGATCAATCCATCCATCAAATGGATTTTCATTATGTTCAAGTACTGATGAAGTATTAGAAATAATTACCACTATAAAAAGTATAACAAAATAGTTATCAATTATCACCTTTTCAACAGAAGGTTCGTCCTCCATATGCTCATAAAATGAAGGCTTATTTAAAGATGCCACATATTTCAACTGATCATCAATATATTGACCAATAACATGCTCATATTACATATTCTCATCCATTGATGTATCATTTACAATCTTCTCAGCCACATGTTACTCAGCATCATCAATAAATTTCATCAACTCAATAACATGATCTAACTCACTTTGATCATCAACGATAGATACATTGTCAATATAAGTAATAACTATTTGACATGGGGATTTCTCCCCGTCAAATGATGAATCTTATTCTTTCCTAGATGGAAGTTCTACTTCACCGAGAAATCACAACCCATCCAATGATCTAGTAATATAACCATTACGAGAAACAAATATATCGTGAGGAGTCTCATCATATACTCTTCTAACTTTCCCACTGGAACCATCATGATCTGAATCTCTATCATAACTATCATTATTATCTTTATCATTATCCCTGTTTCCTTTTTCCTTATTATCTTCTTCATTAGCATGTTCATAATCAGACATGTAACTACTTTTGAATTGATTTTCTCCAGAGACTTTGGTCTCTGACCCGACACTTTTTATTATTTTTTTCTCTTATAAAAGTCTCAGATGGTGTAAGAGCCCTATAAGTGATAGAAGGAGGACTAAGAGATAAGTCAGGGTCACTGCCCTCATCATCTGGATAATCCTCTTCTTCAATAGTATCTTCTTCCTTATCATTAGAATCAGAATATTTTGGGACCTCATCCAAATATATTCTCGGATAAATCAAATTTTTGGGCTCGTATAATGGTCTACATGGTCGAACTCATCATATAACATTTCATGGTCAAAAACCCATTTCTTCTACCAAAGGTTTAAACTGATCTTGATCCTCTTAAATATAATCCTTGTTATAAAATAACCACAAAAATCCACAACGGGTTCATCATTTTGATAAACAATCATTTTAGATTTCAACATAGCAGAAATCATATTTGGGCAGGTCAAAGAATTTGACCTTCATGATGGATTGATTATTTCTAAAATATGAATCATAAGTTAACTACAAATTTTTATCATTTTCCCCATTTTCATAATAAAAAACAAGTAATCATATTGATACCTTAAGGTGGAAAATTCACCTTTACTTGGGCACAACATGTGTTGAATAAATTTAAACATCATCCTGGGCTCATTATTTAACTAAGATACAACCAAACTTCCCACTATTCCATCACATGTCAACTCAATAATGGCCTCTTCATATTTGAAATAATCACTATCATCTGGGATGTTTTTTTGGTAGTCAATAAATACACCTTTATCCAGTACTTTAAATTAATCATCCCACTATTTTGAAAAAAATGAAATCATGTGACCTTTAACTTGACATCTTGTGCAGTACTCCTCCTCTTCCTCAAAACCAAAATCAACAACCAGATAGAATGAATACACCATCATAATATAAAAGGACTCTTTTTTAATTAAAAACAATCCAAACATCATTGATTCTGTATAACTTTATGCACTAAATATATTCTCCAAAGAAACCATTTTTCTTCAACATCATTTTCAGGTGCTATAACTTGTTTTTCTAACTCATGATTCACTAGTTCTACAAAAGGTCGATGACTAGACTCCCCATTACATTTCTACAATGGACATGAATCATCTAGTGAATACATAGAATAATTCTTCCATTTGTATATACAGATCAGATTAGAAATCTTTAATGAATTTTTGAGGTTCAAGTTTGAATATTATGGTAGAAAATATGTGAAGAATATCTTGAGAGAAAATGTGTGAGTAAATAGGTGTGTTGGAAAAAACATAGTATCACATTTATCATTTGGGATTTTTTTGGATACAAAAATAAAAAACAAAAACTAGGGAAAATTAGAATAAAAACATAAAATTTTTAGTAAACCTTAATGAATTTAAAACTAGTGGTCTTCAATAAAAATTTATGAAAACAAATTATAAAGGCAAGAAAAAATTTTACACTATGATACAGACAATAGTGATTGGTCCGATGGTGTGAATTCCAATGGTGAGAAGTCCAGTAGTGGAAATTTAAATGTTGATACATATTCATTGGTGACATATCCTAAATGGTGAGATATAGTCAATAGTGATACATACTCCATGGTGA
The DNA here is from genome assembly GCA_963277665.1 of Viscum album. Classification (NCBI taxonomy): domain Eukaryota; kingdom Viridiplantae; phylum Streptophyta; class Magnoliopsida; order Santalales; family Viscaceae; genus Viscum; species Viscum album. Next base: position 2,040,318,491 of record OY728161.1, on the reverse strand, counting down.
GACATAAATATTAAGTTTAACCATAATTGATCATTCTTATTTCATGTTTGATTTAATTTTTTCTCTTGTAATTCAATATCTTAGTAAATATATTAGCGAGATGATGTTATGTGCCTATGTATTCAATAGTGGTATCACTTTTTTGAAAATGATGTCTCAAAAAGTGACGTCTTACATCAATATGTTTTACACAATAATGTGATACAGGATTATTAGAAATATTCATATAAATTTTGTTATCATTGTTTATAGTGACATGTTGGAATTGATATCAATAGTATTGTAAGGTGTGTTTCATAAAAAAAAGTTTCCCAGTAGCTAACTATAGCTAGGTACTCATCTTCAGCAGTAGACAATGCAATAGAATTTTCTTTAATACTACATGAAGAAACTAGAGATATTCCTAAATAGTGACATCTTCTACAGGTTCTTTTTCTATCTAACTTACATCCAACAAAATCATAATCTATACAAATAACTAAATAAAATTTCTATCCTGTTGGATAAAACAATCCTAAATTTGTAGTATATATGGGGTATTTGAAAATTCTATTTATAGTAATCAAGTGTGACTCTTTTGGATTTTCATTAATGCGAGCACACATACACACACTAAAAATAATATCCGGATGGATACGACTAAGGTAGAGAAGACTTCCAATCATGAATTTGCACATGGTTTGATCCACTGGTTTCCCAACTTCATCAAGATCCAATTTATGTGTCGTTTTCATAGATGTGTCACGATTTAAAGTGTTATCCAAGTTAGAAAGACTTAAATTATCTTTTAAAAATTTAATTTTATTCAAAATGATTTCTTACTTATTTTGAAAAAATATAAAAATCATGAATAAATTTGTTCTTTCCCATTTCACTCATTTCATATGAATTTTTCATCATTTTGGTAAAATAATTGCACAATGAATTTTTTGAATACCCAAAAATAATAACATTGAAATACATTTATATAACTAAAAAGTATTTTGAAATTAATTTATAAAAGGGTAGGATTATCTATTCCATACAAAAATATATTAGATATAAGAACATTATTGAGCCTATCATATCAATATATTGGAGCTTATTTCAAATCATATGATGATTTTTTTAATTTAGAAAATCAATTTGGAAAATAGGGATTTTGAAAACCAGGGGTTATTCTACAAAAATATCCCCACCTATATACACTATTAGTAATTCACTATTGTTATCCATTTAATAATGTTTAAATTCTTGATGTGATACATAGGCTAACAGTATTTTAATGGATTCAAGTATTGATACAGGTGCAAAGATCTCTTCATATTCTATTCATTCCTCTTGACTATAACATTGTGCTACTAGTATAGACTTGTTTCATACTATTGTACCTTATTCATCTACCTTGTTTCTAAACACCGATTTTTTTGCCTATAATCAATGTTTCCTTGGGTTTATCCACTAATTACCATACATTATTTATTTAAAATTTATTTTACTCATGTTTCATTTCAATTATATGAATTCATTTTTAATAGCATCATTGATATTCTTTGGCTCTAGATGAGAATGAAATATTGATGTTGAACCTAATTTCTATGAGAAGATCCAGTCTGTGTACCTCTATATAGGTATCTAACTATAACATCTATATGATGGTACATAAGGGTCCGAACAAATCATGAAAAATTGTGGTTGGCCACTTCTGGTTCTTCTATAGGTTCTGGTTTTGGAATTTCTATAAATTATTTATAAATGGACTTTTTTTCTAACAGTTTTTATTAGAATCAGAAGGTTTTTATTTTAGGTTATGAGTTTATAAATAATACTTAATATTTTATAAGTATATCTTTGGATTATGTGGGTATGTCTCAACAAATTTGATATGAAAAAAATCCTCCACAGTTTTGGTTCCTTTTTTTAAAATGGTGTAGGATTTACAAGAAATTGAATAACCTAGGAAAATTTCTTTTTCATTCTTGGGGAAAATTTGTCCATATTATCCTTGGACTTAAGAATAATGACTTTAAAACCAAAAATCATAATTAATTAACCTTACTATTTATATACTTTCAACCTCTCATATAGAGTCCTCTTTAAGATAGGTCTAATTAAATATCTATTAATTATATAACAGAATATGTTTACCACCTCATCCCAAAAATATATAAGTAGATTAAATTAATTTAGCATAGTATGTGAAAGATACTGATGTTTTCAATTCCTTATTTCTACAACTTCATTTTGATGAGGGGTCCTAAGAAAAGAGAAGTTATGACTATATCCATTTTAGGAGAAAAAAAATATTCAAAGCCCATATTTCCAAACTCATGTATATGGACACTTCATAGGGTCATAATTATAAGTCCATTTAAATTTTTTATAGACCTAGAATGCATAGTTAATTAAGAATAGGCTTCAATTTTTTAAGATAAAATGAAATCCTATATATAATTATTAAATAAATCTACTAGTAAAAATACATATTTCTTCCCATTAATACATGAAACTCTAGATGGTCAAAATAAATCCATATGAACTAACTAAAGAGGTTGAAAGTTCAAACATCTTTCTTTAATTTATAATAAATCTTGTGATGCTTCCCTTTTTTATAGGGGTAATATAATTTTTCATTTGGGTATACTAGTTATGGTATATCCTTGACTAATCCTTTTCCCGGTAAGGTTCCTAAGGTAGGGAATGTTGCAATGGATTAGTCTCCAATAAAATATGCATGTTTTTTGTGAAAATCACTCAAACTGGAAACATTTTTATAAAATAAATAATTATGATTAATAGAATAAACATTTTCATTTAATAAAGAAGTAAAAAATAATGCATCTTTATAATAAAAAAACATTAACTTCATTGTTCTCAAATTAAACATGAAAAATATCATCACATAATTATGAGATGCTATGTAGGTTATATTTGAGACCATCAACAAAAAATTATCTAGAAATTAAAATATAATTGTTATTACCAATTTCTCCACGGCCTATGATCTTCCCTTTAGAATTATCACCAAAGGTGACATGACCACCATAAACCATTATTAGGCTCTTGAAGATCGAATGGTTTCCTATCATATTAGTTGAAAATATTTTGTCCATGTACAATATACTTTTATAATAGGTATGAAATCAATTTTCGTACAAAAAAGAAATTAGACCAGAAATGATTTTGTTACCTAGATTTTCTTGGGGGCAAAATTGTTAGAAATCTAGGATTTAGGAAGCCATATTTTTTTAGTTACTCTCTTATAAACATATTGTGATGTTTTTTAAATAATATTTTTGTTTATTTAGAAAAATCACCACCATAAAAGTTTTTTGATTTTGATTTTGGAACAAATGTTGATTTTATTAATCTTCTTTTTCCAAGTTGGTATCCTATACCGGTAATATATTTTTGAGTAACTTGTTTTTCCCAAAATCTATGTAAAATTTTATTTGATATTTGAAATCATTTCTAATTCATTATTAAAATTTTCATTTTAATGTTTATGTTTAGTGTTTTAATTTAACAATTGAGAATTCTTCTCCTTCTGAATAGATAAATCCGTTTTAACATTGGCCGTTAGAGACTTATATCTCTCAAGAACATTGTACTTATCCTTTAGTTCATTAAAGGTATCTACCAACATTTCTCAATAATAAAAAATCTCTTACTAATATATTTCCTCATTATTATATTCATTCTAAGAATAATTATATCTAAGAAAAGGAAAAATATTATAAATAGCAGGTACCTCATAGACCTTAGTCATAAAGAACTTGTTTGGTAGATGCAACTTTTGTTCAAGAGTAGAGTTTGTATTATTGGACCTATCCTCAAAGTCACTCCATGTTTATTTAATATCTTTCTTAAACATTTTTTCCTCTTCATCATTCTTCTTTTTTTATCTAAACTTTTTGATGTGTTCTTTGACATGTCCTTTTCTTTTACATTCATAAAGAGTAATTTAATTTGTGTTATCATCTTTCTACCAATATCTTTTCCAGTTTCCTTTAGAGTCACATTTCAGTTTATAACTGTAATTTCTGAAAAACTTCATTTTCATATAAATTTTATTGAGCCTTCTAGCTAGTTGGACCATCTATTCATCACTGTCCAATGGTGACTCACTGTCACTGGAACTTTTAACTTGTATCCTTTTCTTTTACTTTTCTCTTTGTTTAGATTTAGTACTCTTAAAGGATATTGATTTTTTTTAGGATCATCATCTTCCTCTAAGATGACTAAAATCATGGATGATTTTCGGCTATCTACCGTTCCGAGTTCTGATGCTCTACTAATGTGTATAGCATCACTCGAGTCGAATCCTCAAGGATGATACTTTTCAATAGTTGACTGTTTTAGTTGATTGTATTTTCATGGGGGGTTTGTTTAGAGATATAAAATTAATTGATTAATGATTGGTGTTTGATTTTACAATTTTATAAATATTGGTGTGAGTTCATCATTAGGTACTTATTCTTGTGATATCCTTGAACCTTGCTTTATATTGTATTAAATTAACACCCATGTTACAGGTTGACATTGATTGGAATTACCAAGTTTTATGGATTTAATACAAGAATTAACAAAACTTAGGGTTCTAATCATAATGATATCTTATTTACGGTAGTGTAATTATGGTTTTAATAATCCGTGTAAACCACTATTTGAGAAAAATAAGTCATTAATACATGACATGTTAAGTCCAATATACACAATTTTAATTCAATGAATATTAATTGAGCAAAAGTTCTCAATCACATAACATACCTAAATTATAACTCTCCCCAATGAGAGATTTAATAATCCATTTAGATGATTAGTAATCTATTTTATTATATTTATGACAATGATTTATAAAAATAAGGTAAATAAAGTTATAAGAAAAGAGTTGCGTGTCGAAAACACACACACACGAACAACGATGAGATTTACAAACAAACATTAGGTTGAATGAGAAAGTGAAAGAAGGAAAATGTTTTCAAATTTATTTAGAATATTTTAAGAGAATTAATATTTAATAATAGTTTTTGGATGATTAAAACAGAATATTAAGGAGAAACATTCATTAAAATTCAACCAAATTTAAAACAACTTACACAATTACAAATGAAAGGAACACAAAAGTAAATGAAAAAAAGAGAGGAGGAAAGGTCTCTCAAGTGAAAACATGAGTATGGAAATTCCTCCAAAGCCTTTGAAAAATATTTGGTATTTCCAATGTATGATCCTCTATTCTGGAATGTCAACCCTTTGTAAGGTGAGGAAGGGGAAGTATTGATAGCCCAAGGAATTGGATTGTTCACTTTCCAAAACTAACCCTCCACTTGCATCGCCATTTTAAAAATTCATACAGCCTAATCATAAGATACAATCTTCTTTAAAGTTATATATAATAATATTTTACGAATAGTATAATAATTTTAATGCATTTGGACTTAGTATCCAATGTTATGGTAGATTGTGAAAACAATATTAATCTGTCCATTTCAATACATACTTTTTAGAAGGCCAAAATGTGAATGGGTTTATGAATAGTAAGATGCCCTAAAATAAATCTCATTACTTATATCATGTTTTCCGGACATATATTATATTTCACACTAAAAAATAGAATATTGATTTGATGAATTTATCATGAGAAATGTCATGAATAGTGTCTGGATTTTAATTACCTACCAAAATGGTAGGTTGGACATTAAAGAATTAGTTTCCCCCTTGTTATTGTTGCTGGACATTCAAATTTTTATCCTTGATTCCTTTTGATAATAAAGAAAATATTGTGGAGTTTTATAAAATTTTGGCTTCGTGATTTATCTCAGTAACTCAATAATCATAGCGGGTCCAGTTTCTTCACAGATTCTTTGGGTCGTCTTGTGTGGACCATATGACCCTCCAAATGGACAATTTGTTCAAAGGTCCCTTCTAATGAAATGTTGTGTCACACTCTAGAATTAATATTTATATTTATTTTATCCTTTAATATCTTTTGTAAACATTTTCTAGGTTCGGGTTGATCATGGGTCTAAATTTTTTTGATATTTGTTATTTTTAGTGTGTTTCGAACCCATGCAGGGTCACCGCACAACAGGCGGTAGCCACGTGATCGGCTCAGCTGCTGTTCATGTGTCTATTTCTCAAAAGAAATAAGGTTTTAAACAAAATGAAATAAGTAAACTTTTTAAAATGTAATTATAATAATTTATTATGGTGTAGGTAATAATGTTATTTTTAAGAATGGTTAATAATATTGTTATTTTCTATAAGTTTCTATTAATATAATTATTAATAAATTGTAACTTAATTGTAATTATAATTATTTATATTAAAATTATTATTTGATTATTATTATTATTATTACTATTATTAAATTATTATTAGAAACTGAAAAAAAGGTTGGGTAATCCCTAAGGGGGGCATCACACCCCCCTTTCTCCCTGCTCTAGGATGCTGAGGAAAAGACCAAACTGAGGCCACCCTTGACCTAACCTCTCTGTCTCCATTACCTCTAGAAGCTCCAACATGTCCTGACTCTCCCCACACCTAGTTCTTACCCAGCAGCCTCACGCTCGCCCCTCATTTTTCCTTTGCACACCCGACCTCGCCATCGCCTCTCACTAGCGACCTCGCCCTCCCCAATCACCTCTGGCCCCCTCCGCACACCCATCCTGTTGCCCTGTGCCCTCGGCCTGCCTGTCTCCCTATCCCATTAACCGACACTAGGCTGCCTCAGCCCTTTCCTCTCTCTTACAATAGTTGATCCCAGCCTCACCCTCGCCCAACCGACTTCTAGGTTCCCTCGTGTAGCCCCTCATACTGCTTTGATCTTCTTCGTTCTGACCAACCCCATGACTTCCTTGCTCTAGATACCACTGTCCATGACGCACCATCCTCACCGCCCCTATCCTTGCCCTTCGCTCCAGCAATAGCCAAACCCCCTTCATGCTCTACCTCTTTTCTCCAGCCAGTGGCGCATCTGAACCCCCTACAAGGTGCCTCAACCATGCTCCTGTTTTGTGGCATTTTTCATTACTAGAAGCCATTTCTTCCTCTGGTATGGTTATTAATTAATTATTTTTTTTCTTCATTTCATCTAGTTTTGGTTCAAACAAAAACATCGCAGTTGTGTTTAGTGAATTTTTCACGTTTCTTTAGGTGTGTTGTTAACCCACAGGGTGTTGTTGTTCCTCCCAGTGAAGCATCATTGTGTCCATTCTTGCATTGAGGTAGGTGAATCCATGTTATTATTTCAAATTATAGTCCACTTAATACATGAGTGTTTTAGTTAAATTTATGACTTAGTTCGTACCTTCTTAATGCACTTACTTAATTATCTATAGTTTTTTCAAGATAGTCGGTTTTGATAGAAATAGTTATGAAGTACTTTCTCTTGATATATATACATGTGTTTATGAAAAATGTGTTTCGTGGATTTCAAATGTTGTTTTGATGATTTTTAATCACGAAACACACCTTTGATATTCTCTATAATAGGTTGTGAAATTGGTTCCAGTTTGAATGGATTGTTTAAAATTTATTTGGTCTGTTTGTTGAATTGTTTATAAATTTTTTTCTCTATTTATAAATATTTTTAATAAATTGTTATTTTCAATATAAAATTTTGTATAAATTATTTTTTATGTTTATTAAATTTTTTATAGATTGTTTCATATTCTTGTAAAAATTTTAATGAATAGTTTGACATTGAAAATTGAAAAATAGTTTTTTCATGATAATTTGGGTAATGTTTTGGTTTTGGGAAACTAATGGTCCGATTAGAAACACTTGTGTTTTCAAAGATTTTTTTTGATTTTTTAAGTAATGTGATGGCCCGTTTGGTACCTTCAACTCAAATGATGATGCATGTGTGAACTTTTAGAAATAATTTTGTTCAAAATTGTGAACCGTCATGAAAACCTTATTATTTTTGTTCACTTTTTTTGGAATTGCATTGTGATTATAAGAAAATGGTTTTGTGGTTTTAAAGTAATGAGTTGGCTTCCCAAAAAAAAATTCTTTGAATCCTGGTTTTTTTCCTTGTAAATGTGTTTTGAAGTGAGTTAAAAAAAATGTTAATGGCTGATTTGGTAGTTGTGAAATGATTTGGGGTGTGTTTTTGGAACTAAAGGTCCCGTTTGGTGATTTTAACCTAAGGGTAATTCTTGTAATGACTTTTAAAATTGATTTCTTTTTGTGAAAGTGTATGCCCAATTGGAAACATTGAACATTTTATGAAGTGGTTTGAATGTAAAATGGTGTGACTACCCGGTTGGCACTTTGTTGATGTGAAATGATTCAATGTATATTTGGGGGTGCTCTTGTCTAGGTTAAACCTTTATGGGTGAATGCATATGAAGAGTCCGTGTTTGGGGAAGGAAAGTGTGGTGAGATCAGTCATGCGTGTGAGGGCCTTCCTACATTCACAATATTATTATAACCACTATGGGATCATGGGCATCTTTTAGATGATCAAGTGACGGTTACTAATCAACCCCGATTATACGGGTTGTTACCCACTGGATTGATTGTTAGGCCATGAAGTCTTTGACACGGATCAGTTAGTTATAGGGTGGCCAGTTGGTTATAGAATTATGAGATTCACCATATGCCGACAGGTGGTTCTGAAACCGAGTACATCTAGGGGTTATTTAGGGATGTTTAAGATCACCCATGGTAACTGGATTATATTTATTTCTTATTTAATTTCCGTTATACCGAGTTATTTTCTATCTTGCATTTGGTTACCTGTTCTACTTTATCCCAGCTTTGGTATACTTTGATTTGGGTTTAGTTTATAGAGTGAAAAAACGATTTTGGAAACGGTATGTCACGTGTGTTGGATTTTTAAATGAGAAAATCTTGTTTCTTATTTTAAAATGTGAAAACCATACTTTTATATTTGATTTTAAAACTTATGTTAGTTGATTGTTTTGGGAGAGGAGACGTTGGATTATGTGTTTTATCATGGAAACCCTACTGATAATTTTTAATGCTCATGACTATCTTTATCATTTTAGTAGTAGGTTTCCTTTTCTCATTTTCTCTTGGATGAGTTGTTCATTATTATAAAAAGTTTGGCCATAGGTTGGGAGGTGACCAAGAAGGTCACATGGTGGTACGTTGAGCCATTTAATTTATTTTTTTTTCCTCTAATCGAGTTATGTTTTATTATTGTACTTGTTACTATTTATTTATTTGCCTTTATGGGAAAAATAATTCCCATCAATTAAATTTTGATGCCCGACAGTAGATTCTAGTCTGTGGGGATTAGGAATGCTCCTCAAGCCATGACGCAGGCCTGCTCGGGTGACTGGTTCAGGTTCGACCTGAGTTGGTTCGTGACAAAATGTTATCATAAGAGTTTATTGTTATTTGGGGAGTTCAATAGATAGAGATTAGGATTTTTTGGACTTGAGTGGTTGTACGAGAAAGAATTCATGAACCCTCTCTCATTCTAAACCACATGTCTCCAGGGGTAGTCTTGGAATTGAGCCCATGACTCGTTATGATTTGATTTTAATTGAGGGATGACAAAGGAGGAAAGCCAATTTTACATTGGGAATTCACATGGAGTAGTGACTCATGTGGAGTCTGAGTACGTGGTTTATGTTCCGCCTAGTTCTTCATAATTACATGGGGCATTGCCCACTACCATGTCGCCAAATTAAGAATGACTACTAGTCCCTCACTCCGACAGTTTGATGAAATTTAAGTGTTGTCTTGGTTCTGGTTGGTGTGAGTGCAATTTTTAAAATGAAAAAGTATTTATGATATGAGAATGACTTCTTTTAAATGGATTTAAATTCATGAAATTGGTTCAAAACAAAATGATCTTGGACTAAAAATCTGGTGTTTGTTTCGAATTGGTAGAGAAATGGTTTGGGTGAAACCTTGGGTACTCTTTATGAGCATTCACACATGTGATGGAATTCAGGGGAAGTACATGTTAGTGTGTATGGATGAAAGTGGATGGATACATGTGCAATGGTTCATAGGATTATTGGGGTGTGTACTTGAAATTAAAGGTCGTACCATGTTTTTCTAAAGTGATATTACAAAGGGGGAAATATTTTTGGGAAACTAAATTTGGTTTAAAAAGTGGGTTTGGTATTCTGAAAGTGTCCTTAAAGGAAGGAACTTTTGAAATCTAAAATGAAAAAGTAATTTTATGTTGTTTTGTGATTTTTTTGTTTTTGAGCTGGTAATTTTGGCTCAGGATGTTACTTTTAATTATATTTTTTTATATCAGATTTGGTTTGGTGGTTTATAAGTTGTTCAGAAAATGCTCCCCAGAATGGTCCCCAGAGTTTCTGACAATTCATGATTATTTTTTGGTCCTTATCAGACATTGAATATCCTTTATGGTGATTGGGGTCCATTAGAGGCAGTAGAGTGGCTTGAAGAGGTTGAGTGTGTCTTCAGGGTATTGGTAACTCCCAAAGATATTAGATTTTGTGCTGTTTTGGGTTTGTTTGAAGGTACAACTCTGGAAGAATGGGAGTTGGTTTCCCCACCATCAATTCATGTTGGGATTATGTTGGATGTCTTTAAATACATATTTGTCGGATTGGTCATACCTAAAGGGTTGAAGATAAAGAAAATAGAAGAGCTCATGTGTATTCAACAAGGCCAACAGACGGTGGAGGCATATATTGACCATTTCAAGGAACTTGTGTGCTTTTTTTTGGAGGTAGAATCAAAGGATTTGAAGAAGGTTATATCTTCATTGGGGTTCTTTTTTCAGAGATCAAGGAGTAGGTATTCTCTTCTAAGGACAATAGTTTTGAGAATGTGGTGGATGATGGGTTCTTAGATGAGTTGGTATCTAGAGCACAGATGGTCAGAAATACAGCGTACCCAGTTGCTCATGGATTTTCCCCATATTTCCAGAATGGTGTGCCAGAGGGACCTATTTATAAATACTCCTCTATAGTGCTTCTAGATTCCAGTTCGTCAGACCATTCAGTGGGGTGCCACAAGTGTGGCCGATTCGGGCACGTGAAGTCGTCATGCTGTATCATTCAAAAGACGTGTCATCGTTGAAGTTATCTGGGTCATCTAGAGAAGTTCTACAGGAAGAATATCCTGAAAAATATTTTATGATTGGAGTAATTCTAGTTCCTGATTGTGAGGTAGAAGATTATTTAGCCATCAGAGTCCCAGCCACAGGTCTTGGGATGAAGATTGCATGCAGTCAGGAGTTTTCGGGAGTTTGAATCCTCAGTTCAGGTTTTGGGATTCATGTTGGAGGAGGATCATTTAAAGTCTTCTCATTGTTGTTTTCTATTGTTAATGATTTTACATTGTTGTATGTTCATTGCTTTTTCATGATGTTTTGATGGACTCGTTCTAGTATAATCCAACCAGTTCGGTTGGTGTAGATGTGATTTTCTGAATAGTGCGTTTTTCCTAAAAGTGTGTTTAGACCTTGTATGGTTTGATCTTGGTTTATCTTCGTTCATTTGGATATGTAAGTTCCCATAGATGAATTGATGTTTATGGTTATTCTTGGATTCACTCGTTGAGATAAGATCTGCTCGGTGGTTTTTCTCTAGTGTTGGGATATTTTGGTATGGGTCGAGAGTTCCAAGTAAAACAGAGCTGTTGTTCAATAGTACTATAGTTGTTAGTTTGGATCAGTTGAGAGTTCCTATGTTGGCCCCCTTCCTTGGGTGGTATTTTTGGTTTTTAAATTTCCACACTAGTTGAGTTCATGTGGTGGTGAAAACACTATCATGCTCTCCAATTCTCTTGTATTGTGGATTCTTCTAGTTTTTATCGGGAATGGATTATTGTTTTGTCTAATGTTTCGCTCAATGAATTTATGGGGGTAGAAAGTGTATCTGGTGGAGAGAAGTGTCACACTTCAACCTTTATATTTATTATTATTTTATTATTTCATGGATTCGATCAACCTCGTCGAGGTGCGGGTTGAACGCGGGTTGAATTTTTTTGATGTTTGATATTTTTAGCGAGATTCGAACCCCTGAACAGTCACTGCCTGACGGGCGGTAGCCGCGCGATTGGATCAGGTGCCGTGTCAGTTTCTATCGATTGAAAGAAATAATGTTTTACAAAAATGAAATAAGTAAAACGTTTTAACTGTAATTATAATAATTAATTATGCTGTAGATAATAATGGTATTATTAAGAATAGTAAATAATATTTTTATTATCTAAAATTTTCTATTAATATAATTTTTAATAAAATTTAATTTAATTGTAATATTTATAATTTATATTTAAATTCTTATTTCATTATTATTATTATTATTATTAAATTATTAATAGAAGCTGAAAAAAAGTTTGGGCGAACCCTAGTGTGTGTCACCCCCCCCCTTCCCCCCTACTCTAGGCTGCCAAGGCGCAGACCTTACCGAGGCCACCCCCAACCTTCCATCACCGCCTCCCTTCCCTGTAGAAGTTGTGGCACATCCTGGCTCCCCCCAAACCCAGTGCTCACCTAGTATCCCCAAACGAGTTTTTTTTACATTTTTTTCAAAAAAAAATTTACAATATGACCAGGTTTAAAATATTTTTTACATCCCAATGGCGGCACACCATGTGTCGCCTTTCGGGCATTTCAGCGCTGAAGAAAGGCGGCACCTGGTGTGCCACCTTTGGATAGAAAAAAATTAATAAAATTTTAAATTTTAACTTAGTCCTTCTAACTTTGTAGTAGCATTCAGATGCATTCCAACAATGAAAACCTCAACCAGGTTATGTTCTTTACACACAATAGAAACATCTTTGCAATTTTGCCATGCCCCTGAGTATAAATCAACCTCAAAACCACTAGATAATTTTTCTTGGTAAGGTGAGATGAGAAGGGAGGTATTATACCATCATGAAGAGAGATTCTAGAAATGTGAAATTCTATGAAAAAGCTTTAGATGAAATGTGTCATTTCCCCACTAGATGTGCATGTTCCTTCAAAATTTTCAGGCTAGAGATAATCCTCCTTAACTTCCACATAGCCTTATTCCTTCCATGGATTAATTTGAAACACTTAATCCCATTTCATTACTTTATGGGGAAGTAAAACCTCATTCCTTTGAATATTCACATTACCGTGAACATATAAAATCATCATTTTTCAAGAAAAACTATTAATCTCATTTTCACTAAAATACCCCTTAACGTAAGAATGATAAAAATAGTGTAAGTACCCAATAGAAAGATTCCAATCCATTTTGACCGGGCTATGTGGAATCATTGGTGTTTTCATCTGATTAATAATTTAAAAGTTTTCAAAACCACCTTTCTGAAACTCAAAAATGATTCAAGTAAGTGACTTTGAAAGCCTATAAAATATAAACCATAAGATCTATTGAAATGAAACTTAAAATATGGATTAAACATATAATAAGTAATTGAAAATAAATACCATTTGTTAGAAATTGTTGATGAAATACAATTATAAGCTTTCAATAACACTTCTTTCAACTCAAAAATATTTCAGATATGAGACTTTGAAAGCCTATAAAATATAAACTTAAAGACTCATATAAATGAAACATAGAACATAGATTAAACATATAAGAAGTAGTAGAAAAGTAATTAGTTAATTCTAGTGGGGGGGAAAACTGTTAGACCATAGAATTGAAGGATAATGAGGATGAAAAGGAAACATCAACCCCCACGCCCACCCCTTCCACCCATTCAACCAACTTCAGTAACTCCTATATAAGTAGCTTCTCAAAAAAATGAAATTTCACACCACCACAGCTTCTTACATCCATATTAACCCCCCAATTCAGTTTTATTAAATGTGGATAGCCCCCATTTTTACCAATGTCAATGATGCACTATTAAACCACCACTTTCAACCCCCCCCCCCAATTATATTTTTATTTATATTAAAATAGTAAACATCAATGAAAACATTTCTTACCAAGCCTCGTGATTGCATTCTTCATAGCCTCATTATGGAAGTTTTTGCGCACGTTACTGGAAATGTGTCTGATGTAGTATCGATGATGTGCATTTGGGGGCCTCCATGAATCAGGATCAGCATTGATTGCCTCATTGATTGCCCTATGTCGATCAGATATCAAACAGACACCTCGAATGCATGTGAAATGGTTGCTGATGCATGCCAAAAACCAGCTCCAAGATTCATAGTTTTCCTTCTCCACTATTTAAAATGCAAGCGGAAGTGGTGAACGGTTCCCATATTGGGTTGCCGCAATCAATAATACGCCCATATACTTTCTAGATAGAAATGTTCCATCAATTTGTATGAACTGTTTACTGAAACGAAATGCGAAAATACATGGGAGGAATTCCCAGAATAACTGATGAAATTGAACATGGGATTGATCCAATCGATTATCTTCAAACACATGTTCCTTCATATTTATATGGTATACAACTTGGTTTTTGTGGCTCATCATGGCTAATAATTGCAGCAACACCTAATACGAGTCATCCCAATCACCATTGACCTTCACAATTGCCTTCTGTTTCGCTATACATGCCTTGTTATAAGAAATATTATAACCGAAAGTTTGAAGTATCCTCTCTTGGAAAAGGGCTATAGGATCATCTTGACAGGTCATAATCATCTCGACGATAATAGTTGACACAAATTCGGCATCCAAAGCAGTGTGATCTTGTGTCAAGTTTGGCTGAACACAAGAATGAGCTTCCTCAATCTTTGAAATTCTCCATCCACCAAATGCAATGTCAGGAATCGCCCTCAACCGGAATCTACAGTCTTCATCAAATTTATCACACCGTATGATGTATTTTTTTCGACATGATGCCTCAACTACATATCTACAATTCCTCTCAATATGAAATCTTTTTAAGAAGCTCTTCAACGCATCCTTACTTGGACAATCCCTTCCATTACATAATGTTTTGTCCAACTCACTAAACCTGTCCAATATAACTCCAAGAAACACTGTTGCAGGTGTCAGAATATTGTTGTCTAATTCAGGTACACATTCCATTGCTTCGGACCAAGATTCAAAGGGTGGTGGATGATTTAATGTTGGTCGAGAATGTTCTTGAACTACTCTATTTCGAGAAACTACTACCTTATCTTCTCCAGCTCCCTCCCCATCTCCAGCTCCCTCCCCATCATCATTTTCTTCTCCATCTATTCCATCATTATTAAATTCCTCATCTAAAGAATGATTAATATGTAAATCTGGAAGATCATCTAAGTTTTCCTCCTCCACAACAGGGCGAACATCCTCAATTTCTTGGGATGAAGCTTCTTCAAAAACTATTTGTGCATGTCTACGACTTCGAACATTTTGATGTTGTTGTACATTGAAAACATCAATATATAACTCCATCATTTCACCATCAGACCGTTGGGAAAATAAAGTTCCTGCTTGGACCCAGTGCTCATCAGCAGCCAATGGACAAGCAAGATGCCATAACATGGCAGGGAATTGCAAATGTCTATAACTAATAGACGTTATCTCTTGATGAGGACCGAGATTTAAGCAACCACGAATTCTATCTTGAAGATCAGTTATAGTAACACAATCATATGTGTTAACCATAGATGTTGGCTGTATACTGTAAGAAGATCCTTGCTCGGTTTGAATAACCTTTCCATAGCAGTAAACACAAGCAAACATGTCTCTCTACTAGAAAAATGTTTACTGATCACTGAATATTTCAATAATGTTTTTTACATGTTAAATAACATTTTTTATCTTCTTAAAGGTATTTTAGTACTTCATGAAGTAAATATCAATCATCTAAAGCATATCCCTCGAGAGTGTAAAACCAGGAGTGCAGCAAGACCCGTTTTCGTGTACCAGGATACCCCGGGTCAGGCCCAAAACTCCTTGTCGGGGCTTTCAACCCTAGGTACAGCTGTGCCAGAGCCACATCCACTTGTAGTATCCAGAGAGGGATTTAATTGCTTAGATAACGACATAAACTTTCATGACACCAAAATTTTAAAACCTTCCTAAATTAAGCCACTAATGTTATGTAGAACAATTTTTAACATTCCTAAAGATATGTTCAATGATCTCTAAAAAATAAGATTCATTAAAGTGCTGGTTAATAACTACTTAAGTTTCGGTCACTACTTAAGTGCTGGTTAATCACTACTTAAGTGCTGGTTAATCACTACTTAAGTTCTGGTTAATCAGTTATGAGTTGGTCATTCACCACTTAATCATCCCTTAATCTTTACTTAATGACCCCTTAATCATCCCTTAATCATTAGTTAATAACCCCTTAATCGTTATTTAATGAACCCTTAATCATCCCCTAATCATCCCTAGTTAATCACCCCTTAATCTCCCATTAATCGTTAGTTAATCACCCCTTAATCACCCATTAATCGTTAGTTAATCACCCATTAAAGATTCATTAATTACCCCATAATCATCCCCTAATCATTCCTTAATCGTTAGTTAATCACCCCTTAAACATTCCTTAATTACCCCTTAATCATCACGTAAACATTCCTTAATTACCCCTTAACCATCCCTAATAATTCCTTAATCATTAGTTAATGACCCCTTAATCACCCCTTAATCGTTAGTTAATCACCCCTTAATCGTTCGTTAATCACCCCTTAAACGTTCCTTAATTACCCCTTAATCATCACTTAATAATTCCTTAATTACCCCTTAATCATCCCCTTAACCCCTTAATCACTCTTTAATTACCCCTTCATTCCTTAATTACCCCTTAATTAGTTAATGACCCCTTAATCACCCCCTTAATCATTAGTTAATCACCCCTTAAACATTCCTTAATTACCCCTTAATCACCCCTTAAACATTCCATAATTACCCCTTAATCACCCCCTTAATCGTTAGTTAATCACCACTTAAACATTCCTTAATTACCCCTTAATCACCCCTTAAACATTCCTTAATTACCCTTTAACCATCCCCTAATCATTCCTTAATCATTAGTTTATGACAGCATAATCACCCCATAATCGTTAGTTAATCACCCCTTAATCGTTACTTAATCTCCCCTAAAACGTTTCTTAATTACCCCTTAATCACCCCTTAATCACTCCTTAATTACCCCTAAATCATCACTTAATCATTCCTTAATTACCCCTTAATCATTAGTTAATCACCCCTTAATCACTCCTTAATTACCCCTTAATCATCAATTAATCATTCCTTAATTACCTTAATGACCCCTTAATCATCCCTTAATCATCACTTAATCACCCCTTAAACATTCTTTAATTAATCATCCATGGTTAATTACCCCTTTAATCATGACTTAACTATTTCTTAATTATCATTTAATTAGTTTATGATTATCTCTAAAATATTAATAAATTATTATTATCCCTAATTAACATTCATTAATAATATTATATTATACATACTTTAATCTATCATTTAATAATGTATCCCTCATCATCATTCATTAATAATATTAAATTACATATACCTTAATCTAACATTAAATATTAACTAATTAAAACATTAATAATATAACAATTTATTTCATTTCTTTAAATAACTACTACTACATACTTAAATATTTAAAATTAACTAATTACAATTAAATAAATAAATAACTTTAAAAAAAATACCTCTAAATGAAGCTTGACACAAAAATCTTGTACTCCTTGCGTCTCCGGAAGCACCACGAAGGAAAACTCAACTTAGAGAGAGGAGCTCTCAAAATTTTAGAGAGGAGAGGGATTTGTGAGTGAGGAAGGATGGGTGGGGTGGATCCCTTTTATAGGGATATTTTTGGCGAAGGTGGCATCTGGGAAGCCGCCTTCGGCTTTTTAAAACACGAAAGGCGGCTCTTCCAAAGCCGCCTTTCACAGAAAAAAATCGAAAGGCGGGCACTGGTGTGCCGCCTTTAGTATCCCCAATGGCGCAAGGCAGTTTCTGGAGAACCGCCTTTGGCCCGGCGGAAACTGAACCGAAGGCGGCACATGGTGTGCCGCCTTTGGGATATAAAAAAAAATATTTTAAACCTGGTCGTATTTTTAATTTTTTTTAAAATGTAAAAAAAACTCATCCTCACGCTCTACCCTCATTGCGCCACTGACCACCTAACCTAGCCAACCCTTCTCGCCAGAAAACTCACCCTCCCTAGTTACCTCTGCCCTCCTCCACACACTCATCCACTCACCTAGCACCTTATCTCAGCTGGTCGCCCTCTCCTAGAAACCGGAACCAGGACACCTCAGCCCTTTCCTTACTCCAGCAGCAGCTGATCCCATCTTCACCCTAGCCCAGCCACCTTACAGGTTCCCTCGCCCCACCCCTCCTCCCGCTCGGATCTTCCCCGCTCTGGATGACTCCTGCCTTCCTTGATCTAGACCCTACCATCCTCGCCACCCCAGCCTCACCGCCCCAGCCCCACCCTCTGCTCCGGTAGTAGCCACACCTTTTTCCTGCTCAGCCTCCTTTTCCCTGCTCGGCCTCCTTTTTCCTGCTCGGCCTCATCTTGTATTATTATTAATTGATTTATTTTTTCCCATCATTTCATACATGGTGTTTTTATTTGTTTTGGTTGGAACCATAACATCGCAGTTGTGTTTCATGTGTTTTTTTTCTATTTCATTAGGTGTGACGTTAATCCAGGGGGCATTATTATTCCTCCCGCTGAAGGGTCATTGCATCCTCTCTTGCTTTGAGGTAGGTGAATCCCCGTTTTCCTTTCCGATTAAGTCCACTTAATATATTTGGTTTTAATTAAATTTTTGACTTAGTTCTCACCTTCTCAATGCACATAGTAAACTATATACAGTTTTTTCAAGATTTTTTGTTTGGATACATATAGTTTTGCTGTTCTTTCTCTTATTTTATATACGTGTGCATATGAAAAATGTGTTTTCTGGATGTCAAATGTTGTTTTAATAATTTTTAAGCATGACACGCACCCTTGATACACCCTAAATTACGTTGTAAAATTGTTTCCGGCTTGAATTGATTGTTTAAAAAAATTTCAATCTTTTTATTTAATTATTTATAAATTGTTTCTTCTGTTTATAAATGTTTTTAATAAATTTTTGGGTTCATTATAAAACTGTTTATGAATTATTTGGTATGTTTTTTAAATTGTTTAAAGATTATTTCATATATTTATAAAATTTTTAATACAAAGTTTGACATTGAAAATGGAAAAGAGGGATATCCATGATATTTTGGATAATGTTTTGGCTATGTGAAGCCTATGGTCAGATTGGAAACACTTGTGTTATCAAAGAAGTTTTTTGATTAATTAAGTGATGTGACACCCCGTTTTAAAACTTCAACTCAAACGATGATATTTGTGTGAACTTCTAGAAGTGACAATGTTCAAAAACTGTGTACCAACATGACAACCTTATTGTTTGTGTTAAATTATTTTTTAAAGTCTTTGTGATTATAAGGCAATGATTTTGTGATCTTAAACTAATGATTCGTGCTTCCTATGTAATGTTTCCTTAAAGCATGGTCATTTTCCTTTGAAAGGTGTTTTGACATGATTTTGAAAATGGTAAAGTCTCATTTGGTAGTTGTGAAATGATTTGGTGTGAATTTTGGAACTCAAGGGCCCATTTGGCGATTTTAACCCAAGGGTAGTGTTTGTACTAAATTTTAATGGAGATTTTGTATTGGAGATTGTGTATTCCCTATTGGAAACATTGAAAATTTTATGAAATAGTTTGAATATTAAATGGTGTGACAGCCCAGTTGGAACTTTGTTGATGTGAAATGATTGAATGTGTATTTGGGGGTTCTCTTGCCTAGGGTAACCCATTATGGGTGAATGCATAGGAAGCATCCGTGTTTGAGGAAGGCTAGCGGGGTGAGATGAGTCACACATGCGAGGGCCTTCCTACTTACATAGTATTATTATAAACACTAGGTGTTCCTATGAGTCTTTTATATGGAGAGTGACGGTTGCTGATCAACCCTAATTAGATGGGTTGGTACCCCCGGGATTGGTTCTTAGGCCAGGTTGGCTTTTCCACTGGTTGGCCAGTTATAGGGCAACTAGTTGGTTATAGACATAAGAGCTCCACCATACACTAACAAGTTGTTCTAAAGACGAGTAAATCTAAGGGTCTTCTAGGGATGTTTATGATTACCCATGGTTACTGGATTGTTATTATTTCTTGTTTACTTTTCGGTATACCAGTTTATTTTCTTGCTTGCATTATTTACCTGTTCTACTTTATCCCAGCATTGGTATAATTTATGTTGGGTTTAGTTTATAATGTGAAAAATGATTTTAGAAATGGAATGTCATGTGTGTTAGATTTTTAAGTGATAAAATCATGTTTATTTTTTTAAAATGTGAAAAACATACTTTTATATTTGTATTTCAAACTTATGTTCATGGATTGTTTTCAGAGAGGATAAATTTGATTCTTTAGTTTATATTGGTAACCCTACTATGAATTTTCCATTTTTACACCTATCTGTCTCATTTCAGTTGCAGGTTTCCATTGATTTGGTTCTCTTGTCTGAGTTTCTCATTATTGTAGAAAGGATATCCATTGGTTTGGAGGTGACCTAGAAGGTCACATGGAGGTATGTTGAGTTGCTCCGTTTATTTTCTTTTATCACTGCTCGAGTTCAATTTTTTTTATTTTGTTTATTCATGTGTATTTATTTGTCTTTATGGGCCAAATCATTCCCTGTGATTAAAGCTTTGATGCCCGAAACTAGTTTATAGCCCATGGGGATCGATAACGCTCCTCGGGCCATGTTACGGATTGACTCGAGTGACCAATTTAGGGTCGACTCGGGTTATTCCATGAAATTTTGTAACTTGAATAAGTAAACCTACATAATAAGAATCATGAAATTTGGATAATTAGGAGAGATTTATTATTAAAACATTAAACTGACCTTAATCTGGATGAATTCAAATAGTTCTCTAAATTATATTTTATATTTAAAATTAATATTTCACACAAATTATGCACATTTAATATAAAATCGGTAAAGAGAGTATATAATAAGTTATGAAAATATTAATAACATAATCTCCCCCACACTGAGTCTTGTGCATGTCCTCATGTGCAGTAAGTATTAAAATATTACAAAATCATTTTCACTCACCAAAACAATTATTAAATTTTTCCCCCAATTAGGGGAGGTTTGGACCATTCCACTCCACTATATTTAATTCCACCTCAAATTTTTTCAAAAACAATGCTCCAAATAATAACTCTTTTTTCATGATCAGATTTAGAACTAGAAGATGTGGGCACTTGAAACTTACTCCTCTCAAGATGATAAAAATTTATTACAAGAGGATCACTCAATCACCCACCAATAGTGAAAATCTTACTGTTTGAAATGGATCTCATATTCCATTCCCTATATTAAAGTGGACAAGAATAAAGAGGTCTTTTGAAGGGGTTTCCCTATGGCTATAAGACGGTAGAAATTTAGTATTCAAAAGAGTAGAAATCGGGGTAAAACACTGACATGGAAAACGAAAGGCACACATTTTATGAAATAAAATTTGAAATGAAATGAAAACACATATTTAGAGGGAGAAATTTTTTTTAATAAATACACAAAAGTGGAAGAAAATTTGATGAAAATGAGAATATGGAATATTTAATAAACACAAAACATATCCCAATGAAATAAGTGTTTTTTTTGCATTTTTTCTAAATATGATTTAAAACAGATATCACAATAATCTCCCTACCCATGTTTTATCTCCTTACAACATTAATTGTAATAGTTATGACAAGATCAAAGGTTGAGGAAGAATAATTTTTGACCCACCCAAGACACAATCTATTATTTTTTTCAATTTTTTGTTGATTTTTTTTGTATTTTCTTTGAACACTTTTCAATAAAATTTGAAAAATATTTCATAAACATAAATTCATTCCCAAAAATCCTTGAATGAAACCCACTCCCACACACTGAAATGAATGCTTTCCCTCAATCAAAAGATAACATGGTTAAATCAAAAAAGGGTACCCAAAATGAAATCCATTTCCCCATCATTTCAAAACAAAAATTTATGAAATAAAAAACCATGTAGATATGGGGTGGGATAAGGTATTGGGATTTTAATGTGTGTAACACCCCGACCCCAGTTACCCAGAGTCGATGCATTATTACATAACATTGGCATGGTCACAAAAGATCAAGTCTCAAAAGACCGATTAGTTTAGTAGCCTTAGAAACACTAGATATATTCATAAGTCTTACATTACATCATAAAAATGAAAACTACTACAACAACTTTTCTTCATAGTCCACACTCATATCCCCACATACTATCCCTGCAGGTCATTCATAAATTACTTCTTCACATCCTAGGAAAAATAAAACATAGAAAATGGGTGAGCTCAAATGCCCAGTAAAAATAACAATATAGCGGAAACTTTCATAAATAAGAATAAACATTTAAGGTAATGTATAACTAAAACAAAAGCCTTTTAACCTTGAACTTCAACATAGTATGGAAAAAATAAAATGAAATAATTCCATTTACTTATTCACATGGATATTCTACTAATCGAATAATCACATGCAATATCAATAACCACTTTCATAATGATGGAATGCATAATGCCAGACTATCATAACCACATTGCCAAGGCCTCGTGCCAAGACTAAAAATAATATTTTTCCAAGGCCTTGTGCCAAGACAATAGCTTGTCTCATGAGGCCTACCAATGCATCGAGGAGCTATAGTGGGCTCCAACTGTCACATATTAAGTCGAATGCATTCCCATATGAAAAGGTTTAAACATAACATAAACATTTGTATTAAAACATGCATAAAAATGTAAATACTTCATCCATAAATCATGAATGGTATAAAAATAACACATCCATAGTCCATCATATCACAAAACCATCAATACAATATAAAAGTTTTGTATAATAAATCAACATCAAATAAGGGTAAAATCCATCAAAGGATGTTGACATAGATGAAATCAAAACTTTTTTTAGAGAAATATCACTATATATTTTGAAATCATTTAAGAGTATTATATTAATAAAATAAAACATTTTCTTTGAAAATATTATTATAAGATTTTTAGGGATGCTTCGACAGAAAATAGCTACACCTGCCATATAAGTTAATGAAAAATTCTTACCTTAATTCTGTTGAAAAGGTTAAAAAGGGCCTTGTTTGGAAAATGACGGAAAGATTCCTTTATAAACCACTTATAAAAGTCAACAAGGGTATAAATGACTTTAAACCATATTCTAGTAAATAGTAAAAATGTTTTTAAATACATTTTTAAAAAACATGGATGTGGATGATAAAGAGATCCCAGTAGATTATTACGTATAAACAACCTCGGATAATGAAGAGATTGCGAAATAAACCCTTACCTTGTACTTTTCCTTGGTTGGGGGTAGGTTAACCTCATGTATAATGGTGAAATAATTTTTGTTATATAATAAAATAATCGTATACATTAATATGATATCATATATGATCTTTTAACATTGATTTGTTAATAATATCTTAGTATTATCGTTGTTTCAGGTGTTAACTTACTCGTTTTCTTTTATATGTTTTGTTACATATGTCATGTTTTTCATGGATAGGTTGTATCTTAATAATATCCAGAATGATGTCAAGTATTTATATACTATTATTAATCATCAAATGATTATTATACTTGAATGGATACGATGGATAATGAATCTCATCGCGTTCCTTGAGACGGTAGTCCCTACGTACGCACGAGTGACAATATCATTATTTTGATATTAAAATAATATATAATTGTATGTTATATCATATACACAGAATCATTATCATGTTATATTTATTATTTACATGAATTAAACATCATTATTATACCCATCCAAATAATAATTTATTGAATAACAATTACACCATGACGTGGAGACGGTAAGCCGTACGTACGCACGTATGGTGACATGTTATTCAAAGGATGGATAGAATACTGAAATATGGTTGTAAAATGTTTATAATAACATAAAATTATATATAATATACTGGATTTATTATTTTAGAATGGTAATAACAAAGAAAGAAGAACTGGAAGAAGAAAGGAACTTCCAAAAGGGTGGTGAAATCATTACCTCTTCTTTGGGTTCTTCCTTTTGATTTGGTAAAAAGGGATCTTTATGTTGTCTTTATGACTAAAGTAAGGCCTCTAGGATGAAGTGGGGGAAGTTTAGAGAGTATTTGGGCAGAGTTTTTTTGAACCAAAATTCTTTGAAGGTGTGAGTTAATTAGAAGGGGGAGTGCCCTTTTATAAGAGGGGGTGAGGGTCACCTTTGGAAAAGCTATAAATATTATTTTATAATAAATTGATAATCGTTTTCTAATGGTTCCAAAGTGTATTATTTAAAGGTTAATGTGGGGATAGGTCTAAAACCACTCAACCAATATAATTTAGAAAGGTTTGGGTCATTATATTAACGATATATTTAAGTATTAACTCTTAGTTTATTTGTTTCACTTTTACAATGTCTCTTTGTATTTTTATATAATATGGTTAATAAACATAATATACACATCCAAGATACCCCCAAGTGGTCCATTAATGATACCCCTATCATGATATAAGTCTCTTGGTCGAACCATATATTTTTATGAATTTAATATCAATTAATAATATAATATTTGTTTTAAAAACACTTTTATGTCAATTTTGACACCATTTAATAATTGAATTTTGTAAAAATTATAACATAATGATTACTTCGAACAAAGAAAATTAATTCAATACTAACATGTCATATTAACCTATAAAATTAGTTTAATTCATAAAAAGTCTCAAATTATATTTATTTGGGTATTTATAATATCAATTATTTTAATTTTTTCACTATTATGGTAATTACTACATCATCATTGTGTCATTACTAAATTAAATTATTTAATGACTAAAAATTATAAATAAAATATAATTATGTAGGAAATCATTTTATATTTCTAATGAATATTTACAATCGAATTTATCTTATGTATAACCCTATATTAAAAATGTATTAGTAAATAAACATTGATTTTAACTCTTTTAACTCTTCTTTGAATTAAATAATAATAAATGTCCTAATCTAATCCAAGTTGACCAAAATGATAATATTTTTTCCTAAGGTTGTTTTTGGTCGAGATACACTTGTCCAATAGAATTAGGACATGTGTTGGGGTAATATTAATATCATTTTTACCCTTAATTACCCTATTTACTTTTAACCGTGGTAAGTAAAAGTAAAAAATTACTATTCACCAAAAATTATTTTTATCTCATTGAACCACATTTTATAAACGTCCTGTTGGAATTTTCAAGAAAATTAATACTTATATTAAAATTTTCATTTGGACTGGAAGTTTTCTTAAAAGGAAGCTTGTCACTATACCTTGGAATTCTTGTTGTAGACCTCTTGATAAAGGTGGGATTAGTATAAAAAATCTAAACTTTTCAACGCCGCTCTCCAGACCCATCTCACATGGAATATTTTTAATCCCTCTTCTAATGCTACTAAATTTTTGTATCACAGATTTCTTTCTAAGCTCGTAAAAGGGAATCTCACTTTCATTAACTCTTCCATCTGGCCATCTATCAGGGACTTTTATAATAAGATCATGGAGAAATCTAGATTGATGGTTAGTGATAATTCTTCAATTAACTTTTGGTGTGGCAAATGGTATGATAACCCCTTGATAACATTGTTAATTACTAGTCACATTCTTGAGGACACTAATCAATCTATAAAAGATGTTCTTCAATTTCATCGCCATGATCTCCCTGATAATATTATGCAGATCATAGATAATTATTCCTTTTCTCCTGATGGTGACTTCCTGGTCTGGGAACCTACCCCAAATGGCATTCTTGACTCTAAAAGCTTTTATAAGAAAACTTTTTCTCACATTGATTCAAATTATATATGGGTGAGCTAGTTTAACAAACCCTGGATTAAACCCTCCAGGCTCACTCTCATTTGGCGTATTTCCCATAATAGATTGCCTACAGATACTGTTATTCATGTTTTTCGCATCCAACTTTGTTCTAAATGTCTCCTTTGTAACCAACACAGGGAGTATGAAAATCATCTCTTCTTGTCTTGTGCGACAGCCTCTACCTTATGGAATTTTGTTTTTGATTTATTCAACTTTAGATGGTCTTTTCTGATCCTATTTCTGTGTTTCTTAAAAGCTGCACTAGATCTGAACATTCTTTGCAGATCAACAACATCTTGATGGCGGCAGTGGATGAACTCATCCATGAGATCTGGTATGTTATAAATAACCTTATTCATAATAATCACACTTTTAGTATCAATGTAAGAAAATCTCATATTCTTGTCGCCATCTAGAAAGATGTATTTATTCAAAAAGACTGTTGCAACAACTCAGTTGGGGACTTTGAGATCCTTCGCCGCCTTCGAGTTCCTGGAATTTTACCAAATCCCAAACCCACCTTTGAGGTTTTCTGGCAGGCACCAATGCCGGGATGGATCAAAGTCAATGTTGATGTTGCTTCCAAAGGGAATCCAGGACCTGCCAGTTACAGTGCTATTTTTAGAAATTCTACTGGTCAATGTCAGGGTTGTTTCTACATTGGATGTGGTCACTCGTCATCACTGGAGGCAGAACTATTGGGTGTCATCCATGCTGTTGACTTTTCTCTTCAAAGAGGTTGGAGGAAGTTATGGATTGAGAGTGACTCAACCACCATCATTCATGCCATCTGGAATGGCAGAATTCATCTGGCTTGTAATCATACTACTCGTTGGATGAACTATCTTAACTCACTTCATGGGATTGATTTTATAGCTACCCATACTTACCGTGAAGTGAATTTCATTGCTGATGCTCTTGCCAACAAAGGTGTTCACCAGCGCATGACTTGGCTGGACTCCCTGCCTGCTGATTTATTTGAGCTTTTTGATAGAGATTGTAAAAAAATCCCCTATTTCAGACTCTTGTAACTTTTGTGTTTTTAATAATAATTTTTGCTTTGGTATTTGACCAAAGCATTACCATTTTTTAAAAAAACATAGTAGTTTCACTATTCATCAAAAATTGAAGTTTTTCAGAACAATGCCAAAATTTCACCCTAAGGTATAATTGATATTTCAAATTCAAAAATGATGTATATTTTACATAATTCCAAACATATAAGTTGAATTAATTAATTTTATAATTA
The DNA here is from genome assembly GCA_963277665.1 of Viscum album. NCBI lineage: Eukaryota > Viridiplantae > Streptophyta > Magnoliopsida > Santalales > Viscaceae > Viscum > Viscum album. The sequence continues at coordinate 2,040,291,424 of OY728161.1, read as the reverse complement.
ATTCCTACTGTCACAACAAATAGAGTGTTTTGAAGAAACAATATATATCAATTGATTGACTATTGTTTATGTCCAATTTCAAAGTGAAATTAATTCTAATGAACACCATTGGATAAAATGGTAAAAATATATTCTAATTATACTTTAAAACCACTCAATAGTATAATTTATCACTATAAATTATTTTTATTAAAAATGTAGTTTTTAGGTATTTTTCACTCTTCATAAAAATTGGAAGTTCTCAGAAAAATACAAAAAATTCAACTTAGGATAATTTCGATATTCCAAATCCAAAAATGAAGTCCATTTGGAAATATAATATATATATAATTTCAAAAAGTAGGTATTAATATTCATAACGTCTAGTTTGATTGGTTGTGGTGTGTTAGAACTCGGTGTTGCGTATAACACATGCTATCACATTATTCAAAGAGAAGCGTACCGTATAACCTTGGGGTGTTACATTATCCACTACTTCAAATAATTTCGTCCTCAAAATTTCTAGAATACTACCATATGAAAATAATCTGGTGGTTCTTCATTATAAGTTCCTCAGGTTCCCACATTTCCTCTTCCATCTTATGGTTTTTCCAAAAAACTTTTACCAGACGCGTCATCCGATTTCTCAGTACTTGGTCTCTCGTATCAAGAATCCTGAAGAGCTCTTCGAAATAAGAAAGATCAGGTTGCAGTTCTAATTCCTCATAGGTGAGTACATACGTTGGGTCAGGCATGTATTTCCTCAATAGAGATACGTGGAACACATCGTGAACTTTGGAGAGACTTGGCGGCATTGCCAATCGGTAAGCTACTGCCCCAATTTGTTCTAGAATTTCGAAATGTCTGATGTACCTGGGACTCAATTTACCTTTCTTACCAAAACTTATGACTCCCTTCCATGGAGATACCTTCAGGAAAACCTGATCACCAACATGAAATTCCAAATACTTCCTTCGATTATCAACATAGCTCTTCTGCCTACTTTGAGCTGCTTTGATGTGATTTTGGATTACCTTCACCTTTTCCATCGTTTCCTCCACCAGTTCTGGACCTACAAGTTTTCTTTCACCAACATCGTTCCAACAGGTTGGTGTGAGAAATCTATTTCTGTATAACGCTTCATATGGTGCCATCTGAATACTTGAATGGATGCTATTATTATAGGAAAATTCTACCAGATTTAATTATTGATCCCACATACCCTGAAAGTCAAGTGAGCAGGATCTCAACATGCCTTCTAAGGTTTGAATAGTTCGTTCTGATTGTCCATCTGTTTGAGGGTGGTAGGAAGTGCTCAAATGAAGTTCAGTATCCAAGGCTTTCTGAAGACTTTTCCATAATCTTGATGTAAAATGGGGATCACAATTAGAAATAATCGATAGGGGTACTCCATGAAGTCTCACAACTTCATCAAAATATAGTTTTTCAAGACGTTCCAGTGGTGTATCTTCTCTTATATCAAGAAAATGTGCTGACTTGGTAAGACAATCAACAATGATCCATATTTCATCGTTCCTTCTAGGAGTCTTTGGTAGCCCCATGACAAAGTCCATCATAATATTTTCCCATTTCCACTCAAGTATGGGAAGAGGTTTCATGACTCCTCTAGGTTGTTGCCTTCTAGCTTTCACTTATTGACATACCATACATCTTGACACAAAATCAGTAATCTCCCTCTTCATGTTGTCCCACCAAAAATGTTCCTTCAAATCTCTATACATTTTGGTGCTCCCAGGGTGTATAGAGAAATCAGAACTATGAGCATCATCCAGCAATTCCCTTTTTAGATTAGGTATATCGGGGACACAAAGTCTCTTCCAAAATTTCAAAATTCCATCTTCATACACAAAGTCTCTCAATCTCCCATCATTCACAACTGTAATATTCTTTTGAAATTATTCATCATCAGTCTGAGAACTCTTAACCCTTTCTAGTAAATATGGTTTGGCAACCATTTGAAAAATAATTGATGTTTACCTTCCATGGTTATTCCCATGTCCATCGTCACTAGATCTATGAAAATTGGATCCCTTTCAATTCTCCTGTTGTTCAAAACTCCATGATCTTTTCTGCTCAAAGAATCTGCCACCTTGTTTTCTTTCCCCGGGTGGTAGTGTATCGTACAATCATAATCCTTGGGTAATTCAATCCATCTCCTTTGCCTCATGTTGAGTTCTTTTTGTGAGAAAGTATACTTCAAACACTTGTGATCAGTATAAATCTCACATTTTTCACCATAGAGGTAGTGCCTCCATATCTTTAAAGCAAAGATCACAACTGCTAAATCAAGATCATGAGTAGGATAGTTTTATTCATGAATTTTCAATTGTCGTGATGCATAGGCCATAACCCTATCATTCTGCATAAGGACACAACCAAGTACTTTCTTCAATGCATCACAATAAATAACGAACCCATCATTCCCCGGTGGTAGAGTCAATAAAGGAGCATTGAATAATCTTTTATTCAGTTCTTCGAAACATTCTTCACACTCTTTTGTCCAAAAAAATGTAACCCCTTTACGTGTGAGCTTTGTTAATGGGATAGCCAACTGGGAAAAATTCTGGACGAAATGTCGATAATAGCATACCAAACCAATAAAACTGCGTACCTCAGTTATACTAGTAGGTGCTAGCCATTCTTGGATTGCCTTGTTCTTAGAAGGATCAATAGAGATTCCATCTTTAGAGATAATATGGCCAAGAAAAGAAATCTCCTAAAGCTAGAATTCACACTTGCTAAACTTCCCATATAATTCATGTATTCTCAGAGTCTTCAGGATAATGTGCAAGTGATTTTCATGATCTTCGTAACTTTTGGAGTATACCAAGATATCATCAATAAATACCACCACAAATTCATCGAGATATTCCTTGAAAACTCTATTCATAAGCTCCATGAATACAAAGGGTGTGTTAGTCAATCCAAAAGGAATTACAGTAAACTCGTAATTCTCGTACCTGGTTCAAAATGCTGTCTTCGGAATGTCTTCCTTCTTCACACACAATTGATGGTATCCAGATTGAAGGTCAATAAATGAAAAGTATTGAGCTCCATGCATTTGGTCAAATAAATCATCAATGTGAGGTAGGGGATACTTGTTCTTTATTTTTATAGCATTATTCTCCCTGTAGTCGATACATAACCTCATTGATCCATCTTTCTTTTTAACAAAAAGAACAGGGGCTCCCCATGGAGAAACACTAGGGAGAATAAATACCTTATTACTCAATTCCTCTAGTTGTTTCTTTAGTTCGACTAATTCCACAATGGTCATTTTATAAGGGGTCTTCGATATAGGCCTTGATCCAGGAATTAAATCAATGGAAAACTCAACTTCTCGTTCTGGAGGATGTCCAGGTAAATCATCCAGAAACACATCGACATATTCTTTCACAACAGGTAAATCCTCTATTTTAACAGTCCTTTACTCACCGACTGTCATTTCATTCTCTTCATCCCCAATAATTGAATTTAGTTGAGCTACTGGGGGTGGATCTAGATAAAAATTAGGTGGTGAAGATTATTCTCTAAAGATAAGGTGTTCCTTATCATCATCATCAAAATTCATAACCTCCTTCTTCTTATAATAAATCTTTGCATCATATTCTGAAAGCCAATCCATACCGAGGATTATATCAAACTAAATCATAGGTATGACGATGATATCAAAATATAAAGAACAATTATGTTCTCTAATGGGGACTGATTCACAAAACATTGTTGCAATGATACTTCCCTTAAGAGTTTTAACTGAAAACTCCCTTGTTAAATCAAATTGGAAATATCTAATTTTCATAGCAAACTGGGAAGATATGAAACAATGCGATGATCCAAAATCAAATAATGCATTTGGTAAACTTGAGGAAACCATTAAATTACCTTCCACTATGCCTTTCAGAACTTTTACCACAGCAGTAGTGATAACATAAGATTGGCCTTGATCCCTTGGCCTTTTCTGAGGTAAGTTCCCCTGACTCTTAGGACATTCATTTTCATAATGTCCCATCTCCCTGCAATTTTAGCACTAGACATCGGTAGCTTCCTTCTTCCCTTTGCAATCACGAGCTTGGTGGCCTTTTTCACCACACTTTTAACAGACTCTTGTTCCCTTCAAGCAAGTACCGGGGTGTTTCTTACCACATTTACCAAATGATGGATATTCAACCTTTCACTTCTTCCCCTTATTTCCATTACCATATTGATCAGCAGATCTCTTCATCTCTTACTTTTCTTTAAATTCATAAGACTTAGAGAATTCCTTTTCAGTCTTGATAGCACATGAGACAATGTTTTCGTACGATGAAAAGTATTGTGAGACTAATGATCGACGGAGAAATGGTTTTAACCCATAAAAGAAATGATCAATCTTACTTATTGGGTTATTTATATAATATCTAGCATACCTTGATAAACTTGTAAAGATATCCTCATACTTTGTGACATTCTCATCCTTTTTTTGTCTCAGACTCAGAAATTGCCTTTCCATATCTGCTCGATGGTCACGAGGAAAGTATTTTTCTAAAAACAGATCTTTGAACTCCCTCCATTCCATATTTGATACTTCATCATCTTCCTTCATGTTTTGAATCCATGACCACCATTGATCAGCATCTCCAGTGAGGCGGTAAACTACCATGATAACTTTTTCCCTTTCACTACTCCCCAAAGCCTAAAATATTTTCTCTAGGGAATTTATCCATTGCTCACCTACTAAGGTATTTGTACTCCCATTGAACGTTGGTGGTTGTTTCCTCACGAATCGATCTAACATTGATCCTCCACACTTAGGATCAGGGTGCTCCATACAGGTAAGGTTATTATTCATAACCTGAGTGAGTTGTCCCAGTTTGGTGATTAGCTGATCGGAACCAGTTGCATCACTAGCTCAACTATAATTATCTTGAGCAGGAGGGAAATCCCTACATGGAGTGTGTGCATTGATACGGTTTCCATTTCTTCCACTAGGCGCCATTTCTAAAAAATAGCATAAACTAGATTAGTTTATGAATCAAAATACATAATCCCATACTTGTAAAACACTTAACATAAATTGAACTATTTATGGACATAATACATAATCATAAAAAAAATTTATTTGAGGAAGTATATACTCATAAACCATTCATAATGATTTGTAATGAAAATGAGAGTTATCCTAAGCATATCCCCCGGGATTGTCATAACCAATAGTGAAGTAAGGACCATTTTCGTGCACCAGTTCCCGTTCGAGTCTAGCTCAAAGCGGTGTTTTCGGGTTTTACCCCTAGGTACATCTTTGGTAGAGCCGCCTCTACCTGATCGTATACAGACAGAGATGTATTGCTCTGAAAACTCACAAAATCTCTTCAATACCAAAATTCTAGGAAGTTCTTCTATACTAATCCTCAAAGTCCATCTTAGGTCTATGTGCTCTAATTAGAGTTTATCTAAATCTAGCTTCCAAGTTTTGTACTAAACTTCCTCTGATACCAACTGTAACACCCTGACCCCAGTTACCTAGAGCCGGTGCATTATTACATAACATTGGCATGATCACAAAAGATCAAGTCTCGAATGACCGATTAGTTTAGTATCCTTGAAAACACTAGATATATTCATAAGTCTTACATTACATCATAAAAATGAAAACTTCAACAACAACTTTTCATCATAGTCCACACTCATATCCCCACATACTATCCCTGCAGGTCATTCATAAATTACTTCTTCACATCATGGGAAAAATAAAACATAGAAAAGGGGTGAGCTCAAATGCCCAGTAAGGATAACAATATAGTGGAAACTTTCATAAATAAGAATAAACATTTAAGGCAATGTATAACTAAAAAAAGCCTTTTAAACTTGAACTTCAACATAGTATGGAATAAATAAAATGAAATAATTCCATTTACTTATTCACATGGATATTCTACTAATCGAATAATCACATGCAATATCAATAACCACTTTCATAATGATGGAATGCATAATCCAGACTATCATAACCACATAGCCAAGGACTCGTGCCAAGACTACAAATAATACTTTTCCAAGTCCTTGTGCCAAGACACTAGTTTGTCTCATGAGACCTACCGATGCATCGAGGATCTATATTGGGCTCCACCCTTCACACATTAAGTTCAATACATTCCCATATGAAAAGGTTTAAACATAACATAAAAATTCGAATTAAAACTTGCATACGAAATGTAAATACTTCATCCATAAATCATGAATGGTATAAAAATAACACATCCAAAGTCAAACATATCACAAAACCTTCAATACAATATAAAAGTTTTGTATAATAAATCAACTTCAAATGAGCGTAAAATCCATCAAAGGATGTAGACATAGATGAAATCAAAACTCTTTTTAGAGAAATATCTCTTTCTATTTTGAAATAATTTAAGAGTCATATATTTATAAAATAAAACATTTTTCTTTTAAAATATTCTCATAGGCTTCTAAGGGAAGCTTCGACGGAAAATAGCCGCACCCACCCTATAAGTTAAAAAAAACATTCTTACCTTAATTCTGTCGAAAAGGTTAAAAAGGACCTTGTTTGGAAAAGGACGAAAATATTCCTTTATAAACCACTTATAAAAGTCAACAAGGGTATAAATGACTTTTACCCATATTCTATTAAATAGTAAAAGTGTTTTGAAATACATTTTTATGAACCATGGATCTGGATGATAAAGAGATCCCAGTAGATTATTATGTATAAACAACCTCGGATAATGAAGAGATTGCGAAATAAACCCTTACCTTATACTTTTCCTTGGTTGGGGGTAGGTTAACCTACAATATAATGGTGAAATAATTGTTATTAAATTATACAAGAATCATATACATTAATATGATATCATATATGATATTTTAACATTGATTTGTTAATAATATCTTAGTATTATCGTTGTTTCGGGTGTAAACTTACTCGTTTTATTTTATATGTTTTGTTACGTAAGTCGTGTTTGTCAAGGATAGGTTGTATATTAATCATATACAGAATGATATCGAGTCCTTAGATACTATTATTAATAATAAAATGATAATTATACATTAATGGATACGATGGAGAATGAATCTCATCGCGTTCGTGGAGACGGTAGTCTGTACGTACGCACGAGCGACAATATCATTCTTTTGATATTAAAATAATATATAATTGGATGGTATATCATATATACAGAATAATTATCATGTTATATATATTATTTACATGAATTAAACTTCATTATTATACCCATCCAAAGAATTATTTATTGAATAACAATTACACCACGACGTGGAGACGGTAAGCCGTACATACGCACGTATGGTGACATGTTATTCAAAGAATGGATAGAATACTGAAATCTGGTTGTAAAATTTTTATAATAACATCAACGTATATATAATATACTGGATTTATTATTTTATAATGGTAATAACAAAGAAAGAAGAAGTGGAAGAAGAAAGGAACTTGAAAAACGGTGGTGAAATCATTACCTCTTCTTTGGGTTCTTCCTTTCGATTTGATCAAAAGGGCTCCTTAAGTTGGTTTTATGACTAAAGGAATGCCTCTAAGATGAATTTAGGGAAGGCTAAAGAGTATTTGGGCTGAGTATGGACGAACAAAAAGGCTTTTAAGGTTTTAGTTAATTAGAAGGGGGAGTGCCCTTTTATAAGAGGGGGTGAGAGGCACCTTTGGAAAAGCTAGAAATATTATTTTATAATAAATTCATATTCAGTTTATAATGGATCCAAAGTGTATTATTTAAAGGTTAAAGTGAGGATAGGTCAAAAACCACTCAACCAATATAATTTAGAAAGGTTTGGGTTATTATATTAACCTTATATTTAAGTATTAACTCTTAGTTAATTAGTTTCACTTTTACAATGTCTCTTTGTATTTTTATATTATATGGTTAATAAACTTACTATATACATCCAAGCGACCCTCAAGTGGTCCATTAATGATACACCTATCATTATATAAGTCTCTTGGCCGAACCTTAGATTTTGAGGAATTTAATATCAATTAATAATATAATATTTGTTTTAAAAACTATTTTATGTAAATTTTGACACAATTCAATAACTGATTTTTTTAAAAATCATAACAGAATGATTACTTAAAAAAGTTAATTAAGAAAATAATAACATGTCATATTAACCTAGAAAATTAGTTTAATTAATAAAAAGTCTCAAATTATATTTTTTTGGGTATTCATTATATCTATTATTTTAATTTTTTCACTATTATTGTAATTAATACATCATCATTGTGTCATAAATAAATTAAAATATAAAATGTCTAAAAATTATAAATAAACTATAATTATGTAGGAAATAATTTTATCTTTCTAATGAATATTTAAAATCTAATTTATTTTATATATAACCCTATATTAAAAATGTTTTATAAAATAAACTTTGATTTTATCTCTTTTAACTCTTCTTTGAATTAAATAATAATAAATGTCCTAATCTAATAAAAGTAGACCTAAATGATAATATTTTATTCCTAAGGTTGTTTTTGGTCAAGATACACTTGTCCAATAGAATTGGGACATGTGTTAGGGTAATATTAATATCATTATTACCCTTAATTACCCTATTTACTTTTAGCCCTGGTAAATAAAAGTAAAAAGTTACTATTCACCAAAAATTATTTTCATCTCATTGAATCAAATTTACTCCTTGATATTAACCGTGTCTATTGGATTTTTTAAATTTCAATCACAGAAACGGTAAATTTACGATTTATGAAAAATTCAGTTTTTAACTCCCACTTAGTAGTTTCACTATTCATCAAAAATTGAAGTTTTTCAGAACAATGCCAATATTTCACCCTAAGCTATAATTGATATTACAAATTCAAAAATGAAGTCTATTTTACAAAATTCCAAACATATAAGTTTCATTAATTAATTTTATAATTAATTCCTTCTGTCACTAAAAATAGCGTGTTTTTAAGAAACAATATATATCAAAAGGTTGACAATTGTTTATGTCCAATTTCAAAGTAAAATTAATTCTAATGAAAACCATTGGATAAAATGGTGAAAATATATTCTAATTATACTTTAAACCCACTCAATATTATAATTTATCACTATAAATTATTTTGATTAAAAAGTTGTTTTTAAGTGTTTTTCAATATTCATAAAAATTGGAAGTTCTCATAAAAATACCAAAAATTCAACTTAGGATAATTTAGATATTCTGAATCCAAAAAGGAAGTCCATTTTGAAATATAAAATATATATAATTTCAAAAATTAGGTATTACAATTCATAATGGCTAGTTTGATTGGTTGTGGTGTGTTAGAACTCGATGTTGCATACAACACACGCTATCACATTATTCAAAGAGAAGCGTACCGTAGAAGCTTGGGGTGTTACAATGTGGATATAAAAGAAAAGGTTTTCATAGGGTCTAATTGTATTTCAGAGGGAGGATTAATGTAGGGGAAATGGGAGGTTATTTGGCTATTGCGATTATCATGTGGTTAATAAAATTCCACTATAATATTAATGCACAGTAGTGTCGGAAAATGAGATCGATGGTCCATAAACTCAAGACTCGCAATCACGGGTAAATACACACATTTTGAAATGATAGTCATAGGTGACCTTGAAATGAAAGATATTGTTATTCCTCATAGATGGGGAATAATAATTTCCCAATTCTAAAACTGAGTAGTGAAAATTTATCATTCTTGAAACAAAATTCTTTATCCAAAGACATGATGAAAATAAAAAATTTTTGAGATGAAAACCTATATTTTTTACTCTAAAAAATGGATGGATAAAAATTAAAAAGTTTATGGTGATTAAGTAGTACTCTTTTGTTTTTTTCAATTTTTTTTAGTTTTTAGTGATTTTAAAATATACTCCCACACAAAAGAGAAAGAGAAAATGAAAGGGTTCGGTGAATAAAGTGATAAAAAATTAAAGAGAGAGGAATAAAAATAAAAAGGTAGAGAGAGGAAGGGATAGAGAGAGTGTGTGTGTGTGTTAAAGAGAAATAGGTTCCCATGGTTTGGATTTGGTGGGTCGTCGTCCCCATCCAGTGCTGGGGATACTGTAGAAGTTGTGGATCTGATGAAAGTTGATGTGGTTCCTAGGATTTGTGTCCTCTCTTGGTAATGATTTAACAAATATCCATAAACCGTGAATGTCCTTTTGAAAGAGGGGTCTTAGACTTGCACTTCACAAAATGGTTAAACATTAGTAAAAAGAAAAGGACCTTCCCAACGAGAATTAAGCTTACCTTGGTGAGGTCAAAATCGTGAATTGAAGAGAACTACCTTTTAACCTTCATGAAATTCCTTTCATAGGATGTGTTTTTAATGGATAAACCTAGAATTTTATTTGTATATATTGGAATTCTCATAGGAATCAAGTTGAAGCTCCTCTAGTTCATTGAATTGCAACAATATTTCGTCGCCAGATTTTTCAAAATCAAAATTAATATTTTTCATAGCCCAAAATTATTTATGTAGGATTTCAAATGGAAAATAACATGCTTTTCCAAAAACTAGCCTAAAAGGAGACATCACAATGGGTGTTTTATAGGTAGTTCTATAATCCCAATGTGTTTCACCAAGTCTTTCAGGCCAGTCTTTTATAGTGGGATTTACAATTCTATCAAGAACTCTTTTCACTTAACTATTAGAAATTTCATCCATGCCATTTGTTTGTGGGTGATACACAGTTGATGTTTTATGTACAACCCTATTCTATTTCAAAATATATTCCATGGTTCAATTTCAAAAAAGGGTTCCTAAGTCACTTATCAAGGCACGTGGTGTGCCAAATCGGTGGAAGATGCGTGTCTTTAAGAGCTCAAAAATAGTATGTGAATCATCCTTTCTAGTGGTTTCGGCCTCGACCCACCTAGAAACATAATCATATTAATGAAGAATGTATGATAATCCATTGGAAGGGGGGAATTTTCCCATGAAATCGATGAACCAAACATCACATATCTCACAGAAAATTAAAGGCATTTGGGGTATTTCATTTCCTTTAAAAACCATGCTAAACTTTTGTCAAGTGGGACATGATTTATATAACTCATGTGAGTCCTTGAAGAGTGAAGGCCAGAAGAATCCATATTCTAGGATATTTTGGGAGGTCCATTGTGGTCCAATGTGGCCACCACCAGGAATTGAGTGATAGAATTCTAAGATATAGGAAAGATCATTTTCATCAACACATCTTCTAATTACCATGTGTGGCCTAGTTTTCCAAAGATTATTTTCTTCCCAAAAATAATATTTTCAATCAATTTTCAACTTCATTTTTTTCCTTTCAAAAAGTTTCATGAAGATACAAAAAACCATGTAATTTAAAATTAGGGCATACCGTGGTATTTTTGTAGTGAGTGATGAAAGGTGATCAGTGGGAAATTATGGATCAATTATTTCATAATGAGAAAAATTAGAAATTCAAATTAGGTGATCAGCCATATGGTTTTCTTTTCCTAGTCTATATTTGATTTCAAGGTCAAACCCCTGTAGAGTTAGGGTCTATCTTATTAACCTTGGTTTGGAATAACTTTTCTTGAGTAAAATCTTATAGTATAATGGTCTGTGAAGATGATGATTTTGGAACCTAAGAGATAGGGCCAAAATTTATATAAGGTGAAAACCACTGCTTGATGTTCCTTTTCAGTGACAGTGCAGTGAAATTGAGTTTCGTCCAATTTTTTTTGAGGCATAATAGATGAATTGATGAATATTTTCTCTTCTATGATGAAGAACATCCCCAATGTCTCTATCAGAAGCATCATATAGCAACTCAAACGGTAAGGACCAATCTAGGAGTAAGATTGTCGGGGAATATGTAAGAGCAGTTTTATGTTCAACGATGGCTCTCTTGAAAACCTCATCGGAATGGAAAGTGACTTTATTTTCGAGAAACAGAGTGAGTGAGAGGGAATTGTTATTGATTTTATGGATGAATTTCTGATAGAATCTAACATGACCGAAGAATAAACGGATGTCTTGAACATAAGTGGGTTCAGGAAGTGATTGGATCACTTCAATTATGTAGGATCGACTTCAATACCCTCTTTTGAAACTATGTTCCCTAGAATAATCCTGTTTGCAACCATGAAGTGACATTTTTCAAAATTAAACCCAAGGATAAACTTGACACACTTTTCAAGGACTAGAGATAATGAATTCATGAATGATTCAAATAACTCACCATAAATGGTAAAGTCATCCATGAAGACTTCCAGGAAGTGTTCAATGAATCCATGAAATTTACTCATCATACACCTTTGGAATGTTGCTGGAGGATTGAAAAGACCAAAAGGTTTTCATATATATACATATTTTCCAAAGGGGGAATTGAAAGTTATATTTATTGATCCTGAGGTGCGATTGGGATTTAAAAGTAGTAGTTTTATCCATCTAGAATGCAATAGTGTGACTTTTCAGCTAATTTTTTTAGCATCTGATCAAGGAATGGAAGAGTGTTGTGATCTTTTCTTGTTTCAACATTCAATTTTCTATAGTTTATGCACACACGCCATTTGTTTTTCAATCGAGTTGCAACTACCTCCCCATGTTCATTTGTGACAACAGTTATCCCAAACTTCTTAGGTATAACATGAATTGGACTAACCCATTCACTATCATAAATTGGGAAGATAATACCATCTTCAAGAAGGTCGGCGATCTCTTCCCTAACTACCTCATGGAAGAGTGAATTGAGTCTTATTTTTGGATGTCTAATTGGTTTGGATGACTCCTCAAGATGTATGTGATGAATTCCAAGTGTTGGATTGAGTCCTAGTTTGTCATATAGGTTCTAACCTAGGACATTTTTGTTTTCCTATAACACTTGAACAAGTATGGACTACTCAGTTTCGATAAGTTAAGCATAGATAATGACATGATAAGAGTGATCATGGAAAAGAAATGAATATTTCAGGTGTTCGAGAAGAGGTTTCAGATTAGTATTATCTTTCATTTGTGGGTTAGAAAACTCAAAAATGGAGGAAGAGAGTTATGATTCTTCAGATTAATTTTTTGTTAATATTGTCCATGGTGGAGAAGAAGATATCATATTTCATGTGGGATTCAAAAGAGTTTTTATGTTCTTCTAGATTGATGTAGTCAATGAATTAAAGGTCCATATCAACATCACCATTTATGACTTGGTTAATCATGGTGTAGATTTCACAAGATCCTCTCTTATTAGTACATAATGAACATGATGGAATGTGGTTCAATTGACTCTTAAAAGTGTCCTCAGAAGCATGGATTGAGAATGTAGAGTGATCCTCAGATGGGTATTGCATGGATTGGAAAATGTTTAACATGACCAGTTCGTCACCAAATTCCATGGATAGGATTTCTGAATGGACATCAATTACAGTTCTCACTGTCATTAGGAATGGTCTTCCAAAAATTAGGGGTGATCAAGAAGATTTTGTCTCACCTTCCATGTCAAGGACATAGAAATCCGTAGGGAAGATAAGATCATTCATACAAACAAGGACATCCTCGATTATTCCCTTCGGATTTGTAGTGAGTCGATTGGACAATTGATGAAAACACCCATTGGATATAAGGTACCTAAAACAAGGTTGGAGAAGTTGGAGTTGGGAATGACATTAATTGAGGCTCATATGTTTATGATTGCATCATTAAATTAAGAACTTCCAATTTTTCATGAAACTGTAAAGGTCTCGAGATATTTTCACTTTATGGGAATAAACAGTTGGGGGAAACTTTTTTGAAGGTCCTAAGTTGTCTCTAATTGGTGAATAATTCATTAAAAAACATGGCGTACTCAGGGATTTGTTTTATGGAATCTAACAGGGAATGTTGACTTCCACACGTCTAAAAATTTGTTGCATTTAAGGATCGCGTTGAAAGGACTTATTTGGATTAGATATGGCTTGAGGAAAAGGAATTGGGTTCTTAAGTGGAATGGAAGGAGGCGAGGGAATGGATTCATATTTCATTTCATGTTTCTTTTTCTTTTCATTTTCTAGGTCCAAATTTAAAGGCGACTTGGAGGACTCATCATGAGGCATAAAATTTTGATTTCCTTATCTAAGTGGAATTGAACTTACATTACCCATGGGGTAGGGTAATGGTTGAGCTAAGAGTTGGGAAGAATTTTATTGTTTTTTATGGCTCAGGTGGGATTCAAGTTGACTAATTTGGGTTTCAAGGTTTTTGACGCGGGAATGGGTGAAAGAAGAATGATCTTCCACTACACTTTCCAATCATTTCATGGAAGAAGAGGCTTGTCCTGGATTGGAATTACCTTGATTTTGGTTCTTTGGAAAGTGATTGTATTTGTTTTGGAATTTGGAAGGCTCACTAGGATAGTGTAATCTAGGAGGATTTAGAGGAGGATTGATCCTTTGAGGTTGAGGAACAAAGGGGTAAGGTTGCTAGAAGTTACAAACACTTTGACCATATTGGAATTGGTTTGGGTTTTGAGGAAGGAATTTAGGGGGATGAGAAATGGGATTACCATACCTCCATCCTTTGTTGAAGGTATAAGAGAAGGTCTCAGACTGGGGTTGGTTGAAGTTTCTAAAAAATTGACCTGATTGTTGAGTATTAAGGTTCTGTTGAGCATATGTTTCATTGAGCTCCATTGGTCCATATGAATTAGATGTATCCTGTTAAAGTGGTTGAAATGCGTTAATTGGATGAGATGGGGAGCTATAGATTCTAGAGTGCTTGATAGGTCTAGGGAATAGATATTGTGGAGAATATGAGGTTGGGGATTTGGATGCCACAACTAGTTGTCGCACAAGACATGTAGGTTCACTCATCCACTCTATCATCCTGTTCTTCTCTATTGACTAACTATCTCGGGCTTGTTTGACTTGAGCATGTGCTTGAGTATGGAATTTTTGTGTGTTTTAATCCATGTTTCTTATGGGATCTCTTGCATCTGCAAAAGTTTTATCAATAAGAGAACTACCTATTGCAGCATCAATAAGAGTTCCATCCATTTCCAATAACCCCTCATAGAAGTACTCGATCAAGATTTGGTCAGGGATTTGGCAGTTTAGGTAGATTAAAACAAGATTTTGGAACCTCTTATAGTATTAATGGAGTGATTAATTTGGGAATTGGTGGATACAACTAATTTATTTTCAGATAGATGCAGTATAAGAAGCAAGAAAGAATTTTTCAAAAAAATCCATTTCATGTCATTCCATGTGGTTATGGAACCAGGAGGCAGGTACTAAAACCATGACTTCATTGTGTCAGCTAAGGATGAACGGAATGTTCAATGTTTTATGAATTCCTCAAAAACCTCGTGAGGATTCATGGTAGAACCCACCACTTTGAACTCTTTACGATGAATATTTGGATCCTCGCCGACTAGCCTATGGAAATGAGATTGAAGATGAATCAAACACAACTTTTGTTAGAATTCAGCCTCTATGATTAAATATTGAATAACATGGGTTTGTTAATTGATATCATCGGCAAAAAGTTCTCTAAGTGTTTTTTCCTAATGATTGGCCATATCTAATTGAATTGGTTGGACACAGAATGTTTCTTGAATGATTTGATTATCCCTAATGTTCCTCCTATGTTGTTGAAGAGTTAGCTTAATTTTAGGTTCAATAAAATCTGAAAGATTTTTTGGGATGGTAAGTGGCATTCTAAGAGATTTTGGAATAAATAGGAAGACATTTATTTCTTTGTGTTTTTTTTCTATTTTTATTAATTTTGTTATTTTTTTTTGATTTTTTTCAATAAGAAGAAACGAATGACTACATAATTAACCCTCTCCAAAAAACGACTACATTTGAGAGTGTGGCTGATTATCTCTTATCGACCATTCAAGGATTTGGTGCTCTGGTAATGTGTATATCAGCACTTAGGTTGAATCCTTGGCAATGATACTTTTTAATATTCTATTGTTTTTAGTTGATTATGTTTTGATTGGGGGTTTTTTGAAGAGATAAAATGAAGTGATTAATGATTGTTTTTTGATTTAATAGTTCGATAAAGAATGGGGTTAGTTCATCATTAGGTAGTTAATATTGTTATATCCTTTATCCTTTATTTATATTTCATTAAATTAACACCCATATCATAGGTTGAAGTCGATTGGAATTCCCAAGTGTTATGTCTTTAATCTAAGCTATAACAGATGTTAGGATTCTAATCGTTATCATATATTATTTATGGTAGTGTATTTATGGTTCCAATAATCCATGGAAACCACTCGTTAAACAAAACAATTCATTAATCCATGATATGTTAAGTCCAATATACACAATGTTAACTCAAAGAAAATTTATACAGCAAAATTTCTTAATCACGTAACATACCTATATTATTAGGCACCCCAATGAGAGATTTAATCAGCCATTAAGATGATTATTAATTATGTTTATTATATTTAGGATGATTAATTATAAAAATAAGGAAAAGAAAGGGATAATAAAAGAGTTGTGCATCAAACAAACACACATGAACAATGAAGAGATTTAAAAACAAACATTATATTGAATGAGAAAGTGAAATAAGGAACAGGGTTTCAAAATGATCTCTAATATTTTAAGATAATTAATATTTAAGAATAAAGGGTGGATTATTAAAATATAATATTAATAAGAAACTTTCATTAAAATTCAAATGAAATTGAAAATAACTAACACAATTACAAATTAAAAGAAAACAAAAGTGAATGAAAACAAAGAGAGGAGGAAAAGTCTCTCAATTAAAAAAAATGAGTATGGAAGGTCATCCCAAGAATTTGGAAAAGCTTTGGTCATTCCAATGTACACTCCTTTCTTCTGAAATGCCAACCCTTTACAAGGAGAGAAGGGGGAAGTATTTATAACACAAGGAAGTGGAATGTTTGCAATCCAAAACTACCCCTCAACTTGCATTTCCATTTTTATAACTCAAAAATCTAAATATATAGATATCCTCTTATTAAAAGTTTTTGATAATAATTTTTTCCAACTACTCTCAAAATATGGAGGCGTTTTTACTTATGAAGCCAATGTTATAGTAGTTTGTGAAACTAATTTTAATCTGTCCATTTCAGTCAATATGTTTTAGAATTCCAAAATTTGAATGGGATTATTAATAGTAATATTCATTCAAATAAAAATAATTTATTATAAAAAGTTGGAAAAAAATATCGTATCTTTCACACTGAAAAATACCAGCTTGCGTTGATCACTAGATCATGAGGAATGTCATGAATAGTTTCTGGATTTTAATTCCCGGCCAGAATGGTGGGATAGGTTTAAAGCCATCAGTTGGGCCCCTATTTATTTTATTTGGTCATTAATATTTTTATCCATGATTCCATTGGATAATAAAAGAAAAATAGCGGAGTTTCATAAAATTTGGGCTTCGGGATTTAGGCCAGTAACTCAATCATCATGGCTGGTCCAGTTTCTTCACAGATTCTTTGGGTCTTCTTGTGTGGACCATATGGCCTTCCAGATGGACAATTTGGCCAAATTTCCCTTCTAATGAAATTTTGAAATTTTAATAAGGAACCATAATAAAGGATAATAATTAAATTAAGATAATTAGGGTGAAATTTGTTATTAAATCATTAAAAATAAATTGATCTGGATGAATTCAAATAGTGCTCTAAAGTTATATTTAATATTTAAACATTAATATTTCACAAAAATATGTACATTTTATATAAAATCTGTAAAGGGAGTATATAATAAGTTATGAAAATATGAATAACAACAATTAATTTAAATTATTCTTCATGCATCACCAGCTTACCAATCATCTCCTTGACTAGTAGTTTACAAATGTCACATGATTCTCTAATTGAAACAGATCTATCTCTTTATCTTTCTGGAAGGAATCTTAGTAGTCTCGTGATTTGGTCGTTGTATAACATTGGATTTTAAAAGGATATAATATTATTCAAAATCTCATTAAACCTCATATACATGTCAAATATTAGATCTTCAAGATTCATTTTAAAAGTATCATATTTAATAGTAGATATTTGTAATCTCATTTCCTTAAAATTATTTCTTCCCTTATGTGAAACCGATAATGTATCCCAATTGTCAAAAGAAATTTTTCCAGAATATATTATATTGGATTCCTCAACACCTGAGGCTTAATAAAATGATCTAATGGATTTACAATTATATTTATAAGCATGTTTAGTAGCTTCATCCCATGTAGCTCTAGCAGCTGCTGGCCTAACATATTTATCTTCTATAGCTGTCCAAATTTCAAAACCCATACACTATATATGAATTAAATGAAAATTATAAGATAATGAAAATATTTATATTTATGATATAAAATTTAATAGGGGAAATATATACCCCTCATAAAATAAGATAGGTGTATAACATTACATGCATCTAAAAGAAGGTAAAATTGAGACAAATGTCCATTACCTAGTTAGTAATATTGATATTTTAAATCCCATGAAATATAGATCCTAAAATTTATATATAAATACTCATTAAATTAATTATATTAATTATAAAATACATTCAAGTCTATTATATATAGAACTCAATAAAAATATATGATAAATATTGCATATATCTCACATAAAAAAAGTGAGATGTGAAAACCCTTACATTGAGACAGACATGTTACATTTGTCTTTATATCCCCAAATAATGAACCTATGTTGATTATTTTCAGTTTTTTGAAACTTTTTATTTTTATTATTAATTTTTTGTCACTTACTAACATGTTATATATGATTATATAATCAATTAATTTTATATTTGATGTTATGACCATATTCGGCTTGTGTGTACAAAATGACGTATTGGGTTTACTATGGTCAAATGGTACATTATTTAATCATATAATGAATAATAAAAATGAAATGATTATCATGTTTCTATATAAATTATACTTTTTATTCCCGTGACTAATTATAGTTATGAAAAGTGAACTAACGTTAAAATTAAGGAGACGGTAGGTCGTTCGTACGAATGAGTAACATTTACATTTTTGAATTATCGTTATGGAAAGAAGATAAGAAATATTTTATCATTATTGTTTGAAAATAATATATAAAATTTAATATTATTTAATTATTTATACTTGACGTTAACATTATTTTAATGTGATTTTAAAAAAAGGAATCGCATCGCTTCGAGGAGGCGGTTGTCCACATGTCTACTGACGACATTATCAGTTTTTTAGTGAGTGAATAGATAAAAAGAAACTGATATATTATAATTTCATAATGATAAATATTTCATTATTATAATAAATATTTAATTTAAATCACATATATTTTCTATTATTACCCTTATTACCTTCCATGTAATGTGTTTGTAAAAAACAATTCATATCACTTCACGGGATGGTAGTCCGTCGTACACAGGAGCGAAGTGAATACATCCCATACAGAGTAGAAAGTAAAAGTTTATTTATGATGTAAATTATAAAATGGTATAGTTATGTTATTAATATTATACATACACTTTAAATGCATAATCCTACCCAACCACGAGAGGTGGTATTGGAAAAATAAATGATATTGTTTTGTGAGGTGTTAGTCTGTCGTACACACCAATGATTATTTTGTAAACCATTTGATAGAAGTGTTTTAGGTTTTATTTATACAACATAAAATATAAAAATATAATCAAATTTAAGATAATTAGGTTATTATATCATCATGGTATAATAATAATTTATGTGGTGGAGAAATAAATAAATATATAATACTTGTTTAAGAATGTTACCTCTTCTTCAACTGCCTTCTTTTAGTTTACACCAAAGTCCTTCCTTGGTTGTCTTTATTCAAAAATTAATAATAATAGTATGAGAGTATGGAATTTGAGAAAATATTTTTGTAGGTCCTGGATAAACCAATTTTCTTATAAAGTGTTAAGATATTAGGATAGTGGGAGGCCTTTATAAGTCAGGTGAGCGGGACACCTGTAAATTTTTTAAAGAGAGAATTCAAGGAACATTTTTTTAATTCCAACGGTCCGAAATAATGGTCCATTATAGAGACTCAAATGGATATGGTATATATAGGGAAATTAAATGGTAATTGGACTATTTTATAGTTCATTTCCTAACTGTGATTAATGTTTAATCCCATGATAAGCTTGTCGTTTACCTTAATCACTGTGATTAATTTCAACTATTCTCACTAAGCACTATGGTAGAATGTTAAGTTAACCATATTATTAATAAAAAAAATATTCTTATTACAAATATTTAATCAATTTTTTGGATTCAATTAACATCATTGTAATAATTTATAATATTAATTCCACAGATGTGGTAAAACGATGGGTCATTAAGAAGAGTTTTTTTAAAAAGATGATTATATAATAATTCTTTGACTAATAATAACAACTGTATGAAAATAAATTAATAATTAATTATATATATTTTATAAATTTAATATAAAACAACCCCTTTAGTTATTATTTTAAATTATTAAAATGGGAAAACATTGTTCATTTTAAATCATTTTTTAGAAAAACCCGTTTATAAACTAGAAAACAAACTTATACTAAAAACCAATATATCATAGACTCAAAGAAATTAATTGAATTAAATATATATAAATAATAAATATGTTACTTTAAAACATATTCAAAACATATTGGGGATTTTAAATTTATTTATTTATTTAAATGAAAATAATATTCACAAAAATGGGTATTTTCAGAATTCACTGAAAAATAAATATTTTCTGAAAAGTCCCAAAATTTCACTCAATGTAATTTTTGATATTATGATTCAAAAAAATAATTTTATTTTTATCATATAAATTTTATAAAAGTTATAATATTTTATTATGATATTTTCTTTCATGACATGAAATAAAAATCATTTTTGAGAAAACATATTTCTCAAGAATAAAATCACTTCACTAAAAATTGATTTACAATTTACAAAAAAGTTATCAATAATTTATACATATTAATAAATTTATATATATATATATATATCATAAGTTATATAATATTATTCCAACAAAAAATTTAATATCTAGGTAATGATGGTAATATATATCATTGGTCGTTTAAATTCGGCGTTGCATGTTGAACATGCTATCGAACATAAAACTCTCAAGGTGTCATGTAATGAATGTTAAACTGATGGTTTTTTTGTAATGAAAGATAAACATAATGTTTCTTTTAATTCAATATAAACTAATTTTTTCATGTCTTTTATGGAATCTAAAATAATTGTCTTCGAATAAAATATTAGGGTGTAGTAAACATAATGGGTCGACAATTTAGATCCACGTCTCCGACAAAATACTTGGTCTAGAATTCACATACTTTGATCTAATAACATAGTGGGATGGGATTTAATTTTTTTTATCCTATATCATAGTGTTTTAGTAATTCAACTCCTTGTCTCACATCATTGTCTCGTGTGATATAAAACATTATATAATGCATTGGAGGGATTTGTTGGCACCAACCTATCTCAAGGATTTAATTAACCTAAAACATATTAGGAATGTAACATACCAAACCTCTATCATTATGATTAATTATACACATGTTTTTTACCCAAAATATTCATGTATCATGTTATTAAAAACTCATGAAAATAAAAGATGCTTCACATCATTATTGAACGGTATGACATAAAATTACTTCAAGAGTTACAATAGTTGATACATAAATTAAATCACTCCAAATGATTATGTGACAAGGGAATTTATAGTATTATTCATGAGACATTATGCTATATAATTATATATATTTTTATATAAATATAAAAATTGAATCAAAATCATGAAAATATATTTTTTAAAACATTTTCAACATTATTGGAAAAATATTAAGTTACAGGAAACATTCAAACAATTTCATCAAATAATTTGACATTAAATATATTTAAAAAACTATTTATAAAGGGGACTCTTTAATTGATCCTAAAAAAATGTGAAGAAAATTGTAACTAGATTGTGGATGGTAATAAAAAATGTATGATTGGGAATTGAAAAACATTTTTAACATTTTTTAATACCTTTTTTTAATCCCAAAATATAAAAGTGTTAATAAAATTTCATATTAATAATGGGTAAAAGTAAAATGTGAATATAACATAAAATAATACATATTTATATTTAAAAATAATAAATAATAACATTGGACGGGTGAATGAATATAGATATAATGGGAAAATATTCATTAAAATTAAGGAAAATTATTCTTAAAAAAGTTACACTTTTATTAGAAAGAAATTCATCGTGGAATATTTTTTAAATTAAATATGGAAATTTCCCTAGAGGTAAATAAATATTATCATAAAATAAAATATTATCATGGAATAAACTAAACATATAAGGAATAAGTACAAGGTGAATCATTATAACACAAAGAAATGAGTTTTGAGTTAATAAAATCCCTTACAACGTTGTTATCACATGAATCAAAAAACCATGAAAGATATAACATGAGATAGAATTTTAAATTCAATAAATTACATTAAATAATGATAAAAAATCCATAATTTGGTATATACACGATACCATATAAAATAATTGGTGAATATGGTTTATATCTTAATGGAGTAAAGGTGAGATGAGAAACCTTACCTTAATAGTTGTCTTGAACGAAAGATCTTTAACCTCTTGTATAATAAAAATTAACATCTTATTGACACATTTTAGAACATTATTCATATAGAGTAACATTAATAATATTTATTTATAATAATTTATTTTTTTATAGTGTATTTCCATCATCAGATGTAATCATTTTTGATCATTTTGTGCATTATTAAAAAAATCGATCTCAATATTCATGAATTGATAACAAGAACATCGTTACAATATTATCCATGTACTTAAATATATTAATTATAATTAATTATAATTTTATTATTTTATTCCATGAGAATGTTAGTCATAGATTATGGATATGAAATCAGTGGTGGTCTTGTTTCAATAATTTTAATGAATGAAAGGAGGTATATTAATAACAAGTATAAATATTAATATTAACTTTCTAAAAAAAGAAAAAAAATATATCATTATTATATAATATTACCTTTAATTATTTATTTATATCCATCCATGATGGAAAATTAATTCATTTTTCTTATAGGTGGTCAAATTAACCCAAAATGGGACATGTTATAATTACTGGAGAAGTGTGATTATGATGTGATTAAGTTATAATATATTTATTAAATAAGCATAAATATCTTTTCCAGTTTTTCTAATTTTAAAAATATGAAATATGAATTATTAGAATATGATAATTTTTATGAATCTATTATACACAATAAAGAAATTATTTTTCCTCTTAGAAAGATTATTTCAAGTGGTAAAATTTACTATGATCACTTAATATTGATATTATCAATAGAATGGGTAATGTACATTAATTGAATATTAATAATTCATTATGTATCATATTTAATAATTAAACGTATTTTTAGAACTATCTACTTATAGTTGTGATGAAAAACAAAATATGTCCTTCCATGGGGGTGGCATTCTTTATGTACACTCCTATGAAATTTTTGTTTTCCATAGAATTGATGAAATGAAAAAATGGTTAATAATTTCAAGTTCAAAAAAGGTTTTTTAGTTCCACTATTATATAATAAACACCACTTTAAAAAAATTCATATTTTTGGTTATGAATAAAGTATTATGTCATTTTATTGGGACGGTAGTCTGCACATTTTCATGAATGAAAATTCCATGTTAATATAGAGAAGGGAGGAATGTATATAATTATTATTCCATAAATATAACAAAACATAAGTATAATACTGACACTAATATTATTATTTAGGATGGTATAATATAATTTTATTTGGGATAAAAAGACATAACGAAAAAGAAATGAAAATGAATGATTTGGTATTTTTACCAAACTCCTTGGAAAAACTCCATTAAAATTGTAATATGGATTTGAGGGGTGGTAAATAAAAGAAAAATACACTATATGAAATGTATAAGAGTGTTTTTGAGGGACTTGGTTATATATATATAGATCTAAGAGGAATTTTGTTTTTGGAGAAGTGGTGTGGTGAAGGGCTCCTTTTATATATAAGAGTATAGATTTTTTTTTATAATTAGAGGTAATGAAAATGGATTAAAAGCATAAAATAATTTAATGGTGAACAATTTGTATCTATAAATCCATCAAAAACTCACATGGATACATGTTTTTAAAACTCTATCTATTTTATGCAATATTTTAACCATTAAACATAGTTTAATTTTAGCATGATAACTCATTTTTTAACATCAATAAATTTTATGGGTAAAAATAAAATTACCCTTATTATACTGTTTTTATTATGTTTAAAAGTTAAAAAATTCAAAATATTATTTTATAATAATTTATAAAAATAAATATTTAAATAATAAATGTTTAAGGAGGAATAATAATTTTTTATAAAAAATATAACTTAGGTTCTAAAATGTCAGATATTTTTTTTAAGATAAATCTAAATTTTTTAAATGGATACTATTACTTATTAAATATATATTTGATTATGAAAAGGCATTAAAAGATTTTAAAATCACCTTTATATCTAATTTAGGTCATAAAAGACATGGTATGTATAAAACATGTATTTTATAATATTTACCTAAATTAAATCTTTTTAGAAATACCCAAAAATTAATCGTAAGATAATATTGATATATTGAATAGAAAAAATGCGGTTGAATTTATTAAATTGAAACTAATTTCTTTAAAAAATAAATTGTTAATTTAAATATAAAATATAATGAAACAATTTTTAAGGGAATATAACTTTTAGAAATATTAACTAATCTTATTCTTATTTTCAATAAATTTATAAATAAATTAGTGTAAATATATTCTCCATATCTAAAATATATTTAATCATCATTTAACCATAATATAACAATATTCATGGAATGAGAAAACATATTGAACAGAAAGTTAATTATAGAAAAAAAAACATTTCTAAGAAAAAAAATATATTATTTTTTATTTATCTAAACTAATGGAGATTCATCATTACATTAGTATTAAAAATGAACATTATTTTTCATTAAAAATGGATATCAAAATGAATTTAATTATATTTAAACATTCCAACTCAACTATAAGATAATTATAGTCACATTTAATTGTTATAATTTTAACTTAATAAAATGAATTCTGATTTGTTCTTGTTTAGAGTTTCATGCTATGAAAACTATTAAAATATTTTTTATTTGTAGGGAAATTAATACCAAAATTACAGGGTGACAAAGTAGTGAGTATTAATGTTCATCCTATAATAGGGATAATTCAAATACACCTTTAACAATTTCATGGTGATATACATTATCATTCCCTGAATATCATTGTCAAAACCACCTTAACATAACACATCCACTAAAGGCCACAACAAAACCATGGTGGTCACATCATAGTACCCAATCCTCCAATAAAAATGACTCAATCATGAACAAATCCTTTATGCAAGAAGAACTTCACAACACACCAATACTAATAATAAAATATCCATGAAATCCACTACATAATGATTTAAACCACAATTGTTATGACTACTTTTCAATAGACACTCATGAAAAATTTAACAAACACTCTTGGATCCTTAACACCATTACTGATGCTACCCATGCCATAAGGGAATCATATATAAGGGTAAACTCAAATCCTAACATTCCCTTATATATTATAAGTAACCTATATACAGAAAAGGTATATGTAAATGTTACTAGTGGTGTAACCCTTATGAATTAGCTCATTACCTTAATATAAGAATAACTAGGGAGGTGAAAATCTAAAACCAAAAACCCCTTACACTGTAATCATTTTTCCAAATTCAGATATCATGATACAATAGTTTCATGGATCACAACACATTATTTGACATAATAACTATATAGTGACTCTACCCTTCATGGAATGACACAAAAAAATGCAGAACTACCTCCAATTAAAGAAAACCCATCATAGTTCAACACTTATAGTCATAGAGATACACTGCCCTTTCATAAAAAATATCTGATCTAAATCCACCTTCCTTAACCCAAACCTTTACTTGAGACATATAAAATTTGTATAAAATTATGTAGTGGTATGATAATGTCTTGGTTATTTTATTAAGAAACTAGTTTTTAGCATGGTGGAGTTTATCATAATCTCAATACCAGAAAAGAGAGTCATCAATGTATAAAGGTGCTCATATAAATTGATGAAATATTATTTGGTGGATTAAATGAAATGTAAATAATGTATTTTTTAGAACTCATGTAATGATAGTTTGAAATTGTTATGATTGATTTTTTGTCTTTTTCCTTGGCTCTCAGGCGATACAAGAATTGAATTTAACAATAATATCACAATCCCAATATGTGAATGAGGTTCTGAAAATATTTTCAATAGAATATTTAGAGGAAATAGAATAAATGGTTTCTATATAGATGAAGTTTTTAAGGGATGATTATGACAATTAATTCAATAATACTAAGAATGCATAGATCATCGGGTGCCTCATCTATTTAATAGTGACAAGACCTACCTTTATTTTTTCACTTATTATGAAATAATGTACTACTGTAATCCCTAGTCAAACCACATGTAATTTGTGAAAAGAATATATTATATATCAATGTCATGTAGGATTTTTTCTTCATAACTTGGTATACCAGTTGGAGTTGTTGGGATATAAAAATATATATTGATCCAATTCATTAGATAAATAATCAACATGTAGTGGTGAATTATAACTTATTTATTTCTATATTTGTTCATATATTAATAAAAAATACTACATTTCATTAATCATTGTAGTGTATTAAAACATATAATTAACTATTTAATATTATCAGCTGTTATATATGAAATAATATCTTGAGGATATTCGGGTAAGACTAAAATTTATAATTGCTATAAAATATGATAAATTGATTGATCTTAAACTCATCCAAAATCCTATACATAATTTAATTAAAAATCATATTGGGATCAGATAAAAATTTACTAAGGAAAATTGAAACATGGGTTATTGAAGTTGGAGTATGTGTGTAATCCAATAAATGTTTTGTATTCCATGAAAAAGGCTTTACACAAGTAGATTTTTGAGACTTATTTATTTTCTGTCAAATTTTATTTGACTTCCCACATATAGTTCATGTGAAATCAGACCCCCTCTCCCCAATTATTATTTTGTATTTTCTCATGTGATGAAGGACACAAAGGAGTGAGCTTTGGGTTTGTTAAAAAATGTGGAATGATTAGTCAAAACTTATAATCAATGGTTGAAAGTGTATTTATAATGATGAAAAAGGAGAGAATAATTCAATACTTAATCAAGAGGATACATAAACCATAGGGATAATAGTTATAGTGTTTATAGTGAAACTTAATAATAAAGAGGTGATGTAATAGAATAAATCAATTCATTGAGGAACATTACTTGTTACTCTTGTTTATCATGGAGTAAATGAATCATGTGGTATTATGGTATATATTATTGGACTGTTTATTTATATTTATATTTTTAGAATTTAACTAGTTTCTACATCCTAAAACATATAAAAAAATTCAAAGAGATAATAATAATTATGATTTATTGTCAAAAAAATCAATTAGGGGTTGTTAAAAAGGATCTATCATTTGTATTATTAGAGTTTCTATGATATGTTTGTTAATAAAGAATATTTATAAAGTTACTTGAAGGATATTACTTAATCAATTAATGATGATATAGTTTATGGACATTTTTTAGTTATTTTAGTTATGGTATCAAACGTTTTGGGTTAATGGAAATGTTTCATGAAATATCCAGATTAAAGGAAGAATATCCAAAAAAATTATATCAAATTCCATAGGATTTATAAGATGTAAATTTCATAGAAATACATGGAATGTCACGAAAAATTATTTCATTAAGGATAAATGTTATATAGAATCCATAAAAAAATATTATTTGTGAAAGGAATGAAGAAGGACCACGTGGGCTATAATGTATTTATGAAGGATTTATTGGAAATCAGTTTTGTTATAAAACATGAAGAATAGTAACTCATGGGTCATGGATGGAATATATTATGTATCAACCATTATGTATAGATATACTAGTTCACATTTATACGAATTATATTTATATAAATTGGAAATTTTAATCCTATATTATGAATGTTTTCTAGGACCCTTTTCCTATAAATAAACCCCTAAGAATGTCACTAGAAAAAAGGGAAGGAATTAAAGGCGTATTAGAGTGAATTAATCACATTTATTATAAAAATTGATATTCTAAGAAGTAATGATTCCAAAATATTTATAACATAAAAAATTACATAGTAAAAATTATACCACAAAGAATATATATATTAATTTGGGAACCACAAATAAATAATAAAGAAGTAATATTTAACAAAAATACACTGAAGAAAAACCATGAAGAATTGAAAAGGAAGGTAGGCCATAAAGTAATTATGTGGTCAATTTTACATGAATAATATTTTATAATGAAGTGTATTTTTGAAGAGCATAACTTGCGATCTATGGGGGAATTTATCTCACTGATGAGAAAAGTGCATCTTGTAACATTAAATTATAAGTGAACCATTTCAAAGATGATTCAAATAATATAATTTTTTTTATACAGCAAAACTGAACTTTCATTAGTTGTGGGAGTATTGTGTTCTATGTTATAATTGTTTTTAAATTATGGGTGCACTATGTATTCTCCAAACATATGAACAACGATGTTGTTTATTTATTTTTGGTACACTAGGAAATCCTTGTCTGTATAATTCTATGACTAGCCCAGTGTAAGGGAAACATGTAAAAATTTATGTTTTAATTATAAGTTTTAAATTTTTTATACATAGTTCTATGATAAATAGAGTAGTATGTTTTGTCTCATGGTGAAATAGGATATGTAAGTGATTTATTTAAAACATATATACCTTGATTTAACCCATCTTTTCATGGTATTTACCCTAACGTGGGACCAACAGGTACATATCCATTCACTTATAAAATTTCCTCTTGAATAGAGATTACATTATGTGTTGTAGAAATTAATTTGATCCATGATTGGTTAGATTAATATGCTAATGTGATTATGAATGTTAGGTTCTTGAGAATTATTTTCATAAGAAACTACCTTGGTTAAATGATTTTGGGTGATAAGTTTACAAAGAATACTCCTCATTGATAGGGTTACCATTTTATGGGAAATTAAACTGAGTATAACCAATGGAATATTTAAACAATGGGATCTCCAAATTTCTTATAAAGGGTGGAATTAACATGTAATCCAGAAGACCACAGTTTTTTATTGAAACATTTTGATCATGGATAACACCAAAGATATTCTTCAAAAAAAAATATGATAATATTTTATATTTTATTTAATAATGAAAGAATGAACTAGAGAAAACATTTTTGGCTATAGCATCCCACCATTTAGAAGTACTTTTTTCAATATATTGTGATGTTTATTTAGTTATTTCTTTCATAAAAGGGAGAAAAAAATATCCATAAATATTAGTAATATATAAAAATTTAGAAAATTCAGAAATGTTTTAAAGGGTAATACAGTTAGGGACTCATACCGAAGTAACTAACTGTGTCATAATAATGGTAATGTGATGGAATATCTATCAAAAACTGACCAGAATGAAGTAACTTTGGAAATACAAAATTCAATGTGATCTAAATATAAATAAAATCATAGCACATGCATAGAAAATCCTTAAAAAATAAGTGAACTTAATATATAATTTTATAAAAGTATGTTTTCTATTTTAAGAGTTGACCCAATTATATATAGGGGAATACGGGACCTTTCTTATACCCTAATTCGATGATAAAACAAAAAATATACCTAATAACTCATATTTTTCTTCAAAATTGGATTCTTTTATTTATGAATGAATCCATTGTTGAGGGGGTGTGTTTATAGGCACTGAAGAAGCACTTACTGATTTAATTTCAATATCAATGTTATATTCCATCTCCAAAATAAACAAATTAATCATACGTGCTAAGGTGATGATCCCAATGCACATGTCTGAACCCTAGAACTACTAGTCAACCTTTTCACCAACATCATGAAGCATGAATTATGTTGGGAACCCAAATAATTAGGCATCATTGGACTGATCTAGTGAGTGATGCATTGGATATAAGGAAACATGAACCCCATAACTATGAAAATAATGAACTTACAAACCACTAATGTATCTTTGACCATAGTAAAGGAAGAATATGTGTAAGATCATTTTTTATTTCTTAATAATCTGGCACCAATTCCTTTATTAAAAATATAAATTTATTCATTCATAATAACCATACAATCTATATGAAGTTTCACCCTAATAATTTGAACTGAATACCCCTCATTATTGTGTATTTATACACATTGAATGGATGTAATTTCCATAGTGGGTTTATAGTAAATATGGAACCTATAGATGGTCATGGATTAACTTATGATATGAAATGTGATATCTAAATCATAGAAATTAATATGGTCTCTATGTTGAGAGTGAAAATATATTCCCAAAATCACAACAAATTTAACTAAATGAAATATATTAAGATTTTTAGGAAGCACATTCCCAATAACTTCAATCAAATAAGAGTTATAGAGTTGGTATGTGATAATAATACCGTCAGAATTTTTCATCAATATTTAAATATATATTAATTGGTTTAGTTATTGGATTATCCTTAAAAAAATTATATATATATAATGTTTTTAGTGAAACTTGAATCAAATAATTCATTTTCATTTCTTGATTTGATAATATGTGTACCATTCACCCTTCCTTTTTGTGACCCACTTAAGTATTTTAAGTTGCACAAGCCTTTCCATTACCCCATGTATTAGGAAGATATTAAGATTGATATTCCTTATAAAGCCTTAAATTGGTGCCTTGAATGGTATATTGTCCAAACTTCTTATAATTAAATAATTTTATTTAGGGTGGTTTGTTATTTTGATAATTATTTTCTATCATCATATCACTTCAATATTCGTATTCTTTATAGCCTTCTCTCAAACACTTGATGAATTTATTTGTTATTTGGAGGAAATACCCACCATTATTCTTCCCACATATTTTACATATAGGAAGATTAATATGTTTTCCTCTATGGGTTTTTTCAATTCAGTTTCTATAAAATTAAAAGTTTACCTTATTGACCCTAAACCTATGAGAATCATGGGAGTCTAAAATAAATTTTTCTACTTTTTAAGAACATCAATTAATTTCTTCATTGATACAAAATTTCCTTAAATCTAATTCCATTTGGTGATTTGGGTTAAATTTATCCATACGATGAAAGTATAGATATGTTTTATTAATTGGTATCAATGCATATATCCTCCTTTTTTTACTAAGAAATTTTATCTCCATTTTGATGTGAAGAGTTCAGGGAAAATATTTATTTTGAAATACCTCCTTAAAATCTTTCCATTTTATGGAGTTTACTTCTTCTATTGATCTCATGTTCTTTATGGATTTCCACCATAATTTTACTTCACCATCCAACCGATAAAAAAAAATTTATGTTTCTTACTTGGAATATTGAATAATATAAGAGTTATTTTTTTATCATGTTAATTTATTTCTCAGAAATTATAGGATAGAAGGATCCAATAAAGGTCAATAGTCATTGATACATTAAACTATGAATATCATGTTTCTCCCAATTTGGTGAATTTTTTATCTTAACATGGCTCAGGTATGTATTTATAATGTAAGATAAAAAATTTCATAAAGGTATACACTCCATATTCAATCCCATTTAGTTGATCATTGAGATAGTTTTTTCACTATCAACCACACTAATTATTAACTTAATTCCTCTTGGTTTCATCAATGGACTAAAACCAAAAATGTAAGTGTAAGTATCAAGAAAAAAGATATCAAAGGAATAAATCATTTGGTAAGGTAAATTAATCATAATATTTACTCAATTATGACACCTTAATTTCACTATATGACGTTTTATATCACCCTACATCAATTTTGGTTCATAATAGTTTGTTTGAGATTTTATATAATTATTCTTCATAACCCAATACCTAAAAATAATAGGACCACACTTTTATGCCAAGTGAGATGCCCCAAACCCGCAATCATTAATCTGGTGCTAAATTACAGACATTACACATATTATTTGATACCAACTCTTATAACCCTAGTGTAATAAGAATTTATTTTACATATTCCTATATTAATATTCTTTATACCTCAAAAATAAACACATAAAACTACTATAGTTTCATTATATTTTTGTATACATTTTACTTTAATTGAAAATTATTTTTAATTAACTATTTTACATACATAAACAAACAAAGAAAAGGTTTGATATATTTTAGTAATAAAAAAATTTATGTCTTAAACATGGCTGTTTTATTTATTCATTGAATTGGTATGTATAAATAAACATAACTAGATTATAAAATTTAAATAGAAAGGTTAAGAAAAAGAATAAAATGGTAAGAATATTCCGCATGAATCTCATTTTTATAATTTTTTAAATATAGTAGTATCACTATGGTTTTCCCTATACCAACCCCAACCAAAAATGAAACATGTTTGGATTGATAAAAAAAATTTGCGATAAAATTTTAAGCTCTTGAAAATCAATATAACATCCCTGATAGTTGAACCGCCACTCTTGACATCCACAACAACATCTATCACCATTAAAATTTATATAAAAGTATTATGGGATATTTATATAAAATTAGGGATAATATAAACACGTATTTATTAATAAATTTTATATTTTATCACATTAAGAATTTTAAAAAGATGTTTAAGACCTGAAGTCTTTTTATAAATTATTATTTTTCACAATATTAATCATTATATTAAATTAAACTGATATCAATTTTTTAATTTTAATTTGACAAAATTAAATTTATTTTTCAATTTATCAAATCAAAATTATCCTATGGGTAATTTTTGGGAATTTTTTAAAATGGATTATTATTAGGTGAATAGAGAAAATTGTTGATTTTACCAATATCATAGCTTGTATGAATTTTATGTGATATGAGAATGAATTAAAAATTTATAATAAATTTATACAGAAACAATATCTTTATAAGGATTAAAATAATGAATTTTAAAATATTAGTTTTAATTTATAAACCAATGTTTTACATTTTGTGACATTAAGTAATATTTTACCCTATTAAAAATTATTTTTTGTCTCTTCATTTTAATTCAGTACTCAAATGATTGTTTCCAGTTTTATATTTTTTAAACCCACATAAATCACCATTGATTAATAAAAACCCAATTTATTTCAATAAAATCAGTAACCTTCATAAATTTATCTTAAACATATTTTAATGGAAAAATATATTTTTCTAAAAACTTTATTCGATGCATTATACACATATTATTTTGGAATAATTTTTAATTGGTGTTAGAAATTGAATCAATTAAAATATATTTCATATTTTATTTCCTCATTTTAAAATTATGTTAAATGGTATATTTCATTTTTTGATAAAAAAATTAAATTGGTAAATGCTAGTCACTACGGTAAAGGATAGAAATTGTAAAACTGTTAATCCAAGGTTAAAAAGCAAAAATACATAAATAAGTTATCATAAAATTATTGTATAAATAATTAATTGACCTATCTGAATATTTTATTCATTATGATTAAATTTTTCATTCCCATTCCTTGATATTTTACTTTTTTTTATATTAATTTTTTTTATAACAAAAATGAAATTCCCTTCTCTTGTAAAAGGATTTTTGCATCACCATTTCAAAATCCACTCCAAAAAATTAGAAATATACCCTATTTTTAGCCTCATTTATTTACCAAATAATTTTATTCCACCTTATTTAGCTTTTGGCCAAACGAAATTTCCCAAATTCCTTCGTAATCAAGGAGTTCTCCAAGAAGCGATTAAATTCTTTTTTATAATTATTTTCTTCTCTTTAATACTTATTCCATTTCTTCTTCTTATAACACATATTAAATATATTTTATTACAATATTAACAATTATTTTATATCATTATTCTTATTATAATTCATATTATTGTTAAGTAATAGCAAACACTTATTTATTCGGCCATTCTAACATTGTCTTATTTAGGTTAATTTTTCCACCTACATGAACAGTGTTACAATGATTATATCATGAATATTTAAAAAATATTAAATAATTGTAATATTAAATAAATATTAATAATTTGTTGTGATCTTATGATTATTTAATGATGATATTATAAAAAAATAATTATTTAATCATACTTACCCAATTAATTCTTGCATGTTCTTGTGTGCATTAGTTTGACAACATAGATGAACGATGGTTTAAATTTTTATCATGGATGGTTATGAAAACATAATTTCTAGTAATATATTATATATTAATGAATATAATTTTTTTATCTAATGGTATTACTAATTTTTAAATCATTAATTAAGACACCACCTTCGTTCATTAAAAATCATCGAAACATGTTCATCATGAATTTTCTCTTCGCAAATCATAACTTCAACTCTCAAAAAATGAATTTATAACATTATAATTATGAAAATTATATTCCTATAACATTAAAATATAATATTTATAATGTATTTAATAAATAATGAGGTTCAATATCTATATTAAAATACCCATATGAAATAACAAAAATTATTAACATCAATGATGAAAATAAACAAAAAACAAATAATATATAAGTAAAGAATGATTATAAATGAGGTATATAAAAGTTATTGCATATGAATAAGGTTATTAAATTTTTTATTAATGTGGTTATTGTGTTATAAATGTGGATAAATAACTTTTGTTGAGGTCGAGAGTTAAGGTAAGTATTTTTCCTCTCATGCTTCCATCTTTGAGTCTGGTTTCATATTATTGAACTACTTTTTTATATCTCGAATGTACATATTATTTTAAAATGTTTAACATAATTATATTTTATTCATGGTAATATATATTTTCTTAAAATTTTCCTTTCTTTATGTTTATTATTCAAAGGTTACCATATACTTAAGGGTTTTTTTCTCAAGCATCATTCGTTAATACATGTATTGTATTATGAACCTATTTTTGTTTCTATAGTGTATATGGTCTATATGTGGAATATTTTATCACTATAATATATTAATCAAGGTAATTAAATTTATATTTCATGTTTTCTCTATTAAATGGTTGTTATTTAATTGTAACATATTTTTTAATGAATTTTTTATATTCTATTCCACTTCATTATGTTGTTATCCTTATTCTTGAAATCCATTATTCAATGAATAGTTTATTGTAACTTATCACTATTTTTTTCATTTCCTAATTCTTTTCTAGAAAATTTACATTATATCATCAATGTATTCTCATTTTATTAATTTATTTCTATATAAAAATTAAATTATTAAGAGTATTTCTAATCCACATTGTCTACTAATTCTCTTAAATATCCATAATAATTAATTTCAGTAGTGATTTATTTTCTTATTTTGAAACCCAAGTAAGTATTATTTCATATGACCATCATATTTATATTTTCTAATCATCTAATTGTATCATTATCACTCCTTTAATTAACGTGGGTTTCAATAATTATATTTCAAAATAATAAAAATGCATTTCTTTTCATGATCATATATTTTATCATTCACTAAAAATATGTTTAGATAACCTTTATTTCCTTTCAAAGATAATTTATTGGGAATTTTTTAAATCGGTTTTTAAAAAATAATTTTACTTTCCTTAAAATTATTTTTTTTTATTTTGACACATTCCATTGTTTTTCGTAAAAATGATAAACTGAATTTTAAAATAACTTTTGATTGTTTCACAGATATTTTTCAATTTATCTCTAAAAGAACAACATTTTATAGAGTTTTTTTTCCTTGATGAACTATTTAAATGAACTTATGGAAAACTAATTTTGGGTGATTGAATTTTTATCAAATGATCTAATTCTTGAATTGGTTTTACTTAATAAAATTTTGAAATATTATGAAACCCATTTTTCTTTCATGGGTTCTTCTAGATATCCTATAAGATTTATATTTTTTATCACACATTAATATGGATTATCATTATGAGATGTTTTTTGTTATATTAAATCACTATAATTAAATGGTATTTTTTATATCTCATGATATCAAAAGGGTATGTGGGAGGTTATCCCCAGACCAAGAGTACGTGAGAGGTTATCCTAATCCCACAGTTACACTGGGGGTAAGCCTATTCACAATAGTTTAAATGGGTGGTAATACCATTTCCATTTGGTCACATAGGTGTTAATCCAAATCACATGGGCATAATAGTGTTAAGATCAATACCATTATGGTAAATGGGTGGAAATACCAAGACCAATGGAACTTGGGTGATAAGCCCAAGATGAATATGGAATATGGGT
This sequence comes from Viscum album, assembly GCA_963277665.1. NCBI lineage: Eukaryota > Viridiplantae > Streptophyta > Magnoliopsida > Santalales > Viscaceae > Viscum > Viscum album. The sequence continues at coordinate 2,040,255,111 of OY728161.1, read as the reverse complement.
AGTTAGCATAAAACTATTGAGGTTATACTTGGACCTTCTTTTATTTAGACATGTTCATAATGTTTTTATTTCCTATATTTGTGCCACCTTTCTATGTTATATTCCAATATTATAATTTCTATTATGGTCTTTTTTATGAACCAATAATCTCATTCCACGGACTATGATATTTTAGAATTTCTTCTGATTATATATTATGAATATTTGATATTTTTCTTCAAATTATCATGATTATTAATTTATTATTATATAATCCTTTATAAATCATTGTTATGTTTTAAATTACTATGAATTTTATCTCACACATTTCTTATGTTTCCATTACCTAAGTTATGAAGATGAGTATAATCTTGGAGATGTTTATAAAAGAATCTAGTATAGGGGGATTTTTGATATATGATCACTAATATGTGATATAATATCATTCTATAGTTAATATATAATGTTACTAGACCATTTGTTTTTTGGGATTGTGTGAATATTTGTGAGATATAATTTTAAAATTATATAATTAATGTGGAATATATGAAATTTTAACTCAATTCATCACACTAGGTACTTAATCATTAAATAAAATTATGTGTTTTGAGAACCAGTTTTGGTAGTATAGGTTTGGGGAATCTCATTTGAAACGAGTGCAGGTTTTAGATATTTTTAGGTGTTAGTTTATTTATTTTTGTGGATTAATATTATAAAAAATTATAACTCTAACGATAATAATTAATATATAAAATAACATAAAATGTTTCTATAGTATATAGTGTGTGGTTTCCTAGAAATAACATCCTTCTCTAGATGTAAATAGGTGGATGTAGGCTCTACTGTAGATGTACATATGGGTAATATCTCTAAAAAATTCTAGTTGGGTATTAACTCATACTTTACTCATTATGAAATAAGTGGGCTTCATTGCAAGACTATTTTGAAAATTTTTTGGGATGTTATTGGTTGATTCACACTCTATTTAGAAACTATTAAAATGGATGTAAACATATTATTAAATTTATTAGGATAGATAACCTCATCGGAAAATGAATGTGGATAACCTAGATTGAAACCGATAGACTTATATGTTAGGTTATACATTCCATATATGTGTTATTCCTTCTAGATTCATAGTATTATTTTTATAAATTTATAAATTTATATTTTCTCACAAATCAACATTGCTATTGTTAAAGTGATGGTTAAATCCTAAATGAACCATGTTAACAATGGATGCATTGGACAATGTTGTGACTTTTCCTATGAGAAACCAAATAGAAAAATGGATATAGAGTTAAATATTATGGTTATTACTAATCATTTATCATGAGTTATTATTAATAAAATTCAGTATATATACATGGATATATGTTTCACATGAAGGAAAGTGACTATACAGAGAGCACAATCATGCTAAAACCCATAAGAAAAAAGTCGAGTTTCATAATCTAGTCTCAAAATATAACCAATGGTGATATCATTAATATTCCCAAGACAATATGGAATTACATAATTATATATGCTTATATTTTAAATAAGTAAAATACATGAACATGAATTTCCAATTTATAAAAATTCATGGGGATGGTTGGAAAAGGAAGAATAAAAAACTGACCACTTAGGTGATGATTTATGAAATTAGAAAAGGATGTTTTAATGTAGGAATAAGTTGATTATTTCCAATTAAAATTGAATTAAACTATGTTTTTTTCTATAATAAAATTAGAATTTTATTAAAAATATTCATGTTTAAGAACAATTTATATGGGTGAAACATTACATGAAAAATTGATTTGCGAAGTTCCCTTGAAGTATGTTTAATTAAAAAAAGATAATAGAGAGAGGAACTCAAAAAGGTATTATCCCAAAAATATAAATATAAATTAACCTAGCTATATATGTAAGAAGCATATATATAAACATAAAAACATCTAATTATTTACATTATAATAATATAGATTAAAATTTAATATAATAAAGAGAATGTGAAACTGAAAAATAATGATAGGGGATTAGAAGAACCCTTTTATGTTTTAAATTACCTTAATAGAAATACCATATTATAAAAATGGATTATTAAACATTATTTTGAAAATAAGAGAAGAAAGATATGATTTTTTTACGATGAAACAAATTATTATGATTTCAAATACAATAGAGTACATAGGTGGGAATAGAAAGAACATGGAAAATGGTGGGAAACCATTATTAAGGTTAATGGGAATTATCTAAAAATGATATTATTTATAATAAAAAAATTCATTAGGTTACTATAATTTAACAAAAAATATATTCTTCTATTATAGGGAGATATAGAAACATGAAATAAAATATTAGTTTGGAATCGAAAAATATTGGAATAAAAAAGTTCAGGAAGAATCATTTCAACCCAATAAAGAGAGTTGACTTAACAAATACCCTCACATGGTCGTAATAATTTAAATAAAAAACCCATAAAGAAACAACATGATATGGATTTATAAATAAAATATACTTCCAAAAAAATTTATGAAATTAAATCTATATCCAATACATTTGCATTAAAATGAAAAAATAGTGAATAATATTCATATCTCAGTGAAACAAAATCGAGATATAAAACCTCATACATTATCTCTTGATTCATTATACTTGTGTACCTATCATCCTATATAATAAAAAAGTGTTTATTAAATAATTTAATAATATACCTATTTATCTATATTTTTTATTCCATTTTTTTCTATTACTAAATGTTATTGATTTACTATATATTTTTTGTTCATATCAGATACGTAACTTTCTCTGGTCAATTTCTATATAACTATCTTGGAATTTTGATAATTATAAAAAGTGATGTAAAATAGATTCATAGACTAAATAATTTTATATGTGTATTTAATTTATCATTATATTATCAATAATATATATGGTTATATAGGTTTATAAAATGGACACAAATTAAGAATGGTGTCTTGATATATTAATTTAACGCAGTTAAATCTACTATAATTTTTTATTATTAATATTACCTATATATTGTAAAATATTCTCTTTAAAAATATTAATGGTGTAACAAATAAAATTATTAAATATTATATAAATTTTTAATGTCATCCATGTAAGAAGGTAATTAGAAAAATGAAATACATCATTCCATGGAGGTAGCAGTTCACACGTACACGGATGGCACATTCATATTCCATTGAACTGGAGGGGTATAAAAATGAATTACTTTATAATTTAATAATATTAATAATTTTTGAAAAATATTTTAATATTTTCATTAAAATAACATTTTTAATCATCAATGAAAATATTTTATGAAATATAGAACCCAACATTCATAGATGTGAAAGTCCCCACAAATGCTTGATGATGCCTTCATTTTTTGAATGTTTTTATGGGGAGGTATGAGAATCATTTTCAATAAGTATAATACGATTAATATTAATTATTATGTAATATTTTTATGTATATGTACTGTTTTATAATTTAAATAATGATTAATACTAATGGACTAAGGAGTACTTATTACACATGTTAAGATCTTGAAGATTCTCTTGAAAACATCATATAATTGAAGGGATTATGAAAACTTATTGAAAAATTGAATTATCTATGAGAAATATTATTCTAGAATAGGTACATTTTATGGTGTTTCAAAAATAAACTAAAATTATAGTGGACATGGTAGTGTTGTTAGAGGCCCCATTTATAAGTGGATGAAAATGGTTTTTTTAAATACCCATTACATCTCAAATATGTCCTGAAAATATTCAAGGTTAAATAGATCCAGTAGTAGTTTATAGTTGAGATTATTTGGGATTGGTGTAAATAAGTAACCAAAATAAACTTTCACACTTGTTTTAAAAAAACATTTGGGTAATCTACCATTAGATTTTTACACTCACTCATTTTGGGTTTTACCTTGGTATCCAGTTTTTAACTAAAAAAATTGTGCATAACTAAAAATATAAGATAATAATTATTGAAAACATTGGGTGATATGAACAAAAATATAACCTCCGTTTAATTTCATTAATTTTATAATTATTATAAAAGTTAGCTTTTAAATTAAAATATATAATATATATAAACTCGGTGTCTGTAGTAAATGGATGTTTTGGCCCTTATGTTTCTCTAAATTTTATAAAACATTAATCACTAATTAAATTAGTGATAATATATTTATATATATGTGTAAAAGTAATATCATATTAAAAATATAAATTATAAAAATTTAATTTATTAGATAAAAATTATAATATTTATATAAAACAATTCTTCAAATATAACTCTTTCTCTATTATCATGGTCATTACATATTATCTTAGTAATCATAATTTTATGCAAAAATATGAAGTTAAAATTATTAAATATAATTTACATTTTTATATAAAATATGAAATTCGTTTTTTAGACTTAATTTCTTAAAGTGGTGAAAATTTATTTTTAGCATGGATGAATAAAACAGTTTTGGGAGTAGAATATTACATAAGTTTACAAAATGATAAAAACAGGACTTATAAATATAACATAGTATTTATAATTTTTTTTATATCAATTTTAAATATATAAATTATATATAAAAAATTAAAAACATTTAAGTCATTATTGTTCTATGATAATATAAAAAACTGATGGCAATAGAGAAATCATTATTTTTCACTATTAAATTAAAAACAACTACTTTGAAAAAATACAAAAAAAATATTTAAAGCTAATGTTGATTTACTAAATCCAAAAATGATCTTCATTATTTCAAATAAAAATTATATATTTTATGATTTAAATATTTAAATTGAAATATAAAATATAATGAAAACTGTTTTAATAGAAAATGGATTTTTAGATACTAAATATTCTTATTCTTTTTTCCCATAAAATAATAAATAAATTTATTTTAATAATTTATAAAACCAATATTCTATGCATGATATACATAATTTTTGACATAAGGTGTATAAAAATTCATTTTTTTAAAATATACATATCAATGGATTAGTAAAAAACATTTATTTTCCATAAAAGTCAAAATGAAAAATGTGTGAAATAAATTTGATAAATAACTTATAATTTTAATAATTATATTTTTATATCAACCTAATTTCTAGTTACACAGCTACACAAGATCTTCGTGAAAGATCAAAGAATAAATCAAGCTCTGGTGGGAGTCCTATGTAGTGGTTCCACTTGCAAGGACCTCATGAAAATTTCTATTATCTTGGACTTTTCTCTCATACAATTTTGTCGATACCATATTTATTGGAATTAATCCTAGTCATGATCTAGGGTAATACCTATTGAATACACCTCATTTAAAACCTCAGAAAAACGATCTTTATAAATGAGACATCTTCTAACTGATGTTATTTTTTCACTTTTTCCTAGTAGATTTTGTAATATAGTTACTTTTATTGAAAAATTTTAGTTGTCATATTATATTAATGATAATGAATCAAAAAATTTATAAGTGTCATTATTTCATTTTATTTTTGTGTTGAATTTGAAATAATCTACATAACTCAATGGGGTTTAAGGTACTACATTCTCCTCCTTAAATAAATTTTGTCTTTACATTTTTAATTTTCTCTTACCAATGGAAATAGTTAAAGGTATATATAATATATAAATATAGGAAGATATATTTTTTTGATATATATCATCCATGAAATCTCAAAAACATGTATTTTTTATCAAAACAGAAATAACCTTCATATTGATTTTATCTCCAGCCCTTTAATTCAAGAGTCTATTTTTTTGGTATCAAGACTCATATTATATAATTTTCCTCTAAAGGGAATTCATAATCATACATGAATTTATTGAGTATAATAGGTTTATAAAAAATGTGATATTGTTATTCCAAATAACTTTTCCTCTAAGTAAAGAAAACTAATCAATTCCAAAATCATATTAAATTTATCAAAATTAATTATAACATGATTTTAGAAATTATAATTTCCATAAACATTATCATGGGATACAATATCTATCCCACCAAAAAATTTTATTAATAAATCAATATATAGTCAATGAGGTGATGATTTTATTTCCATGGTAAACATTCTTATTATAAATAACTCGGTTGAATTAGAAAAATATACAAAAATCACAGTTTCAAATTTGATGCATGTAATTCCTCACTCTATATAAAATTAAAAACACACTTCAATAGTAGTGGTTGGACATAATTTCTCATGTTCCCTAGGCCATATTATTTTTGGATGTGTATCCTTATTTTTTCCCTTATAATAGATCACTGTTTTTCAAAATTCAAAATTTCCCCAAATTTATGACATTGAACTGTTAGTGAAATATCAGAGATACCACTTTATCCTTTCATTGTGAAACCCTGAGATCCTGATTTTTCCTCCAAAATTAGTTTCTTTAGGACTTGTTATTTTATAGATGAAACATCTCCCAGTTTCATTGAGATATTCTCATGAGTGTTCCTTCCAATATTTTTTACAGAAAACAAAAATAATTCTTTATTCCATGACCCTCTTCGATACTAGATCATCCATACTACTTCATACTTATCTATTTTTTTTGTTCTTGGGAACTAAACTACATTTGTAATGTTAATATTATTTTATGATAATCAATTTTACATAATCACAAGATTTCACATTCTAGTTCTTATCTCAAAAGGGTTCTCATTATGAAATATCTTCTTTTTCCATCACACCCATCATTAAAATGATTCATTTGAGAGTCATCCATTACTAAAATTAATATGGGTTAATCTGAGTGATGATCTATAAATACTATAATATAATTGTCAACAATTATCTCATGAAAACTCAACATCAAAATATCCAACTATTTGAAAAGATCACGTTAGAATTCAATACAACCTAAATCACTTTTGGTTCAATCTTGTATTATTTAGGTTGAGTTCTCTCATATTAATTTCAGTGTCCCACACCTAGTGGCATTGAACTGTGCTCTAGGGAAGTGATCCACATGACCTCAAACACATATCCACGAACACTAGAGGTTAATGACTAATAGAGAGGGCCTATGATTTATCTATTGGGGGATTATGCCATCAAATATTGATGTATGCACAACGATAATAAATACATGATAAATAGTGTAATCATATATGCACAAAAACAATAGTATAAGTAAATTAAAGAGGAATGTAATATAATTAAATACCAAGCATAAGCTAAATAAAATTAATAAATACAATAGATGATTATGAGACCATACTTCTATAGAAAAATGAGAGTTCATGAAAATTGGAGTTGAAGAATATATTGTATGCAATACAAAACTACAAAAAATCCAAAATATTTTAAACATCATCTTGAACACAGGATCTATCCTCTTTTCCCGAATATTCATCCTATGAAGGAAGTAAATAAAACATTGGAATCACCCTCCATTCCCATTATGCATACGTACATTCGTAAAGTGTACTCGGGTATAAAACAACAGCTATGCAAGGAATGAGATATACATATTCGTGGGTCGGCACCCATAGTGTCAAGACATTTCCATTCCATACAATAGATAGAAGATAGTGTGTAAGATATAATAAATGTGGATAAAATATTAACTAATCAGTGACCTCTAAGTTTAAATTTCTAAATGGACACACATCACATACCAACCACATCATCCTAGGATGGTTGTCAAATCAAGGTACATGTGCAAGATATAACATAAATACTAGGTACAATGTAAAAAAAAGAAACCCAAAAGGGAAAACTACCAAGCTTGTGGTTTGTCTTTGGGTTTTATTTTCCATTTCAACAATCAAGTGGAATCATGATAAAAATTATAATAAGAGATGCACCACATATGTACAAGAAATCTCAAGATAATTAAAATGGAGGGTGCATCTCATATGAACAAACAATTAATCCATCTGAAAAACCAAAAGGTGGAGTCTGAGACCATAAAATGTGATCTAATCAAAATCCCAGGGGACTCTATAGAACATCCAATATAACCCAATACCTATAAGCCTATCCATGGAAACACATATAATGTCCCTTATATCACTCGAGACACGGTGACTTTGAGTCCGTACAATGTATCTCACATAGGGTACTGGGTATCACCCATTGGTAGGATGACTACACCATGTCGTGGGTGATACCTTGTCCTCTATGTGAGATACTTAGTACGAACTCAGTGTCACCATGCCTCAAGTGAAAAATGGGACGTCGAATGGGTTTCCTTGTATGGACTCAGAGGTATTGTGTTATATTTGATGTTCTATAGAATCCCTTGTGATTTTGTTCGGATCACCTTGGATGGGATCAGACTCTTCCTTTGGATTTTAGGGATGGATATATTATTTGTTCATATGATATGAACCCCATTTTTATTATCATGAACATTCTAGTACCAATGGGGTGCATTAATTATTATTATTATCATAATTTCAATTTCATGGTGACATGGAATATGTAACTAAAAGGCAAAGCACAAGATTGGGGGATTCCCTTTTGTGATTCCTGGTTTACTTTAGACCTTGTATATTTGTTATTTCTTGTATAAGTACCTTGTTAATATTTCAAGAATAGGTTGATGTAGGTGGTATTAGATGGGTGTCCACGTAAGAACTCAGACCAAATTGTTACAGATTATTTATTCACTTCTCTACATTTATTATATCTGTGACATTTTCATCCATCTATTGAATAGAATCGGAAGTTATAGACACCATAAGAGTTTTCATAGTGAGATTTATATATCATACCTTTCTTGGGTTCCATTTGTTACCCGATAAGTCTTTACTATTGCAGGTATGGATAAAGGGAACCGGGGTTCTCATAATGCTTGATTGCCTTACTGCTACAGATAGAGATTTGGAGTAAGATAACTGAGCCCATTCTCAAGATGTTGTTTAGTATTTTTTTTTGATTTTTTGATTTTTGTATAGCACAAAATATAATTTGGTACCCCTATTCCAAGAAACTCCCATTTTTTTATAGACATATGACATATAACATCATGATCATATTTTGTATCTACTATTATTATTCAGCTTCCTCTATCCATTTACTTATTTTTAGGGGCTTAATCGTTTAATTCCAATTGTGTTTCCATAACTATATGCTTCTTTTATTTATCATGTATTGATTATCATTGTGAATACTTCAATCTATGAGGGAAGTGTCTCCCCACCAAAACTTCTTAGGTCATCGCTGCTAGTCAAAAGCCTGTAGCATTAGGGGAGATGTGCTTGTGGTCATGTGGCTCACCACACCTAAGAATAGATTAGAGGCACATAGGGCAGGATGCAACACTCAATGACAAAAAAATTTAACATAATAATATCCTTCATAATATCTCGTAAATAAAATTTTATCAACCAAATAATAACCCTTGAGAGTGTCTAGGAAAGTGTTAATTTTTAGGTCCACTCATTATGCACTGAGTGAGGATCGACTAAATACTCAATAAACATTTTTTTGGGGTGATTACCTCTCACTTAAAAAAAATAGTGATTAGAATGGGTTTTTTTTCATTTACAAGGGGTTATAACGCCCAAAAAAATAGTGGTGGCGATTAATGACAATCATTGCTAATGTGCCTTCCAACTCTGATTAGCGGCGGTTTTGGGTAAGCACTGGTAAAATGAGTCTTGATTTAGTAGCGGTTAGATTAGAGGGGGTTATATCCCCCCATTAATTTTTCCCTAAATTCATAATAAACAATGGATTATGGGAATTTTAACTTCCCTAAATTGATGCTCCGTCTAGGGGAGGCCACATAACCACCCATAATGGAATCTAAATAACAATTTTAGGGGATTATAGTAACCTCCCATAAATAGTTCACTATTTATTTTTATAATTTCTTCCATGACCCTTATCCCCCTATGGACACCCACATCCCATGCTATTGCTGACACCCCTGCAGACACTCCACCAGACATCCATTCTCTGCCATTACTGACACCCCTGCAGACACTCCCCCATGAACCTATGTCCCCAAATTCCAACACCACTGCCCTAGACACCTGCATCTCTCCAGATGCTGACACCACTCCCATAAACACCCACATATCCCTTGATGATGAAACCCTCATTGACACTCCCCAAAACACCCATGTCCCCTGAGGCTGACACCCCCGTCGACACTCCCCCAAACACCAGCGTTCCCTGATGATGACACCCAATGGACTCCACCCCTAAACACCCAATGGACACCTGCATAATCCACCCAGAAACCCATGGACACCCCCCCCCCCAAGACACATGTGGGGACAACCCCCCATATATGTTGGCCCCAACGGTCCGTGCATAATTCTCTTATCCACAATGAACAGGGATTAAAAATCTCATGCCTACTTCGTTTTAAACAATAGCTGACCTGCTGGCTAGTAGAAAGCCTCATGAACCACTCAGCCTAAATTATTTTTGGTTGTTATGTACATTAATGTATATTTATTTAGATACAATTAAATTAGACAATATATATATATAGTCTATAAAAATATAAATCAAATAATATATTTGTATTTGTGTATAATATATAATATTTTTTAATATATATATATATATTATCTTTGTATATATAATATATATAAATAATTATATTTACATACATAAAATAATATTTAAACATATATTTATAAATTTATTTATATTTATGTGTGTGAGAATGTATATTTATGAATTTACAAAATATTTATATATATAATGTAATTATAATATTTAAATTTTTTTATAATTATTTTTATGTACTTATATATATGTCTATGTGTGTGAAAATAATATTGTTAATTATTAAAGATTATTTCTATTATTGATCCTATTTTTTAAACTATGCAAATTATATATTGGTTTTATAAATACTAAACATTTATAAGTTTTATGATTTATATTCTAAATATATTATAATAAATACATTTATATTATATATTTATATATGTAATTATATACATTTATATTATATCTTGTACACAAACACACAGATATATATATATACATACATAAAATTAAATACATTCATATAATTGGAAATATTACATATAATTAAATGATATATATATACTTAATTAATTTATAATTATTTCGGTATACTATATTATATATAATATAAGTATATAAATTTCATATATAAATTTATATATAATAAAATATTGTACACTGTAATATATATAATAAAATATTATATAACATAATATATATAATATAAATATATAATATATATATATATATTTATTTAATTTTGTTTATATTATATATATTTGTATACCTAATATTGCATAAATTAATTTCTACCTAAATAAAAAATAAAAATGTATTAAATATAATATATGTATTATATAAATCATAACATAAATATATAGTATTTATAAAACCTTATCTAAATTTTATATATTTGAATAAATATATTTATATTTACATATATATAATGTATATGGATATTTATATTTTTATATATTTTTATTTATATGTATAAGTATTTATTTAAAGTATTTATATAATATATTTATATATGTGTGTTTGTGTGTATAATAAATTTATATAAATTTACAGAATCTGTTTATGTAATATATATATACTCACACAGATGCACACACAAATGTATATATTGTAGAATATGAATTTATCTGATCATTATATTAAAAAATAAATAAAAATTTTGAGATGGTTTACAAGCCCTTTAATCAAAGCAATTATCAGTTGTTCATGACCCCCCTCTAATTTTTTGAATTAGAGTGATTTGAAAACCCTATCTAATGTCACAAATAAGAGGGATTTCCCAACCCCCTCTAATATATTAAATTATAAGGGGTTAAAAACTCTTTTTAATGTATTAAATTAGAAGTGGTACAAAACACCCTCTAATGCCATAAATTAAAAGGTGTTAAACCCCCCCCCCCCAGCATTAATATGTTAAATTATAAACGGTTCAAATCCCCTTATATTGTCCTAAATTAAAAGGGGTTCAAACCCCCCTCTAATATCATAAATTAGAAGGGGCTCAAAACCCCCTCTAATGCCACATATGAAAGGGAGTTAAAAACACCCTCTAACACCATATATTATAGGGGTTTCAAAACCAACAGTAATTTCATAAAAATAAGGTGTTCAAACCCCCTAAAATATAAGAGATTAACAACGATTCATGAACACCCTCTAATATCTTAAATTTCATGGGGTTGTAAACCCCCACAATTTCCTTTCTAAAAAATCAATTTGATTTTATATATAGCGTCTAATATCCAAAAAAAATATTATATATATATATAATTCCTCTAAAATCCAACCGAACATATTTCAACACTAATTTTTAAATTTGTAGTGGATTTAACATAATTACCTCTAAAATCCAACCCTATGTTCAAAAGAAATTCTAAAAGTTTATAGCTGATTGTGAACACCCATTAAATTCAATGATTAGATGGGATTGTGCATAACAACCTCTAAATTGAGTTTTGAGGGGGTTCTATATAAGCCCCTCTAAAAAACTACCACTAATCTACAATTTTTTTATAGTGTCTAGGTGAATTCTTGTCACAAATGCATCCACAAACTATTATCTTGGTATGTAAGAACCCAGATCTTCATATCAGGTATGGATGTTGATTTCTATAGTTTTTAAGAAAAAGAGTAGTTTCTGGAAATTTAAGGAGTACAAGTTGTGTACTTAGAAGTACACACCATGTACCCAGTTATCACAGGTGATCGTGTACTGGCCGTGTAATTACCGAGTTCATGGCCATGTAGGGGTGACCTAGAGACCGCCTAATGCAGGGCCCAAAATGGCTTATACACATTGTGTACTTTTATAATACACAACATGTATTTTTATTTTTAATTGTTATATTAGACCGGGATCACATCTCGTTCATAGAAAACACTTCATCTTAGCTTGTCTCATTAGGGAGCAACCTGAGAAGAAAAATCTTCACTGAGTCCCCAACCATTTTTCAGTTCTCTGAATAACCCTTCGTTGATTGCGTTGGAATCACCATTGTGATTTCTTCCTTATTCTTGAGATTCATATCTTGATTTATCTTCTTTGGTGATATATCTTTGGTTAAATGTATTAGATGTTTTTGTAGATCAATGTTGTTCTAGGATGATTCGAGGGCTGATGCAGGAGTTTATCAATCGTACAGTTCCGAGTTAGTGGTTTGTGCCATTTCCTAGTTATTCTCTGAATATTATGTGAAAAAATTCCCAATACCCTAGAATGGGGTATTGCATATTTTGGTATTTTAGCCCTGTTAATGCCTTCTATGCCTTGTGTGGTTGAGTAGAGGTTGTTTGATTGTGAATAGGATTTTTTTCCTTGATATGGATGTCTTTTCCCATGTTTGAACTGATATTGTCCATTGGGCCTAGTTTTTCATGTTAGGATTCTTGTTTTCAATGCCTAGTGTTGTTAGGATGGGGTGATAATATCTGATTTTTTTATATTCTTGTAGATATTATCCAAGTAGTTCTTAAGGTTTACTTTGGCTGTTGTAAATTGTTGTACACGATTGACTTACACAAGGCTGTGGTAACCTGGTGTAGTAGACCATACGAGGAATAAAAGTTGAGAGATTCCCTAGAGCGTCTTATTACTTTTCATGTTGTGATACCATAGTTGGGATAGATGTGAGTGCTCCCTCGGAGTGTTTGTAGATCCACATTGTGAGACCACATGGGGAATTGGACACTGAGTACTTCCCCAGAGTGTCTGTAGTTTACAGTTAAAAGTCCATAGGGGGAATTGACAGTAAGTTCTTCCTCATAGAGTCTTTGATAAAGCTAAAGCAGTGGGGTTATATTCTGAGTACTTCCTTGAGGGTTGCTTGTGTTTATTTGGTTGAACCAGAGGGGTTCGGCTATGAGTACTTCCCAAATGATTACAGGTGTTTTTTATCTACTTACTTGATATATGTAAATGAATGCAATTGAAACTGTATGATTGTTTACTTTTGAGTAATTCCATGTTTACTAATTCATTTTTCTTACTTCATTCCCTATATATTCACTTACTATTAGGCACAAATATTTGGTTGGTTGCCTAAGGGGATTCAACTCACACCCAATTTGTGTCATGATTTTGGGCCCAAACATATTATTTTGATGCAGGTATAGATAAGGACACGCGCACTTCTACGTCAGGTATTTGACTACTGTGGAGCTGGAGAGCATGGGACCGAGCTAAGGCTAGAGATGCTGCTGGAGTTATTAGTTTTCTTTGTACAATGTTTTATTACTTTATTCTAGCATTGTGACATTTCCGAATGGTTTCCTAGACATATGTATCATGAATCACTTATATATGTGCTCCAGTTGTTTTTTACTTTAAATCTACCACAGTTTAGCTATTTCTTGTTATTAATGCTTCCACTAATGTTATTTTTTTATTTCTGCTGCATTACACTACCAATGATGGCATAGTTTTCCAACTACCACACCCAAGTCCCTCGCTTCTAGTCGGTAGCTTCTGGTGTAAGGTAAATGTGCTTGAGGCCATGTGACCAACCAGGTACGGGGCATCTCTGGGCGGTATATGAAACAGGGATGCTACAAAGTGGTATTAGAGGAGGTTATTTTCTTCTTGAATTATTTTTTGGAGCCTATATCAATGGATAGGAGAGAATAGGTAATTGGAAATAAGTTTTTCCTGGGAGTAGCTGACCCGCATATAGGGAAAATCCAATTTACATCATAAATTGTGATTGTTTTTTGGTTTTGAAATTATTACAGTTCAATAGATTTCTCCATTGGGTGATTTGGATGTTTTTTAATGTTATTGTCGATGTTGTTGAAGTTTTATTTCAATTTCATCCCGATGAGATAAGGGTTTTACACCTCATGCATCATACTAGAACTTTCTAGAGAGCACATTTCATGCATTCGTGCCATGCCATTTAGGGTGCATTACTGATTGCATGTTGTTGTGATATATGTTGTTCAAGATAAAAATGTTGTTGGGAAAGATTCCTTGATATAATACCTGATATTTTGTAGGGCGTTGGTTTGTGTAATGTTTCATTTGAATGAATTCCAAACATTGGTTCTTGAGGTGTTATGGGCCCTCATGAATCGGAATTTGGTGGATCATTGCTTTGTTATTCCTTGTATATGACATGAATATGATACCAAGATTTGATTAAATGGAAAAATGGGCCCCATGGATTGGAATCTGGCATTTTAATGTTCGTTTTAGTGTTTTTTTGGGATCTGGAGTAGTTTCTGAGGGAAACTGTCTGGAAAAAACCAGAGTACATAGTGTGTAATGATTAATACATACCATGTATCCTTCTTTTCAAGAAGGAACTATTTTTCTTAGGAAGAGGTCATGTACTGTATATACACTCTGTGTAGTCTCTAACCGTGTCACTAGATGTGTGGGTAGAAACATGGGGTTGGGAATTCCTTGGTGGGACACACCGTGTATGGGAGTACAAACCGTGTGTATAGACCATGTTTCCAGCCGTGTGACCAATGAAATGGGTGGATTATAGGGTGTTAGTACATGTTATGTTTATCACAAACATGCTTTGTAGAGTCAGCCGTGTAACCGGCCATGTGACTAACGACACAGGTCAGTGAAGTTATTTCCAGTACATGGTGTTTCTAGAACAAACATGTTGTGTAGTCTTGCACTAGGAGAACCGTGTGGGTTAGTCATGTAGAAAAACTTGAGATGTGGAAAATGATTCAAGTACACACACTGTCTTAGGAGAACACGCCATGTGAATGGAGTGTTACACTACTAGGGTTGGCAGGAGTACATGCCTATGTGAAGGCTTAAAGGAACGCGCTGTGTTGGTGTTATACACATCATGTATCCCTGAACATGAATTTCCAATGTATAGAATTTTTTAGGAGTCTTGGACAGGAATGAATAATAATAAACCAGTTATGTGATGCTTTATGAAAAGGGTAAATAAATTTTAAAAGAATAAATTTGCAGATTATTTCCCTTTGAACTATAATTGAACGAGGATATATTCCATAAAATAATTTGATTTTTCATAAAATATTCTTGGTTATAAAAACATATTGGGGTGGTACATAATAGTAAATAAGAAATTGGGAAGTTCCCAAAAATCATGTTTATATAAAAGATAGAATCACAAAGGGGAATGAAAAAATGTATTATCACTGAAAATGAAAGGTGAAATAAATTGGGTACATATGTAAGGAAAATATATAAAACAATAATGAATTATATGTGGATAATATATAGTAAAAGGTATAAAATAGAGGGTATGTTTAACCAAGAAATAATAAAGGTGTATTGGAAGACCAAATATAGGTTTTAAAATAACTTATTTGAATTCAGACATCTTAGAATAGATAATAAAACATTACATTCAAATGATAATAATAAAAATATAATGGTAGAATGATACAACACCAAATCAAGTTTTTAAATATAAATTATAAAATTGAAAGTAATATAAAAAATAGATAGGAGTGAAAACTTTCATTAATGAGGATGAGAATTATTCACAACAATGATCCACATTTCGAAAAATAAATTCCTCAATGTAAATTAAATGATTTAAAAATTATTCATTCCTAGATGTTAATAGAAATAAATATGAAATTAAATCTTAGGTTTGAATAAATTATTATTGGAATAAATATGTTCAAGATGAATCATTTTAACTCAATGCATGCTGTAGAGTTAATAATGACCCTTATATCATCGTTACCTTTGGAATCAAAACCCCATAAAAATTAGAAAATTATATGGTTGTATAAAAAACTTATATTTTATTAAATTTATGATAAAATCAAATCGATTTCCAATATATAAACCACAAATATAAACATCTAGTGAATATGGTTCTATCTTAATGAAATAAAATTGTGATCCAAAAAACCCTTTCCATAGGCCATAATTCATTTAGTGTTTGTGAGTAATGTCCTAGATAATCAAATAAATTATTTTAAAAAATCATTAATAAATTTATTCTTATTTATATAATATTTTAATTTATATATATTACTATATGTTATTAATTAAATATATATTTTTTGTTTATTTAGGATACCCAATGTTTTCCCTTTAAATTTCTTGTAACTATCATAGTATGTTGACAAATGTCAAAGGTTTTGTAAAATATAATCAATGAATCCAAATTTGTATATATTTATTTCCTTTATTAATATATTTAAAAAAATATTTCTTTCTATTTCTTTCCATAATGAACTGAAATTTTGAAATATCCCATGATATGTTCATTTAATGTGGAAATATTTACTATAATTATATATTATTTATATTACATATAGATTGTCAAATATTTTAATTTAAAAATATTAATGGTGACTTAAATATCATTTTTATACATTAGATACATTTTTAAATTCATCCCTATCATGAGACAATTAGAAAATAAAATACATTGATTTATTGAGGTGGTAGTTCATAAGTACATAGACAACACTTTCATTTTCCATTGAATGGGAGGGGGTTAAAAAATAAAATAATGTATTAGTTTATAATTTAAGTAATTTTAAAAATAATATATTTTCTCAATAAATTAACTATTTTATATCGTCCATGTAAATATTTGAGAAAAAATAGAACATGTTGTTCATGAAGGCAGTAATCCTCACAAACACGTGATGACGTCTTAATTTTATGAATGGTTTTTTTGGGAGGTTTAAGAGTGATATTATATTATAATAATAACATTTAAAATATTATTATTACATATTTTATCATAATTTCATTGATATATAATGTTTTAGGGGTTAGAACATGATTGAGAATAAAAGTCTAAGGGTTAAGAATTACTGATGTAGATATCTTGAACATTCTCATGAATGTATTATTAAAAATAAAGGGGATAGTGTAGATTTTAGAGACCAAGTTCTTGTGGTTGTGAAATATAATTCTTCAGGGTGTAAATTTGGTATATTTTTTAGAAGAAATCAATACCAATAGTGGTCTTGAAGGGGTTTTTATTTTCACCTTTTATAATTGGAGGAAAATGGAATCCTTTTCCTCCAGAAAACCCAAAGGACTTAATTTTTTATTAATATTTGGATAATTTTACTTTTTTAATTCGGTTGAGGGGGGACCATACATGACTAATACTCCAAGTAGTTGAATGGCCTAATACATGCACTACCACATATCCGGACAAGGTATGCATTAGATTTTATCAGTGATAAGTAGAAAAATCTTATAAAATTAGGGGCCTTTATCAGCACCCGCTAAAATCACTGATAATGCTAAAATTTATCAATGTTAAAAAGGGCACTAATAAAGGGTAGCTTTATCAAAACTATTCTTAGCACTAATAAAAGTTCATAATAAAATTATGAATAATATATATATAATTTTTATATTTATATTAAAACATAATGTTTATTTGTATACATTAAATAAAAAATCCATTTTTATAATTAATATATATTTTTTAATAATTTATATATATACAATAAATTTTATTAAATAATAAATATATTTAATTTATTTATTATATTTATTATATTTATTTTATTTATCATATTTATTGTATTTATTATATTTATATATTTATATTTAAATAATTATATATATGTAATTTTTAAATATATATATTTATACTATATAATATTTATTATATAATTGGCGTTTATATATATGTTATGCATTCATCATGACTGTTCATTTATACATTACATCTTCTATGTAATGACCCAAAATTTCATTACTGAAAATTAATATTGATTAAATTTAATATCTAATTATTTAAAATGGTTATATAATAACTATGAACTTCATTGGATTTATGATTTTTGATTTCTAAATACTGTTAAAAAATATTAATGTTTCTAATATAGCTGTTAAATAATGATCACATTATTTGTATAAATATAGGGTTTTATCAAACCAATTTACTCATCAAAATGAAGTGATTACCTCATCTATTAAACTTTTCCCGTACGAAGTCCATTTTTTGGAGCTTAGAAAGGATGTTTCCTAACTTTTCTTCACTCTTGACCATGCCCAAGCTGAGATTCAACACATTAAGTTAGAACAAAAACACCTATGGGAGAAGTGGAAGTTGATAGAGATTACCACCCGAGTGATGTTAACCAAGACACCCCAAGAGTCTGTCACCAACACACACCTTATGCTTTGGTCCTACGTGGGTGTTATAAGGGGTTATGTAACAAGACCATAGCACTATGATTATGTGCATTATTTTTTTATATAATAAATAATACACAATCTTTTTTTTATTGTTACGTTGTAAATAGTTTTTAAATCACAAATAACATTTTTAGTTAATATTCAATATTGTAATCTATTTTTATGAATTAATTGATTTTTCCATTAAATAATATTTTAATAAAATGATATTACTAAATTAATTTTATTAAATATAAATGATCATATAATTTTTAGGAATTCAATTATAATTTTTATTAATGTTCGAAAGCCGTTTTTGTATAAACCCATGAATTTTTTATAAATGTTGGTTTTTATTTTAAAAGTAAAAACACACATATTTAGAAAAATATTTAGATAAAATGATTTTTATTTTTGGAATAAGGACATCAAAATTATCCAATTGTGAATTTTTCATAATTTTCAGTGAGAGTTGCATTTTTGGGTAAAAATTGAACACCGTTTAATTATATAATCTATTTTATAACATCATATTGACCAAATAGTGAGGTAATAAAATACTATAAGTCGGATGTATGGAAAATATCTGTTTTAAAAATAAAATAATGTGATTTTAGGTTTATTTGATTTATTTTACAATGCCTTAGTTGACCTTCCATGACTTATAAAACATTTTATCTTTTTAAAATTATTTCCTTGAGAGTGTGACTCACCTCAACAAAATCAAGCCTAATATTTTAAAAAATTAGTCCATTTTCCTTATAAAATAATGTTTTCCACTCCTATTGGGTTAAAACCATTGGTAAATACCATGCGTTTGTTTTTGGTTTTTATTAGTTTAATTTTTGGTGTCCAAAACCTAAATAATAAAGAATTCCATCTCCTTTCCCATAAAAGCCACCCATGCTCGCACTTCCTATTCACTAAAAACCGTTAGAGCTCAACCAACCCCTAAAAAACTCTCTATATAATCCTACAAAGGCACCCCAATCTCCTAATAATCCTCTCTTAATACCCTTCCAAGAATTTGGGATCACACATCAAAGTAAGGGATTTATTCCTTTCTCATTTTTCCCAAATTTCATTATGTTTTTGTACCCTTTTTTCAATTATAAATTTTGGGGTATGATTTCTAACCACCCCCATACTTCCCTCCTTATGTATGAATGATGAGATACCCCTTTATCTCTCATTAATTACTCTTTTGAACACCCTCTACCATGCTGAAATTCCGTAAGGAATTTATCTCACCTCATTTACATTCAAGCAATAATTTTAAATTATGCATCTAAATTCCATTAAATAAATTTGGATATGTATCCATTTAACCAAAATTACATTATATTTCATGTAAATATGATTTGATACCCCTTTCCATCTCATCAACCACTTTTATGAAGTCGTATGTCACACCGTTATGCTGCCGAAAGTGCACCAGGGTTTTCCAAGACAATGTAATTGTATAGTTAAAACCATTCCATTTTTCTATCAAGGATATTAAACATCAGGAATATTTACTTATTTATTATAGTTTTTCAGTTATTTATTACTCATTACATTATAATGGAATAAATGATGATGTTGAATGACTCCATGTTGTATGATCCATGTGGCACACTTATGCATGAAATGAAACATTTAAGAAGGGTGCACCCTGATAGCGCTCTTGTGCATTGGGTAAAGATTAGTATCCTTATATGTCAAGTGCAATGTGGGTTTACTCATTCTAATTATATTTAAATGAGGGTTTACTTATGCTCCACATGAAATGAGCTTTGGATAATGATAATACCATGTCAAGTATTATTGACACATTTCCATGTTATAATAATCATGCTATATCATGCCTTTATGTTCATGTTTATTTTATGATCCATTGATATTCCTACTGCCTAAAATTTATTTTATTCTTCATGTTATGACGTTTTTACTCCCTTAATAGTCTTTATAACTCACCCTTGTCTTATTCGATCCCCAGGTTATCCCATGCAATGCTAAGTACGAGGGAATGTTGTGGTCATGTAAAAGAAGTTTTCAATAATGATGTTGTGTTTCACATTTTATGTCATTATGTAATGTTCTTAAGCCCCAAATACACCATACATATCAATATTCTATGTTCTTTCAAGATAAGGTTTTATGTAATAAATCATGTTTATGTGTGTAACAAAGAGAAGGGTTTTTATAGTTGGTATCAGAGGATAGGTTTATTTATTTTTAGAATCAGGATTAGAAAATCCTAGTGGAAGCATTAGGGATAAGACTAAGTATAATAAAAACATCCCTATTTTTTGGTGATTATTTAGTATGTGTTTTATCAAGAAAATATATCCTTGTTTGTATATGAGCAGGTAGAGACGAATCTGGTACAGATGTACGTAGGACTGAAAACTCTGAAGATGAGTTTCGGGGTTGACCAGGGGTATCCTAGTACATGACAACGAGCCTTGTTACACTCTTGGTTATGACACTCCTGAGGGATATCCTTTGGTAAATTCATAATCATAGTATAAACCATTATTAATGGAATAAAAAATCCCCATAAGAATATATGTTGGGATGTAGATCATGGATAACATAGATTGAAGACTATAAATCCATAAGTTAATCAAATAATAGTTATTTATAAGTCATCCATTTTTTCCTTGGATTACCCTTTACGTGTTACCCCTAGATTTCTTTTTATTCTTTAAATTTACCAGTAATAGGAGGACTCGGGCAAAAAACCGATGCGATGATCAATGTGATGACTCTTCTAATGAGATTCCCAATCCAATCGGAGCGGGAATTTTGAAATTTTTCACAATACTCCCTTAGTCAATGAAATCTATTAATAGATACATGGTCCAATAGGAACGTTCACCCCCCCCCCCCCAACCCAAGAAAGAATAAGTCATAATCGAGGGATTCCTGAGAAAAAGGCCTCCTACTTTTAATGGATCATTCGATCCCTCAATTGTTGAACAATGGATCAAGTCCATTGAAAAGATCTTCTCCATCCTTCAATGTTACGAATGGGAGAAAGAACTTCTGGTTTCTTATAGTATGGATGGTGAAGATGATAAATGGTGGACATTGATCAGAAATATAAAGCCTGAGGAGGAGATCGAGGAGTTTGAAAGGAAGGATTTCTAGAAGGTGTTTTTTTGTCAAATATTTTCCTCACACCTTCTGACTAAATATAGATGGGGACTTATTTTCCCTCAAGAAAAAAGACGGAGAATCCATTAGAGCGTATGAGGAAAACATCACATGTCTTGAACAATACACCACCAAATTTTTTTTTACCCCCAAATTCAAGGTTGATAGCTTCTTTAGTGGGATGAAACCTTGCCTACAGAGAGCTATAACGATCTATGACTCTGAGATCTATGAGGAAATTTCCCAATGTTCCCTCAAAATTGAAATGAAGATCAGAGAATCTCATGGGTATCATGGGGATAATAATAGTAATTTGGACTTCAATTATGGTTTTCTAATGGATAAATCCAATGGTGATAAGAAAATTCAACACCCCACTTGACAATGGTGTAGAAATAAGGACCCCAGAAATTTCCTGAAGGGGGAGAGGAAATGCATTAGAAATGGAAGAGAAAGGAACCTAGTTGTTAGTTGCCGAAAATAAAAACCCACATCTGCCATAGTGGAGAGGAATTCACTGTTCGACCCTCAATGCGTTGTTCATTGCTTCAAATTCAGATAAATAAGGAACCTTGAAAATCAGTTCTCTAAGGCAAGGGTTTTCAAAGGCAACCAACAACCTCCATATTAGCAGGGGAGATATTTTTCCATCACTACTACATAAGGGAACCCTGAAAATGAATTGGTGATAGTTATTATAGTTATTCATTCATTAATAGTGAACATACATTTTGATTATAGTTCTACACATTATTTTATATACTGATAGATGAGTAGAACAATCCCAACACCACCAAAAATCATGAAAGTATATATGTTAGTGAGAACAGAAAATAAGGAAATCATTGCATCCCATGAATACCCTGGTCACAATATGTGGACTGAACTTTTTGGTGAACCTTGCCATACCCCCTCTTGTGGATTTTGATGTAATTCTCAGAATAGATTGGCTTTCTTTATATGGATCCAACATAAATTATTGTGAGATTGAAATCACTCTACATATGGAGAATCAACCCCCAATTCTATACAAGTGAAAGGAGAAGGATGAATCTTCTTTAAAACCATCATCTCAATTGTGTATCTTGCTTCCTTATGAGTTTGGGTATCTATATCAGATGATTGAGTACAAGGAAGCAACCATCCTTGATGACATTCATATTGTGAGGGAATTCACTTAAGTGTTTCCTGATGAATTTCATGGTATTTTTACTAGAAGAGATGTTGAATCATCAATTGACCTTATACCCGGAGCACTTCTAACATTGAATTCTCTACATAGAATGGATATTATGGAGCTTGAGGAGATGAAGAAACAACTACACGAGAATCTGGATAAAGGGTTTATACGCCCAAGTGCATCACTATGGGGTGCACCGGTCCTCTTCGTCAAGAAGAAGGATGGGTCAATGAACCTTTTCATTGATTATCACAAGCTCAACATAATCTGGATATAGAACAAGTATCATATTCCATGAATTTATTACTTTTTCAATCAGATACATGGAGCACAATACTTCTCCAAGGTTGATTTGTGGTCGTGATTTTACCAAGTAAGGGTGAAGAAGGAGGATATCTCCATGTCTTATTTTCGAATGACATGGTACTAATGGAATAGTATCCCAATTGATATAATTATACCATTAATAGTATTATGTATCCTTTTTTGTATATATATGTCTATGTGAGGTTATGTGGCACTCTGGTTTTAACCTAGTAGTTTGGGTCCGGGGGTTTCAAAATATTATCAAAGGATGAATATTCACTATCATATTTCTTCTATTTTACATGATTTGTAAATATGATATAAGATGGTAGGGACAAGGGCAGTGGAACTATAATTGTTCTTGTCCTACAATATATAGTGTAACTCCATGTTTCCATAAATTGGGGGAGTTATATTTTTTTTGTTTGATGTTACTTTTATGAAAATCCCCTTAGGTGATACACCTACTCTTGATATGTGATTTATGATATTTCTAGTTCTATATTTATATTTTACTAGGGGCATGGGGGTTAAAATTCCACATATATATATACATATATTGGTGTTTCATTGTTTTTCATTAGTTAAATACATTGAATTATGCAATCTGTTCATTATAGTTCTTATCTATTTATTATAATTAGTTATTTTAATTGATCATGTTTTTGTGTTAGTATATTTATGACTACTATGAATAAAATACAAGGATGAAGAACATGGTTTTTTCCATGAGGGATATACCTTGGGTTTTGGGTATACTCCTAGGAAAACCTTTTATGATTCCATGGACTATATGGGATCTATTTATGATCCAAATTTTATTTCTTGTCAATGAAGATTATGCCTCATAGATGTTTGGTGGGATTTCCAACTGTGTATGATGGTACTACAAAGAACCTTCCTATACCAACACCCGTAGAGCAGGCTGTTGGCCCGCTTGAACCCAGAGTCCTTCCCCAACAATCCATGATTGACTATGCTATAGATTTCATGCTCTAGTGTCCTCTGGTATTTAAGGTAATTTTTTACCACATGATTTCAATGATTTGGTAGGTATCATTGGGGGTATGGTTATCCTCTTTCGGATACAACATGACCTAGTTGTCAAGCTAGAAATATTCATGAAGAAGGTAACCTACTATGCCTTGGGTGAGTGTTATGTGAAACGATGGTCATAGTGAGGGACTCACATAGGAGGTCATTGAGGACTTGTAATTTGGGGAGATCCTTCTCAATATGATGAATCATGGAAGACCACAGTGTTTAATGGGGATACCACTGAGTTATAAGTTATAATCTACCTACTCTACTCAATTTAATTATATTATTCTCTTTTAATAAGTTTTATCTTTAAATAAGACTTACAATTCCATGAAGTTCTAGATTACACTTAATCCTAAAATTAGATAGTAGGCCTAGAGCTTCTACATTGCTTCCTAACCATAGGTTATACTGATTTCCTTTACTATAAATAAGTTCATTTAGGAGGTTTGAGTGGTAGGATTTCTTATACCCTTTTGTGCATAGTCAAGTGGACATCCTACTACTACTAAGAGTACCTCTTTCTATGGAAGGAAAATAAAGACCATGGACATGTGACATAAAATAAGTATATTGGTGGAGTGAAATCAAGTATCTTTAGATCATTTTATAGGTGAACCACATTTAATTAACTATATGAGTTTCCAATTATATAGTATTATATGTGTAGTACCCCAGATGCAGTTCTAACAATGAGGTTAAATAGGGATTCTCTAGCAGTTACGTGATAATGTAACAAGTAAAAGTTTGTGTAGGGTTTTGGGATGGAGTTGATCTTTGATGATGTGATATAGATGAGTTCCTTAGAAAAAGGCTCATATGAAGACATACATTGGTCATGTGTATCAAGGAAAAAGTCCTAGATATATGGTTTTCCATGTGTACATAATGGTTTATAATCTAGTACATAGAAGAGAGGGGTCAACTACAATTTAAGGTATATTTATGATATCCTCTAATTTATATAATACATTTAATTATAATGGTGCTTCCAATTAATTCATATTTACACAAGTCATAGATCATTGTCTATACATATTCATATATGACATAATATTACATCATCCTGATAGAAGACTGGATTATGAGATTTGTCTCATGATGGGTGTGAAGCCCATTTGGATACTCCCATATCATATCACACTAACCAAGTGGATGGTTCTAAAGGTATAGAAAAATTACTTTGACTATAAGGGATTTATCAAGTCAATTACCTCACCATGTAGAGAACCTATATTGTTAACCAAAAATGTAGATAACATTCATAAACTCTATGTCAATTATGGGAAGCTGAACTAAGTGAAAATGAATAAAATATATCATATGAGATACATTAATGGAAACATAGAATAATTTTGTGGATTTCATGGTTATATGACATTGATATTTTATCAGGATACCACGATCTATGAGTTATATATTAGGGTATCCCTAAGTTAATATTTTAGAGTATCTATAGATTTGACAAGTATATGTTGATACCATTCAAACTAACAAAAATGATGGTACAATTCCTGGATCTCATGAACAATACATTCCTCCATAACCTAGAAAAATTCATTTTACTATCTGTTGATGACATCCCCATCTACTCACCCAAACCAGGGAGATATGAAAGATAACTCAAAATAGTAAAGAGTATGCATCAAGCACATAGAATTTACACCACTATTTCAATGTGTGTCTTTGATAATTATGATGTAAATTTATTGGGGAATGCGGTGTCCTTGATAGGTATATCTATAGAAAAATATATATTGTAGGAAATTATGTCTTGGAAACGTCCCCAGATTGTTTTTGTGATTACAATATTTATGGGTTTAGTAGGATACTAACATAATTTTATATAAGATTTATCCTAACTATCATCTACTATGACTACAATGATGAAAATGGGAGTGGAGTTATAGTGGTTGGAGTACTATGAAGATCTATTTAATTTTGTAAAAAATAAGTTGACTATAGCTCTAGTAATGAAATTCTTTGAGCCTAGGATAAGATATGTTGTATATTGTGATTTATCAAACATTTTTTTCTGAGTAGTTCTGATGAAGAGGGAATATGGAGTATCTTAAAGGTCAAATAATCCACAATATTATGGGGGAAAATACCATACTCAAGACCTATATCTAGAATCAGTGGTCTGTGCCCAAATGTATTTGTGAAATTATCGCTTCATCGAGAAACTTATTCTCAACAAAAACTGAAAGAGCCTATAATGCATATAAAAATATCTAGACATGAATCTAAGTCAATGGAAAATGATAGATTATTTTCAGATTATTGACTATAAGATGAATTATACACCATGGAAATTTGACCTCGTTTGGGATGATGTTATCCATAATATGTCGGTTGCGAAATATCAATGTGAGAGACCTTCAGAGGATAAATGTAACTTGATGATCATGTTCGATGAATTAATGATAGATGCTTATGAGGATCTTGGATCGATGACTTATTTCCCCTTAGTGGTCACATAATCTCGAGTATACTAGGTAAATGTTGAATTAGAGTCTGACCTAGTTTCTATTATGAAGTGGGAGGAACTGGAAAAAGGTGACTTAATACATGGGTGGTCATTAGAAAATGACAATGTGAACCTTGCATATGGGAGTGAAGTAGTCTCTACCTCCATCATTGGGGAGGTTATGAGAAACTTCCATACCACTAGATAGGTGGTTTATATAGTAGTGATAGTGATGCTCCATTAAATCAGGAGATAATTCTAGTGAATAGGGATGAAGAGGGACATCATTGGGTTTTCTAACAAATTCCCGGTTAGCTATTTGGTAAAGGATAAACACCTGTGTCCTTGTAGATTATTACAGTCACTCCCTATACCCGTGTGGTAGATGGAGGATGTCAAGGTTTATTTTTTTGTGTGGTTACCTAGGCATCTGATGTTTCATGATTCCATCATGGTGATTATCGATCGACTAACAATGGCTTCTCAAATGTCACCAATTAGAGTGACTCACTCAGCTGAACAAATGGGAAATATTTGTTACCTTGAGATAATAAGATTACATGGAGTTATTTTTAGTATTATTTTATACTGTGATTCATGTTTTACATATTCATTATGATTGGGGTTGTAGAAGTCCTTATGGACTCAACTGAGTTTGAGCATAGTGTACCATCCTCAGATAGATAGTCAATTGGAGTGGAAAATCCATATGATGTTTTATATAATTTAATCATGCATTCTATAATTCTGTGGATCATTAGATGATCAACTAGTATTCATTGAGTTATCAGAAAACATAAATTAAAAGGCTTTAATTCATATAGATCCTTATGAGGATCTTTACTGGATTCTAGGTGGTTCACTACATTGTTGGCATGAGGTTGGTGTGGTAATGGTTGTAGGTCCTAATTTGGTTCAGGAGACGTCTTAGATAGTAAAAATTATTCAAAAGAGGTTGATCAACACTTACTAAAGGTAAAGAACACATTTTGACCAAAGGAGAAGACATTTGGATTTTGATATGGGAAAATAGGTTTTTTAGAGTGAAATATCAGTTAGGCCACTAATGTACGAGGATAAAATAAATAATACAACATCATATTGTCAGACCCTTCTATATCACCAAGAATTTTGAGATAGTTTCATACTATCTAGATCATCCCTATCATTATCAAGGATTGGATGATGTGTTCCATCTGTCTCGGATTTGGAGTTATATTCATGATTTTGAGAATTTCATCGACTATTAGTATGTTTAGTCATATCTTGAAGAAACATATGAGGAGCATATGGTGTGTATTGTAGAAAAGTGTGGTATGGTATTGAGGAGTAATATTGTACCACTTTATTGGATTTTTTAGCATCATAGACAGATCTAGTAGATGTTGGAGAAGGTGTTTGATGTTCAATATCAATGTCATAAATTGTTTAAACAATGATTCTAGAGATATTTCATGATTATGAAAAGTAGTTATAAGGGGAAATTTTAATATCATAAATTTTTTAATTTACATAATACCTAATTTATTAATTAAGTTATAATTTTCTAATGTGAACAATATTAATTTTTAATAAAAAATATTATTTATTGTTTAAAGGTGTTATGTAAGGGTAACCCTTGTTTTTAAAGTGTTGCACAAGGTTTAAACTATTTTTTTAATATGATGTGTAATGGTAAAAATGGAACACTATAAAGGTTCATGAGCAGTTGTGTAATAGTATAGAACTTTCCAAGTGTTGCATAAAGAAAAAAAACATCACCTACTTTGTGGAATTTATTGGCTGTTTCAGGGTACCAAGTCTTATGCATAAGGGTATTTCTAGGAATATATACGCTTCCTAAGGGTACATTTTCCATTCTAAGGGTATGGTGTGCACTATTTAAAGTTACTATTTATTGGGTAAGGGTAATATGGGTTTTTTATGGCTTGAGTAATTGTAAAATGATCGTGTAACGGTGTTGCATATTGTGTGAGAGTATTCCATGTCATTTATTATGGTAACCTTGACATTCTAAAATTTATGTAAGGGTAATATGTCTTATGTGTAAGTGTGAAAAGAATCTCAGCCACTATGTATGGGTTAACACCTATCCCTCTTGAAAATTCTTGTGTTTGTGTAAAGTTAAAACAAAGTTACCCATATGCAACAAATATTTATTGGAAAATGTCTTTTTCTTCACTATATCAACTTCTTCTTCCATATATCATCCTATAATACCTTTTTAATGATTTAAAATACCAAAAAACCAAATAATTGAATTATATTAAGTTTTTATCCCTAAATAAAAATTTACGAATGAAATTAAAACATATATATTCATGAAATGATTAAAACACAAATAAGAAAATTAAATTAATTTGTTGTCTTAAAATTGTGATTATGTATACATAATAGTAATTTCTAAAATATTAAAACCCTTAAATCATTAAATTTTTTCATTAGAGTTTTAAAAAATAGAATCTTCCTTTGAAAACTATTGTTGAATCCTCCGACGACAAAACCGAGTTATTCATCCAGATTCCTAATCAGGTTGAACAACACCCTCTCTCCACTGTTCTAGGTGCTGGGTTATCAGTGATAAAGAATATTGTAAAAATTCCATGAAATATCTCTATCTTGAGTATTTAGAATTATCCTTTTGAAAATTTCTAAAAAAATGATGAAATATCACTTAAATAACAGTAACTAGAATCATAAAATGAATAATAAGAAATATTAATTTTATCTCAGATTAATCTAGAGAGAGTTATTATTATCATAATGAAATCATTATTACTTTTTATAGGATTAAATAAATTATTATTACTATTCTAGATTATTTGGGAGAGAGAATGTTTTTAACACATGTGATGTCATATTTCTTTTGGAAATAAAAAAGATGGATAGGTTACCTGAAGACCTTGATAATCATTGAACATTAACATGTTTAAAACTATAATAATAATACCCAAGAAGAGTTCTTTTTGGTTTTATATTTTCCAACTCTATATTTAAAACTAACCATGGTGGTTTATCCTTGAAACTTATCTCAATTAATTTGAGGTAAACATTTCCTTTCCTTATTGGGGATCCCCATTACACATGATTCCATGTTTTAATTCAATGTCAGAAATGATAATATTTACGGATTTTGATCACATGTGGGTGTGTGTGTATCTGATGAGACCCATTTTGATATTTTACTCATTGAGTTTTGTTATAATATCTTATTTCAATGCTTGATTGCATCTATATGAAATATTTGTTTCTACATTATGAGAAAGATGAGATGTTTTTCTTCAATTACATACCTTGTTTTGTATGTTACATTTCATGGAAATTTAATTTTTCAGTTCTTTGTATAGGTGGCCCATCAGGACACGATTACCCCTTAATGGGAGATTTTTTTTTGACTTTTGGAGATAGAAATGATATACTAGAGAACATTGAAGAAATACAATGATAAAGTGGGACAAGGTGTTAGGTATTCACTCATTCCCCAAGTATCAAGATGATCAATACTCAGTTGATTTGATTTTAGTATCGGGTATTGAAGACAAACTCTATTCCATGTTTATCTTATAGAAGAAATCCATACTTGAGGCATGGTACTAAGTTTCATTCATGCATGATGCCATGAGTTTTTCCCATGATATATTCACTAGCTCATAGGATAGTTTTGGTCAATTAAAACTTTTATTTATTATCCTTTAGACACATATCAAGAACTAGTATGACTGGGGATTTGTGGTATTTTGGTTACCTCGTGACAACCTAGTTTTGGATTGTATATTTTTATACTTGTTAAACATTTGTTTCTATCATGGAGTACAATTGTTATAATTGAGAATACTTGATATGTATACATTAGTGGTTTCTAAGTGAGTCTTTTACTCACAAACAATATAGGAATTTCAAATCACTGGTAGATTTCATGAATATGGATTTGATGAAGGGAAAAGTTCTTATGTTGGATTACTGAGAAAATGATCATGGATCTTGTAGTAGACCTAGACAGCCTCTAGAGTACCCAAAATATAATTTTTTATTTGTTTATTCTCAATTAATTAATCAGGTTTGGGTTCCCACATTTAGATCACTTTTATAACTTGTATAAAATGTGTTAAAACCTTTGATTCTCCTAATGACACTCTGATTATTTGTTTTTTTATTACTTTTCATATGGAATTATACATAGGGTATAGTCTCCACACTAGGAGAAATATACCCTCTCTAATAGTCTATAGATTCTTGTTTTTGGGGTGGTGTACATGAGGTATTGAGGTACTCTGGTCTAGACCTAGTGGTTTAAGTTGTGGTGTTACATGGGGGGAATTAACACCCTAAAATTTTAATATATGGTTATCTATATAAATTTCATTGTGTATGATAATTATCTCCACACAAAAAATTGAACGCAAATGAAACTAAAAAATGTTTAGACAACTAGAACATAACTATCGAATTAGAGTGAATTAATAATAGTAACAAATTTTTTATATATATGTATACTTAACATAAAGGCTATTTTTAATATGGATTAAATTAATTTAGTTTAAATAAAATTAATAATAATATTTTTTTTGAAAAGTATTTCTCTAAATATTTCCATATTTTGATATATGAAATTATATTTCTTGAATGGTCCGACAAATAATGACAACTTTTTTTTGATATTAACAATTCTTTGAAACCCAATTAGTCGATAAATGATATGAAAAAGAAATAATAATAGTTACTATTTGAATATTTCATTTTCCAATAAAAATAGCTTTCATTTTTTTTGTATTCATCATGGTTATATATGCTTAAAATTAATTATTTTGAATTTGGAAAAAAGAATGATTTTTAAGTGAATATTAGAAAATATTATTTTTTTAAATAACATTGCATGTTATGACGTTACTAGTATAGAGATATGAACTAAGACATCATTAACCATTTTATTAGTCCAAATATATATTTTATAAGGGATTTTATATTTTTTATATTTTTTTAATTTACAAACCCATATTTTATATTTAAAAACAAAAGTTATGTTTTCTCAAAAACGAAAATAATAAATAATAATTTTTTATTTTTAAATTAAATTTTATCTATTCTATAAATTGAAACAAATGAAATGGATTTCAAATTTATATTTATTGGATAAAAAAGATATAATAATTAAAACATCAATTTTAGACATCATGGATATGTCACCTTAGGTAAAATATTTTTATCATGTTAAAATCAAAAGTTGATTATGTAATAATTAAAGGGGTAGAGGGATTAAATCATGAAATAAATTACTATAATTGAGTTTATCTAGTGTATATATACATTATATCTTCCCCAATCATATATTTATTAATTTTATATCCATTTTTATTTTTAATCACTTGTTTCATTTTTATTAACTTGTAATATTAAAAAATTTACATTCCTACCACTTATAAAAGGGGCCTCTCACTACTCATTCAAGATAGTCCTAAAAAATTACTTTACTATTAAAAAATAAGATTTTTATTCCCAATAAAATACTATTTCACCCACTTAATTTTTTTTCATATGCTATTATCCTATGAAATCTATTTTCATGGGATACTAAAGGAAAATCAGATAGTTCTCAGCCATAATAACCATTTTTACAAAACTTATTTTTTAAAAGTTTTCCATTTAAAAAAAAATTATAATTTGAAAATCAATTTAAAAATGTATTATTTATTTTATTAATGTAATTATTTATTGATAATAATCCTTAATTATTTTTTCCCTTTTCTATTAATAAAAACAAAACTGTAATTTTTGAATTGTGTAGAATACCACCCTCACAATGAATCATATTTTGTTTTCCTTAACCACATTAAAGGGATGCTATAATATGGGAATTTAATAATTAATTATGATATTAATCTAAATTTTATGATTTGGAAAAAACAATTCATATAACTATTTTCATTCATCATATGGAACCCCAAATCGTCAACCATGCGTATGTGTTGACAACAACCCCTATGGAATGATTGATTTCCAGTTTTATTTTCATTAGTGCCTTATAAATAAGGACATAATGGTAAAATTAAATGATAAATATAATTTTAATGATAGATTTATAGTTTTATTACTAAAATTTTTATAAAATTTTAATAATATGATCAATAAATGAGTATTGTTAATTTAATCATTCAAAGTGAGAAAAATAAGTGGAATGTGATACCTTCTTTCTATGTAATGACATTATATAAATTATATTCTATTTATATTTCATTTCCATTATGAAATATTATACTAATATACAATAAATATGATCATTTTGAGTATATTGTAATGATATTATAGTTAATAAACATCATAATCACCAATTAATAAATATATGTTTTTTTGGGTCAATTGAACAAATGACATTTACAATATTATGAGTTTATATAATTGAAGACATTGAGAAATTTTTTCTTTCATATAATGAAATAAATATTTAAATAATGTTTTAATTTTTGGTTTATTTTTTTATTGTAATATTTAAATAATTAATTTTGATATCACCCTTTATTGACTAAGAAACATTAAAAATGCTCATCTTTTCTTTCAACCTCCTAAATCATAACGAAATTTACCATGAAATACAATTATAGATTTAAAAAAATAAAGAAAAATTACTTCAATTCCTTAATGTTTCAATGAATTATTTAATTTTGTAAAATATATATATTGACATCTCTTTTATGAATCTAGTTCAAAGAATTAACATTTATTAAACCCAGTTTTGAAAATAGATAAATAATGACTAATATATATATATAATGACCATAAATGATTAGTATAAATGATTATATTTATGAAGAAGGATCTTGGTTAATTACTTTATTAAATTAATTTTATTATTAAATAAGTATTTTGAACATGAAAAATTAGTCAATATCATAGTAATGTTTTTCATCCCAAATTCCCCTCTTTGATACAAGTTAGGAATTATGAAATATATTTTCTTTTTGTGGTGTACATACTGACTATTTAATATATTATATAATTAATTATATTTTTCAAGGTATTTTAGGTTCATCTACAATTCAACTCTTTCAAGGGGATTTTATTGAAGTTTTACTCAAGCCCCGTGATTTCTCTTGGTATCAACTATAATAAATTGAGACATGTTACATGTTATAAACCATATATCCTTTTTATTTTTTTATGTTTATTAACCATCTATTTAATGTTATATAAATATTTATATTATAAGTCAAGGGATTAAAATATCCAAACCATTTTCATTTCGTCAATTTTGTTTTTACGGAACTACTACTCCAGTTGATTGTGTTTTTTGTAACTCAATTTTATTTCATTGAGTTGTTATTGTTCACTTACACTTTTTTTATATAAATATGGTATATTAAACCCTTTAATTATATTACATGGAATTATATCATTAATTACATTTTATCACATAAACTCATTTTAAAAATGTTTTATTCTTCATGGGGAACGTTTCCTATATGAGATATTGATAACTAAAAATATCGTTTATTTGTGTTATAATGTCACACTTTAAATATTGATCTTCGATTCTTGGGTTCTCCCACAATAATATTTTATCTTAATGTATTTTATAATCACAATTAGGAAAATTATTTTCAATATAAATGAATTTTTTACTCTTCTTATAATGTGTGTTTTGATCAAAGATATTTGGAAAATAATAAAATTGGTTTTTCCTTTCAGTAATATGTGTTTTCCTCCTATCCTTGATTTTCCATCATAAAATTTATGTCTTTTCATTGATGCATTTCTAGAGAATATTTTTAAATGTAATTTTTTTAAAATCATTCATGTTAACATGAAAAATGTTCATTTAAAATATATATTTAAATTTTTTTTCCCCAATATTAAAAAAAGAACTTTTAAGATTTCCATTCCATTTACCTGATTGTTTTAAATATTTTCCATATTTGGTTTTAGGATTCATTAATTATCATATAATATATATATATATATTATCATTTATGAGATTGAAATTTAGATATGAAATAAATTAATTCATAATCCCTCCTTTTGTGATACCCTGAAAAGTATTAATTTTAAGGTTATTTTCATTTATTTCAATACCCTTCTATGATTAATTTTTTGTAATACGGTTATGTTATTTTAGAAATAGACACATTATTTTTTACATGGGTTATGATCATGTTATCACTTTCATTGAGAGGATGAAAAGTATTATAGGTCTGAATTTTTTTATGACATTGTTGATGATTATGTTAATGTTGATTGGTTATTTTTTGACCATCCACCTTGTTATTAAACATGAGTTAGTATCAAGTAATTAATTTTATTTAAATGTGGAAATGTATTTCAATAATGTATATTATTATTCAAATATTGATTATTATTGGATAGTTGACTATCTATTGTTTGACTATGCATTCTATTTCTTGGGAGGGGTTATGATCATCTTATCCCTTTTATTGACATTCATACAAGTATATATTTTCTTGATAATTATGGAATCCTAAAAGAAGTTGATCATGGATTGATATATAGTATTCATCATTATATCGGTATAATTTTTATATTTATCCAAAATATACGTAGGGAATTATACGGAAGGTCTTGTTGAATATTATGGAGAATGATTTATAAATTATCTGGTGAAAGTTGGGGATCAAAATTAAATAGAGCATGGATGCATCGATAGGTCTAATGAGAGAAAATAGGTTGGTCTTTTTTGGATACCACTTCCCATAATAGGATAGTGTCATGGAATTAGGCCATGAGAACATATTTTAATGTCCAACATTGTGCATTACATCAGTAAAATATTGATAAATAAAAAATTCAATGATTTTATTTTTTTCTATGGATATAACATGAAATTACATTCAGATTATTATGAAATTATTAAAATTATTTATTACATACATATCATGTATACCATTTTTATTTTTATAACACCTTCAGTTATATGTTTTATGTACTTATACATTTTTCACACCTCTTTCTTATTTTTAACATCCATAGGATTTGAGGGAATGTATTAACCATGACATTAATAATAGTATAAATTGTGTGAAGAATTTGTGGGAGATGATGAAGACTTATTTTGCACTAAAAAGTTTTTTATATAATAAAAAACATGTTTGATAGAAATAATAGGTGTTTCTTTTATTTATTTATTTTCCAAATTATATAAATAGATACACTTAAATGATCTTGTAAATTTACATCATCCAATTTTGTATATAATTGATGTAATTAGGGGATAGTAAGGTCTAATAATCTATATTTGGTTCCAAAGAATCTATGTACTATATGTGTTTATAGCATCAGATATAGGTTTGAATGTGTAGGAAATCATGGTATGGGATCACCATCGACATATATGATGAATCTTTCATCCCCAAATACTGATAAAAAATGAGTAAGATATTTTTTATTATTTTAATTAAATTATTATTTCTTGATTTAGTTATTTACCTGAAAAAATCCCTTCAACATAGAATATATGTTTGAATTATCATATGTCTTTATTAAATTATATTCCAATATATTTGAATTTAGGACTATTCACCATTAACTATTTCCATATGGATTATGGTTTTCTAAATCGATTCTGTGTACCCTCATCAATGATATTCATTTTGGTATGTGGTTTGACAATACCCACATGCCAAATTCATTACAAAATTGACTGTGGGTTCCATGATTCATTCTACAAGGGATAGAATCCTGAATTAAGACCTAAAAATGGATTTAATATGATAAATTAAGACCAATTTATTGGGTTATGGAGATTTTATAGGATATTACATGCAAGATTATAGAACTTCCATAGAGTCGACTTCAATCTTTTTTCTCAACGATTAGTGGATGGAATTCAAATTCCATAAAGGAATTGATGATGATAAATGTGATTTTCAGTCTCCTAGAATAAATCAATATGAATATAGTGTGTTCAGAGAATCTTCAGTAGGAAACTAACTTTTTTGAAATTTCCCTACAACATGACATATAACTTGGAAAAACAAAAACTATGGTTTGAAGAATATTGAAATATAATGTTTATGAGGAAGATGAATATCAAATTTCTAGATGTCTAGGAAAATAAACTATGTGATACTATATGGCCATAGTAGTGTGTATAGTATGTACATTGTTAAGGAACATGGGAGTCCTATACAATCTTTTATTCTTTGGCTACACCCATTGTACCACCCATTGGAACATGTTTCGAGTAACATGGCATGTTTTGAGATTCAATCCAAGAGTTAAATTTTGTGTGAAATATTTCACATTTTTGGTATAAAAAACCTATCATGCCACATTGGGTTCCAGTGCCTAGACAGATAACTACATATGGGTTACATTCCATATACCCAAGACATATAGTCATGTACTTTCCTTCGACATAGATTTGGGCCTTCATGCTATTTATTTTGAGTGGATTTCTATGGGGGATGTAATAGTTGATTTGTACCAAATGAAGAAGATAAAAATAGAGGTTATTCAAGCATGAAAAACCACATCAATGTCTCATAAATCAATTGTGTCTTTTAGACACTCCTATTGAATGGAAACCCACATTTATGGAAAGTTTTATTAGGGTGAATTGTCCTCTTACCATCCCAATGTAGGGTTGGAAATACCCCCTCACCCTATGAGATTGGAATATAGGTTGACATTACATCCAAAAATATATGTTCTCTATTCCATTTACTATTATAGGGGATTGGATACTCTATACACAGGGTTCATATTTGTTAGAACTCTATTCTTATTTGAGGTACATATCTCTTATTTTTCGTCTTTTTTCAGTTTAAATTATTAGATAGGGCCAATGGTTGATGCATATTGGGGTAATGGAGGTATTTGGGGTATCTAGGGTTGGTGTCAAGAGTATAACCCAAGGTTTAGGAGTTTTTATCTTGGCTCATTGGTAGTAGAAACCATACGGTGCATGTAACATGGTTTGAATAAAATGTGCGAGCCTAGATAATTGGGGTTTACAAGCCACACGGTTTTGGGAAACCATAATAGTGGAGTGGAACAAACATGGGGAAGGTATTAATTTTTTATTAGGCTTTGATATGAGGTTTTATAATGGTTTGGGAATTTTTTATAAACTATGTTTTCTAACCATATTCTATGTCCCAAGACTATATGGAGTCGTGCACGGTTTCTGCACGGTTTGAATAACTGTGTGGGTAAATCATGCGAGCCCATGATTTTCAATTTTAAATAATTTTATGTTAAAATAAAAATAATTTCTAAACCTAAATTGAGTTTCTTATTTCACCTGGAAAGAATGAGAGGCTTGGAAAAGCTCTCCCCCATAACTACTATTCAAATCCATATATTGTCTTCATCTTCTCTTCAAATAGAATGTGGTTTATCTTTTTGGATCTGTAATGGAAAGGCATTGATTCCTTTTATAAGTTCTATATTCTACTGAATATTGACTGTGCTATTTGGATTTAGGATCATATTCCATATTTTATCATTCATCATACATTCTTTAGGTTTCTTCCATACTGGGATGAATCAGTTTTTGATACTGGACAAGATATCAAGCAAGACCCTAAGGTAGGTGTTCATGAACAATTTGTTAAAATATGGATTTTTTATAAATGTCAGGGTTCCACATGACCAATATAAAAGTGTTTCCTACAAAGAAATTTAACACTACTATTTTATATCATGTTTTAGGTAACTGAATTTGTTTTCTAATGTTTGATATAAGTTATATAACTTTGATAAAATCCACCCTATGGGTGAGTTTTCTTGAATGGACCTTTTATGGTTTAATTCCAAGGACAACCTTGAGGTGTGACTTTACCCCATTCATGGTTTTTCAAAAATTTAATTTGTTATAAATGTAATTAAAATGATTAATAAATTTTAATTGAATTAGTTAAAGGATATGTTATGGTTGACTTCCCCCTTGACCATTTCATGTCATTGGTAGTGTAAGGATTATTATCATTTATTGTCTTACCCAAGTGAGTATAGTAGAGGCTATGAATTGAATTGATGCAATTGTATTGAAATAATCTAATTGTTGATTTTCCAATGTGAGTTCTGTATTTACAATTCTATGTGATAGCTTGATAGTATTGTTACACTTTTTATATTTAATTTTTTCATATGAGTATTTGGATGGCCCTTAAATTGCTATCCCTTGTGTGTTTTGTTCAGATCATGATATGTAATGGATTGATAAAGCATGGGAAGATTGTTACCATGATATGCCCACATGAGTAAATAAAACACCAAGCCTTTTATGTTTTTCCTTCATCTACACACCCTTTTTATCTGAGTTATATATAGGAATTATTTTGGTTTCAACAATGTCATGGCTAATGATTTATTTATATGGAATTGAATTGGTTAAATTATAAATAGACTTGAGTGATACATGGATTAAAATTATAATTCCCTAGATGGACTCATGTAAATATTAGAATTTATACTATGGTTGGTAGATGGATTCACCTTAGAATTATAGGGAAGGAATTAATGGTTAACATGATCTTGTGATGTGTGATACATGGATCCAAATGGGATATTCCATACATAGAATAATTGAGACTTAATTTATCTTCCATGTGTTACTTGGAATCCAAATGGATTTACAAGGACATACTCAAATGGAATTTTTTATATATCATGAGTGATACTTAAAGATTTCTTTGAATACTTCCAAGGATGGATATGTATGACATGGAATTTATACCACATCTAGAGCGATACATGAGTTCCTGAGGGGTACTCCAGGGATTGGCTCGTAGGGTGTTCGTTTATTACTCCTAGAGTAGTACTTGATTTCTTGCATATAATTGTCAAGGATGGAATGAGGTTCAAAATGAATGAAATGAAATGACTCATGACTTGTCACTAAGATAAATAAAACATATTTGAGTCACTATTGTATTTCATTATTTAGACGGCCTTATAAGGAATATGTTATGCTTCCAGCTACATGGGGGATACTGAGCTTGAGATGGATCTCATAACCTATGAATTCAATATAATTCAATTGTTAAATTTTAAAATTAAATGAAAAATAGTTAATATAAGATTTTTTTTATATATTACCTACTTACTATTTTTTTAATTACACATTTATTGCTATATATATATTCACTTAATAATAATCACAGACCATTGTTAGTTTCCTATAAGAATTTTGACTCACAAAATGATTGAGTCATATTTTGGAATCAAACATATTATATGATTGTATATGTTGATAAGGGAAATCTCCCTAATATAGGTACATGATATTCTTCTTAAGAACAAGAGAACATGAGACCAAGTTGAGGATTACAAGGCTATCAGTATTCTTTTGGATTTTTTTTACTTTTGGTACATGTGTTATATATGTATGTTGTGAACCTATTTAGGCTGTTTTCTTAAAAAATGTGACATGTAACATCATCTTTTATACTATACAACTTTTGGATTGGGTTTTACTATCAGTCTTCCATTGTATGTATTTGTTGTATTGTTTAATATTTCTTCTACTTGTATATGTTATTGAAATTTCACTATGAAACACCCTAATACTCAGGGAATAGTCTCCCCATAGACTCACCTTGGCCCTTACTACTAAATTGAAACCTCTTGTGTTTTGGGGAGATGTTCTTGAGTCCACTCCCCCCACCAGGCTCGGGGAACCATACAATGACACTCGGTCCTGAGACATTACAATGTAGTATCTATGGATGTTTTTTGGTTTTCTTTAAATTTTATCAACAAATATAAATGGAATAGAAGGAAAATGGATTTTTGTGTTGTACTTG
Organism: Viscum album; assembly: GCA_963277665.1. Taxonomy (NCBI): domain Eukaryota; kingdom Viridiplantae; phylum Streptophyta; class Magnoliopsida; order Santalales; family Viscaceae; genus Viscum; species Viscum album. The sequence goes on along the minus strand of OY728161.1, from coordinate 2,040,214,184 downwards.
GGAGGAGCTAACCTTCATACAGGGAAAATCCAAATTTCCTCAATTGAAATTGCAATTTTCTATATTTTTACTATTATAGTATATTTGATTTCTCTATTGGGAGATATACTCAATTTATGTTTTTATTATTGATATGGAATGGGGTTAAATTCAATTAAAACCTAATGATATGATGGAATCCCATGTCATGAATCATATTGGAACCTGCAATTTTTCATATTCCATTCATTGTGTCATTCCATTTAGGATGCATTACTAATTGCATGTTATAGATATAGGTTTTGTGATATATATACATGCTGTTGTGATAGGTATACTGAAATATGTTATGAGGTGAAATAGTTGGGTGAAAATATTTGATCCTTAAGGTGTATTATCCCACTTGAATCTGAAATTGGTGAATCATGGTTCAATATTAAAGTGAAATTTGTCATGATGTGCCATAGGTGGAGGCCCAGATTTGATCCTTAGGGTGTGTGGGGCCCCATGGATCGTAATTCAATGTAACATTGGATTACCCATTTAAAGGGGATCTGATAAACATGAAATATGTTTAAATTCAATGATTTTGATTTTCAAATTAGTTTGAAATGAAATAAATATGGAAAAAAGTTAAATTGAGATGGATTGGGATAGGAAACATAACCAGACAAGACCATAGTAGTGGGATTTTTATAGTATATTTTAATTATTGATTCCCTAACCTGAACAATGGGGTAGTAATATGGGTGAGATATTATTTAGGAATTCTTATACCTGTCATATCTCTATTTATGAACTTTGAGCATTAATCATTTATAATGATCTTGAATAGATATTTGTGTTTGGAATTATAGAGTCATTCTACCACAATGAACTCTGATTGTATGCCAGTAGGGTGGAGATGATCACAATTTGGAGGTGGTGGGCCATGATATACAATTGGATCCTTCTTTCATGAATATTGAGGATCTTTTTTTCTATACCAGATGAAATGATGAGGCACAATTCCCTGAAAATCATATATGCTTCATGAAAACATTTCTGGGAGCACCCCTACCTACCGCTTCTATGAATGAGCTAACATGAGTGTTCTAAAAGAATCATCCACCTATGTTTTCAAGTGATGGAGGAAAATAGGGTGAAGGGTGATGGATAAAGTCCATGATATCTATCTTTTAACATATTGATACACCTCTCGAGTAGAGGGTCAAGATCACTACATATATGCAGTATGACTCTGCCATGAAATGGTGGGATGTTATCACTCATATGAAACATCATTGAGAGATGGATTGGATGGGTTTTATGATGTAATTATATGAATACTTGTATTCTATTTCATTTATTTATAATAAATATTGTGTGTTTATGCATCTTGAAAAGGGTGCATAATTAGTTATGGATTAGTGAGCTAGTTTTACTTAGCTCCATTGCTTCACACCTATTTTGATTAGTGATGATATGAATAAGGCTAGGCAGTTTTTGGGTGGTATTAGGTAATACATCCAATAATCGGTAGATATCTTACATTTGACTACTCTATCTTGGATAAGGAATTAGGTTTTGATCACAAATCGTAACCTGAGAGAATATGGAGGTCTGATCTAGGGCGGTTCAACACCTTGGTATGGTACTGTATTGGCCGGTAGTTGGAAGCATAATCTAGAGCTTCCACATGACGACAATAACTGGGAGAACATCTCTTCAGGTAGCCTTGTGAGGTACTACTACTATGGTATTTTGGTACATTTGAGGCCACAATATACAAGGGACAAAGTCGACTGTCGTTCTTGTGGCAAGATGATCCATCTTTAGCACTTCTATAGATTGTTTCCACAACCAACCAGTGATAGTGGGTCAACACCAACTCCTCGTTTAGGAGAAAGGTTAGGTGCTTCTCATTAGGTTGGGAGAAGGAATATAGTTGGAAAATAAGTATGATGTGGTGTTCATGGTCGTGGTATCCAAACACTAGTTGTCCATCGATAGAAGGGTGGATCTGCTTAGGGTATCCAAACATTATCCTAGGTCCACATTTCATGAATGGTTTACATAGTAAAATTGACCTAGAAATAGCTAGATCTGGTACCTTCTATTATCAGACGTACTATTATAGTAGCCTCTACATTATCTTCGGCACTTTTTGGTATATATTCTTCACACTGTTTTATATATGTGCCTATTGTGGAGGGAATGTTTTTAGTGTTCAATGTTTTGAGGAAGTTATGACACAATATACTATATTAGGGATCAAAAAATATGGTGTACGCTAATATAGAGAGTTACCCATTGAGATTTGAGGGTGTCACTTACTCTGGAACCATTATTTCTTCAAGATGATAGTGCTTGAAGTCATGCATGAGATGGACTGGCTAATAGATTATCGATTCTGTGTTGACTGTTATCACAATAAGGGGACCTTTATATCACCAGAGCATGGAAAATTTATTCACAAGTGATAATGGGATGTCCACACATGTTTAGATAGACCATAGTATTTTGCTCCTGGTGGGATGACAACCTATATTTGGATTTTATATCTAGATGATCTAGGAAACTATGAGACATATTTCACTCTAACAGTTTATCGTTTCATTAAAGTCTTTAGGGAAGACTTCTCAATATTCCCTTCAGAGAGAGAGGTAGTGTTATTTACCTAGCCATTTCTAGAAGCTACACCTATAAACATTACTCCTTATATGATGGAAGCCACTGATATGGTAGAGCTCCAGAGGCAGCTAAAGGATCAAGAGATTAAGGGTTTCATCCAACCCAATTCTTATCCATGGGGTTCATTGGTCCTTTTTGTGAAAAAATTAGTTGGTACCCTCGGTCTATTTGTGGATTAACAGAAATTGAATTAGTTAACAGTTAAGAACCAGTATCCTCTTCCACATATATATGATATCTTCAACCAGATCCAAGGAGATCAGGACTTCTCAAAGATTTATTTGAGATCTGGGTACCATCAGGTTTGTGTTAGACCATCATACATACCTCACACAATCATTTAGAGTCAGTATGATCTAAATGAGTATTTGGTAATGCCATTTGGTTTCAAGAACACACCATTAGTCTTCATAACACTAATGAAATGAGCGTTCTACCCATATCTCGATTCATTTGGGTTTGTTTTGTGGATGATATCTCGGTGTATTATCAAAATAGACATGACCATGCCACCCATGTTGATAACGTTTTGAATACAGTAAGAGAGAATAAGTTATATTATAAACTCATAAATTTCCACATCTAGATAGTTCAGATTCACTTCCCGAGTCATATCATCTTAGATAAAAGAGTATCAATGGACCCAAAAAAGTTGAGGGCTATAGTTTCCTAGGAACATCCCAATAACTTGTTTGGGGTAGGAAGTTTCTGAAGGATGGATAATTATTATAGGAGATTAAAACCTGACTTATCATGCTTAGAAACATTGATGACAGGCTTGACTACAAAGGGTGTGAATTATTTTTTGTCAGTTCATGTGAGACAACCTTCTAGGAGCTAAAAGTGAGATTGAATCAAGCACTAATAGTGATTTTTCCATATCCACATAGGATTTACACTATGTACTGTGTTTCATGAAAAATTGATTCGGGATTAGTTCTTATATAGGGGGATCGATTTGTTGCATAAGGGTCTTGGAAATTGAGGCCTCATGAGAAGAATTACATGACACACGATCTTGAGTTTGCTGCAGTTGTTCTCATATTGAACTGTTAGAGACATTACATAATGGGAATCTATTTTTTGGTGAAAACGAACCAAAAAAGACTCCATTATATATTTACATAGCATGATATAAATCTAAGGAAGCGAAGGTGGGTTGAATAACTTAAGTATTTCAACTTAGATCTTTCCGACATTCCCAGTAAGGGTAATATAGTGGCTAATGTATTGAGAAGTGTGACTCAAATAAAAGACGTTCATCAGGCCAGTAGTCTGTGGTAGTTCATGTATATTTCTCTGAGATGAACTTAGTGGTGAAAGATAGATAGAGGATGATGTTTATATCTTCCTTAGTTGTTACTGGTACCCTAATAGATAGAGTAATGATTAGGAAGCTATCAGACCTTAGAAGACTAGTTCTATGGGTGGGCATGAGAGGTGAGGACCCTCTTCCTGGATGGTCCCTTGGAAAGGACGATATCATGTTAGTTCATGGTCATGTGTGGTACTCTTTAGACATGTGTGAGCATCATATATTGGATTTACATTCTTCATCTAGGGAAGTCCACCCGGGTGTGAGTAAGACATATCAAGACTTACATCATCAGTACTGGTGGCTAGGTATGAAAAGAAATGTGGTTGGGATTGTTATGAGGTGTTCTGCCAACAAAGAGGTGAAAACAGAGCACCAACAACAGGTTGGACTTTTACAGTATCTTCCCATTCTAGATCCGAAATGGATCGTTGTTGCAATGGAATTCATGATGGTTTTATCGAGTTCTCCTTGATGTAATGATATCATATGGCTTTTTATTGACATATTCCAGTAGCTCACCAAATTCATAACTATTGAGGAGACCATTTTAGTTAACGATCTTGGGAGTTTGTATGTCAATGAGATAGTGTGACTACATGAGGTCCCTCATTGTATCATTACTAATAGGAAAACCTAATTTACTTCTCGCTTCTATAAAGGGATATAGAGGGTGATGGGTACTCTGGTTCTTCTAAACATGGAATACCACCCCTAGAATGATTTATTGTCATATCGCACGATTCAAGTGCATGAGGAAATTTATAGGGCATGTGTCCTTGATTTTGGGGCCTCATTGGAGAGTCATATACCCTTGGATGAGTTTTCCAATAATAATATATTTTAAAATACAATTCAGATGGAACCATATGAAGATTTTCAAAGTAGGCCATTCTAATCACCACCATGTTGGCTGGAGGTCAATAAGAAGTTATGTTGGGACTTTGTCTTTTCTAGGAGACCATCAAACATGTGATGTTGATTCAAAAGAATTTGGATACTATACAGTCTCATTAGAAATAATACCCCAATTATCATAAGATACCTTTGGAGTTAAAGGTTGGGGATCAGATCTTCTTATATGTTTCACCGAGTCTGGGACATAATACGATCAGGAGATGGGGGAATCTGTTTCCAAGATATGTTGGGTTTTTCGAGATGTTGGATATAGTCGGGTCCAGTGCCTATTGATTACAGTTACATCAGTTTTATTGTTCTATACACAATTTATTATTTGTTTTTTAGCTGTGATGATACTCTTTAGACCTATATCATAAATTTCAGGCCAATGAGGATGTGTAACATGTAGATTCATCCTTTAAAGAGAATCCTATATGAATTTTAGATCGTAGCACGATGGTTCTACAAGGCCGGTTTGTTCCTTTAGTATGGGGGTAATGGCAGTATGGCTATGTGTCAGATGAGACCTATGAAATCTAGGATGTTGTACAATTTCATTGGCCATTTTTTTATCTAATCATGATTCAGCACCCTTGGAAGGAAAATTCGGGGAAGAATTTATTTATGGGGGGAAGTTTGTAAGAACACAATTTTTTTAGGTATATATCTTTTTTTATCTTTTCTGAATTTTAATGTTTACATAAGGCCTATGATTGATTCCTATTGGGTCATGGAGGTATTTGGGGTATCCAAGTATGGTCCGGAACTTGTAACCCAAGGTATGGGTGTTTTCATCATGATGCACGGTTAGTGAAAACTGTGCAAGGCCGACCACATGATCCGACTGAATTATGTGAGTCTGTATAGTGGGGGCATATAAGCTTTACTTTAACACCCCAAGCTTCTATGGTACGCTTCTCTTTGAATAATGTGATAGCGTGTGTTGTACGCAACATCGAGTTCTAACACACCACAACCAATTAAACTAGCCGTTATGAATAGTAATACCTACTTTTTGAAATTATATATATTATATATTTTAAAATGGAATTAATTTTTGGATTTGGAATATCGAAATTATCCTAAGTTGAATTTTTGGTATTTTTCTGAGAACTTCCAATTTTTATGAATAGTGAAAAATATTTTAAAAAAACTTTTTTAATCAAAATAATTTATAGTGATAAATTATACTATTGAGTGGTTTTAAAGTATAATTAGAATATATTTTTACCATTTTATCCAATGGTGTGCAATATAATTAATTTCACTTTGTAATTGGACATAAACAATTGTCAATCTTTTGATATATATTGTTTCTTAAAAACACGCTATTTGTTGTGACAGCGGGATTTAATTATAAAATTAATTAATGAAACTTATATGTTTCGAATTTTTCAAAATAGAAATCATTTTTGAATTCAGAATATCAATTATATCTTAGGGTGAAATTTTGGCATTATTCTGAAAAACATCAGTTTTTGATGGATAGTGAAACTACTAAGTTGTAGTTAAAAAACTGAATTTTTCATAAAACGTAATTTTACCACCTCTATGATTGGAATTTCGAAAAACCAAGAGACATGGTTAATATAAAAGAGTAAAATGTGGTTCAATGAGTTTAAAATAATTTTTTGTGAATAATAACTTTTTTACTTTTATTTACCACGATTAAAAGTAAATAGGGTAATTAAGGGTAAAAATGTTATTAATATTACCCAAACACATGTCCTAATTCTATTGGAAAAGTTTATCCTGACCAAAAACAACATTAGGAATAAATTATTATCATTTAGGTCCACTTGGAATAGATTAGGACATTTATTATTATTTAATTAAAAGAAGAGTTAAAAGAGTTAAAATCAATGTTTATTTAATAAAACATTTTTAATATAGGGTTATACATAAGATAAATTTGATTGTAAATATTAATTAGAAATATAAAACTATTTTCTACATAATAATATTTTATTTATAATTTTTAGACATAAAATAATTTAATTTATTGATGACATAATGATGATGCAGTAATTACCATAATAGTGAAAAATTAAAATAATTGATATTATAAATACCCAAATAAATATAATTTGAGCCTTTTTATGAATTAAACTAATTTTATACTTTAATATGACATGTTAGGATTTACTTAAGTAACTTTTTTCGAAGTAATCATTCTGTTATGATTTCACAAAAATCAGTTATTGAATAGTGTCAAAATTGACATAAAAGAGTTTTTAAAACAAGTATTAGATTATTAATTTATATTAAATTCCTAAAAATCTAAGGTTCCGCCAAGAGACTTATATAATGATAGGTGTATCATTAATGGAACAATTTGGGGTCTCTTGTATATATATAGTAAGTTTATTAACCATAAAATATAAAAATACAAAGAGACATTATAAAAGTGAAACTAATTAACTAAGACTTAATACTTAAAGATAAGGTTAATATAGTAACCCAAAGCTGTCTAAATTCTATTGGTTGAGTGGTTTTCGACCCATCCCCTCTTTAGCCTTTAAATAATCCACTTTGGAGCCATTAGAGACCGAATATGAATTTATTATAAAATAATATTTCTAGCTTTTCCAAAGGTTCCCCTCACCCCTCTTATAAAAGGGAACTCCTCCTTCTCATTAATTCACACATTAAAAGCCTTTTGGTTCGGCAAAACTCAGCCCAAATACTCTCTAAACTTCCCTCACTTCGTCCTAGAGGCCTTCATTTAGTCAGAAATCCAACTTAAGGAGCCCTTTTGATCAAATGAAAAGGAAGAACCCGAAGAAGAGGTAATGTTTTCACCAACCTTTTTCAAATTCATTTCTTCTTCCACTTCTTCTTTCTTTGTTATTACAATTCTAAAAATAAAAACTCCAGTATCAGATATATACTGTGATGTTATTATGAATATGGTACGACCATATTCAGTATTTTATCCACCCTTTGAATACCATGTCACCATACGTGCGTACGTACGACTTACTGTCTCCACGTCATGGTGTAATTTGTTATTCAATATATTATTATTTGTATGGGTATAATAATGATTTATAAGTCAAGTAAATAATAAATATAACATGATAATTATTCTGTATATATGATATACCATCCAATTATACATTATTTTAATATCAAAATAATGATATTGTCGCTCGTGTGTACGTACGGACTACCGTCTCCACGAACGCGATAAGATCCATTCTCCCTCGTATCCATTCAAGTATAATTATCATTTCATGATTTAAAAATAAGTTTTAAGGACTTTTTATCATTATGGATATGAATAATATACAACCTATCCATGAAAAACATGTCTTACATAACAAAACATATAAAAGAAAATGAGTAATTTAACACCTGAAACAATGATAATACTAAGATATTATTAACAAATCAATGTTAAAAGATAATATATGATATCATATTAATGTATATGAGTCTTGTATAATTTAATAACAATTATTCCACCATTATACAAGAGGTTAACCTACCCTTAACCAAAGAAAAGTACAAGGTAAGGGTTTACTTCACAATCTCTTCATTATCCGAGGTTGTTTATACGTAATAATCTACCGGGATATCTTTATCATCCACATCCATGTTTCTTAAAAATGTATTTCAAAACATTTTTACTATTTACTAGAATATGTGTTAAAGTCATTTATACCCTTGTTGACTTTTATAAGTGGTTTATAAAGGAATCTTTTCATCATTTTCCAAATAATGTCCTTTTTAAACTTTTCGACAGAATTAATGTAAGAATGTTTTTTTAACATATACGGAGGGTGCAGATATTTTCCATCGAAACTTCCCTTACAAGCTTCTAAGAATATTTTCAAAGAAAATGTTTTATTTTATAAATATATTACTCTTAAATGATTTCAAAATTGACAGATATATTTCTCTAAAAAGAGTTTTGATTTCATCTATGTCAACATCTTTTGATGGATTTTATGCTTATTTGAAGTTTATTTATTATACAAAACATTTATATTGTATTGAAGGTTTGTGATATGTTTGACTGTGGATGTGTTATTTTTATACCATTCATGGTTCATGGATGAAGTATTTACATTTTTTATGCTAGTTTTAATATGAATGTTTATGTTATGTTTAAACCTTTTCATGTGAGAATGTGTTGGACTTAATATGTGACGGGTGGAGCCCACTATAGCTCCTCGATGCATCAGTAGGTCTCATGAGACAAACTAGTGTCTTGGAATATGGCCTTGGAAAAATATTATTTGTAGTCTTGGCACGAGGCCTTGGCTATGTGGTTATGATAGTCTGGCATTATTAATTCCATCATTATAAAAGTGGTTATTGATATTTCATGTGATTGTTCGATTAGTATAATATCCATGTGAATAAGTACATGGAATTATTTCATTTTATTTTTGCCATACTATGTCGAAGTTAAAGTTTTAATGGATTTTGTTTTAGTTATACATTGCCTTAAATGTTTATTCTTATTTATGAAAGTTTCCGCCATATTGTTATCCTTACTGGGCATTTGAGCTCACCCCTTTTCTATGTTTTATTTTTCCCGGGATGTGAAGAAGTAATTTATGAATGACCTGTAGGGATAGTATGTGGGGATATGAGTGTGGACTATGAAGAAATGTCGTTGTTGTAGTTTTCACTTTTATTATGTAATGTAAGACTTATGAAAATATCTAGTGTTTCCAAGGCTACTATACTAATCGGCCTATTGAGACTTGATCTTTTGTGATCATGCCAAAGTTATGTAATAATGCACAGACTCTGGGTAACTGGTGTCAGGGCATTACAGTTGGTATCAGAGGAAGTTTAGTACAAACCTTGGAAGCCAGATTTAGATAAACTCTGATTAGATCAAATAGACATATGATGTACATTGATGATTAATATAGACGAACTTCCAAAAATTTTGGTCTTGTAGAGATTTTGTGAGTTTTCCGAGAAATGCATCCCTGTCTGGATACGAGCAGGTAGAGGCGGCTTTGGCACAGATGTACCTAGGGGTAAAACCTGAAAACACCGCTTTGAGCTAGACTCGAATGGGAACTGGTGCACGACAACGGGCCTTGCTGCACTCTTGGTTACGACACTCTCAGGGGATATTCTTAGGATAACTCTCATTTTCTTTACAAATCATTATGAAGGGTTTATGAGTATATACTTCCTCAAATAATACATTTTTTGTGATTATGGATTATATCCATAAATAGTTCAATTTATGTTAAGTGTTTTATAAGTATGGGATTATGTATTTTGATTCATAAATTGATCTAGTTTATGCCATTGTTTAGAAATTGCACCGAGTGGAAGAAATAGAAATCGTATCAATGCACAAACTCCATGTAGGAATTTCCCTCTTGCTCAAGATAATTATAGTGGAGATGGTGATGCAATTGGTGCCGATCAGCTAATCACCATACTGGGAAAACTCACTCAGGTTATGAATAATAACCTTACCCATATAGAGCACCCAGATCCGCAGCATGGAGGATCATTGTTAGATCGCTTTATGAGGCAACGACCACCAGAATTAAATGGGAGTACAAATCCCTTAGTAGCTGAGCAATGGATAAATTCCCTAGAGAAAATATTTCAGGATTTGGTGAGTAGTGAAAGGGAAAAGGTTATCATGGATGTTTACCACCTCACTAGAGATGTTGATCAATGGTGGTCATTGATTCAAAACACGAAGGAAGATGATGAAGTATAAAATATGAAATGGAGGGATTTCAAAGATCTATATTTAGAAAAATACTTTCCTCATGACCATCGAGCAGATATGGAAAGACAATTTCTAAGTCTGAGACAAAAGGAGGATGAGAATGTCGCATAGTATGAGGATAACATTAAAAGGATAGAAAGGTATACTTGAGATTATATACGTAACCCATGAAGTAAGATTGATCGTTTCTTTGATGGGTTAAAACCACTTCTCCATCGAGCATTAGTCTCACAATCCTTATCGTCGTATGAAGACATTGTCTCATGTGCTATCATGATAGAGAAAGAATTCTCTAAGTCTTATGACTTTAAAGAAAAGCAAGAGAATAAGAGATCTGCTGATCAATCTGGGAATAGAAATAAGGGGAAGAAGGGAATGGTTGAATATCCATCCTGTGGTAAATGTGGGAAGAAACACCCTGGTACTTGCATAAAGGGAACGTGAGTTTGTTACAAGTGTGGTGAAAAAGGCCACCAAGCTCATGATTTCAAAGGGAAGAAGGAAGCTACCGATGTTCAGTGCTACAATTGCAGGGAGATGGCACATTATGTAAATGAATGTCCTAAGCGTTAGGGAAACTTACCTCAGAAAAGGCCAAGGGATTAAGTCTAAGCTTATGCTATCACTACTTCTGAGGTAGAATCTCTAAAAGACGCGGTGGCCGGTAATTTAATGGTTTCCTCAAGTTTAGAAAATGCATTATTTGATTCTGGATCATCGCATTGTTTCATATCTTCCTAGTTTTCTAAGAAAATTAGATATTTACAATTTGATTTAACAAGGGAGTTGTCAGATAAAACTCCTAAGGGAAGTATCATTGCAATAAAGTTTTGTAAATCAGTCCCCATTAGAGAACATAAAAGTTCTTTATCTGCTGATCTCACCGTCATACCTATGATTGAGTTTGATATCATCCTCGGTATGGATTGGCATTCGGAATATTATGCGAATATTTATTGTAAGAAGAAGGAGGTTATGATTTTTGATGATGATTATAAGGAACACCTTATATTTAGAGCAGAATCATCACCACCTAATTCTTATCTAGATCCACCACTAGTAGCTCAACTAAATTAAATTATTGGGGAGGAAGAGAATGAAATTACAGTGGGTGAGGAAAGGAATGTTCAAATAGAGGATGCACCTATTGTGAATGAATTTGTAGACGTGATTCCGGAAGACTTACCTGGACACCCTCCAGAATGAGCAGTTGAGTTTTCCATTGATTTAATTCCTGGAACAAGGCCTATATCGAAGAACCCTTATAGAATGTCCACTGTAGAATTAGTCGAACTAAAGAAACACCTAGAGGAATTGAGTAAAAAAGTATTTATTCGCCCTAGTGTTTCTCCAGGGGGGCCCCTTTTCTTTCTGTTAAAAAGAAAGATGGATCTATGTGGTTATGTATCGACTACAGGGAGATCAATGCTATAACAATAAAGAACAAGTATCCCCTACCCCGCATTGATGATTTATTTGACCAACTGCATAGAGCTCAATAATTTTCAATGATTGACCTTCGATATGGATTCCATTAGTTGTGTGTGAAGAAAGAAGACATTACGAAGACAGCATTTCGAACCAGGTATGGGCATTACGAGTTTACAGTAATTCCTTTTAGATTGACTAATGCACCCTCTATATTCATGGATCTGATGAATAGAGTTTTCAAAGAATATCTCGATAAATTTGTGGTGGTATTTATTGATTATTTCTTGGTATATCAAAAAGCTACGGAGATCTTGAAAATCACTTGCGCATTATCCTAAAGACTCTGAGAAGAGATGAATTATATGGGAAGTTTAGCAAGTTTGAATTCTGGCATCAGGATATTTCTTTTCTTGGCCATATTGTCTCTAAAGATGGAATCTCTGTTGATTCTTCTAAGACCAATACAATTCAATAATGGCCAGAACCTACGAGTATAACTGAGGTATATATTTTTATTGGTTTGTAAGGTTATTATCAATGTTTCATCCAGAATTTTTCCCAATTGGCTAACCCATTAACGAAGCTCACAACTAAAGGGGTTAAATTTGTTTGGAAAAAAGAGTGTGAAGAATGTTTCGAAGAACTAAATAGAATATTAGTCAATGATCCTATATTGACTCTACCATCAGGGAATGATGGGTTCGTTATTTATAGCGATGCATCGAAGAAAGGACTTGGTTGTGTCTTTATGCAGAATGATAGGGTTATTTCCTATGCATCATGACAGTTAAAAATTCATGAGAAAAACTATCCTACTCATGATCTCGAGTTAGAAGCTGTGATCTTTTCTTTGAAGATATGGAGGCACTACCTCTATGGTGAAAAATATGAGATTTATACTGATCACAAGAGTTTGTAGTATATTTTCTCACAAGAATAACTCAACATGATGTAAAGGATATGGCTTGAATTACTCAAGGATTATGATTGTATGATACACTAACACGTGGGGAAAGAAAACAAGGTGGGAGATGCTTTGAGCAGAAAAGATCATGGATTTTTGAACAATATGAGAATTGAAAGGGATCCAATTTTCATGAATCTAGTGAAGATGGACTTGGGAATAACTAGGGAAGGTGAAACATCAATGCTTTTTCAAATGGTTGACAAACATTATTTACTAGAAAGGATTAAGAGTTCTCAGACCGATGATGAAGAATTTCAAAAGATGATTAAATCTGTGAATGATGGGAGATTGAGAGACTTTGTGTATGAAGATAGAATTTTGAAATTTGGGAAGAGACTTTGTGTTCCCTATATACCTGATCTAAAAAGGGAATTTCTTGATGATGCTCATAGTTCCAATTTCTCTATACACCCTAGGAGAACCAAAATGTATGGATATTTGAAGGAACATTTTAGGTGGGACAACATGAAGAGGGAGATTGCCGATTTTGTGTTAAGATGTATGGTTTGTCAACAAATGAAAGCTCGAAGGCAGCAGCCTGGAGGAGGCATGCATCCTCTTCCCATATCGGAGTGGAAATGGGACAATATTACGATGTACTTTGTCATGGGTCTACCAAATACTCCTAGAAGGAACAATGAAATAAAGGTTATTGTTGATCATCTTACCAATTCAGAACATTTTCTTTCTATAAGGTAAGATTTACCACTTGAACAACTAGGAAGACTATATATTAATGAAGTTGTGAGACTTCATGGAGTACCCTTATCGATTGTTTCTGATCGTGATCCTCGTTTTACTTCAAGATTCTGGAAAAGTATTCAGAAATCCTTGGATACTGAAATTCATTTTAGCACTGCCTACCACCCTCAAAGAGATGGACAATCAGAACAAACTATTCAAACCTTAGAAGACATGTTGAGATCCTGCACCCTTGACTTTCAGGGTATGTGGGAGCAATATTTACCTGTGGTAGAATTTTCCTATAACAATAGATTCCATTCGAGTATTCAGATGACACCATATGAAGCGTTATACGTAAAGAGATGTCACACACCAACCTATTGGGATGACTTTGGTGAAAGAAAATGTGTAGGTCCATAAATGGTGGAGGAAACGATGGAAAATGTGAAGGTAATCCAAAATCACATCAAAGCAGCTCAAAGTAGGCAGAAGAGCTATACCGATAATTGAAGGAAGGATTTTGAATTTCAAGTCGGTGATCCTGTTTTCCTGAAGGTATCTCCATGGAAGGGAGCCATACGTTTTGGTAAGAAAGGTAAATTGAGTCCCAGGTATATCGGACCTTTCAAAATTCTAGAACGAATTGGGGCTGTAGCTTACCGATTAGCAATGCCGCCAAGTCTCTCCAAAGTTCACGATCGGTTCAACGTATCTCTATTGAGGAAATACATGCCTAACCCAACGCATGTACTCACCTATATGGAATTAGAACTGGAACATGATCTGTCTTATTACGAAGATTCCATCAGGATTCTTGATACGAGAGAACAAGTATTGAAAAATCAGATGACGCTTCTGGTAAAAGTTTTGTGGAGAAACTATATGATGGAAGAGGCAACGTGGGAAACTGAGGAACTTATGATGAAAAACCACCTGAGTCTTTTCATGCGGTAGTATTCTAGAATTTTCGTGGATGAAATTATTGGAAGGAGGGGAGAATGTAACACCCCAAGATTCTACGATACGCTTCTCTTTGAATAATGTGATAGCGTGTGTTGTACGCAATATCGAGTTCTAAGACACCACAACCAATCAAACTAGCCAAAATGAATAGTAATACCTACTTTTTAAAATTATATATTTTTATATTTCAAAATGGAATTCATTTTTGGATTCATAATATCGAAATTATCCTAAGTTAAATTTTTGGTATTTTTCTGAGAACTTCCAATTTTTATGAATAGTGAAAAATACTTAAAAACAACTTTTTTAATCAAAATAATTTATAGTGATAATTTATACTATTGAGTGGTTTTAATGTATAAATAGAATATATTTTTACCATTTTATCCAATGGTGTTCATTAGAATTATTTTCACATTGAACTTGGAATAAACAATTGTCAATCTTTTGATATATATTGTTTCATAAAAACACGCTATTTGTTGTGATAGCGGGAATTAATTATAAAATTAATTAATGAAACATATATGTTTTGAATTTTGTAAAATAGACATCATTTTTGAATTCAGAATATCAATTTTATCTTCAGTTGAAATTTTGGAATTGTTTTGAAAAACATCAATTTTTGATGAATAGTGAAACTACTAAGTGGTAGTTAAAAAATTGAATTTTTCATAAAACATAATTTTTTCGCCTCTGTTATTGGAATTTCGAAAATCTGAGAGACACGGTTAATATAAGAGAGTAAAATGTGGTTCAATGAGATGAAAATAATGTTAGATGAATAGTATCTTTTTACTTTTATTTACCACGGTTAAAAGTAAATAGGGTAATTAAGGGTAAAAATGATATTAATATTACCCTAACACATGTCCTAATTTTATTGTAAAAGTGTATCTCGACCCGAAACAACCTTAGGAATAAAATATTATCATTTAGGTCCACTTGAATTAGATTAGGACATTTATTATTATTTAATTCAATGAAGAGTTAAAAGAGATAATGTCAATGTTTATTTACTTAATTTTTTTAATATAGGGCTATACATATGATATATTCTATTGTAAATATTCATTAGAAAGTTAAAATTATTTCTTACATAATTATATTTTATTTATAATTTTTATACATTAAATATTTGAATTTATTTATGACACAATGATGATGCAGTAATTACTATAATAGTGAAAAAATTAAAATAATTGATATTTTAAATACCCAAATAAATAAAATTTGAGACTTTTTATGAATTAAACTAATTTTCTAGGTTAATATGACATGTTAGGATTGACTTAAGTAACTTTTTTAGAAGTAATAATTCTGTTATTAGTTTTTTAAAAATCAATTATTGAATAGTGTCATTATTGACATAAAAGTGTTTTTAAATAAAATATTATATTATTAATTGATATTAAATTCCTCAAAATCTAAGGTTCGTCCAAGAGACTTATATCATGATATTTGTATAATTAATGGAACACTGGGGAGTCTCTTGGATGTATATAGTATGTTTATTAAACATATAATATAAAAATAACAAGAGACATTGTAAAAGTGAAACTAATTAACTAAGAGTTAATACTTTAAGATAAGGTTAATATAGTAACCCAAACCTGTCTAAATCCTATTGGTTGAGTGGTTTTAGACCGATCCCCACCTTAAACTTTAAATAATAAACTTTGGAGCCATTATAAACCTAATATGAATTTATTATAAAATAATATTTATAGCTTTTCCAAAGGTGCCCCTGACCCCCTCTTATAAAAGGGCACTCCCCCTTCTCATTAATTCACACCTTCAAAGCCTTTTGGATCGGCCAAACCCTACCAAAATACTCTCTCAACTTACCTCAATACAACCTAGAGTCCTTATTTTGATCATAAAGCCAACCTAAGGATTCATTTTCATCAAATCAAAAGGAAGAACCCGAAGAAGAGGTAATGTTTTCACCACCCTTTTTCAAATTCATTTCTTCTTCCACTTCTTATTTCTTTGTTATTCCCATTCTAAAATAATGAATCCAGTATCTCCTATATTCTGTAATATTATTATAAATATGTTACTACCATACTCAGTATTCTATCCATCCTTTGAATGACATGTCACCATACGTGCGTACGTACGGCTTACCGTCTCCAGGTCTTGGTGTAATTGTTATTCAATATATTATTATTTGGATGAGTATAATAATGATATGTAATTCATGTAAATAATAAATATAACATTATAATGATTCTGTATATATTATATACCATCCAATTATATATTATTTTAATATCAAAAGAATGATATTGTCGCTCGTGCGTACGTACGGACTACCGTCTCCACGAACGCGATGAGATTCATTCTCCATCGCATCTATTCAATTATAATTATCATTTTATGATTTCCAAATAATTTTTAAGGACTTGATATCATTCTAGATATGAATAAGATAAATCCTATCCATGAAAAACATGGATTATGTAACAAAACATATAAAAGAAAACGAGTAAGTTAACACCCGAAACAACGATAATACAAAGATATTATTAACAAATCAATGTTAAAAGATCATATATGATATAATATTAATGTATATGATTATTTTATAATTTAATAAAAATTATTTCACCATTATAAAGGAGGTTAACCTACCCTCAACGAAATAAAATTACAAGGTAAGGGGTTATTTTTCTATCTCTTCATTATCCGAGGTTGTTTATACGTAATAATCTACCGGGATCTCTTTATCATCCACATCCATGTTTCTTAAAAATTTATTTCAAAACATTTTTACTATTTACTATAATATGGGTTAAAGTCATTTATACCCTTGTTGAATTTTGTATGTGGTTTATAAAGAAATCTTTTCGTCATTTTCCAAACAAGGTCATTTTTAACCTTTTAGACAAAATTAAGGTAAGAATGTTTTTTAACTTATACTGCGGGTGCGGCTATTTTCCGTCGAAGCTTCCCTTACAAGATTATAAGAATATTTTCAAAGAAAATGTTTTATATTATAAATAAATGACTCTTAAATGATTTAAAAATAGAAAGATATATTTCTCTAAAAAGAGTTTTGATTTCATCTATGTCAACATCCTTTGATGGATATTACGCTTATTTAATGTTGATTTATTATACAAAACTTTTATATTTTATTAAAGGTTCTATGATATGTTTGACTGTAGATGTGTTATTCTTATACCATTCATGTTTTATGGATAAAGTATTTACATTTCGTATGCTAGTTTTAATACGAATGTTTATGTTATGTTTAAAACTTTTCATATGGAAATGCATTGGACATAATATGTGACTAGTGGAGCCCGCTATAGCTTCTTGATGCATCGGTAGGTCTAATGAGACAAACTAGTGTCTTGGCCCAAGGCCTTGGAAAAATCTTATTTGTAGTCTTGGAATGAGGCCTTGGCTATGTGGTTATGATAGTCTGGAATTATGCATTCCATCATTATGAAAGTGGTTATTGATATTGCATGTGATTATTCGATTAGTAGAATATCCATGTGAATAAGTAAATGGAATTATTTCATTTTATTTTTCCCATACTATGTTGAAGTTCAAGTTTAAAAGGCTTTTGTTTTAGTTATATATTGCCTTAAATGTTTATTCTTATTTATGAAAGTTTCTGCTATATTGTTATCCTTACTAGGCATTTGAGCTCACCCCTTTTCTAGGTTTTATTTTTCCCAGGATGTGAAGAAGTAATTTATGAATGACCTGTAGGGATATTATGTGGGGATATGAGTGTGGACTATGAAGAAAAGTTGTTGATGTATTTTTCATTTTTATGATGTAATGTAAGACTTATGAATATATCTAGTGTTTCCAAGGCTAATAAACTAATCGGTCTTTCGAGACTTGATCTTTTGGGATCATGCCAATGTTATGTAATAATGCACTGACTCTGGGTAACTGGGGTCGGGGCGTTACATTCACAGTTTGGGTAAACCATGTGAGATGAGACACATGACCATGTGGAAGGTCTAAAATTTTTAGAAGACTTTGACAGAGGATTTTATCATGATTTTTACAAGGTTTAAAACCATTCCTGGTAATCATTCACTATTCCCAAAACATATAGGATGTGTTGAAAGGTTTATTCATGGTTAAAAAACCATGTGATCCCAACTATGTTGGATTTTTAACAATTTTAAATTAAAATAAAATCTTTTTTTGAACAAAAATTTTGTTTCATTATTACACTCAGATAGTAAGAGAGGCTTGGAAAATCACTCAATGATTATTACCCTTAAAATACAGATATGTTCTTCAAACGATCTCTAAGTTGAACATGGTTCGACTTCTTGGACCCAAATTGGTAAGGCCATAATTCATTTTCAAATGTTCTAAATTCTTCAATATTTCTTCTGTGCTCTTTGGATTTAAGATCATATGCCTTATTTTCTCGTTCTTTGTCTATTCTTCAATTTTCATCCAAACCAAGACAAATTAGAGATTGATACTAGATGAGATATCTTACATGAGTCTAATTTAGGTGGTCATATTTTTTTTAGAAGTTGAATCATTTATACATGCTAGAGTGTCACACACCCAATTCACATGTTCCTCATAAAATGAAATTGAACACTATTTTTTTCAATAATGTTTACGTAATTGAATAGGCTTGATAATGTTTGATATAGGTTGTATATGATGGATGAGACCACCCCAAGGGATAATTGTCTTTAATGTACCTTTTATGGTTTTATGACTTGGACACCCTTTAGGAGTGACTTTACCCCATTCATGGGTTGTTAAAAAAAATTTATAAATGGAATTGAAATGTTGATTAATTTGTAATTGAATTTTTTATAGGGTAAGGGATGATTGACTAGACCCATTACCCATGTATGTCATTGATTTTCTAATAATTCTCATCTTGAATTGGTTTTACCATGTAAGTAAATTAGAGGCTATGAATTGATGTTATTAAATTCGATTTAACTTCTCTAATTATTGATTTTCCAATGTGATTTTTATGTTTACTAAGACATTATATAGGTTGATAGGATTGGTAGTCTTCTTATATTAAAATTGGCTATGTGAGTATTTGAATGGACCACAAATTACTATCCTATATGAGTTATGTTGAGACCATGATATTTAATCGATTTATTAATCATGGGATTCTTGTTACCTTGATATTCCCATATGAGTAAATGAAAGGCCAAACTGTTGAGGTTGGACCTTGCTCGAGTCACACTTTTTAGGTGAGTTATATATTTTAATAAATTGTTATTTAACAAGACATGTACAATTATTTGCCTAAATGGAAAGTAATTGGTTAAATATTAAATATCAATGAGTGATTCATGGATTCAAATTAGAATTCCATGGATGGTCTCATGTGACTATTAGCCTTTATACCATTAGTTTTACATGGATGCACATTATAGTTTCATGGATGGGAACAATGGTTAACATGATATTGTCATGACTGATACATGGATCCAAATTGGGGATTCCATGGACAGACTCATTGTGACATGACATATATGTCGAGTGATATTTGGAATCCCAATGGATTACTAAGGATAGACTCAAACGGAATTGTATATATGTCATGAGTGATACTCAGGGATTCCATAGAATACGACCAAGGACATACTCATTCGGCATGTACTTTATACCACATCTTTATTGATAAATGGGTTTCGAAGAGGTTCTCCATGGATAGGCTCATATGGGTTTTGGTGGATTACACCTAGATTGATACTTGAATTCCATATTAGCAATGTCAAGGATGGAATTATGATCAAAATTAATTAAAAGAAATGAAATTACTCATGAAACATATCCAAGATAAAGCACAAACTTGGAGTTGATCTTCGATTGTATTTCTTAGATCGCCTTTAGAGGCATCTTTTGTGCTTCCAACTACATAAGGGGTTTTAGGCATGAGAAGGATCTATGAACATATGAATTCAATGTAATTGAAATGTTAAATGTACAAATTAAATTAAATGGATATTAAATGAAAAAAAATTCATGTAGGATGTTTACTCTTGAGTTTTTACTAGCCTACTATTTTTCTTAATACATACTACATACTATATATATATTCACTAACATATTAAAATAAACCATGGGTGGTAGCCTATTGGGATTTGTTCTCACACCCAGTTTGGGTCATATTTTTGGTCCTAAATAGGTTTTATGATTTTAGGGGTGAAAAACGGAAAGTTCCTTAATATAGGTACATGATATTCTACTAAGGAGTAGAAGATCATGGGACCAAGTTGAGGATTGCGATGCTGTTGGTAATATTTTGGTGTTTTTTTATCTTTGGTAAATGTATTGTATATGTCTATTATGCACCTATTTTGGTTATTTTATTAGAAACATGTAAAATTTATCATTATATTTTATATGATATGACTTCTGGCATGGTTTGTAGAATCATTTTTCTTCTCTTTATATCTTTTGTATGGTTTACTAATTCTAGTAATTTTATCTTTTATTGGTAATCCATTGCGCAACACTATAGAAAAATGTGAATAGTCTCCCAATTTTCTAATCTAGGTCCTTGAGAATAGTCAGTAGCCTCTAGATTTTGGGGAGATGCGCTTGAGTCCATAGCATCCAAGTCTGGGATGTTACAGTATTCATCATATTCATAAACATGATATGGGATGCCGGATCCTCCACTGGGTTAGAAACCCCACTACACTACTAGTGTAATAATATCATCCATTAAAATGTTACATTGGATACATGGAATAATGTTATATATTTTATTCAGATCATGTAATATGTTAAAAATCATTAGAATGGCTGTAAATTCTGCAACCATACTCTATGGTTCAATACCCATCCTTTCATCATATCTAGGTGCTTCTCTCATAAAAAAATGATAGTTTTTTTTTTGAGTTGACTCCCTTTTGATGTTGTTATAAATGGTTACTTTGGGGTGTCGTATAGAGTATATATATACTCACCATTATATTATCTCTAATAGTATGTGTCATATCTTATGAAGATGAGAGGCTGTTAAATATAGATTTTGGTGGAACCTTTGTAAGTGGATTTTAGAGTTTCAAGGATGGCTGTTATAATAGAATATTCAATAGACATGTGGTTATTTGAAGATATTTTTTTAATATTAATATATGATTCTACCTTCTTTTGATGTTGTGTGTGTGTAGTTTTATAAAGATAAGACCACCTATATCCATGATTTTCAAACCTTGTGACATTCACTCGTCCTGAACTATTTTAGTTGGGTTTTTGGAGGAACTTTCATCTTACCACTATCTAGGAGGGCCTCAATGGGATGGTTTTTGTTAATGATGTAATATATCAAATTCTATGATAGGATAGAATTTGGGTATATTGTAGTAATTTGGACTATTTTGGGGTAAATGGGAAAAGTGTAAAAGTACATCGACATTGGATCTCATGCATTCGATCCCAATGATGGTTTAATGGCCAATATATCCACTCTCTAGGATTATGATAAGATAATTTGTTAATTTGGTACATCATATATGAAAGGGTTGTTGTTTCTAGGTCCTTTGTGTGTCATCTCTATAAATATACTCTTTTTACCATTGTATATCCTGAGTATTACATGATTCCATCACCTAATTATTGAACTATAATTAACTAATAAGATCATTATTATA
Organism: Viscum album; assembly: GCA_963277665.1. NCBI lineage: Eukaryota > Viridiplantae > Streptophyta > Magnoliopsida > Santalales > Viscaceae > Viscum > Viscum album. Next base: position 2,040,191,919 of record OY728161.1, on the reverse strand, counting down.
ATCATATTATTGATGGGGAATTATTTTAGTGGCCTATTAATGGAGTATTTTCTCTGGTTGGATAGTTATTTAACATTCCTTTATAGTGTAGAATGATGGGTTTCCACATTATTGACGTAAAATCAATCTATTACTTCATGATAAAGATGTCTGTAAGTTGAGAGTTCTTCATGAGATCCAGTGGAAGATGCCTTCTAGGTTCTAGGGGGCAATAGACTAGGAAGTAGATAAGGAAATTATTGAATAAATGGAATGAATATTATACCTTATTTGGACCCCACATAGCATTATGGTGGTTATATTGGCTAGCCTTATCTATATATCAGCAATACCATAATGGAGTTTGATGTCTCATATATTGGATGAGATAAATATTACGTTGATATATTTCAATTGTAACATCTAAGAGGAGTAGTTTCAAATTACTATATAATCAATGTGCATCTTAAGGCTACTTTAAATGAAGTATGAAATCATTATAATGACTCAGTAAAATTTTGGGTTTTCCAACATCAAAAGATACACCATTGATATGCTCATTTTGGGTAGTTCCTCAAAACAAATTTTGAGAATGAAATTAAATAAGATATTAAAGATAGAGTATTACCACATGGTATACATACCTACTCTAGTTTTTGAATTTATCCTTGGTGGTGGAGATATTTATGGATAAATGTTAGTTAGTGGTAGGGTATGTCATAAGATTTTATGTAGAATAATCATCAGTTGTAATAAGAAGAATGCATAGTGGAGGATTGTGACATTATCGGTGAATTCAAGACCATGATTAGACATAGGGATTAGTTGTATTGTGGTATTATATATGATTTAGTTTGCCATGGTATTTTATATGCTTCTCCTATGGGGTTCGATGTCATATCATTGAGGATTTCCCAACCAACCTTGTGGTAGCTAATAGGAAGGATGTGGATGGTGTGTAGAGGTAGTGAAACAATGCATGCAGAGTGACTAACTAGAATTCATTCATGGTAAAATATCCATATGAAATAGAATATGTTAAAATTCTAAATTCCAATTAAACCGCCACCAACTATAGGTGGGATATACCTGTCCAGTATAGTTGGTGGATAGGGGAAGTGAATTTTTTAATAAATTTATTATTATGACCTAGATGCTACTAGCATTATCTTATGTATTATATATGTATTTTATACACAATATTCACTTTATTTTGATATAGGGATAAAATATTCCATTTTCTTATCTACCACTTGCCAAATAACTAAAGATTCTAATAATTCTATTATCCCAACCCTTATGGTTGGAGTCTCCCACTAGTGGGGATTCTATGATCACACTATTCTATTTGTAGTATGACTTAGAAAATATAGGGGATAATTTATCATTGAACCACTATATAGTTTTAATGGGATCATATTTTTCATTATTTGTATCCACATGATATCTAACTTCCATTCCCATATTAAATTTTTCTGAAAAATAATGTGGTGTACTATAGATGATGGGTTGATATTTTCCTTCACTTGTGAGGATTAATGTCCATCAGAATATACATGTCTCATGTGTTTGTGGCTATATCAAATTTTAGATCCTTTGGATAGTTTGAATCTCATTTAATTAGAATCTATAAATGTTTTTTTACTACAGTAGTAGTGGAGTAACCAAATACCTTCTTAAAAAATAACTTAGGTAACCTCCTCATCATGAGGATAAAAATTATGTGGAATTTCATCCTAGTACAAATTTTATAGAATTAGTACCATATTTTGGGGATCATACTAAGATTGAGTAGTAAAGGGTGTGGTATAATATCCTTGAAATGAAAGGATTTATCATTCCTAGTATCCCCCTTCGCAGATCTGGTATTATTTTTCAAGAAGGTGGGTGATATCTTGAGGTTGTGTGTGGATTATTATTTATTTAAATAAAAAAACCATGAATAGTTATCTAAAAAAAGGGTTGATCATCACATTGATCTGGTAAAATGGGTAATGTTATTCTAATAGATCAATTTAGGTCCATATAACACCTATTATTTCTAGAGGATGAGGTTATATTGAAGAATTTTGTTAGATGTTTATATGGTCATAATGAGTACTTAGGGATGCACATAGGTGTGAAAAAGACCCTAATTGTTATCATGGGACACATGAATTTATTCTTAAAGGATTTTTAGAAAAATATTTAATGGTCTTTATCAATTAAGTTCTCAAATACTCAGCCTTATAGGTAGATCTTGGAGATCATTAAGGGATTGTTCTAAATGTACTACAATAGCATTAGATTTATGAAAAATAATGAAAGTGTTTGATAAGGATAATATAGTTCCACTTCTTAGTAAAATTAATTATAGGTGAGGGAGGAATTATGGATCTGATGAAGATCAAGGTAGTGATATCATTGGAGTCACCCAGTAGCATGATATTGGTATGAATATTACTCATGTTGGCTGGATATTACCAGATATTCATATCAGAATTTATCAAGGTGGATGAATCCATTGAATGTATTTAACTTATTGGAAAAAACCTTTTATTTATTTAGATATCAAGAAGATTTTTTTGAGTTGTTTTAGAAAATACTAAAGATAACTCTTGTTCTAAGACTGTTATATAAGGAATTAAAGTATGTGGTTCGCTACAAAACCTCTAGATATAGAAATGGATGAATATTAATGTTGATTCATAAATTTATTTCATATGGATCATGTTATATATGACATCCTGAAAATAATTATTCTAACCATTGATTTGATATGGAAGTTATGGTGTTCTATTAGAAGAATTATTGAAATGGTATTCTCTTTAAGTGGTTTTTTGTCTATTCTGATCATATGAATCTCAGGTACAACATCAATTAGAGAGATCCCAACAAGAATTAGATGTAGTGTCTAGAGTTACAATATGATTATGGAATCATTATTCTCTATAGTACTAGGATTGTGAGTATATATTCACATTCATTAAGTATGAAATATAATTCCTATTTTCTAGGAAATTTTTTAGAGTATTTAGCCTTATTTCATTTATCATTAGAGTGTAATTGTGGAGAAACATACCTCTAATTGATTTTTTAACCCTCTAGAATCCATAGCGTATGGGAAAATCACATCTTAGTGATATTTATTATGGGTCCTTGTGTGACGAAATAACCACTAGGCATACTATAAATGGATTATTTAAATATGGGTACCATGTCAATATACTCCAAGAAACAATAACAGTTCATGTGATTCTTTGATATTGGATATTGAGAGAGGCCCATGCATATCTATTAGTAATGAATCTATGTGTGTGAATGACCTACCAATATATTAAATTAAAATTTCGATTGCCAAGGATGGAGGGGAATTTCATAGTGTTCTTCATATGATGACTCACTTTTCTTCATGTGAAGGCTATGAACTAGGTTCTAACAGGGTTGGCCCAACACCTTGATTATTAGAGTGGATGTTAGATTGTATATCCATGGATTATTTTGAATGGAAATATATATATTATTAGAGTTCATGTTTCAATCAAGGTAATTGTATACCAACTCAAGAATTCTTCTCACATCCTCATAATTGGAGAGATATATTTTTGAATTAATGGAAGGGTTATATGTATATGATATTGTCAAGATTGATAGTGTTCTTTCAATGATTGGATTACCCCAGGAAATTCATTTCACATATTGGTTTTATAGTGGATTAAAAAAGCATTCGGAACCCAATTATGGGTGATAATTGAATTCCACCACCAAATAGATGACAAGACCAAGAGGACCAACCATGTCCTAGAAGATATACAGTGGGATTTCATGTTATATTTTGGTTGAATGAGGGAGGATATCATGAAATTACATGAGTTTTTAGAAACATTAGACATACCTCTTCTATTAGTATGACACTATACATGGGTCTTTTTAGGTGATCGTGTGGATCACCACTATCTTAGTTAACAATGGGACAATCATTATTTATTAGGGGGGAGTCAGTGTGGGAAATAAAAGAGAAATTGTTGATAATTTTTGTATAGAGGAGGATAGAGAATTAATATTAGACATCTTATAAAATATAGTGATGAAGAGAGTTGGGGATCTGTGATGTTGTCCAAGTATTCATAAATACACCATTGTAGTGTAATTTATGGTGATTTTTATAATTTAGAAAGTTATCTCAAAGGATAATCTATCATTTTGAAACACTATATCTGTTTAGAAATGATGGTCACCACCTAGAATTACTTATATAGTTTTATCAGGTTAATGATGTCTTCCAAGTGTCATACATGATGAGATATGAGCGTGATTCACAAAATTTTATTTAATGGTTCAATTTGGAAATATATAATGAAGAAACCATTTTAGATAACCTATTATTGATCAAGGATTATAAACATATGATACAAAATTATTGGTTAATTTCACTCGTGAGTGTTCCTTAATGGCACGATGATCTTTAAGAGATCTCATGGAAGTGAATGTTCCATTTGTGATCTGATTACCCTCACATGTTTGACTAGTTAGTAACTTTTTAGATGAAAATCATTGAATTATTGGAGAGTGTAATGGACATTTTTTTTATGATTGGAATCATCTAATATTCTCATAGCTACGAATCGAGTTGGGATAGAATTTCAAGGGTCATGTAACCCAAAGGTTTAAATATTAAATATACTAACACAAGAGCATGCATAAATCAAACGTAATGAATTTCCCCTTTTAACAACATATTATATGGGAATACCTATAATGAAATCAAATCCAGAACATGGATCTTTCCCTTTTAATGATTTAATGTTTGTTACCATTGGACCTCATGTAATTTGTAGTCGCAAGTGGATAAAATTGAGATTAGATAATTTAATTTATATATGTGATTTAATTATCTAATTAAAACATATAACCTAGTGTTCCCTAGGAAACCAGATCATTACAAACATAAATATTACATAATTTTATTTGAATATTCTTTACATATCATAATTATACAGACCTAAATATTGGAAAGGTGTAATGTCTTTGATGACTCTATACATAATCATCTTATTTCTTAAAATTTATTCAACATCTCTAAAAAGTATATTTATATTAGTTTTTTATGGATATATCAGAATTAGAACCTTATATCAAAACCTGGGGAAGGAAAATATATGAAATTGTGAGGTTAAAATCTCATTAAGGATAAATATGGGAGATATTAATCATTTGATGGCATAATATGATCACAAGGGTGTGGTAACACAATGAATTTATTTTTAAAAACAAAAATATTCATACCCATAAATTTTTTTTCCATAAACTCCAAAATATTTTCAAATCCAGAATCTTGATTAATAATTGTGTGAAATTAGTACTCATCATTCAATAATCGTAACATAGACATGTGGCATCACAGTCATAGGAAATAAAAATATTCTAGAAAATGATAATCACCATCATGTCTATGAAAATTATTATTAACATGATATACCTATATCATACTCACACATTAAAATGTGAACATAGATATTTGAAATCTTATCCACATGTTTTCTTAATAGAATAAGTAGAATAAATGACACACAAAAATATATCCAAAAATGTATCCAAACTCATGTCCACAATTAACATAATCATTTCATAAGATATCAATATCACATTACCCAATGAATTATAAGGATATATAATTCTTGGTACTCACATCACATAGTCATAATACATTCACATATATAACACAATATCATGAAACATTATGAGTAGTCACTATTTGAGGGTGACTAAAGATGGATATGTAATCCCTAGGAGTAGTGAATCCCTTTCCTATGACTATGTGTGATCCTCATCAGATTTTTCTCCTCAAATATTCTTATAAAGATGTGGATTGTTTAAATACATGCTTCTATAGATCAGAATTGATAGATCTGGTGGTATCTGTTGGCATTTACACATCATCTAAGACAAATCACGTTCCTATCTCTACTTTATACCACTCATCATGTTCATCGGGTTTCTTAATTTTCTATGTGACCTCTTCACATATACTCATCCCCAGATCAATCATCAAATATGGGATACCCTTATAATATATTGGCATTCATGTGATGGTTCGTATGGTGGTGTTATGGTGTTTGGATGGTGGTTTTCCGATTGGAAATGACTATTTTTTTGTTCTTCTCAAATATACTGATTGTTGGTAAAGTGTGGCTTGAATTTTATTGGGTGTGGGTGTGTGGTGGTCTAGTTGTAGTGTGCTTCGACATCGGTGGGGTCATGTAAGGAATGTTGAAGTGATTTGGATGGTGATATCAAGAGGCCTGCATGGATGATTTGTGTGATATAGGAACGCTGGTGGCCTTTTAGTCAGCTGGCTATTTTTTCTGGTAGTATTTTGTGCTCTGGTCTCAGCTACAACTCAATTGTACCTATCCTAATATTGGTTGGGTCTGTTTGTTTTATTTATCAAAAAGGGTATTTATGAAGATTTGATTTTGTCTTATTATAATTGGATGGTGGTGTAACTTCTTACAAGTATCTCTAGGTGGGTGGCCTTGAAAGAGGGACGAGTGTGTTGACACCAATCATTCATACATATTTCTACATTTATTAATGGATATATGGGAACCATAATTTTATCTAGAATTTTTTTTTTGATATTTTCCTTCTGTCATGCATCTTTGTCAGTGGGATGAATTATATTGCACATTTTATTGGGCCATCATTGTGCGTCATCTTTTTAGCAGGGTTTGATTATCATTGATTGATTTTTTTTTTCATATTCTCACCTTGGGGGGGGGGGGGGTTGAGACTTTATTAATTTGATTAACATGATTCAAGATTCCAATTTCATACTTATGAACATATTAAGAGCTTTTGTTCTTGTTTATTTAAGGATTACTACCTCTTCTATGTACTGGGTTTCCTCTTTCTTTAGTTTTAAAAAGTGGCATTATTTTGTTTTTTAATAAAGGTGTATTTACACTCAACATTTAAAACTAAATAAATCATTCCCTATATTATCACTGCATTACCTGTGAAAAATACAAGAAGTTCATAAAAATATCATCATTTTAATCATATACCATCTAATGAAATAATAAGGATGGAATCATTGGATCATTTCCATATTAAATATTATATAATGTCAAAGGATGTGTTTATAGATTTTAAAGTCCATTAAAAGGTCACTAAATTGTTTCTTTGTTAAAATACAAATATAATTTTAAAATGGAATATTTAAAACAACAAAATTTCCAAAATATTATGAAAACACTTTCCTTAAAGAATGAAAGAGATAAAATTAAGGAAGATTCAAAGCATTGGTCATTCATGATAATTAGAAATTATGTTCTCTCATTAATAGTTTAAGAAATGATTTGTTCTCACACCTATTGTAAAAAATTACTAATTTAGAAAAAAAAATTATTATAATTTAAAAAAAAATTAAAAATAAAAAAAAAATTTAAGAATGAGATTTATTGAATCTTTGTAGTACATTAAAAATACTTTTGATTTTTTATAAAATGGGAATAAATGGTAATGATACCCAACTAAAGGAGGGGAAATAATGTATTTTTTTTTATTTTAAACATATTCTAAACCATCTTGAAAAAGAGAGAGAAATAAATGGTACTAAAAGAATAAATTTATATATATAACCATATAAGAAAAAATATATATGTCTTTTACTGGATATGATATATATATTTACTTCAATATAAATTTACTATAGGTAATCCCGAATAAAATGATATTGTAACATAAATACATTGCATCCTGTCACATATCACTTCATAAATAGTTTAATTTCCAATATAATTGATAATTTATTTATTATAATTATATTATAGAACCATACGCATAAATACAATAACATTTAATTTTTACTTATGACATCTTATTAATCGTTTCATTACAATTATTTATTCATATAATTATTATATGTGATAACTGCCACATTTTTCATGCATGATTTTTTTAAAATGGTTCCATAATATATGGAATGTTAATAATGTGTCTAATATTATATGTATCCAATACATAAACTATTAAAACTATTCATATAAAGTGGTGATGAAAAATAAATTACATCACTTCATATAGAAAGTAATCGAATGTTTGAACCCCAGATGATTATACATTTCATAGGATGTAATAAAAGGAATGTAAACATTAATTAACCTCTATAGAACTATAATAATATCATAATTTTTTGACATGTTCCTTAAATATAACATCATAACCATCAATGTGAAGTGATTATGGAAAACTAATCGCATCACATTGTGCGTGTGGGGGGCGAGTTGTCCACATGTACACACAAGCGATGTTTTATTTTACCATTGGATGGAAAGGTGTTGTATAATAGTTTCTCAATAGAGAAAATGATTATTATATTAAAGATAACTGAGTAAATATTTTATTATTGATACCCTATACATTATTTGGTTGATTAAGAAATAAATTGAATGTACTATGTTAAGACATATACCTATTCATTGAGAAACCTCCACTTGCTTACAACTTCCACCATGAATGGATGGTGTTTAGGTGGAACCATAAGATCTAGGATGTGGTTAATGAATCTTAGATTGTTTTAGGTTCAGTCTTATATGGGATTTAAGGCTGAATATTTTTGAATAGTATAGGAGTGATGGTTCCCTTTTATAAGTGAGGGAAATGACACATGTTGACTTACTTAATATATAAACAATATATATATATATATCATATTCATTTAAATTAGTACCAAGGAACACCAAATTCAATGATATGATGTGATAAGGTCAAAATAAACATAACCAAAAAATTTTAAACATGTTTGGATACATTTTTAGCAATAAATACTAGTTAAATCACATTAAATATATTTTAACCTTAATCATGATTATGTAACTACATACCATGATAATATAACTTTTCAAAAATATTAAATGGGGCCTTATTTCCAAATTTAAAAATGGAGATTAAACTTTTTGGATCCATTTTATTATATTCCATTACTATTAGTGACAATAATTAATTTTAAATTAACTACACAAAACTCATGTAATATAGTTTCATGGAAATTACAGTATTTAAGCATAAATTGCATTTCACCATAAAATAAAGAAATAATATATATTACAAAATTATTTTTAAGAAAATAATAAAAATATAAATTGTAAGGTTTTTTGATCCATCCAAAATATAATCTCATCTTCCAACCATGCTAATAAACGAAATGTATGAAAAATTATTTTGAAATTGAATAAAATATGAATTTTGTTCACAAAATTCATAAATGGGATAACAATTTAAAAATAATGTTTTAAAATAAAATATTTGTCTCGTTAAACATAAAAATTTTCCTGAAAAAGTTTTAAAAATTTTTGTGCCATCTATAAATCATAATAACTTCATAAAAGTGATAGTATTTAACAATTCATTCTTTTCAATATTCAACTGAAAATAAAATTTTATTAAAAAATCTAGAAAATTAATACTATGATAAATTTTGTATTCTAAATAACAAAATAATACCCATTTTTAAAATATAGTTTCTAAATTTGAATAAATTTCATTCTATATTATGTTAACAAAATGAAATAAACCTGTTTTTAGAAAAATGAATATTTGAGAATAACACCTAATTTATTCTTAGATTGTAATGCCCCAACCCTAGTTACCCAGACATGGTGCATTATTTTAATAAATTGGCATGATAACAAGGAATCATGTTCCGAAGGACCAATCATTTTAGATGTCTTGGAAAATTTATTACATACATGAAGGTTACATTACACTTTATAACATAAAAAACAACATAAATATTCCTTTATGAACGCCATTATTCCATTGGATTAACCCTGCATATCAATCCCAATACACTTCTTGAAATCATGGGAAAAATAAAACATAGAAAGGGGTGAGCTCAAACACTCAAAAAGGGTAAGAAATACAGTGAAAATGACATAAATATTAGGCATGGTGAATAATTAATACCACATGTCTTTACTAATAATAAACATGAATACTTTTATTGCAAGAATATGAGATGAGTAAATAATGCCATAATAAAACATAATCATCGGTATTCTACTAGTCGAATGACCACATGAACCATCAATATTATTTCCATAATGATGGAATGTATAATACCGGACATTCTGAAACATTTTTTCAAGGCCTCATTCAAGACGTCTAAAAATGACTAAGGCCTCGGACAAAACCATAAATCAAATTGGGAAAAGGCCTCAGCCAATTCCACATATAGAGGTCTCATGAGACCTACTGATGCATCAAGGAGATATAGTGGGCTCCACCCATCACATACTATGTCAAATACATTCCTCATAAGAAAAGGTTTAAACATATCATAAACATTCGTATTAAAACTAGCATATGAAATGTCAACAATTTAACCATAAACCATGAATGGTATAAAAATACCACATTCATAGTCAAACATATCACCAAACCTTCAATACAATATAGAAGATTTTAATCATAATAAATCTACTTCAAACAAGTTTAAAATCCATCAAAGGATGTTGACATAGATGAAAATGATTTGTAAAACTCTTAGAGAGAAATATCCAATTTTCATGAAAACATTTAAAAGTTACACAATTTAGAAAGGAAGACATTTATAGACATTTTTGAATCAAAGTGTCCCATATCTCTTTGAGACTTTTTAAAGTAAATAGAATTTTAAAACATTAATTTCAATTTTAAATAAATCATTAAAACCATTTTACAAACATGAACATTAATGAGAATGGTTTAGAAGAATAAATCATTAAAACATTAAAAATTATATTGACATAGATGAAATCAAAACTATTTGAGAGAAATATCTCTTTTTTTGAAATCATTTAAGAGTCACATAATTATAAAAGAAAACATTTACTTTGAAAATATTGTTATAAGCTAGTAAGGGAGGCTTCAATGATTTTATAATGGTGGAAAATAGCCACACCCACTGTATAAGTTAAAAAACATTCTTACCTTAATTTTCTAGAAAAAGTTAAAAAGAAACTTGTTTGGAAAATGACGGAAAGATTAATTTCAAAACACTTTATAAAAAAGTCAAAATAGGGTATACATGAATTTAACCCATACTCTAGTAAATAGTAAAAAAAATTGAGAAACATTTTTAAGAAACATGGATGTGGATGATAAAGAGGTCCCAATAGATAATTACATATAAACAGACTCGGATAATGAAGAGATGGTCAAATTAACCCTTACCAATTTGGTAACATATTAAACATACACCCCATGAAATTAGTATCATACAATGAATATGTAAATACACATAAATTAAAGTGTATTACACAAAGAATACAATTATGGGCAGTACATACACCACAGAAAAGGTAACAGTGGCAATATGGCATGAATCTCACGGGAATAAGGATGAGATGATAACCCCTTACCTTGTAATTTTCCTTGGTCGAGGGTAGGTTTAAATACTGTATAATGGTGAAATAATTTTTATTTAATTATATGTGAATTATATAAATTAATATGATATCATATATGATCTTTTAATATTGATTTGTTAAAAATATCATAGTATTAACGTCATTTTGGGTGTTAACAGATTCATTTTCCTTAATATTATTTGTTATGTGAGCCATATTTGTTATGTATGGGATGTATCTTATTCATATCCAGAATGATATCATGTCTTTAAACATTATTTTTAAACATCAAATTAAAATTAGTCTTGAATGGATAATATTAGGAATGAATCTCATCGCGTTCGTGGAGACGGTAGTCCGTACGTACGCACGAGTGACAATATCATTCATTTGATATTAAAATAATATATAATTGGATGTTATATCATATATACATAATAATTATCATGTTATATTTATTATTTACCGCAATTACACATCATTATCATCCCAATCCAAATAATAATGTTTTGAATAACAATTACACCACGATGTGGAGGCAGTAAGCTGTACGTACGCATGTATGGTGACATGTCATTCCAAGGATGGATAGAATACATAATATGGTTGTACAATATTTATAATAACATCAAAATATATATAATATACTGGATTCATTATTTTATAATAGAAACAACATAGAAATAAGAAGTGGAAGAATAGAGGAGCTTGAAAGATGGTGGTGAAAACATTACCTCTTCATCGGGTTCTTCTTTTTGATTTGATCAAAATGGATCCTTAAGTTGGATTTATGATCGAAATAAGGCATCTAGGATGAAGTGAGGGATGTGTAGAGGATATTTGGGCTTGGTTTTTTCGAACAAAAAGGCTTTTAAGGTATGAATAATTGGATATAAGTGGTGTCCTTTTATAAGGGGGAGGAGGGTCTCTTTAGAAAAAACATAAATTATTATTTTATAATAAATTCATATTCGGTTAATAATCGCTCAAAAGTTTATTATTCAAAGTATAAGGTTGGGATATGTCGAAAAAAACTCATCAAATAGGTTTTAGATAGGTTTGGGTCACTTCATTCACCTTACCTTTTCGTTTTAACTCTTAGTTAATTATTTTGACATTTACCATGTCACTTTGTATTTTTATATTATATGGTTAATAAACATACTATATAGTTCCAAGAGACCCCCAAGTGGTCCATTAATGATACAAATATAATTTTATAAGTCTTTTGGATGATCCTTATATTTTTATGAATAACATATCAATTAATAATAAAGTATTTGTATTAAAAACTCATTTATGTCAATTTTGACACTATTCAATCATTGATTTTTGTTAAAGTTTTAATAACATTATTAATTCGAACAAAATTTATTTAATCAATCATAACATGTCATATTAACCAATAAAATATGTTGATGCAATCAGAAAATTCAAATTATATTTATTTTAACATTTATAATACCTATTATTTGATTCTTTCATTAATAAGGAAAATACTACATCATTATCCTGTCATAAATAAATTTAATTATTCACTGTCTAAAAATTTAAAAAAAATAAACTTATGTAGGAAATATTTTTATCTTTATAATGAATATTTATAGTCGAAATTATAACATTTATAACCTTATGTAAATATTGTTTTTTCTAAAATATATATGCTTTTGTCATTTTTGTATTTACTTTAACTTAATTAATATAAAGTGTCATTATCACTTACAAGTGGCTCCATGGGGTCTCAAAATAGACCAAAAGATGACCATGGTTGGAAATGTATCACAAAATAGGTTTAGGACACGTTTTAGGTCAATTTAATACTATTATAATATTATTTCGTTACCCTTATTTACCAGATTTAGCATTTTTCCACGGTAAATAAAATATTTACCGAAGTAATTATTCAAAATGTCTAAAAATAAGAGGTAACTATTTAAAAAATTTAGGAATCCTGATTCCAAATATGGAATCCATTTTCCAAATTCAAAACACAAAAGTGGAATAAATTAATTTAAAATTAATTCCCGATGTCAAAACAAAAACCATGTTTTTAAGAATCAATAACTATCAAAAGATTGACAGTTGTTTAGGTCCAGTTTAAATGTGAAATTATGTCTAATTGAAAACATTGTATTACATGGTAAAAATATATTAAAAATATTCTTTAAAACCACTCAAATTCATAATTTATAAATATTTAATATTTCAATTAAAAAAGATGTTTTTAATTAAGATTTATTAATTTTAACTATTCATCAAAATATGAAAGTTATCAGAAAAGTACCAAAAATTCACCATAAGCTAATTTTGATATTCCGAATCCAAAAATGAAGTCCATTTTGAATGATAAAAATGTATAATATTTCATAAAGAGGATATTACTATTTATAATAGCTAGTTTGATTGGTTGTGGTGTGTGTTAGAACTCGATGTTGCGTACAACACACGCTACTATATTATTCAAAGAGAAGCATACCATGGAAGATTGGGGTGTTAAATTCTACCATCCTTTAATAAATATCATCCTAGTAGATTAATCTCAGCATTGGAAACTTGGGTTTGACATTTCAAAATATCTTAGTTGAAATCCACATCGAAAAATGGATTAATGAGGCCTCTATTTAAAATAAAGAGTGGTAAGTTTGACGATTACCAAAAATAACATATAATAGGGATCCATGTAGAAAAAAATGGATATGGAAGAGAAATATAACCACCAATATCTTGATAGAGAGTGGTTGAGAACATGGCTATGAAAAGGCCGACAATCACAAAGACATAAATTTGTGATTATCAAAGGTTCCATCTAGGACAATGTTTTTGTTCTAAGTTCCTTTTCTTAATGTTGAGGAATTTATTTATGAGATTGGATAAGATCATAAGGAGATACACTTACATTCTAATTATAGTTTTATCCATTAATATATTTCTACTACAAACTCATATTTCACCCCAAAACATAATACAACTCAAAAATACTCTATTTATCCTAATCGTATAGGGTTCCAAATATAATGAATTTATAATTCACATATCAGAGCCTTTAAAAAGAGAAACTACATTATACCATCTAGGAACATCACGTTGTCCAGTGGTAGGTGATGAATCCCAATCACACTATGGTTGTTTGTTCGATTCCCGCAGCTTTTTCCGATGCAACGTGTTGTTACATGGTCTGCATGTTGTCCTTTTATAAAAATCCAAAAATATCCTTTAAAACTCAATCCATTCCAACCTTTAAATTATCCAAAATACTTCTATCCAAACTCACAGTCCAAAATTTATAAGGATGTTAAACGCAATGAAAATCCTTTTTTCTATGTAATAACATGTGAACACCTTCATCAGGTATTATTTTAAAACATGGTTACATCCTGAATTACCATAAAACCTTATTGATTACATTCATGCTCCCTTATTCTTTATAGAATACTGGATATACCCATTCTATCCAAAAATGTTGTAAACTCCAACAATGACAAATCATTAATCAGTTTCAAGGAAGTCAAGAATATCAAAAATATCTTATTCCAAAATCACTACCACATTATCGGGGCCATATTAAGGATTACCTTTCCTTCAACCATGTATTTTAACAAAACTGTAGCTCACTATTATGTCACTTTTCTTAGAACCATATAATCACAAATCCTCAATAAAATATTACTATAGTACAATCCTTATTTATCTCCATAATTCATATAACAATTATATTATTGATACAACACTCAAATGAAATAATCCTATAATAACAACATAAGAACACTAGTCATTCTTCTTCATTTGAAGTAGTATCATAACTTTATTATTATCTAATAGCATCCTTTGGGGAATACTCAGATGATTTGGACATTGGTTCGCGTAGTGTCCCAACTCTTATTAGATGAATCATTGTACGCTAGAAACCTTTTTCTGACCCTTGTAGTGACGTACATGGTTTCCTTTTTCTCCACACTTCTAAAAAACTCACATTACCTTCAAGAATGTTCCAATGTGTTTCTTCACATAGTTATCACATATGGTGAAATTATTATTTTCCCTCTTCCCTTTATCCATCTTTTCTCTCTTCCAACATTTTCTTATCTTTCTTCCCTTCAAATCCATAAGACTCGGAGAATTATTTACTTATCTTATTAACACATGATATTATTTCTTTATATGTTGAGAAAATTTGAGATACCATTTACCTTTTAAATGTTTTATTAATACCGTTGAAGATACGATCCTTCTTACTCTTTGGATCATATGTATTACCAGAGTTCAAATTCCTTCTTCTGGGCTCCATTTCCATACAATGGCATACACTAGGTCAGTTTATGAATTACAATGAATAATTACAAACTTCTAAAATACCTAACGTAAATTGAACAGTTAATGGATATAATCCATAATCATAAAAATGTTTTCTTTGAGTAAGTATATACTCAAAATCCATTCAGAATAGTTTGAAAGGAAAATGAGAATTATCCTAAGCATATCCCCCCAGAGTGTCGTAACCACGAGTGTAGCAAGGCCCGTTGTCATGCACCCGTTCATGTTTCAGTCTAGCTCAAAGTGGTGTTTTTGGGTTTTACCCCTAGGTACATATGTGCCAGAGCCGCCTCTACCTACTCGTATCTAGACATGGATATATTTTCTTGGAAAACTCACAAAATCTCTTCATTACCAAAATTCCAGGAAGTCCGTCTATACTAATCCTCAAATTATATCTTAGTTCTATGTGCTCTAATCAGAGTTTATCTAAATATTTCTTCCAAGGTTATTTCTATACTTCCTCTGATACCAACTGTAACACCCCGACCCCAGTTACCAAGAGTCAGGGCATTATTTTAATACATTTTCATGATAACAAGGAATCATGTCCCGAAGTACCAATCTGTTTTGCAATCTTGGAAAATAGATTATATACATAAATGTTACATTACACATTATAACATACAAAACAACATTAATAATCCTTTATGAACGCCATTATTCCCTTGGATTACCCAGTATACCAATCACAATACACTTGTTGGAATCCTGGTAAAAATAAAACATAGAAAGGGGTGAGCCCAAATGATCTGTAAGGGTAAGCAATACAGCGGGAAATGACATAAATATTAAGCATGGTGAATAATTGAAACCACATTTCTTTACCAATAATAAAAATTAATACTTTTAGGGAAAGAATATGAGTTCAGTAAATAATTACATAATAAAACATAATCATGGGTATTCTACTCATCGAATGACCACATGAACCATCAATATTATTTCCATAATGAGGTAATGTATAATAACGTACATTCTGAAACATTTTGTCAAGGCCTTGGCCAAGACGTCTAAAAATGATTAAGGCCTCGACCAAAACCATAAATCAAATTGGGAAAAGTCCTAAGCCAATTCCATGTCTAGTTGTCTCATGAGACCTACTGATGCATCGAGGAGCTATAGCAGGATCCACCCACCACATACTGTGTCCAATACATTCCTCATATGAAAAGGTTTAATCATATCATAAACATTCGTATTAAAACTAGCATATGAAATGTCAATACTTTAACCATAAACCATGAATGGTATAAAAATACCACATCCATAGTCAAACAGATCACCAAATGTTCAATACAATAAGGAATATTTGAATCATAATAAAAATACTTCATACAAGTTTAAAATCCATCAAATGATGTTTACATAGATGAAAATTATTTTTAAAACTCTTTATGAGAAAAATCCCTTTTTCATGAAAACAATAAAAAGTTACACAATTTAGAAAGAAATACATTTAAAGACATTTTCGAATCAAAGTGTCACATACCACTTTGAAACATTTTAAAGTAATAAAAATTTTAAAACATTCATGTCCATTTAAATAAATCCTTAAATCCATTTTTCAAACAATGAAATTAATGAGAATGGTTTAGAAGAATAAATCTTTAAAACATTTAAAATGATGTTGACATAGATGAAATCAAAACTATTTGAGAGAAATAAGTCTTTTATGAAATCATTTAAGAGTCACATAATTATAACATAAAACATTTACATTTAAAATATTCTTATAAGCTTGTAAGGGAAGATTCAACGATTTTATAACGGTGGAAAATAGCCGCACCTACTGTATAAGTTAAAAAAACATTCTTACCTTCATTTTGTCGAAAAGGTTAAAAATGACCTCATTTGGAAAACGACGGAAAGATTTTATTCAAACCATTTTTTAAAAAAATTAAAAAAGGGTACAAATGACTATAACCCATAGTATAGTAAATAGTAAATTTTTTTGAAATACATTTTTAAGAAACATGGATGTGGACGATAAAGAGGTCCTAGTAGATAATTACATATAAACAAACACGGATAATGAAGAGATTGTGAAATTAACCCTTATCAATTTGGTGAAATATGAAATATACACCCCATTGAAAGTAGTATCATACAATGAATATGTAAATATATATAAATTAAATTTTATTACCCAATGAATACAATTATGGGCAGTACGTACACCACCCAAAATGTAATAATGGCAATATGGCATGAATCTTACGGGAATAAGGAGTGAGATGAAAACCCCTCACCTTGTACTTTTCCTTTGTATAGGGTAGTTTTACCTCCTATATAATGGTGAAATAATTTTTATTTAATTATAAAAGAATTATATATAATAATATGATATTATATATAATCTTTTAACTTTTATTTGTTAATAATATCTTAGTATTAACGTCGTTTCGGGTGTTAATATAATCATTTTCCGTAATATTATTTATTATGTGAGCCATATTTGTTATGGATGGGATGTATATTATTTCTATCTATAATGATATCATGTCTCTAAACCTTATTTTTAATCATCAAATGAAAATTATTCTTTAATGGATACGATGGAGAATGAATCTCATCATGTTCATGGAGACGGTAGTCCGTACGTACACACGAGTGATAATATCATTTTTTGATATTAAAATAATATATAATTGGATGTTATATAATATATACAGAATAATTATAATGTTATATTTATTATTTACATAAATTAAACATCATTATCATACCGATCCAAATAATAATGTTTTGAATAACAATTACACCACGATGTAGAGACGGTAAGCCGTACGTACGCACGTATGGTGACATGTCATTCCAAGGATGGATAGAATACTGAATATGTTTTCACCATTTTTTTAATAACATCACAGTATATATAAGATACTGGATTTATTATTTTAGAATGGAAATAACAAAGAAAGAAAAAGTGGATGAAGAAAGGATCTTGAAAGAGGGTGGTGAAAACATTACCTCTTCTTCGGGTTCTTCCTTTTGATTTGATCAAAAGGGGTCCATAGGTTGGCTTTATGATCAATATAAGGCAGATAGGTTAATATGAGGGATGTTAAGAGGATATTTGGGTAGGTTTTGGGTGAACAAAAAGGCTTTCAAGGTATGAAGAATTGGTTGGAAGTGGTGTCCTTTTATGAAGGGGAGGAGGGGCTCTTTAAGAAAAACTTAAAGTTTTATTTTATAATAAATACATATTTGGTTTTTAATTTCTCCAATGTGTATTATTTAAATTAAAATTATGTTAAAGGTTGAATAAAAACTCAACCAATTGGTTTTTGATAGGATTGGGCTACTTTATTAACCTTATATTTTCATTTTAACTCTTAGTTAATTAGTTTGACATTTACCATGTCACATTGTAATTTTATATTATATGGTTAATAAACATACTATATACTTCCTATAGAACCCCAAGTGGTCTACTAAGGACACACCTATAGTTTTATAAGTCATTTGTAATAAACATAGATTTTTAGGAACAGAATATCAATTAATAATATAATATTTTTTAAAAAAACTCATTTATGTCAATTTTGACACTATTCAATAATTGATTTTTTTAAAGTCATAAAACTTTATTAATTCCATAAAAAACATTTAGGAAATCCTAAATATCATATTAACCAATAAAATTATATTATCGAAACAAAAATTTCATATTATATTTATTTTATCATTTATAATACCAGTTAATTTAAAATTTCATTAATAAGGAAAATACTGCATCATTATTGTGTCATAAATAAATTTAATTATTAAATGTCTAAAAATTATAAAAAAAATAAAATTATGTATGAAATCTATTTATCTTTATAATTAATATTTATTGTCGGAAATATAACATAGATAACCCTATGTAAAAGTTGTTTTTCTAAAAGATACATGCTTTTGTCATTTTTGTATTTACTTCAACTTAATTAATATAAAGTGTCATTATCGCTTACAAGTGGCTCCATGGGGTCCCAAAATCGACCCAAATATTCCCATGGTATGACATGTATCAACCAATAGAGTTAGGACATGTTTTAGGATAATTTAATAATATTATAATATTATTGGTTTACAGTTATTTACCGAATTTACCCTTTATCCATGGTAAATAAAACATTTACCGAAGTAATTTTTCAAAATGTATAAAAATAAGAGCTACCTACATACATAATTTGGGAATCCTGATTCAAAATATGGAATCCATTTTTCCAAATTCAAAACACAGAAGTGGTAGAAATTAATTTAAAATTAATTCCCACAGTGAAAACAAAAAACGTGTTTTTAAGAAACAATAACTATCAACAGATTGACACTTTTTTATGTCCGGTTTAAATGTGAAATTATGTCCAACGACCAAAATTGGATTAAATTGTAAAAATATATTATAAATATACTTTAAAAGCTCTCAGATTCATAATTTATCACTGTTAATTATTTCGATTAAAAAAGATGTTTTTAATTAAAATTTAGTAATTTTCATTATTCATCAAAATATGAATATTATCAGAAATGTACCCAAAATTAACCCTAATATAATTTAGATATTATGTATCCAAAAATGAATTCCATTTTGAAAGATAAAATGTATAAAATTCCAAAAAGTGGGCATTACTATTCATAACGGGTAGTTTGATTGGTTATGGTGTGTGTTAGAACTCGATGTTGCATACAACACAGGCTATTGTATTATTCAAAGAGATGTGTACCGTGGAATTTTGGGGTGTTACATAGTCCATGCCTAGTAAAAAACATTTTATGGATAATAAAAATTAAATTATATATGATATGTAAAAATTTAATTAATTTCATTCTTCCAGATATATTATGAATATTTATTAAGATAAATTGACATTACGAGTATAAAAATGTTTTCTTAAAAACAAATCATATTCCTAGGAAAGCTATAATTTTAATTTTTAAAAAGTTAAAAACCAATGAATTCAACAAAAAAAGGAGTGAACAATATTTTTTTTCATAATTTAGTTTTTCCTATTTTTGCCCACAAAACCAATAGCTACTTGAAAATATCACATTAAATAATAGTATTTTAATAGTATATCATATTTTTTTTAAAACTCAACGATAAATGTGAAGTATTCATATGCAAAATCTTATTTATTTAAATAGGTAAAATATCCTAAAATATAATGTATTTTATTTTCCCCCATGATAAGAATTTCTTAATTGAAATTTTTTACTATGATGGAAACTATTGAGTATACTTATATATCATCACACTTTTGGGTTCCTATGTATATTCCTCAAATATATGGGTTTGATATAAAAAATTGACTTTGTGAGTAGTCTTGTTCAAGAAATCTTTATCTATTCGATGAATAATATCATCCAATTATTCTTTATATGAAATATATTTCTCTTGTGATATGAACTATGACTTCATTACAAGTGAAGGATCACATATGTACTTACTCCAGAGAGATTCAAGTACAACATAGTGAACATCAGATAGATTCAGTAGTAGAATCAAGAAATAATTTATTGTCCCAATACTATTAAAAATTTCAATAGAATCGATATATCTAGGGATCAACCCTCCCATATATCCTAATCTCAAAATTGTATGCTAAGGAGATATATATATGAATACAATTTATCATACTTTTAATTCTATATCTCATATATGTTTATTAGTGTAGCTTTTATATTAACCGTGTGCTACCATGGTGTGTTTCTGAATGAATCTAACATTCTTTCACTTCCTTCCCTTGTTAGGTCATAGTGGATTCCATTATCCAGAATCATCCCAACATGTTGGAGTTATAAAATTCCTTGTATATAGAGATTCATAAATAACATATGATACTTTAGTTGAAGTTGTTGTAATAAAACACAACTACAGGAAGGTGTTGATACCGTACAACTATTAAATAACTATAAGAGGCTCTAAATATATCTTAGCTGGTTTGAATGGTCCTCTCTAATTGACCATATATCAAAGGATGACATTCAGCACAAAAACTCATCTCTTTATCTAGATCTGGGTAAAGGCTTCTCTAAAAAATAAAGGTAATCATTTGATCCCAATTAGATAAAACAACATATTGTAGTCAATAAAACCCTATCACTTCCTTAATATATATATAGAATTTTTTATTAAGAGATAAATTTCATCTAATAGTAATTAACTTTTATGACATCACAAAGTGATCAACTACACATGAAATAACATTATAGCCATTTGTTTTTTTAGGTTGACCAATGGTTAAATTTATGGTGATAATTTTTCTATTTATATTCTAGTATAGGTAATGGATATGACACCCCCTTATAATTATGTCTCATTTACTTAACTTTATTACATTCCATGCACTGAGATATATACTTTTCATTATCACTTTTCAAGTTATCCAACCATAAATACCATTTTAGATCACAATACATCTTCACTCTTCTGGGAAAAAATAGATAATGATGAACTATGATATTCACACCATAAATCATAAAAAATAATTGTTACTGGTGGGACACCTTTTCAATTCATGAATCCTATAAATCATTCACACATATGATTAAAATCAGTTACATTTCTCACCTTAACCTCTAGTTACACACCCTCATTTTATGCCTATTTAATCCTCATGTTGATAATGGTTGAATATTAATATTATAAAAATATGATCTTTACTAATTAATTATTATTTAAATATACATATTCTCTAAGTACATAAATATTATATATATTTCAATCATCATCATGGAGAAACTACCATGTTTTTTTCGACTCGGAGCACCAACCACCTTGTTTTCCTTCCCGTAGTGGTAGTGTATTGAAAATTCATAATCATAATTAAATTTACAACATATAAATTATTGAATATTCAGGTATTTATGGGATAATATAAACTTAATTCACTTATGATATGTATATATATCATAAATTTCACCATAATGATAATTACTTTATATTTGCAATGAAAAAAATTACTAATGCTTGCTCAAAATCATGGATCAGGTAATTTGCCTCATAAATATTCAATTATCACGAGGAATAAAATATCACTATGTTATTATGTTTGCAAAACATAATAATCACTTCTTTAATGAATCTCAATATGTCTCAAACCCTTCTGTGTTATAGGGTCGTTAGAGAAGAGGTGCATTGACTAACCTTTATTTCAATTATTTGTTGTTTTCCTCCCATTGATCTATCCATAGGGTCTTAAATCCCTTCCATGTAAACATGGGTAGTGGATTATAAAACCATAAGATCTTATTATAAAAAAATTGATCATATCCATCCAACCAGAGAAAACTATACTTCTCAGTTACCACGGTAGGTCTTCAGAATTGGGAAATAACATCTATCATTGAAAGATTTACCAATATACCATCACATGGGACTATATGACCCTAAAACAATAATTTCTTTATCCAATGTTCATACTAGGTAAATTTGGAATAAAACAACACCTTCCTCAAGGTCTTAAAAAAATCTTCAAATGATCTTTATTCTATCCACTATTCATTGAATATGTAACAATATCATCCATAAGGACCACCAAAAAATGATCAAAGTAATATCAAAAGGAAATATTCATTAGGTAAATCAATATGTGTTGGTAGTTTGTGATTTCTAATGAAATTAAAATAAATACATAATCCCCATAAGTCATACATAAATTTCTCTTTGATATATCCTTTATTATAACACTCAATTGTGGACATCTATAATAAAGGTCAGTATTTAAATGGTATTTATATATACCGAAATTAATCAAAAATTCATTAATATAGGGTACGTGATACTGATAAGTTATCCATAATCAATGAAAAAAACTAAACCATTTTATTCTTAAAAAAACAATAAGTGCTCTGTATAGTGATGTAGTCAAGATTGTGAATCATTTATTTAGATTGTCCTGGATTTTCGTTATCAATTCCAGCAACTCCATTAGGTCCATTATCAATAGATTAATTGAAAAATGTGTATCACTAGGTATGTGTTATATTAAAAACATAAAATTTTGATTCCATGAAAATACTAAACATGAAATCAAGAAATACATCTTTGTATTTCAAAATAATATACATATTTTCTATTCTTAGTTTCTCCAATACCATTTGAGATAAATATCTCTCATGAGTATTTTTTAGGACCAATATAATAGATCTAAATCCTATAACAAGATAACGTTCATCCTTTCACATTTAGAGAATTATAATATGATAAATAATATTAAATAAAACTTCATTTCCATCATAGTTCAAATGTGATTTATATAACGAGATCCTATACATGCCTAAAATAACATCAAATTAAACTATATAGTTATATCCAATACAATCTATAGAAACTACATGTGATCATCATTCCATTAGTAAATTTTAATGTAAAAAATGATAAAGGTTTTGAGGTGGTGATTTGATAAAATTAGGAAAATCATCAAAAATAAGATTTTGGGTAGAACCAAAATCAAATATTATATATTTTTTGTTATATATTAGATTTTATGTGTACCATTATCAGCGTAATTCTCCGCAAGATCATCAACTACTATACTATAGGAATTATTTTTATCATTTTTCCTATGAGGTTATTAAGGATGACCATCCCCTTTATCTCTTGGATATGGTCATTGATCCACATAATGCACAATTTCCATGTATCTAGAAAATTTAAATTCATTGGTTGAATCCTTATTCCCTTCTATTACATTTTCATACACTTTCATCCCCCGTTGATAATCACTCACACTATGGATATCATTTCAACAAATTAATCATTTCGCATTTCCTTTCAAAAAAATCCTGAGTATCTACCCCCACATTTTTTTCATGTAAGTTGTTGTAATTTATTTCTTCTATAGTATTTATCATTTACGTATCCTTTTAGATCCATTATTTATTTCAACTAAAATAAAAATAATAATTTGAGTTACATTTCTCTATTTCTAAATTCATATCAAATTGAAAATTTTATTTTATAACTACAATCGTCTTTTATGGATATATTTTATTCTATGTATTGGTCTCAAAATATTATATAATTAATCAATTTTTCTCACTATGTCCATTATAAATGTAGAATACTACCATTAATGCCATGTATGGTTCACTTTTTTGTCACTAATGGACTCATCAATCATCAATTTCAACACTAGAACATCCATTTCCATCATAGTATGAAGTGTTTAAGGAAAATATTTATTGAAAAGTAACCTATTAAACTCCTCCCATTCCATGGATTTTATTTCTTTCTGTTGGTCATGTTCTTGATAATTATCCACCATTGATTAGTTTTTCCTTCAAAGTGATAGAATCCCAAAACAAAATTCTCATGATCTATGAACTGATGAATAGAAAACATATTTTTTATCGGATATATCAATTTAAAAAAATTAGTGTATTATATAACCCATAAAATGATGTTGTAAATTTTCTCAAAAAATACTCATTGGAAGGTTTATCCCTCCTTCATGCATTTATAAGCTCGACCTGGTCATTTTGATCAATCATATCTTGAGGGTCATAATTGAACATACCCTCAATATTTTTCATCATGGATCCTAATCCATTAGTATCTTTATGAGGATGATTGTTTTATTATCCATCACATTTATTTTTCTCATAATTCCATATATTTCCATGCATTGACTAAATCCAAAAACATTCGATATGAATCAACTTATAATAATCTGAGTGAACTATCCTATATTCTTGGATATCAATATTGAGATTCCATAAATTATGACACCTTATTATCATCTTAGAAAAATTAATTATTAACATATCTTGTCAATTGACAATATCTATTCAAGTCCTTTTGATCATTTTATAAGGAAAATGTTATTTAACTCAAGCACATCCCCCCTATAGTGATTTGCAAGGTTTGAAATTTTAGACATATTCATCATGTACTGTTGAATATAAAGTTAATACCCATATTTCTACATTTAGATTATTTTTCCCTAAATACATATATTCCCCATCCATATCCACTTATTATTATCTAGAGAAGGTTTTATTTTCTATAAAGAATATAATCATTTTTTATCATAACATAGGATATTGTTTTATACATAGTATTATCTTAAGGGTTATCAATAATGTTTTCTCATCCCAGTTTCCAAAAATAACAAAAAAATTCTCTGATACCGATTAAAGAGACATGAGTATAGAAGACATAAATATTAATCCATTTTAGGTGAATATCTAATATATATCACAATTATAAATTCATGGTGATATAATATGTTTATTGTATTTAGCTACTAGATACATACTAATGTTCTTTATTATAACATGTTCAATGTATCCCTAAAATATCATCATATTAATACCCATGAAGACATATCATACATTGAACCTTCCATAAAAGCATGTCCAGAAAAATATAAGGTATTTTGAGATCAAATGCTCAATAAGGGTAATCATGGGAGATATCAATCTTAATATATTATAAGATGACTATAAAGTTGTATTAACATAAAAATGTTCTTATTCTCAACCAATATTTCTGTACCCAAAAAATAATATATCCCAAACTCCAGAATGAATTCAAATCAAGAAGTATGATTAATAAGGCTGTCAAAGCTACATTCATCATTCAGAATTGAAAACATATGAATTAAGAATCATATTAATTGGATATGAAAATATAAAAAACATAGAAAATAATAATAATTTACATAAATAATCTCATAAGAATAGCTATAAATTAAACATTATCAAACATCAAAATTTGGAAATTGTTATTCAGAATATGTTATATTCATTGTATTTTGAGAATAGCTTGAAGAAATTATAATGATCAATCAAGATATAATGAAATCTACTACCAATTAAGTCCGAATATAACATCATTATCTCATGAGATTTTAGTATCATGTTACACATTGCATTGTAGTGTTATATAATTCTATCATCACCTATCACATTATCAAAATCCATTCATATATTTCCATAAGATCATAAAACATTCATTATATCAGAAAGGTATAACCCATGGAAAATAAATGAAGTGCATTAAGATCTTATAATCATAATCATCAAACATCCAATGAAAGAATAAATATGGTATCATTTAATTATTTATCTAGTAAAGATAAATTAACATAAAATAATGTGATCATAAATAAAAAAAATTATTTAAAGGAGCAGTGAAATATTTCTAAAGGAAAATAGGATTTTCATTTTGAAATCACTAATTTAATATCAAAAAATTGACAAATTATTATGGAATACATATTATTTTAAAATAAATATACAAACATTTAATGTAATATTCAAATAAATTAGTTGTCATAATGTTGGGAAATTCAATTTATGTTGTAGTCGTATAAAAAAATATTATATTCACTTCTTTGGTAAAAAGTACTTCATTCTGAAAATGAGCTGAATATTCATTTTAAACCCTTTTATATAATGGAAAATATGTGTAAAAATATCTTTATGATTCATTATATCTTTGTAAAAAAATTCTTGAAAACATTTTATAGAACTTAATATGGATAAGAATAATTCCTAGACAAAATAAGGGAAATAAGCTAATCCCCTCAAAAATATTTATTTTAATCATTTTGAGTACCAAAGAGAAAAAATGGTACTAAAACCTCAAATTTATTGAATTATATTGAGTAGGGGAGTATATATGGGTCTTAAATATAGTATCTATATAATTTAATTCAACTAAAATTTTGCATAAAAATCCAGAAAAGAGGTAAAATGGTAAAATAAATTCAATACCACAATTCTCATATATATTCATACTAAATTTAACCTTATATATATAAAATAAATATATATTATAAACCTATTATGAACCGTACTCTTATATTCCAAACCATATATCATATAATTTTAAAATCTTATCACTTGTTTGTTAACAATCCTCTATTAATATCATAGTTTTAGGTGATAAATGCTTTATTTAGCTTATATGTTTCAATTCCAAAATCATGGTCTGTATACATTGATTATGGTCTTCCATATCCATAATGGAAAGTTTGTAATTTTTATCATGTTTAATCTATTTATTCAATTGTATAACTATTCATCTATATTGGCGATGAAAAATGAATTACATCACTTCATGGAGATAGTGGTATGTATGTACGCACTAATGAGGTTTTCACTTTTTAATTGAGTCAATGAAATTAAATAATATATTATTTAACATTTCCATAACTATAATAATATTATAAATATAAAATATATTCAATAATTTCATCATTATAATCATAAATGTGAAGTACTAATGAATAATGAAACACATCTCTTCATAGAGGTGGTAGTTAACACATACACATGAGTGATGTTTTCTATTCCCATAGGATGGAAATGAGGTTTATAATCATTTTCAAGTTATTGTAATATAAATAAAATATATTGTACATAATGTATTACTTATTATATAATGGATATAAATGGTTTAAAATAGGTATAATAAAAAAAATTGTAAGCTCTCTGTTAATAGATATAACAATTCATTGAGAACCCTCCTTTAGCTTATACCTTAATCCTCGAATTGATGGTATTTTGGATGAAATAGAAACTCTATGAAACAAAAATGAAAACTTTTAGGGTTTGAGGTGCAGTATTTTATAATTTACAAGGCTCAAATATGGATACCAAATATTTAATTTCATAAACATTTCATTATGTGGTGCAAAATTTTACAATACAAGGGATATTCTGAAGATTAGTGTCTTGGAAATTAGTGACATTATACATGAAAAAAACAAATATTCATAAAATACATTTGAAATAAATTTTATTAGGTTTTTCCTAAGTTACTTTTACTACATCTCATATCCTATTTATAGAAATTGAATAAATGGGTGATTGAAAGTGATTAATAATGAAAATAGATCACAAATAATCATTGGTATGGCATGAGGCATGACAGAAGAACATGAACATGAGTTCAAGAAAAATAACATGATCATATGTACATGATAAATAAAATAAAAAATTTCCTACAATATATCCCTAATACCTTCATAAACATATCATGATAGCTCATCACTAGGGCTTCGTAAAACATACCTCTAAGGCTTTAAACATGTTATCTTTAACCATTTCATTGGTCTCTTATGAGTAACATACATTAGTTAAATCTGTCACTTTACCCAATTTATTGGTTCACTATAATTATTCTCCCCTAATATTTCTTAATTCTTGTATTCCTTAAGGTAAAAATATGTAAATCTATCAATAATAATAGCATGGACCTGTGAAAATTAAATGAGTATCCAATGGAAGTAAGAATATTTGTAAATACTATTTGATCAAAGAAATGAATTATATGGTATTAATACCATATATAATAACTGTTATATAGTATATTAAATAATTTTCTCTAATAAACCAATTTATGGGTGGGGAACATTCAATCAAAAGAATCAATAAAGTGTATTAACATTGAAAGTAATGATTACACATTGTTGATGATAATGAAATATAAAGGCAATGATAGATCATTATCTAGGGGGTCATATTTATAGCATGAAAAATGTACATAGCATCATGTAAAAATAAAATAAATGTAAAATTTATGATAAATATGGATAGTTAAAGTGAGAATGACCATTGGTAACACATTGGTTGGGAAAGAACCCATTTTAATATATTACATTATACATCATGGTGAATATCCAACAATCAAATTTTGTAGATATAAGATGTTCACAATTAAAAAGTGTGGTGGACCAATTGAATGAATGATAATTAGAAGTGGTGAATGTTATATTAATGGGATAGATATATCAATTGAATATATATATCAATATAGATTTTTGGATCCTTTATTATGTCTCATAATGAAAATGATAATTATCCATTAAATATCCCAAAGGAGTTTCAATCTCGGTGTGCATTAAGGGATCATTATCCATGCACTATAATGATGGTAGAGATATAACTGAATAACCCTTTTGGGTATTAAAATTTATAGATGAATCTAATCGAAAACATTTCCACATTTAGTATCTAGATGGGGATGTCACTACTCGGAATACCATACACACTTTTCATTACCAAATTTAGGATAGTTTTATGGATATGGGATATAGTGATCAGTACAGGGTTTATAAAGAAATAATAATAATATTTAATGGTTATCACTCATTGATAAAAAAAATATAGAAACTCTAATAATAAAAATAATAATATTTCATATTCAACCAAGAAGGAATTCAAAATTTCTTGCAAAGTAAGTTGAAAAAGAGTGGTGAGGAACCATTATTTCAACAGACGAACAACTTAAGAAAAATATATAATGACATGTAAATGAATTATATCACTAAAGATATATATTTAATGTAATAATGTTCTTTAAAATCACTTGAAAACATAATAAATGTATAATTAATGGCTTATAAAAATGAACTTGAATCGAATAAAATTGAGGAAAAGATCCCTTACAGTGGGAGGATGCATCTTAAATATATAAAGAGACTCATTAGATACATGGAACCAAATTTAAGGGAATATTGAGAATATTATTAAGAGATAAATGATTCTCAAAGGCGTTGCTGTGGAATGTGATGAGGGAGTTGAGGTATTTATACATCAGTATATGAGGTTTTATGGTATAAAATATAGGATATTTTATTATATAAGAAAACCAATTACGAGAAATCTGAATTAAAATAAAATTTTAGGGTAATTAATGAGTTTAATAGGTTTGATATATATTCAAGGCCTTCCTAAACCTAAAAATAACTTACAATCCACCAAAATAATGCACATAAATAAAAAATATGTAATATTTCATTTTTAGGTACTAAAATGTACGGTATAAATTTATAAATTAAAATTAATAGTCTTAAAATTCATTATTATAATTTTTAAACCATATTTTCATTATGTAAAATTTTTCATAAAATTTTATTCATGTTATCATAATAATAATGTCACGAAATCATAGTGCTTTGTAAAGAAATAATTTTAGCTTTTCACTAAAAAATCAACTTTGTCAAAAATTATGAAAAAATCATCATCAGAAAACTTTTATGTATTTATTTCCAATAAAAATTAAAAAAATAATTCTATAAATAGGATAATATCATCTATTAAAAAAGTCCTCATTTATTGAAATTTAGTAATTTAATAGAAAAATAACATTCTAACCATTCATAAAATTCCTCAGGACTTTATCAAAAATATTTTGTCATTTAAAAAGTTTTTTTATGATTATTTTATGAAAATAAATTTTATATAAAACATTTATATTTATCGTATTTTTTTAATATAATATTTTTATAGTATCTAAAAATAATACATTTTTTATTATATCATTATATAGTCCCTTTATAGTTCCTAGTGAAAGTATTCAATGATGTGTAAAATCATTGTGAAATTTAAAAGATTATAAATTATCTCATAATAAAAAAATAATTAAAACATAATATTTATATTAATAATATAGATTAATTTTCAGTGCATCACATCAATCATTGTGACAATTGGAATAGTGTATGTTTTATTTAATAAGTGAGGGAAAGGAAATGCATAGAATTACAGAAAATATTAAATAATTTATAATTCATAATTAGGCAAGGTGACTGAAAGTGTCCTCATATTTTAATATATTTTGTTATGTAGTCAAAATAAACTCACCAAATCACATTTTTATAGGTATTGGACACATTTTAAGACTTATATTATAGTTAAACCATTTCAAACCCATTTTAACTTTAACCGTGATAACATAAATTTATATTATCTTAACATAATTACAAACCCTAAGGTGAATGGGTTCTTAAAAACAAATTTTTATATAATAATTCCATAATTCTCATTTATATTATCAATATAAATTTCTCTTGGTGGAAGAAAAAACATTTAATATAATAACACAATTCATGGAAATTTTTTTTGGAAAATAAATAATTTATGATAAAATTACATTTCATCTTGAACATGAGTAAAAAGTTTATTTACAAGATATTTTTAGTTAAAAAACTAAAAACTATATTTTTTATACCTATTTATCAATCCAAAACCGAATTGAATATTTCAGTTATTCCATTTAATGAAAATATAGGAAAGTAATTTTAAATTTGAATAAAATATAACTTATTTCTCAAAATCCATGATTTGATTAAGAAATTAAAAATAATGCATTAAAATAAATCATTTAACTCATTTTAAATATTTTTAGTCAAGACAATGGTTCCACAAGTAATTATTTAATTGTTATTTTATAAAAATGTTATAAAATTTGTAGTATTTGAGAAACTGATATTTTCACTATTCAACAAGAAATCATATATTTTAGAATAGTATCAAAAATTATCCACATGATAAATTTGATAATATAAATAAAAATGTCATATAAATTTCTTCAAATACATATTATAATGTTTATGATGTTCATTTTTCAATAAGTGAGTGAAATGACATAAAACTGTCTTTAGGAAAATGCTTATTTTTGGCATAAAACAAGATTTATTCTTTTTCATGGCCTAGTGAAAAGTATTAGATGAATGTTAAAACATTTGAATGAATACTTAATCTATAAAATTTAATAAAATCATTATTTAATTGATAGTTTTTTTATTTGACAAGATAAAAACACATTTCATGCATAAAACTATTGTATAGAAATACATCTATTCTACATTTGAATGGGTTTGTTTTCATTTCCTACCAGTTGATGAAAAATTAATTCATTTTAGACATTTTTACAAAAATTCCATGATTGAATTATTCATATTTCTACCCACCAATCCCACATATATGCGATAATTATCGAATTAAATCAAAAAAATTTTGTAGTATATCACACTCTATTAAAACATTGTGTTGCATGTAAAACAATATTCCAAATATATAATATATATTTGAAAAATATATATCTTAAAATCATTGGATTTTAAAAATCCTTTATTTATATATCATAATGGTTGATCTCTAAGGTTATCCATATAACCTTGGGAGATACATTAAGAGAGATACTAACACTGATGGAAATTTCTAGGTTAATAGTCAAATTCAACTGAACTCATTAGTCAATAATGGAATTGATGGAGATCACCAATGAAATAATCATAGAATCGTTCTTTACTATCTATTTAATAAATAATTTGGTAGGTATTTTATTACTATTTATGATTTTTTTTCTTGATTATGGTATGATCATTGGTCAAACCCTTTAACATTGAATTTATGTTAGGATAATCACAATTCATAATAAATTATAATTCCTGGATTTGGGAATTGAAGATTAATCACCCTTTACTATTTCCTTATTTGATTTTTTATTCCTATCATTAATGATGGAAAATACTAAGATTACAATTTTTATATAGTATATTTTTTTTGTGGTTTTCTTCTTCTGATCTATGTGTTCACATTGCAATAATAATGTTTCTTAGTGGTATGACTATTAGTATTGATATAGATTATTTTTTAATAAACCATTGGTTATGTGATTCATTTTTTAAGGGTTTATAATTATGGATAACATCATAGAGTTGGTAAAATTATGATGACCAAAATATAAAGGGGATTTGGTCATTTTGATTTCATGAGGTTGGGAATGGTGGATGTTAAACCATCTATGAGAGGAAAAAATGATATATTTTCCCATTGAACGTTGTATAGAATTAAAATTATGGTATGGAATTGGTGAAAGTAAATACGTATTTCAGTTTTCTTGATGATTTTTTCTGTGAATGTTGTACATAAATAAATATATTTGGATGAATATATTTTAATGGAAATTTCAAAACTACAGGGAATGTAGTTTGGAATATGACACACACTAATTTGTTGGGATGTGGTTTTATGGTTTATAAATATGTTATATATCACCTGACCATGTATTTAGGCACACACCATGTGGTTTGGTCTAAACACAATGTGACCCTATATGGAAAATTCGGTTCGAACAGTAAGTACACTCCCACGGAGTCGGGGTGGCCTATATGGCTGTCATTATCTGGGATATACCTCGTGTAATACCCAATGGAACTTGAATTTAGCAGTAAATCTTATGATGACTGTTTAAACATGAATAATATGTCATTTTTAATATTCCTCACACTATATCCCATGTTTATCATTTTATGTGGGGTTTTCATGAATGGGTATATGAATTATCCTGGGATATATTCCATGTACACATTGGGAAAGTTGTGTACTTTCCATTATCTTGGATTGGGACCTTCAAGTAGTACCCTATATGTAGAATTCCATATGGGAAACAATGGTGGATTTATATATGACAAACATTATTTGAACCATGTTAAATAGATAATGATTTATCAAATTAGTTCCTAAGATATTAATATTTTATTATAAACATTATTAGTTAATGTAAACCCAAAATAAAAGGATAGTTGTATCTGTGTGAATTGTCCTCTTACTATCCTTATTAATGGGTCAAAAATACCCCTTCACGATTGGGGTGTGGGATACACTATTAAAAGATAAAATAGGGACATTATCCCCTTTAATGATATTGGGTACATTATCTGGTATCTTTCTGGATGTTATTTCACAGGTATATTAAGATTTAATGGGGCGTGGGACCCCCATAATAATTAACATCTCTCTACCATTATATGGGAATGAGATCCTCTATTAAAATTAAATAGAGGTTACATTGGATGAGGTTATTATTTGAAACATTTTCTAGAATATGATAATAATCCATTGTGTGACACAAAAATATTTTGGAATTTATTTTCATTATGTAATGTATAAGATAAAATGTGGTAAATGTAATAACAAGATTAAAACAAACTATGATATAGTATAATTATTTAAATATGTATGTTAATCCCAAGTCATTGGTTTTAAAGGAATAAATAAAAATAACCTTATTTGACAAAAAATATAAGTTTTTTTCTAAAAAAATCAAACAGAAATCATTTATTGATTATCTATTTATGGATAATGATGGAAAAAAAATTTGATGGTAAAATGGATTTTTTTATAAATTAGTTTCTATGTGTAAAAAATATTTTTAAATTAATAGATTAAATTTATCACTACTTGAAAATTATTCCAATGATAAATTTATCTTTTATACCCAATTGAGTGAAATATCATTTATTTAATTTTATTTATTATGAATGGTATGAGAATAAGTTCATTTTATTCTTCAAATATAATTTTTCATTAAAAATGGGATTTATTGAATTTTTCATGTGGAAGTTTTAATTAGTTTCTACCAGTTTTATTAAATCCAATTTATAAAATCATTATTAATTTGAATGAAACAAAATAAATTTATCATATGAACAAATTGTTAGATTTTATTGAAAAGATTAATTTTTTTTGTGAGGAGTGAATAAAATTAATATTTAATAGAAAACAATATTTTTTATTCAAGTATTTTCAAAGTGAAATTTTTTTATTATTTTATTTTAAAATATTATTATTTTTTTGTTTACCAAAATCTAATAAAGTTCTTTGGAATCAATATTTTAATTTAATTTTTTAGAAAAACTTATACATAAATGGTCATTTTAAAAAAAAATACATTTTCATCTGATTTTGTAGGTATATTTTGAAATTAATTTCTAAAAAATTTAGAAATTGAGTCTCATGCATTAGAAATCATATTTTAAATCATCTTGTAAAAAAGGTATCTGGGAAACATTCAATTTTATTCATTATAAATTTGATATTTGGTAAAAACAATTATTTACCATTGTAAGAGTTAATGTTTTTTAAAAGGGTCAAAACTAGGAATATAAGGTTTAATATGACCTTAAAACATGTATATATCATCTTTTATTTCCATTTTTAACCATATGTTACCTCTTATTTGAATATAAGTTTTTTTAGCCATTAATATTGAGTGAGACAAACACATATTTTAATCTTTTAAAAGAATCTAAGTATTTTATATCCCCAACTTATAAAAAGTCACCAACTATCCTCTTATATGTACATTTTATGATCTTCTTTTCATAAGAAAACATAAAATAATATCTTCTTAAAATCATCACTATATCATATAGGTCTTTTTCTATCAAAATTCCACCCTATTGTGGATTTAAATATAATTGTATGGTGGTTTTATGAAGAGGCTGTATGTTTTTTAACCGAGTGTTCTCATTTTTATACCTCCTATCAATATTCATCAACCATGCATATATAAAAATTGTTATCATTTTCCATATACAGAAATTTAATGATGTTTATTATATAACCATTTTGAATATATATGAAAATATAAGGAAAATAGATATATCTCTTCTGAACAGTTGTAGACGGTTGCCTCATGATAGGTTGTATTTAATTTTTCATCATTAACACTTATAATTATTCATAAAAATGAATAATCATGTGATATTATATGAAATTTAAAAAAAATCATTATTTAATTTCAAATAAATATTATGCTTCTTTATTTACTATCCTCTAAAAACTAAAAAGATCAGTTGTGTGTACTTATAGATAACCACCTCCTAAACTGGTGTATTTTATTTTCTTTTATAGCATAACATGGATTCAACATTGGAATATTTACATATTTACTATTATAATTGTGATTTAATTATAATTCATGAAAAATAAATAACTAATTTACATATTTTGCTCATTTTTTAAATGGAAACATTACTCATGTGTGCGTACAACCTACTGTCTCCATTATTAAAATGTAATTAATTTTTCATAACGTTATCAAAAATATGATTCTAAATTTATAATTAATGTATTAAAATGGTAATTATAATTTAATTAAGTTTATTTAAATCATATAATCATGATCCATTTTAAAAAATCCCACTTACTAAATCTATTTTGGTCTAATTAACTAACCATCATCATAAAGTCAGAAGTAAATTAAATACATTAAGTGATTAAGTATGACATGAATATTTATCGAATAAAAGTAATCACAAAAATTTAAAAGGATATTGATAAATTAAAAAAATTGGATAAATTTATTTTTAAGAAGATAATGAAAATATACTCTAGTTAAGGGACTAATTATTTTAAAACATTAATTTAAATTATTTAATGATTTATTTTCTAAATATTTTTCATCCATATAGATATTCAATAAATATTTAAATAAATTTATTTATATTGATATAAGTTAATTATAAAATACATTATGTCTTTGTTTTAACTATCTATAAAAGGTTCCCAAAATGAATCATTTTAAATAATTTATACAGGGTGTTTAGAAATTATTTATAAGAGAAAGAATGAATAATTTATTTTAAATTTATAACATGTAAAAAAATTCACTCTTTTATGATTGTTATTCATTAAGAATATTCATATTTTTGATGACATAGTTATTAAATATTGTATCCAATTTCCGATTATTTTGGTTTTTTTAAATATTTTGCAATGAAAATATAGTTTTATACTTATTTGTATAAAACCCCCTAATGTAAATCAGTATATGTGTTAAGTGGGATATTTTATACGACTTTATGATAGAAATGAATTGTTATATTTTTTTAATTATGTTATGGTCCTTTGAATTTTTCTACGATTATGGGTGTGCTGCACATAGTTCTCTAGTTCATTTGGTAATGATTATTTTATTTAGAGAATTATGTTGAAATTAGCAGAATATGATACCCTATTTAGTATGGGTTATTGTATCATTTCTTGTCATATATCATTAAATATGACATATCAAGGCACCTATATGAATTTTTTATTCTTGCGAATGAGTTTATATAGAAATATTTTGATTTTAGAAGGTAATATATTTTTATCCCAACAAGTTTTAATACCATGTGAGGTGGGAGAATTAGGGTATGATATATTAAAAAATGTCTAATATAAATCTTGTTTCATCATTAGAAAAGACTCTTATCTCTTTATCCTTTCATTAGCGTATAATAAATTAATAATAAAATATACACTATACATAAAATTGTTTACATGGATCACCCTCATTGGGATAATTATAAGGAGAATATAAATGAAATGTGGTAATATACCAAATCCACAAAATACCACTAAAGTTACATGTATAAGAGTGGAATCACTATCTATACTAGATTAAAACAATTCATAGACAGAAATCTAACTACTATCCCTAGTAAAGTGAGTGCACTTCTCCTCCATTAAACTCTTTTGGAAATCAATTCTGAACTAATTTACAGTTGTTTGTGTATTTTTTCCTTGTTTCACTAATGGTATGACAACCACATTGGTGTGATACTTTGTCTCATGGAGGGAAATACCACTTTGTAAGACCCCTTAACTAGGCCCCTTAGAGATACCCAATATCATGAACCCTTCTCACAACCCCATAATGAGAGTCCTATATTAGACTCATCGCTAATATCCCTTCATGGGACTCCTCTATGATACTCATCTATGATTCCCATATACAAGATCCCATTATTACAATCCTCTACCAGAACTTCTTCTATTCAATAAGTTTCTTGCTTATAGAGAAATAATGTGTTTAGGAAATGAAAATCATGTGATATAAATGGGTTTTATTATGTGCTAAAACACCCAATGCACACTTCACTTTTTTATCCTCCTTTGTGATATAATTTTGGATAACCTTCTACTTTTTACACATATCACATGACTCTAGTGAAATACATTGTTTTTATGATGAAAAAAAAATTCATAGTATAAAAAAACTTAATAAAACTCAAATTCTGTCTTAAGGATATAATAGGTTGTATTTATAGACATAAATTACCATCCTTATCTATGAAAAGCATTATTATCCATATATTCAAATCCCTCATCAATTAGAATTTTAAAATTCATGCGATTCCTTTAGAAGATCCAAAGACAATCCTGTGTAATGTGAATGATCGCATAATGAGATCCAAACACAATAATTTTCAATTTATATTATCTCATCGTGTGATTATATAAAAACATTACAGTGTCTTCAGGTGCTCCATATGATCTCATCACAAGATCCCTTGATGATCATGTGGTTTCATCAAGTACTACTCCAGATCTCTTCTTGATTTGTAATGAAATTCAAGCAGTGTCATTAGGTGCCTCTCAATACATCTTCATGAGATCCTCTAACAATAATAAGGTGACCATAGTTTCTTTTCAGGATCTCATCGTGATATCCTCTAACCAAAATGTGTTTTCTTCATGTTCTTTTTCTGTTTTGTCAATGAGATCATCCTATACATACAAGTATCATGTGATGAGATCACATGAGTGGTTTTATCACTCATTATTGCAAGGGAGACATGTCCACCATAGCTAGGAAAACGAACTCTATATGATCCCTTGGGTCTCGTGTGCTTCTGTGTAATACTTTGGAACATATTCACTACACGCGATCCAATATGAAATGCATTGTGGGAATGATCCTTTAGAAATTCACACACTATGTGGTACTTTGGTCTGATCTTTGAGTATATTCTTGCTCAATATTCATACCACCTTTGGAGACCAACCATTTCCTACAACATAAAACCATTACAACAAATACTGTCAACCCAAAATCAATATAAGAGGGATTTTTCCAATAATCACCACCTCTGGGTTTGTTGAAAACACATTAAAACTCTAACAACAATGATATTGGAATGTCACACACATAAAAAACCATTTTCCTTCTACAACCATATATAATGATCATGTAATATTTAAAATGTACTCTAATCCCACATGAGTCAATATTAGTGTGAGAAAAAAGTGTACCATGAAAATATCATTATTGAATCACTTTATTCTAGAAACTTACTCCAAAAAAATTCTCAACACTAAATGATAAAATATGAATTGAATGTGAGATAACTCTTCAACCCACACAATTAAATATGTAGCATCATTAACATGAAATTAATGTTTCATTATTATACTTTGAACAACTAACTTTAAAATCATTATGTTTAATATTCCCCTATTTTTTCTACTTCCCTTATTAGTTGATACACCAATTTTGATAAGTACATTTTATTCACCTTTTTTTAATGAATTTATAGGATAGTATTTTGTGAGTGGAATCATGCTGTATAAAAAAATCATCTCAAAGTAGAAAAAAACCATATCGTGGGTATAGGTGTTTCCAAATCCACACTGCTCAAGTTTGGAGAGTAGGGTTAACTTCAATATCAAATTGATATTGTTTAAATGATTCTTTTTGTTTTTTTGTCAATATATTTATGTTAACAATTGTTCAATAGGAAAATACTCCATTATTGAAAGGTCATGATCCACTTTCTCTTTGATAAAGTGATATTTTATTTTAATGTTCTTTTTCATTCAGTGATAGACTA